>CM017467.2:18938756-20138756 GCA_007827005.2 Populus simonii | reverse complement strand
AAAGACACTTCAACTCATCCTCCTCGTGATTCTCAGTTGTAGTTGGAGGTTAGAGAAGCTAATGGACCTGATAGGAATCGGGTTTATGGTATGCCTATGACTACGACTCAAGATATAAACGCAGGTTGTAGTGTTTCGACTATAGGCAAACTACAATTCAACCCAAGCCAACCATTATTGATCATTGAAGAGATGGTCTAAGAACAAGTTATGGAATGATTATATGTTCTGAAGGCCAATATGGAAGAACAAAATAGGAAGAATTAGGAGCAAATACATGCATATATGGTGACATATTATCCTTCCCATCTTGGACCTCCTGGTTTAGGAGTTTTTCCTCCCCCTCCACCTACAACTCCATCTTGTTTGGAGTTTTTGAAATGTAATAAAGATATTTTTATGGAATACTGAAATTAACTTTTAATATAATATTATAAAATTTTATTATTCAATTTTGGACTCACCAACAAAATAAGTAATGACAACCTATGTAGGGAATTTTATTGGTGATGTTGCCGGTGATATTTGCAACCTAGTTGACAAATTAGCGATGAAAATGTTTGTTGGTAATTATTATACCGATAGACTTGCCGACAAATACTAGCCGATAATTTTTTTTGACATGAATATTTCATCAACATTTTAGTTTGCTGACGATATTATCAACAAACATCAAATCTCGAATGATAACCTAACCTACGACATGAATCCATGGGCAATGCCATAATTAAAATGCCAACTAGCAACAAACATAAATGCCAATGAAATATTCCTTTAGCGTTCAACCACTTTCTTGTAGTTTAGAAAAGTTCTTTTTCCTATAATTTTCCGTACTAGAGGAGGCTACTAAATGAAGTTTTTACAAACCATTATTTTAATTATTTCCCTACCTTTTTCCCCATTGTTCTTATTTTTTTTTAATGCAAAAAACATGTAACCATTGTTAACATGTTTTTCTAACTAGAAGAAAAATTCTAGTTATGAATTCAAATCTAAAGCATATGCTTACTAAAAATTAACAAGGTTTCTACGTGCCAATAAATGTCAATATTATTATAAATTTGAGAGATAGATTTAGATCATAACACTTGATTATGTTATGCTAAGACCCATTTGAGTTTTTTATTTTATATATATATATATATATATATATATATATATATATATATATATATATGTATGTATGTATGTATGTATGTATTTATTATTATTATTGATCTCGTTTAGCTTTTTATACAATTACTGTCCTAAATAATTAGGACTTTAAAATATATTTTACATCAAGGGACGTTGTGTGCTTGGTTAGGCCATATGGTGGCATTAAAATGCAGCATAATTGTCTGTGAAACCATCCTCTGTAAAATGACTGGATTCACAATATATAATATAAAAATCTGACCTATTTTCGCTATATGTATATTTGTCTGCCGTCTAGTCTTTTGCTATTTCACCTCTGCCATGTCATCATCGTGTTGGTGTGCTTATAAATTGTACTTAATGGTATTGGCACCATTAATGTGAGTTATTTGCTTAATGGTATTGGCACCACGATCGACATTTAGACTTGGAACGGATCAAAAGGTGCTGAATACTTTAGTGCTTTCAATACTTTATTAACGACGATTTTAGTGCCACATTACAAGGCTTTAGTTGATGTTTAACTACACCGATCATGCCAACGACCTTTTGATTTAATGGTATGATGTGTTTTTATATTTTAAAATTTTTTATTTTTTTAATTATTTTTTATTTCAAATTAATAAATTTTTTGGTGTTTTTAGATCATTTTAATATACTGATATCAAAAATAATTTTTAAAAAATATTATTTTAATATACTTCCGAACAAAAAGTACTTTGAAAAGTAATCGCAATTATGCTAGCTTGTTTGGCAGTGTGGTTGCGGTTGCTTTTCAAATAGCTTTTCGTGCTGAAATGCATGTCAATGATTTTTTTTATTTTTTTAAAATTATTTTTGACATTAGCACATCAAAACGATCCAAAACATACAAAACATATTAAATTTTAACAAAAAAAAATTTAAATTTTTTTTAAAATGCGATTTGCACCATATTTTCAAACGGTATCTTAAACACCACAAAAATATTGTAGGTAACATAGATAAAAAAAAACAAATTCAGTAGAATTTGAGACATGGGTTAATAGTGTAACAAATTAACTTGAATCTATTTAAAATGATTTTTTTTATTTTAAAAAAAATCAAAATGTTTTAGTTGTAGTTTTAGAATTTATTCAAAAAATTAAATCCAAGTCTCATTTAAATTTTAACTAACTCACCGATTGATCGATTGACCGATTAAATTAATTAAGTCAATTTTTAATTCAATTTAATATAAAACCCCCTCCACCCCTCTTATATATATATATAATGACTTCTTCCGTCTTCGCGGATTGCACATGCTTCTATGGCAATTTTAAAACCGTTGATTTTTTCCAATTGTCTGTGAAGCATAGTAAATTCAACGGCAGTACCTACCATCTGTTAACCCATATAATAAAATCAGGGAAACTTCAAAAATACCCTCTTGCTATTAAATAATTTTTAGTATCAATTTTACTTACAAACTTTCCAAAATTATGGACTTCCATCCATTTTCAAGGCATTCTATCCAGATTTCCTTCCGAGTTGTATTTAAAGAAAAATTATTCTGTAGAGAATTTAACGATTTCCGTTAAATAATTCTAATAAAAACCATAATTGAAAAATCAAAATAATTCTGCATAAAATTAATATAATAAATAGCTTGAATTTGAAATTAATAGTATCCTCATAGTTTAAGTATATATTTAATATTTTCCTAAAACCATCATCGTACATCGTACACGCAATATATTTTTTAATATTTCATAAACAATGTGTGCGAGGGTGTTTTGTAATAATATAATAATTATACGTTATTGGACATGTATTGGACAGGACATGCTATAAAGATAATAACTATATGCTTTCTTATGTATATTAATATAAAAAATAATATTTCAATTCTTTTTTTAATTGTTTCAATTCATAAGAAAAACTCTTCTAAAATATAATACGAATTAATAAGTAAAATTCATTA
Source organism: Populus simonii (assembly GCA_007827005.2). NCBI lineage: Eukaryota > Viridiplantae > Streptophyta > Magnoliopsida > Malpighiales > Salicaceae > Populus > Populus simonii. The sequence continues at coordinate 20,135,677 of CM017467.2, read as the reverse complement.
ATTAAAGTTAAAAAATAATTATTTTATGTTAAGTTTTTTAGTTCTTTTGTGTTTCTTATGTTTATTGAGTTATTTGATAAAAATAACTAAATTCTTATTTTTAAATATTTATTTTATTTATTACAACATTTGATTGCATTCATAAATAAACTATTATTTTATTTTTTTTAAATAATCGATGTAGGATATTTGTTATTATTTTAAAAAAATAATTTTATTTATTTTGTTTAAAAATAATTAAATAGAGACTGATAGAAAGAAAACAGTTTTCCAAATATAAGAAACAAGATAAAGGAATGCTCAACTATCCGTTATCTTTCAAAAAAAAACTATCCGTTATCTTTACGTGAGTGAGCTTTTTGCTAAGAACTTGGGAATTGTCATGGAACTTCACTGTTTATATGTCATACGAAGCTTCCCTTTAGTCCTTTTCTTCTTCTTTTTGTTCTTATTCAAGTCAACTCTTCTATTTTCCCCCCTTTTCCTTCGTTTTTAATTTCAATTTTATTCCTTTTTTTCCAAATTTATCCTCAATTTTTTTTAATAAAAACATATTATTTTTTAACGAATCAAGTTGACTAAATCATATTAAAGTAACTTCCATACTTTCTTATTCTAAACTCGGGTCGGGTTAAGTAAAAAGTCATATTAATTAAAATGGTTTTTTTATTAATTTTATTTTTTTCCTCAATATCTTTCTTATATTTTTTTTAATAGTCAAGTAGATTGTTTAAGGTTAACTCGGCTATATTAGAACAGCTATCACACAATAACATATCAAATTAGAAGGTTTTAAAATTAATATAATGAGTTGGGATTAATAAAAATATCAAATAATTATTTATTATCTGTATGGTTTTTGTTATATTTAAAAAAATATCTAATTCAACCTGCAACATGTCATGAACTATTATCAAGTATAGCAGCTTTGCATTCCAACAAAGCTGCCTCATCCTCAACTATGAAATTATATAAACTTGGAGCCTCCTCGACATGGTCAAGTCATAGCAGCGACTCTCATGTAAAAAACCAACACGTAATTATAATTCAAACAAATCTCACAAGGAAGTTTAAAATCCAAAATGGCAGCTATGTGATTAAATCCAATAAAAAAAAAAAAAAAGGAATGAGTTTTGATCTTGGCCATGGAGTATTTTGCTTTTAATTTCTGTTCAAATTGCCTTGTCTATCTTATCTTATCATATGATATGATATAACGCACGTGTAAATATTTTGTAGGCACCCTTTGACAATCCAACACGTAAACCTAAATACTGTGGAATCATAGTAATGAAGAGGAGGGATCACCGGCAAATGGCGCGCAGACGACGACGCGGTTTCGGCACACAGATCGAGCAAACAAGCTAACTTCAAACCTTTGCAAGTCATTTTTAAATTCGACCCTTCACTTACGTCGTCTCCTTCTTCTTTCTTTTTTTTTTTAAAAAAAATAATGTTCCTAACCATCTCTGCAACCCGTCAATTAAGATGGTGTTCATATATTATTTTTTAAAATAATTTTTTTATTTTTTTATTTTGATATTGTTATATTAAAATTATTAAAAAATATTAAAAAAAACATCAATTTAATATATTTTTAAATAAAAAAATATTTTTAAAAATACTCAAAAACAAAAACACTTCTAAACACATCCAAAAGTAGTTCAATTTAGTAGAAATAATATTTTTGCTATAGATAAGTATAGATAAGGATTTGAACCAATTTAAATGTTTAAAATTTAAAGGAAAAATTGAGTTTTTGATTGGATATAAATATTACCCGAATTAGACTTAAACTTAATCCAAAATAAATAAATAATTTTAATTTTTTAAAAAAAATTACATATATATTAAGTTAATTATGTATTAAATAATTAAAAATTAATTACAACATTTGAATTAGATTTTAAATTTAAATATAAAAAACCATGTCAGCGGTCAAGTTTAAATAATTATTTTGAGTTAGAGTTTCGGAATAGATAGTATAAATGGCTCGCCTTCATTCGTTGACAAAGGTACTTTTCCTTATGTATTTATTTTTTTCAACGTAATTAGTGTACATGTATTCATCAAGGTCTTATTTGTTTTGATATTTTAAAAATATATTTAAAAAAAATTAATATTTTTATTATTTTTTAGCTTTAAATTAAAACAATTAATGTTTTTAGATATTTTGATGTGCTGATATCAAAAATAATTTTTAAAAATAAAAAAAAATAGTTTGATATATTTCTAAGTGAAAAAACATTGAAAAATAACCGCAATCACATTCTCAAACAAACTCTAAAAGTTACGTTATTATCACTCTAAGTTTATTAGAAGAGGGCTACATTATCTACTGTTTTTGGTAAAATTATGGAGAACCTTTTTCTTAAATAATAAATTTTATTGAAATATTGTTTTTAATTATTAAAACTCATAACTAATTTAAAGAAAAAACATGCAAATTAAAACTTAATCTATTAGAATTTTAATTACTCTGTTAATTTTTTAAAAAATATATTTTATCGGTGGACAATATCAGAAGGAAAAACAGTAGTATGTACAAAATTGTTCTTCCATTAAATCAAATTTGATAATAGGTAATGATAAAAAAAGGGTAAATTTTGAAAAATTTATAAATATAGAACTAACATTTAATATCATCTTAATTTCATGAAAAATATAATTAGAGATATTTTGATCTATCAAAGTAGTAAATATAGATTATATATGGAGTGGGAATATATAATCCATATATAATCTATATTTATCAAATCTAGATATTCATTTTATAATTGCACCATAATTTTACCATAATTTCTTTTTTAATTTCTTTTTCATAGTTATAATTGTACCATAATTTATTTTGTAATTTCTTTTCCATGTTACGACATGTGCCCCAAACTGGTGGAGAAAGAACACCCTCTCCTTTTCTTTTGTACAAATAATAAGTATTAAAATGATACCAATAAAAAATAGATATGCCATCTCCTAAAAAACAGAGCCAAAGCTATTAATTATTAAGACAAGACGACCTGATCAGATGAGTTTTCAACGACATATATAGCTTGCATGCGTTACGAGGGGGCATGGAACAATACCGAGTTAGGAAGCCAACTCATTACACTGACAAAGCCACAAGGCATCAATTAATCAACAAAGAATAAGAAAAAGGCAGCCAGCATTAGATCCGAGCATTGGCAGCAACCAAATCACCAGTTGTTATCAATAGCGACGGTAGGTATCGATTAGGCAGCGAAAGCAAGCAATCTATGCAGAACGGCTGCAAGAATGAGAAACAAGATTAAGGAATCTCAAAATAATTAAGCATCTACAGCGCATTGAAAGACTCAACGGTAGAACATTCAAGTGTTAAAGGCTGATCCAAAGCACTAAGAAAATATATATATATATATATATATATATATATATATATATATATATATATATATTTGAACACAAAATGAGAAAGCCCTAGCTAGCTAACTAAGAACCCTGATAATGAAAAAGGAATATATATCAGCCCAAGGAGCTGCTGGTAGATTTCCCAGAACTCATTATTAATATAGAAGTCTAAATGGCGTGGGATATTCACTGTGACAGGGTTTTTTTTTTAAGCAGGTTTTTTGTTAGCAGGTTTTTTTTTTTTTGTTTTTGCTTTTGTTTTTTTTTTACGTGTTTTTTTTTGCTTTTTTTTTACCCAAAATTGATTTCTTCTTCTTTTTTTTGTTTCTTTTTTTTTTATTTTTTATTTCAAAATTATCTTTGCTAATTTTTTTAAATATTGAGCTGGTTGAAAATTTAACTATGTAGTTTTTTTCTTTAAAACATTATGGATTGCTATAATATTCTCATACATTGTTTTTTTTATGATTTCTTTATTCTTTTGTTTTTTTCAAAATGAACTCTGTAGATTTTATTTTTTTTATATTAAGTTGGTTGAGAATTTAGCTTTGTAGTTTTTTTTTTTAAAAAAAAAACAATATGGATTGCTACAATGTTTCCCCTACATAGTTTTTGTCTTGCTGCAGTGTTTCCCCATATATTTTTTAAAAAAATTATCTTTATCGAATTTATTTTTTCAATATTGAGCTGGCTGATAATCTAGCTTTAGCTTTCCCCATATGTTTTTTTTTTGTTTTTTTATTTTTTTTCCAAAATTGTCATTTTTTACATATTTTCTTTCTTTTTTGTTTTCTTTTTTAGAATTATTTTTGTTGATTTTATTTTTTTACTATTAAGCTGGTTGAAAAATTAGTTTTTTGTCTTTTTCTTTAAAACACTGTAGCTTTCCCCACGTGTTTTTTTCTCGCTTTTATCTCCTTTTTTGTACATTTTTTTTCATTTCTTTTACCCAAAATTGACTTCTTCTTTTTTTAGATAGCCTTTGTCGGTTTTTTATATATATTGAGCTGGTTGATAGATTAGTTTTGTAGCTTTTTTAAAAAAAAAATATTATGGATTACTGCAGTGTTTCCCTTACATGGTTTTTGTTTGGCTACACTGTTTCCCCCACATGTTTTTTTTTAAAAAATTATTTTTGTTAAATTTATTTTTTCAATATTGAGTTGGTTGAGAATTTAGCTTTAACTTTAGCTTTCCTCAACTTTTTTTTAAAAAAATTTCCCCACGTTTTTTCATTATAATTATTATTATATTGTATTATATTATATAACTGTTTTTTTCTCTTTTTTTTCTTCTTTTTTTTTAATGAATTTTTTTTGTTTGATTTAGTTTGTTAATGTTAAAAAAAATTTTATTTAGTTATCAAATTTTCATGATATGAATCTCGGGTTTAATGAGTTAACCTGATTTGACGAGTTATTTTTTTCATTTAATTTAGTTTGTTAAAATTTTTTTTTTTATATTTAATTATCAGACTTTCATGATACGTATCCTGGGCTTGACTTAACTTGATTTGATGGGTTAACTCGGTTAATTTTAGGTAAACCCGTCATTTTTTTTTCTATTTAGTTATCAAACTTTCATGACGCAAATCCCAGGTTTTACGGGATAACCTGGTTTAAAAGATTGACCCAATTAATTCAATTTTTTTTCCTTTTCTTCATTAAATTTTTCTTTCCTGTTGATTTTTTTTTCTTTGTTTTTTTAATCAATCTATTTAATTATCACACTTTTATGACACGACCTTATAGTCAGACCCAGATCCAGTATTCTTGGGTCTGGTGTTACAGCCAGTCTCACTTAAACTTGGGTCATGCAAATTTAATTTTATTATTAATATTATAAATATTACTTTAGGTCAGGCGTTGCAGCCAAACCCAAGATTCTTGGGTATAACTTTGCAGAAGAACCCAAAATTTTTAATTTTTAATTTTTTTTAATATTTTTTATGCAAAAAAAAATGACCCGCGACATCATGCGGGTATCAAAGTTAGTTGGTGGCTATAAGAGATCAAGGACCTCTTTTATATAAAATCCAGCAGCAAAATATACTTCATTGATTGATGACAGGTTCGAGCAAATTCATACCAATGAAATTAAAATAGAAAGAAATAAAACCAATCCTTTGAATCAACGGTACATTTATTCCAACCATTTATAATTAATTCAAAACAATTTATTATAATCTTATTTTTCTTTTGAACAACATTCGAAGAATCCTTCCACAGACAACTGCTCAAAACATCAGGACTCCCCGGTTTAAAATGTGAACGCCACAGGTTCTCCTGGAAGAGAAAAGATCGAAAAGAATAACTATGTTGAGCGGCCGATTGTCATCCAGCTCTGCTCTTTTCAATCGGAGGAATTAAAAGAAGGAAAAATATTGAAAATAATTACTCGTCCTTTTTCTTTCTTTTGAAAACCAGGGAAATTATAGGTCTCCATGCCTGCCCCTTGGTTCAAGCACAAAAGTATACGAGTGGAGCCACACTCTTCCGTTTTTTCCTACTTCAAAAGACACGAATCATTGCATTTGCGGATTTTAAATTTTATAATTTTTTTTTTCCTCTCGTGATGAATAACGTCCCTTGAATGTGATATCTTTCTTTCTTTTGTTTTTTTCTTTTTTAACGTGAATATGTGAGCATAATTGAAAAGCATCCATAAGCTTCTTAAAGCGAAGTTCTGATTGACATGATGTTATGTTCACGGCTTCTATTGATTAATGGCATAAAGGGGAATTTAAAAAACAATCAGATCATGATTGTCTGCATATTTTAAGAATCACATATATTTCTCCTTAAAAGGATTGATTTTTGTTTCTGAAAAAACACCTAGAATCACATATATTTTAACAATCAGATCATAAATTTTAATTTTGATAACAAAACATTAAAATGATTAAAAACATTAAAAAATAATTTTACACAAAAAAAATTAAAATTTTAAATAAACAGCGTCTACAAAGATTCCCAAAGGAAAAAGGAGTTGCTAAGACCTGTTTGGTTACGCGTTCTCCTGTTAAAAAATAATTATTTATACTTGGCACCGCTGCTTACGCAGCCATGTATGTAAATGGGGATTTGAATCTGTGCACTGGTTGGAAAGTATTTTTAAAAAAATTAAAAAAAATTATTTTATTTTAAATTAATATATTTTTTATGTTTTTAGATTATTTTTTTATGTCAAAAATAATTTTTAAAAAATAAAAAAATATTATTTTAATATATTTTAAAATAAAAAAATACTTTAACTGCTACCATAATATCTTATCCCCAGCTTAGCAGTGATAAGTTTCTAAGTCAGCTGGTCAACTTGAAAGCATCATTGACAACAATTTTTTTTTTTTTTTTAACGTGTAAAGATAGAGTACTTACCGTGTGTCTCGAAAAATAAGTTTGCACCTTTTCTATTTACGATGCACATTTGAAATTGTTATGTTTTAAATAGTATTTTATAAAAATTAATATTTTTAATATTTTTAAATTGTTTTGATATGTTAATATATATATATATATATTTAAAATATATTTTTAAAAAAATTAAAAACAATATTACTACACTCTTAATTAAACAATATTACTACCCAAGAGGGCACGGTCTGAGTGGTTCGGCACTCTCATCCCTTAAGCAAGGTCAGGGGTTCGACCCCTTCTTGTGTATGAAGAACCTCTCTTGGGGAGCACTTTACCCCTCTGTGGGCTGACCCAGTGAGAGCGTGGATTAGTCTGGACCAGCGTCCAGGACACCGCGTGGTTTATACAAAAAAAGAACACCCCAAAATCTATCTTTCCTATATACCAAATTAAAATACATAATGCTTTCATGAATGGAGATAATTGAATTAGTCATCAAGTCACACGTTAAGAATATTTAAAGAAAAACTAGAATTTAATTAAGTCTAAAATCTAAAAAAATCTTTTAAAATCGTATGAGCTAATCCTTTGAAAATGCATGGTTGATATAATAATTATGCATGCCAAACTAATTCTCAATAAAATTAAAAAAATTAGACATTTAAAATTTTTAATTAAACTTCAACTCAATTACAAATCTAACATGGTAGTTAATTTCAGGTTCGAGCTTTTTGGTTACTTATATGATGATTACTGGAGGCTTACATGGTCGTTAACTTCAGGGCCCGTAGAATTAGTCGAGATACACACAAGCTGGCTCATATATTCACGTTAATCTAAAAAAAACATGGTAGGTAGTAGAGCCCAGTAAAAGTTTCATTATATATATATATATATATATATATATATATATATATATATATATATGAGAAATTGAAGAAAATAAACGATATCCAGTGCCGTGATCTGAAATTCAAGTCATTTTCTTTGTTTTATTTTAAGGCAAGTTGAAACAATCGTATATAAAAGGATATGTGTTTTCTTGATCATCGGACCAATACTTTAGTACATGTTGGGTTTGTTTTTTTATTTACTATTATTCTTTTTTTATCCATTTATCTTGTTTAGTTGTGTTTATGGAATAAATATTTTTAAAAATTCAAAAATCTTAATAAATAAAAATATCTCTAAAATAGTCAATCGTAGAAATCTTAAAGGATAATAAATTTCTTGAGGTATTGTAAATTATAGAAACCATCCAAGAGTTTGATGGTTTAATTAAAAAAAAATCCCTCCATGTTTAATAAATTATTACATAAACCTCATTTTGTATCCAAAATGCTCTTAATTGCAATTACAAAAGATAATTAACAAAAAAACTTACAATTTAAAAAATATAAAAAAAATTGGACTTGATTATTAATTTCACTATTTAATTTTTTGTGTTTATTTTTTAATATTTTTCTCCAATTTTTAAAACGTTGTAATCAAACTATTTTTTTGTGACATTTTTGGGTATAAAGGGCGTTTGCTGCCAAATCTTCAAACTTTTAGATGATATTTGTAGTTTCATAGAACCTAAGGGGGTTTATTCTAATTTATCCAGTTTAAAAAAACAATTATGAAAAATGCAATTTCTTAAAAAATATATATATTCTTTCTATAATTTTTAAGAAATTAAAAATCTAAATTTCTTAAATATATATATAAAAAAGAATTGTGCAAAAATGATGCGCTATTAAAATATCAAGAATGTTCAAGAAATAATAATATATATATATATATATATATATACACGGCTTCTCCCTGTCGTTCTCGTTTTCACTTGCTTGCAAGTTTCACTTTCTCACCTTTGTTCTTGCATCCTCGCTCTTTGCTTTGCTTTGGTCTTGCCTTTACTGTAGGTTGGTTTTTTTGAGAATCTAGCTAGATTTGCCTTCACCCTCTCCGTCTCTCAAATAAAAACAAACGCAGTATATAATCTAGACTTCCCTTTCGATTCAGTATAAATTTCACAGTTTCGTGAGAGAAACAAGTAAAATTCTGAATATATCTCTGATGCTACAATATTCACAAATTGACAGCCACCTTGAGCAGTCGTTCACGGAGGAAACAGGTTCGAAGGATCAACCATAAAGGGAGGAAAAGGCCCTGTTGGCCGGCCGGAGGTCGTCATAAAATTGAACACTCCTGTGAAGAATTAGCGGCAGGCTGTTTATTATTATTATTGTAATAGCGATTACTCTTTATTATAAGTATATTAAAATAATATTTTTAATACTAGAATATCAAACTATCTAAAAAAAGACAAGTTGATTTTACAATCGACTCGACACGTCGCTCATTTAACCTGATGTTTCGGACCATTTCAATCACAAAACAAGAGAGAAGACTTTCTGAACATTCAACGCCCCCGTAGGATTTGAACTAAGTTTTGTCTGAAAAAAAAAGTAAAAAGCCATTTTTTTCCATATCAAGAAACAATAAAATATTGAGTTTGTTAGCATTAAATAATTTTGTTTTTTTAATTTTATTTTGTTCTTAAAAAGCAGGTTGAGAAGCGTAGTTTATTTGTATTTAAGAAATCAATTTTCATGAGGAAGGAGGAGTATGGCATAACCAAGCCCAGCCTACCGGTACTGCTTAAGCAAATCTGTGGACCGATGAGATTGATTTGGCCCAATGTTTGTTTATTGGAAGTATCGAGGGAATCTCCTAAATAAACTTGGAAGTTGGAACTCCTCAGATGCTCTTCCCCAAGGATGGATGTTTGGTTGGCGCAGGCCGCTTAGCATTCATAAGAACAAAATGGGCATCATAACTCGTCTGTAATTATTGTGCCAGACGATGATGATCACGACAGCTAGGAGAAAGGTTGCTAGCATAGAATTTGACTTGATTTGGCAGCTGAGGAGTCCTTTTTCTTTTTCTTTTTTTTTGTAGAAATGGTTTTGTTCTCCAGGACCTGCTATTCATTAATAGCCACCGGTGCTCTGAAACCTGACCTGTTCAGGTGGGTTGATGCAATGACCCATCAACTTGGACTCTGATCCGAGTTAGTGAAAAAATTTAGATTTTTTAATCACAAAGTCGTTTAGAGTTTTTGCTTAAAAAATTGACTCTGATCCGAGTCGATGGTCAAATACAAACCCTTTGAAGGGATGAGGTTAGGTCGAGACTGACGTGCTTTGTGGACCAGAAGACGTCAAGCAAATATGAAATTTGGTTGCTCATGTTTTTTTTTATGAGGGCACCAACAGCGATTAAAGAGATTACAGTGCTTTAGAATTTTATGCAATATCTGTTAGCAACAATTTCAGTCCGCATGGTGTCGTACCCTACACTAAAAATATGACTAATCCGCACTAATATCAAACACTTTATCCTTCTAATATGCCGCAGAAAAACACTCATATTTGAAATCCTAACAAGGGCTAAGATCCCGACGATTACACAGCATATTGGCCTTGTGTAGCAGCAGCTGCAGGTGTCTTGGGCTTGGGCTTTTCTACAACAATGGCCTGGGTGGTCAAGACCATTCCAGCAACAGATGCAGAATTCTGCAGAGCACATCTTGTCACCTTTGCCGGATCAATGACTCCAGCCTCCATCAAATTCTCATACTTGTCTGTCATGGCATTATAGCCAATCTCCCATTCACTAGCCTTTAGCTTCTCCACAACCACCTCACCCTCAATTCCAGCATTTTGAGCAATCAATGATGCTGGTGATAGCAGGGCCTAGATGCAAAGAACTTGGTCATCAGTACCTTCTAGCATTTTAATTCTATTTACCAGCTTTGCAAGTGTTAGAAGCCTAATTTCACTAGTACACGTCTATTGAGAAGTGACAACAAAATATTACCTTCTGCACAATGTCAGCACCTAACCGCTCATCTGCATCTTCAATTTTGTCCTTGATTGCCGGAACACAAGTTGAGAGGTGAACCAAAGCAGCACCACCACCAGGCACAATTCCTTCCTCTATGGCAGCAAAAGTTGCATTCTTTGCATCCTCAATGCGTAGTTTGCGATCCTCAAGCTCAGTCTCCGTTGCAGCACCCACTTTGATAACAGCAACTCCACCAGACAATTTGGCAATTCTTTCAGCCAGTTTCTCTGAGTCATAAACAGAATCAGTCTCAGACAACTCTTTTTTCAATTGTGCAATCCTAGCTTGCAATTCATCTTTCGATGCAGCATCAGCAATGATGGTTGTGGAATCCTTGCTGATTGTAACCTTCCTGGCCAAACCAAGCTGCTCAATTGATGTGTTTTCAATGCTCAAACCAAGATCACTAGCTTGAAATTCAGCTCCTAAAATGTCAGGAAAGCAGATAGAAGATGAGCACCAAAAAATTGTATCAGTAAATTTACAACTTCACAGCTTGAGGAGATTACACAATGCCAATATGGAACAAAAAGTATCCACATCCAGAATTTCAAACCCACACATTTAGAGTCAAAATGTCCAGCATCACTATGTCAACGATGATAAGTGCATGCTATTCACAATTAATAATATCTAAACAATTTTCAATAGATACATGTGCCCCCATGTTTGTGTTGCCAAAAAATTAGTAAATTGAAACTAGTGCAGCAAGTGAACTTTTCTCTTGTTCTTGCCTCATCTGCAACACTTTTCCGAGGATGCAAAATAGCTATTGCTGATTGTATAACAGTTGAACAGTTATAGCATAGCAGGAAACATGAGTGGGAATGGTTTAGTAGACATAATAATTCAGCAACAATGAAGAAAACATAACTATTCCATAAAATGCAGAATACCTGTTAAAATGGCAATATCTTGAAGCATAGCTTTCCTCCTTTCGCCAAAACCAGGAGCCTTGATAGCAGCAACATTGAGTACACCACGTAGCTTGTTCACCACAAGGGTAGCCAAAGCCTCACCAGTTACATCCTCAGCAATTATAAGCAAAGGAGCTCTCAATTGAGTAGTCTTTTCTAGCAAGGGAATTATGTCTTTGATTGCAGTAATCTTTTGATCAGTAATCAACACTCTAGCATTCTCAAATTCACAAATTAACTTCTCTGGATTTGTAACAAATTGAGGAGAGATGTAACCTCTATCTATCTGAAATCAAAATAGTGAATGAGAATAACATACAAGAACCCAATTGTTAAAAGTTATGAATAAAAAATACACTCGTTGAAACTATATTGGCAACCAGATAAAGGAACTCACACCTCCATTCCTTCTTCGACTTCAACCATGGTCTCAAAGGAAGATGAAGACTCAATTGATAAAACACCATCAGGCCCAACCTTGTCGATTGCATCGGCAATCATTGTGCCAATGAGTTCATCATTTCCAGCAGAAATTGACGCAACAGCTAGAAACAGAACAAGAAACAAATCACTAAATCAAGGATGTGGAAAATAACTGAACAAGTAGACTTAGTTGAGAAAATGACAACAACAAAGGCTTGGTAGCAGCACATACCTTTAATGTCATCACGACCTTTAACAGGTCTGGCCTTCTTCTCTAGCTCTTCTACCAAGCCCTGCACAGTTTTATCAATTCCCCTTTTTATAGAAACTGGATTTGCTCCAGAGGTGACACTCAAAAGCCCTAGTTTGATAATTTCCCGTGCAAGAACTGATGCAGTTGTTGTTCCATCACCAGCCGAGTCATTAGTTTTACTTGCTACCTTCAACCATAAACCCAAACATAGAACCTCGCTCAAGGCCCGTGATAATGGTATGGTATGACTAAGACTAACCTAAATTTTCAATTTGGCAAAAAAGGAGTGAGCAAAGGTCTAACCTCTCTGATGAGAGCCGCACCAGCATTTTCCATGGGATCAGGTAGCTCAATAGCTCGCGCAATTGTTACCCCATCATTAACTACCTTTGGACTTCCAAATTCATCTAAGACAACATTTCTACCTGCAATTTTCACCAAACAAACTTGGCACTGATCCTCCATAATACCAACTAAACTCTATCCTCTACCATTTAACCTCAATTTCTAAACACCAATACATACTAGTTGTATTCACAAATAAGCAATGAAAATAATAATAAGAACCTAAATTCTTTTAAATAATTCGAGTTGTAAATTAGAATACAATATGATGAAAGTTACCCCGAGGACCAAGAGTAAGGCCAACAGCATCGGCAAGCTTATCAATTCCGGATTGGAGGGCAGCTCTGGATTTCTGATCAAATGCAATATCCTTGGCATTTGCTCGCACAGAAAATCTTCTGCTTGATAGCCCATAATTCAGCCTTGAGTTGTTTTGCTGATTGCCTCTCCTCCTCAGCCCTCCCTACAAACACAGACACACAAACCGATAAATAAACCTTTCAAAAAAAGAGCAGAGCAACCAAGGAAAGGAAAAGGGTCTGTAGTACAGTACAGTATAGTACCTGTTTAGGAGAGCAAAGAATGGAAGCTGTGGAGAGAGCATTAGATGTTGCCATTTTATTATTGTTTATTGAGTGAGTATGGGTGAGGATAAGGAAAGGAGGCCAAGAGAACCGAAGCAAAGTAAGAGATGGTAGCTAGGGTTTAGTTTTATCGTGAAAAATTGAAGTTCCAGAACATTCTTTCACTTCGTAGAAGCGTTGAGGTTTGATTGAGTTGTGTCTGATTCTCAGCTTACCTATTTTGTTGCCTTCTGCTCATTGCTTCTGCTTCAGTTTCGGACCATAGCTACTATCCAAACCAAGATAGTTTTTTTTTAAAATATATATATATATATATAAGTATTTTTGAAAATTATGTGTTAACTAAGATTTTATTTTGCTTCTATATTTTTTAAGATACAACTTTCGTATACCTATAATTTCTTTAGAAAAATTTAATAATTATAGGTATATGAACCTAACACTAAAAATTATAATGTCTTTAGATGAAAATAGAGAATGCAACTACCATCATCTACCACAATAACATAATGATAGTCAACTATATCATACAAGCCATATCTAATCGGCTAAATCATATACATAATGAATTTCATTAGAATAGGTCTATTGACACATGAATATATATTCAGGGAGTAAATTCCAAGGATTTTTTCAATAACAAGCACTCTATTATGGGTGTTTAAAAAGAATATGCCTTTTATATAAGGGTATTTTATAGTACATTAAAAGCAATAACAAACACAACTCAACCTGTATGTAGTATCTTCCGATACACCAACCACTCACCAAGCACACAAACAACCACAAGCCAAATACTTAGCCCCATAAAATTTATATTTTAAACCACAACTTGCTACTAGGCATTTTTATGCCCCACAAGCTATTGTATAACAAAGGAACCTCTTTCCCCTTGCATAATAATTTTCACTGTAGATCAGCAACAAAGAGGAGAGATAGATAAAACATAGCTAGCCTAACACCTAAGAGAGAAGAATATAGAATGGCATAAAAAGCAAGACATGTTTAGATTCTTAAATGAATAAAGATCGTTGACTTCAATTTTCTAGGAAAGATAATAATCATCGAGGAAATACATCACCATCTTCAATGATTAACATGGTGTGGTACATCCAACTCTTATGTGAAGCTAAGGTTATTTGGTTAATCATTAACCAAAATAGCTTTTCACTAGATTTTATGTTGCCAGCCAACTCGATTAACAATTAGAAAAAAGATAGAAACTTGTTCCTATGAGCAATTCTATCAAACAGAACTAGAAATTATAATGGCTAACATAGACAAAACAATTCAGAACCCTTGAAAGAAAATAAAAAGTTATGCCTTATGGTTCAGAATATTAAAAATCAAATACATTGCAACTATATTTAAGCAAGAGTGCATAAAGTTACTACTATAAGGAATGTAGTGAAACATAAGGAAAAGGTTCATAAAAACCAAATATATTGACATATATATCCTCATAGGCGATGATGATCATTATGAGAAGATGTTAACAAAACAAGTAGAAAAGAAGCCATTGAATGAGATTTACCTTATTGGCTATTCATGCAATATCATGGTTGCTCACTCATTGAATAATTTAAATTCTAACAAAAAGTTTAAGTAGGTTCAACAATAATTCATATCAATCACTAAAAAAAAAAGGAGACCATTTAAGATCTCCATTTCCAATTAGGCTAAAGTGGGCTACTTACACTAGTAGTAAAGAAGTAAAACTTATAAAGCAGTCGAGGATATGAAATCCTCTTTTGACATGAAAAGAGTTGATAAGATCTGTGACCAGTTGATGCATGATCCCTATTACTAATAAAATTAAAAAGAAATAATATTGTAAATGACATGATTATTATAAATATATCACTAACAATGGTGTGGTCTTTAGAAACCAAATCTAAAAGACCTTGGATTTTAAACATATCCATTTTCTAGATAAGAATTATCTCTATTACTAATAAAATTATAGGGAAATAATATTATAAGTGGCATGGTTCTTAGAAATATAACACTAACAATGGTGTGATCTTTAGAAACTAAATCTAAAAGGCCTTGGATTTTGGACATATCCATTTTCTAAAGAAGAAAATAAAGGGGAATTTTAAAAATATAATGGTTGATCAACCATGACAAAAGCTAAAATTGGCCATGGATATGCTAGTGCTGGGAAAAAAGTACATAAATTATGGAATAACAAAAAAAAATAAAATGGTTCAATAAACATAAAATATACCTCATGGTGAGGCATATAGATTTCCTACATGCCATATAATTCATTCTAAGGGTAAAGACTTTAGGGAAATATTGAGAAAGTATTGCCTCAGTGATAGGCCAAATATTGCCTCAGTGATAGGCCAAAACATTTAAGTTTAAAAGACTAGTATATACTTCAACCACAACAAAAGTCATTCAAGCTTAGTGAAAAAGATGAAGATGATGATGATCTTATCAGCCACTACCAACATCTCTTAGATTTAGAAAGGATATGAAACAAATGGCAGTTGTTTAAAGCCCGGTTTAAAGTCTTGGACTGACACATTCTCCAGGTGATAACCAAGGGTCTCTCACCAATTCATCAGGAATTGATCTTAGATCTCTCACATCTCCAATACAGTCTCGGACTAGCACCACTCCCTGGTAGGGGGCTCCCATGTCCCATGTCGTCCTAGAGATGTCACATACCTCTCACACACCATTGCCCACTCTTTAGCAGGGGGCTCTCAAGCCTTCATGCCATCACTAAAGAGCCTATAAACCTCCCACTATTTGGTAATATCTTTCTTAATTAAGGGCTTTCATGCCTCATACCATTAGAGAGGTCACATACCTCTCACACTTTAATGCAACCCCTCTTAAAGAATGAACTTAGTTTTTCTATGCAATAGCACCGCCCTTCATAGGTCTATCCCCTTAGTCTCTTAGCAATTTTTCCAAGTATAGGAATCGATATGGATCCATCCCTTCGGCCACTTAGAAATTATTCTAAATATAGACGTCGATAAGGGCTTGTCCCATTAACCACTTGAGAATTTTTCTAAGTATGGGTTTCTACATGGTTCCCCTCTACATACTTAGAATTGTTTTTAAGTCCCTACACATGGGCTCTCCAGTATATTACTCGGGGTTTTAACCTATCTTTTCATATAAAGAAAATATGATGAACTCATTATGGTAACCAAGTATTTTTACAAGTCTTTGCGAATTAATATCATAAAGACTTTGGGGGGCTATTGATGGATCTAAATTTAACGGGCCTAAAAAACCCAAAATAAGCTCAAAAAACCTTAAAAGGTCTAAAAACATCCTCATGAGTTTGGGCTACCATGCTCGAGCCCAACTTCTTCCAAGATATATGGGCTCGGGCATAGTAGCCTAAACTCATGCTAGGTGTACTTCCAGGCTCGAGCATGGAAGCCTAAGCCCGCCATCTGGGCGCACGCCCACTATTAGACGTGCACCCCAACACTCCTGTAGGCTCAGGTTACCATGCCCAACGTGCTATGGTCCAAGAAACGTGCCTTGACTCATTTTCCACCTTTAATGGGCTCATGCACTTTGCCCTAGCCCAATACTCCCTTAAGAATTTTTTCCATGACCCCATGTTAGTCCCTTAGTATTTTATACTAATCGAATATGTATCATTTTGAGTATAATACAACTCGAAATATCACAGTGGTAAAATTACATTTTAACTCCTCTTCTCTACAAAATGACAAAACTCATGGATTATAAATAGATCATGAATTCTTCAAACTCAAGGTTCATTATCTTTTAATTCTTAACACTCTCAACATATATATTTTTAGAGTTTATCTATCTAAAATATCATTTTATTTTTTCTCTCTATAAAATTATTAACTTAAGCATCAAAAAGTCCCCACATCTATTAAATAAAACCTTTTACATGTATACCAGACATCATCTGCTATTAGCTTCCAACCACCTAAACTTTCCATATCAAATCATCAAACACCTTGGCTAGAAAAAATAAATCAAATTATTTAAACTATAAAATTAACCAATTATACAACATATTAACTTTATCCCTAAAGATTTTGGATTTTTAGGAGTCATTACTTACCTAGAGTACATAGCTCACACCGGTTTTAAAATGTTACAATCCCAATTACTATGACGAATGCATTACTCCATTCCTTGCCCCAAAGTTTTTAATGCAAAAATCAATCAAGTTAAATCCAATCTAGAATTTCAAACCTGGTTTTAAAGAGGCTGGATGATCTAAGGTAGAATTTTTATTTGCTGACGGGAGAAGCATTACATGCTTTTGGTTTTGTCTCTAACACCAAATAAGCTCGACTATATTTGTCCTTGAAGGAATTTACATCAGCCTACAAGATTACGATCTGAAAATAGGCAAAGTTGATATGATATGAATATATATAAATCAATTAATTTTTATAATACTTTTAAATTGAAACAAATATGAGAATAATTTATATCAATTGGTATAAATTTTCAAATTTAAAATTACAGTTAATATCTTTATTAATATACTAAGAATCTCATAGTGAATTTATGTATTTTACAATCATTTTAATTCAAATAACGTAAAAATAAGTTCTTTATATGAAATACAGAACCATAGTTTATTATCGAATATTTTAAAAGTTTTACTTCGCAATAAACATAATACATTAAATATAGTACAACAGAGTAATGATCAAACACACTTTGTTTGACCCATCATTTATCAAGCTTTTGCTGTTTTTCTTTAAGAGTCATAAAAAAAGTGTCTAATAAAGATTTTAAAAATCAAGTGAATAACGGTTGAAAGCGTAAGGTAATTTTTATAAAAGTAGTTCCAAACATTTCAAATTACTTTTTTTTTTACTTTAAAAGACAATAAAAAGTGATTTTAAAAATCAAATGCTTAACATTTGAGAGTGATATTTTATTAAAGTAGTTTAACGTTATATTAGCTTTAATTTAAAAAAGTATGAGAAGTGATATTTGTTGAGATAGATTATTTGATAATAATATAAATTATATCTTGAAATTTTATCTAATAGTTTAAGTAATTGGGTTGAGATGGTTCTTTGACATGGTATCAGAGACTTGATGACCAAGCGGTCACAAGTTCGAATCTTACAATCCCCATTTATTTGATAAAAATTAAACATAAAGTAATATAAATATGTGTAAGTTTAGACCTCACCTAACAACTTATGCTATTGAGTTGAGATAGTTCTTTGATATAGATTGTTGTTTATTTTATTTACAAGAAAAAAACAACCTTAAATATCTAAAAATTAATTAACCTTAATTTTTTTTATCTTGTACGCAATAATTAACTAATATTTAATTATGTAATTAATAATTTTAAATATTTTAAAATTAGCTAATCTGAATTATTTAATTACTTTAGCTCTCAACTTGTGTGTGTCTTAGTTTTTTTACTTAAAATAATATATTTAATGTTTTGATTATTGTTTCTTTTTACTTATGTTTTTTATATGATATTTATGTGTGTGTATTTTTTTTTTAAATCATTTCTTAAGCAATAAATTTACTTTTTTTAAGAAAATATTTAATTCAAGTTATGATATCAATGATAATTTTAATTCGAACAACACAATAATAGATTACAAAACAAATTTTAATTCAAACAAAACAACAATAAATTACAAAACAATGAAAATGATTTTAGTCGTAGGACCGTAAACAATCCATCATCAAACAATTTAATGTGTTTAATTTCATAAAATAATATAACAAGTACCCATTACAGGCCCTTAATTGTACGATTGTATACTATAAAGTATTGCAATAAAAATCATCTCTAATACCGTAACAGGGCACCAAAACCGATGTGAAGGCACCAAAACCCTAATAGGGAATCACTCGGGGATCCGGAAGTAGCCATTTTTGCTGAACTCAAAAATCAAAAAGTGAGGACATAGGCACCAGGAAGCGACAAGTAGTAGTCAATCTCTGCTGTGTATAAATTGGTTCGCATCTTTTCCCATAATCCCTTGAACCACGTGGGTCACCCAGTCGCCTGGCTGGAAATGGTGAATGACAACACCCCAACTACAGGAGTAGCAGCCCGCAGAGACGCTGATCTCACATTAACCACACCAGCTCTTTTGATAGGACGGATACCAGTTTTTAACACTTTTTTTTGCAGGCTTCATTGTTTATGACAGCATTTGACAGATTTAATTTACTTTGACTCGACACCCCTCATGATCATCTCGATCCAACGGCTGCCAATAATCATTGGTAGACCCCAGGAATAAATACACACACAATAGCATCGCCTTTGTCTTAGCATGGGAGCAGTCTAGACTGGAGCAACAATGTTCAACAACAGCTAGAACTGGAGTTGTATTCAACAACATGCACGACTGCAACAAAGTGGGTGCGTCTCTTTTCCTTTTCATCGATATTCGGTAACAAAACTACTCCCTCCAAGCAAAAGATCACCTGCCGGTCGACATTCAAAGCGTGGGACAGAAGGAGGAGTCAGGTGTCTATACCTACTTAGGTAGGTAGGTAGGGCACTATGAGCGCCAGGTGACGTGATCTTCAGTTTCCCGTACGTAAATTTGTGTGTCCACTGTCCAATGAACGTCTTATCTACCTCTTTAGGGCGTAAATTCTTAATTCTTGCATTGGCGATCGAATTAATTTTGTGGAATGCCTTTTGTTCTACAATTAACACAGCTTCTTTGCTTGCTAGAGAGAGAGTGGCAGAAATAGCGAGCTTCTTACAACTAACTGCATAAGAATTTACTTCAATTTCTCTTTTGGTGAATTAACCTGGGAAAAAAATTTAAAATCGTTTCCCACAAAAAGCGAAAGAACTGTTCTCTATATGATTTCTTTATGTCATGGGGCCGAAAAGATCAGGAGTCCAGTGTTCGTAGGTAGACACACTCACTGCACGTAATGTTGCCATTTATTTTTGCGTTTAAAGTTTTACTTAGATATATTTTAAAAATTTATATATTTTAATATCTTTTATGACTTTAATGTAATGATATTAAAAATGAAAATATTTTTAAATAGCACTTTAACAAATGGATATGAAAGAGGAATATTTTTAAATGAATGTGTCTCTTACTTCCTTACACGCTTGTCATCTTATTTTAATCTATTATTTTTAATTATTTATATTCGAGTAATTGTTCTAGCTTGTTTTAAGTTAATCAAGGAAGAAGATATCAACATCGAACCCAGATAACAAGGCGTTCATGTAGTGTTCATGTATAGTGCAAAACGTCGTTTCCTCTGCACTATATTTGCCATAGGGTTTGGTCTCTGTTAAACCAAGGAAAGAATGCAGGACTTGGTTCAAATGTAGAAGCAGCTTGACGGATTAGTCATTTCAGGAGGCGGTGGAGGACAGGCACCATCTATAAAGCCTTTGAGATTATGACAGTTTACAAGAGATTGAAATTGTGTTTTTCAGGCAACAAATAT
The DNA here is from genome assembly GCA_007827005.2 of Populus simonii. Lineage (NCBI taxonomy): Eukaryota > Viridiplantae > Streptophyta > Magnoliopsida > Malpighiales > Salicaceae > Populus > Populus simonii. The sequence goes on along the minus strand of CM017467.2, from coordinate 20,115,078 downwards.
TTGTTAATAAGCTTGATAGGTAAATTGTAATTAGGCCACGAATTCAAGATACATAGGTTGACTGTAGGAGACGCTGGAATAAGTGAGGTAACAGAATTAAGCAGATGTGGTTTTAGGTTCTGAAAGAGATAGAAGATATTGTTTATATTTTACAAAGTAATTAATATATATATATATATATATATATATATATATAAAATTTAATAAAGTATAAACAAGTTGTTAACACTTATTAGTGATTGATATCTCTCTTTTTTTGTTTTATTTTTTTTAGATTATTTTTTTCCACTATAGTTACTAGCCCAAACATTTGACCTACCAACCAAAAAACCCTAGCACAAATAGACCTAGAAGCCCAAGCTCCTGCTCCCAACAAGACTTTTTTTACAAGGATTGAAGAGACTAGTTGTCTGCCGATTGATTTTTCGATTCAAGTTTTTGAACCTCAATAACCTATTTATTAGCTAATTTTATCTAGAGAAAATCTCAATAAAATCATCAACAACCACAAAACACCATAAAATTACTTGCAAAAATAAAAATCAAATTAATAAAAAACAAATATACATCTTGATCTACTTTTTTCCACCATGGTTATAGTGAAACACCACTTTCATATACCTTTTCTTAAAAAGACAATCTCATTGACACAAATATCTGTCTTTGTGATGATCAAAATGTGGTCATCCAACCATTTTTTCTATTTAAATTTTTTTAGCTAGTCTCTCTCTCCTCATTCAAAAATCCAATAACTACAACTTCAAGAAAATTAAGTCTGGTATTGAAACGTGATTTGACAAAACAACAAGGACGAGAAGATAGGAAAACTAAAATTATAGAGATCAAACTAAAGTTTTCCATGACAAAATCTAAAATAGGCATGTTTTGTTGTTTTTTATCAAATTTGATTCTCATCTTTTTAATTTTAATTATCAATTCCAATTAAATTCATATTTTGTAAAACTAAAGCTTAATTCATCCCCGAACATCTATTAAAACTCAAAAAATACAAGGCAAATTTTACGAGAAAATATTAGCCCAGAGGTTTGTAATCACCAATTAATTATTTGTTTTGATGATAACAACATATTATTGCATTGAATGTGTGTGTCAAAGTATTTTTGTTCGCAAGAATTTTTCTACATCAAACTGATGTTATGGACTTTTTGAATGCAAACTTGACTTTAAGATTCTCAGGCTCATATCTTTATATAATCAGGTCTTTATAGGATTTAATTTGACATCGTAAAATAAGTTTCATTTATAATCTTTTAATTATTAAATTTCATCAATCAAAAATATTTTTATTGTCAAGACCTTTTACTTTGGGTTTATCGTATGGGTGCGAGCTAAAGATTTTCAATCTTGATTCTTGAAAAAAAATTGTGTGATAGGTTTTCTAATCTTAGCTTGTAAAAATATCAAGTGGTTGGTTTGATACTAAACCCATAAAAAACCGAGTTTGATCTTAAGTCTATAAAAGAATTGGGTTTAATATTGAACATATGAAAAAATAATATGACAGGTTTGATCATAAACCCACAAAATAATTAAGTTTGATCTTAAGCTCATAAAAAGATTGAGTTTAATATTATGTAATTGGTCGGGTCTCACTTGTTAAAAAAACAATGCATGATAGTGAATACTTGAATGAAGGTTCAAAGAGTAGAGTGGGGAATTGTCTAAAACACGATATAACATGGTGTATCTCTTTTTCTCTATCTTCATCTCTTTTAAATTTGTGTTGATTAATATCGCTTTTGTGTTTCTGCTATCTAAGCTTATTAAAAAATAATTTGTGGATGTTTGTATTAATTGTTGATTTAGACATTGTTAAAGAAATTGAGATTAATTTTAGCTATCTTGGTTTAAAGCCTTTGTTCACCAAAGTCTCATCTATTTTAGTTTTGTTATCTAATTTCTATCTTATATGTACTTTTGATACATATTATAAACCTACTTGTGTATATTTACTGCTAATTTGTTTGCCCATGATAATCCAAGCATTGCCATAATGCATTTAATTTAACAATACATTAAAAGATATGGCTAAAATACTCTAGCATCACCCACAAAATGTTATTCACTATAATATTGTTTTTTTTTTCTTTTTAATTTTACAATTCAACAACCCAATCTCCTTCATTTCTATTTATTTTTCCTAGTTTCATCTTTTATTATTATATTATTTTGAAATTATTTTTTATAGATTGTTTTTTTTGTTGGGTTACATAGTGCTCTTATGAATTTAATCATTTTTCTATTTTTAATTTTATCTTTCGATAATAAATTTATTGGTAGTGTGATATAATGATTTTTTTTCAATTTATTATTTATGAATTTATCCTAATTCTATTACTCAAGTCGTCATTAAAGGATTTGACTAAATTACTATACCATTATTCACAAAATACTATTCACTAGAATATTATTTCTTTTAGTTTTATTTATTTTTAATTTTATCATTCAACGACCTAATCTTTCTCCTATCTATTTTTCTTTATTTTTTCAGTTTCATCCTATAATATTAGGTTGTTTTGAAAAATGTGATTTATAATTTTTTTTTGGATTATATATTAGTCTCGTGAATTTAATTTGTTTTATTTTTTTAATTTTAGCTTTCAATATTAGATCTGTTGATAGTGTAATATCATGAATTGTTTTTCAATTTCCTATCTATAAATTTATCTCAATTTTATTACTCAAATCATGGGTTTAATAAGTTAACCCGGGTTGATTCATAGCATTTTTTTTTAGTTTTTTCAATATTTTTAATTTCATTATTTAACACTAGGTTAATTGAGAATTAAACATCATAATTATTTTCAGTTTGTTTTATATTGGATTATCTTATTCGCATGACATAGGTTGCAAGTTTGACGTGTTGACTCGAATTTGTTTTTGATTTTTTTTTTAATTTTATCATCCAACAACTTAATCTTATTTTTTTTATTTAGTTTTTTAAAATTTCATTATTCAATAATTGATTGTTTGGATCTATTGAAAATATTTAATTTCATCATGATTCTTTTTATTTACTTTTTATTAAATCATCTTGATTTTATGACCTATATCATAGATTTAAGAGGTTAGCTAGAGCTGACTCTGATTGTTTTTTTAATTGATTTTTTTTATTTCTTCCTTCAACATTAAATTGGTTGGGAATTGATCTTTGTAGATTTTGTTTTTTTTTTTACAGGGTTATCACAATCTTATAATTTAAGTTATAGGTTTGACAAGTTAGATCGAGTAGATCTAGGTAGTTTTTTTGTCCCATTTTAATATAATATTTTTTTTTAATTATGTCATTCAACATTTTGTGTATGATGAATTGACCTTTATAATTTAGTTTTATTTGTTTTCTATATGGTTATAATAGTCTCGTGATCCAAGTCACAAATTTAATAGTTAACCCGAGTCGATTTAATATATCATTATCTTGATATTTGAAAAAAAATCATTCAATATGTCTTTGTATCAATATTTTTTAAAAAATATTATTCAACATTATATTTTCAATTCATAATTAATTTTTTTTATTAGAAAACACTTTAATAATTTTTTATATTAAAAAATAATAATCCTACCCAAAACGTGCAAATGCAACTTATAGAAGATGCAAGACTTTTAAGTATTTGTTTTCTCTTTTTACGCGTGCATTGTGTCCTAAATAATTTCATGTTGGATTTTCCACAATGATACGCTCTACTTTCCCATCTATTATGAAATAAGTCCTTAAATTGATTAGTTATTTACTTGTTGATGTCGTTCTTTAAGTTTGCTCATGTGCTTATTTGTACACGAAGAAAACTCAAAAATACTCTATTCTTGTCTTGAATCATTCACAATCACTTAAATTGGTTATTTATTTATTTATTGATATAGTTCTTTAAATTTACCTAGAGTGAGCTTGCGTGTAATCCATTTTGTTTAGTATAATTTTGATAAAAATGAGAGAGCATGTTACAAAATGAAATTGAAAAATGAAAGTTGATAATAGAAAACTAGGAAGTGTTTCATTGTTGTAAAATGATTTTTTATTATTAACGTGGGTGTTCGGGTCAGCTTGCACGTATCTCGACTAATTTCACGGGCTCTGAAGTTAACGACCATGTAATCATCTATGAAATTTCAGTAGCAGTTATAGTGACATTTAGAGTAAAACTTATTGCAAGTAATGTTATAATGGCTTTTCAAGCAATTGTTTTTATAACACATTTGTTTATCTTTTTAACAAATTATGATAGAACTTCACATGGAATTTAAAGTCACTTGTTTCATATGTCATTAAAATTTAATAGTATTTTAAATAAATGCATTTATAAACAAATGCTTTAAATCTAATGTTGGTAAAGACACGCCATAATTGTCAGGGATGTAAATAATAGCAATTCGAAATTACCGCTGTAATTATAGAATTGATTAAAACACATCGCAATAACTTTTTTTTTATTCTCAAACTGTTTTTTTAATTGCATCGTTCTAAAACTAAATTATTCAACAAGAGATGATTAAAGTCTAAAATAAGAAGAAATCCTAAGACCAGTCTATAATTTTTTATATAAAAAAAGTCATGTTTAATCTACTAAGTTTTTTTTTGTATTGAGTTATGGGATAAATTACTGTAATTTGATATCATGTTTGAATTGAGGTATTTAAAATTTTAATTAATGCAATTAAATTATTATTTTTATGGAATTGAATGAAATGAAAATTCTTCTTTTATATATTATATCTTACAACTTAAAACACTATCTTTTTCTCTGCAAAAGTCTACTCCTCTTCTAAAAATTATTTCTAGTAGTCTTGCTACATCATTGCCAATAACAATACCTTTTGTTTTTATAAAAAAAGTTTACAATTTTTCTAAATATTTGTTTTTTTTAATAATGATTCAATCTAATTGAAGTTTAGATTGAGTCTCTCATGTTTGTTTGCATGTTAATCTCAATATTTGTTATGCGAGTGTTTTGCTTGTGTGTTCTTTTACGAGGGTTAGTTACCTACCTGTTAGAGTTTAAAGGGGGTGTTTGAGAGTATAATTGTGGTTGTTTTTCAAAGTATTTTTTCGTTCAGAAATATATTAAAATAATATATTTTTTATTTTTAAAAAATTATTTTTGATATCAACACATTAAAATAACTGAAATCACTAAAAAATATATTATTTTAAAGTAAATAAAAAATATATTTTTTAAATACTTTTAAAATGAAAAAACAAATACATTCTAAATCCTTGTTGATAAAAGCTTGATGATTGTTTTTAATTGGTTGAATGGTTTCAATAATTGTCGGATGTTGATTTTTCATCAATAAAGCTGGATGGTGCAATCCACTCCTCATGGTCCTAAACTCATTTTAAGCATGCGGCGTAATAAGTTTATGGAAAATCATTTTTTCAAGTTTTAATTTTTTTTATATGATTTTTATTATTAATGAAAATTCAATATTTTTTTTAGATCAATATGGATGTCCGAGCCAGCTTGCGCGTATCTCGACTAATCCCACGAGTCATGAAGTTAACTACCATATAAGCCTCCAGTAACCCTGAGATTTGTGAAACTCGAATTGGTAATCTCTGGAAGCAAACTTAGAATCTGACTAGTTGAGCTACATCCTATAATTATAAAAATTCATTCTAATTCAAGTTTAAACCGGATCCTTCATGAATGTTTCCAAGTCTATCCAAAACTATGTTTAATGAGTGTTTTGTTTATGTATCCTTCTATGAGAATTAGCCCATTACTTGTTGTAGTTTAAATAATTATTTGAAAATGTGATATTGATTGTTTTTAAAGTGTATTTTTACTAGGAAATGTATCAAAATAATATTTTTTATTTTTAAAAAATTATTTTTAATATTAGAATATTAAAACGATATGAAAATATCAAAAAATAATTAATTTAAAATAAAAAAAATTAATTTTTTTTAAAATATTTTTGAAACTAAAAAACAACCTAGGATTTACTTTGATGATTATTTTTCTATTAGTTTAACCTTGATAGTGCTTTCCATTCCTAATTAATGCATAATACCTTAAACTCATCTCTAATCATGCCTCATAATAAAGTTTCAGGAAAGACATTTCAAGATTAAAAAGTTCAAAAGTTTAATTTATTACTCAAAATAATAAAGTTTAAATTTTTTAAACACTAAGAAGAAGTTTTTTTTTATTATTATTAATCTCTCATAATTGTACTGTAAAATAGTTATTTATTAGTAAGATATGATATTTTAGTCATTAAAATCATTAATTAGGGGTGTTTCCTAGAACTACAACGTCCTGCCTTTTATATGGTCCTATGCATCAAAAGGGAAAAGAGTGAAATTCGCTCGAGGGACCCATCGGGGAGACAAGAATTCAATCCACGAGCGTGCCATTTTCTTGGCCGTCAGATTTAACGTCAAAACCACGTTGAAACATTGCTTGAAAAAGCTAAAGCGCGGTTTAGGCGTTAAGGCTAACGGCAAATACCAAAACTTCGCAATTATTGTCCTCCTCCTCCTTCGTGTACGCTTTCTTCTCCCACCAAAACACAACCAAGAAACCTCACCGGAAACTCGCCGGAAATTGTACCCTTCTGTTGTTTTTATGGATTGGTTTCCATGTTTTTTTAAGGTAATTACTAATTTTCTTGATACAAGATTAGAGTATTTCTTATGAGTTTTTCCTTTGAAATTTGATCATCAAAATCTTGCTCAAAGATTATCTTTACCTTCTTCCTTTTTTTCCCTCGTATCTCCTTTTTTTCTTTTCATTTTCATGTATTTGGAAATCTCTGTTTGATATCTATATGTTTTCTTCTTCATAACCTGTGAGGGTTATCAAGAAGCAACTAAAGCTGCAGGGGTCAAAGTGAAACAAGAGATTTTCATTATACATGTTCTTCAACAATTGGATCTCTTCCAACTCAGTCTCTCATTCTTGTTTTTTCCTTAGATGTTTTAGACTGCTGACATGCACGAGGGTTTATGCTGTTTTTTATTGAATTAGGGTTACAGTGGTTTACGTGAGGTATAATTATGATATACCTGTACTGCAGTATATACACATGCATATAAAAGGGTGGCAGGTTACAGACAGTTCTTATTTAGTCCAAGATTGAGTTGGTTCGAGTTGTTGAGTATTAAATCTGCAAGATTTTTTCACTGCTCCTTTGGTGGGGGAAAGAAAGCCTTACAGTTTGGCTGTAACATGTACAAAAGTTGAAAATAAAATAATGATGACGATGAAAATGGTAGAAAAAGTCTTGTACAGATTTGAGAGCAGAGACCTCTCTCTGAGTGATGACGAATCTACAGTTGGTTCTACTGTTATTGCTTTTCTTTTTTCCTTTCTTGATGAATATGTTTTCGTTTCTTCTAGATTCGTGTCGTCATATCCTGCCACTTTTTTAATTTTTTTTATTCTGTTACATTTTATGTCAGTCGTGGCTGTAAAATTTAGAGCATTAATATACCATGTAATCTCTGCAACAGGATGGTATTGGAGGAACTTTAAGTTCGTAGAGTTACAGGACCAAGCTTGGTGGATGTTGGAAACGATGGATTCTTTCACTTGGTTCTTACTTTCAATGTCTTGTTCAAGGTGGCAAGCTTGGCCTTATGTTGCGTATTGAGCTCACTAGAGAGGTTCCAGTCGAAGTAAGCAAAACCCGAGGGTGGCATCCTAGCATTAGATGGACACAAGAAATTTAAGTCCTGATTCACATGTAGCACAGCAAAGCCGGAGAGATAAGTTGAGAGTTCAACAAAGTTTATCCTCAGTCCAGCAAACAGATGAATTTCCTAATTGTTTGGAACATTATTCTATCCGTCCGGGGCTAAGCCCAGATCCTGTTCACGTTCGAAATATTAGGAATGGCAATATACTTTATGATTCTACTATGTTTTCCTCAGAAATGCTCAATTTTGCAACAAGTTCTCATGCTGTATCAGCTTCTAAAGATGCAATTGTTGATCAAGAACTAGAGCCTATACCTGCAGAGGATTCTTCATTCACCAGCATGTCTCACCCAGTTTTATCCAACTTCAATGCTCCATCACCTAAATCCACTACCTGTGACCCACAAGAATGCGGTAATTGGAGAAGCCTTGACTCGCAGCAAAGTTATGATTTGATGGTGAATTATGCAGGTGGTTCAGTAGGTGGGGAAAGGAATCAGAAACCTATGTTTGTTGGTGAAGTCTTGTCAAATAATGCAAGAGTAAGCAACATTTCAACATCCAGACAATATTGGATGCCTAGTTACTTTGAGAACCAAGATGTTCAGCTTCCATCTACTTTAAGGAATTCATCTGGTGAAATTTTAAGTGATGATAGCCTGAAGGAGGCAAGGGAGATGCAAGTTACTTCTCTTCCACCTTACCCAAATACACTCCTTGATGTTATTCCTTCTGGCTGTTTTCGGCCTAGAATTAATGAACGCATTGTTCATCCATCATATGCAACTGAATCAACTGCTTTACATATTGATAATAATACCAGTACTTGGATGAGCAGACCACTTGAGAACTACCATCACTGGAGTGGTGAGTTCGGTCTTATTGCAAGGACGAGTGACCAAGAGTTGAGGACTATTGGAAGTGATGCTAACACTCAGGGTTTATCTTTGTCTCTTTCATCAATCAATCCACCATCTAAAGTTGAAGTTACCCATTTTGGAGAGGGATGTGCATCTGAACATTTGCAATTGAAGGTGGCTCGGGTTTCTCAAGAATCTCAACAAGATTCAAAAATTTTCAAGTCAAGCTCTTTCTGTGCTATGCCTAAACCGTCAATTATAAGTAAAGGTGGTGGGAAATCACTTCATGACGTCGTGGGAACTTCTACACATGCTTTTCGAAATACTGGTCCTCTCGGACCTTTTACTGGATATGCAACTATTCTAAAGAGTTCAGGATTCTTGAAGCCAGCTCAGGAGCTACTGGAAGAATTCTCTATTATAACAGGCCCAAAACTCATGAGAACATTTGAGATGTTTGACAGGATATCTGGCGATCAAGTTAGTGCTCCAGGTTTGGCGGACACTGTTAATACTGTTGACGAAGAGGGCGGGACTAACGGCAACGATATTTCAGGCATCTCATCCTCTACATTTTACAGTTCGAACAAGCGAAGTGGTAGCGCTGGTGTAGGTGGAGGCGGCAGCTCTTGTGGATCTTATGGTCCAGAATACCAACAAATGAAGGCAAAGCTCCTATTCTTGGAAGAGGAGGTTTGTCTACTCTTCACCTCTCTCAGTTTTTTTTTAACTTTTTTTGGGGATAACATCATCATTTATCAAGAGAGAGAGAGAAGAGAAGAGGAGAGAGTTGATGATGGTGGAATCTCTATAGAATTTAAAACTACTTAAACTTGTGCTTTACTTGATTAGGCTGCTAGTTTATAACATAGCTTAGTAGTTTCGAAACTTTTAAATGTACTTTTATGCCCAAAGAAATTATGAATTAAAACTGATATATTAACTAATTACGCAAAAGAAAGCTGCATATTTATTTATTCATTTAATTTTAAAATGAATATGATGCATTGAGAATTTTAAACCTAGCATGAGCAAAATTTCTGTAAGCTAAATGAGATGGTATGGCGAGTATATTCTTCTGTGGAGAGGAAAAAAAAATCTTAACAATTGAAGGACGAAGATAAACACTGTTAGCCTTAAGATAACAGGAGTGAGAATGATTGTGGATAAGGTCAGGAGCTATAGAAGACGGACAGTGGAAGATTATATACAAGCCTTTGTTCACTGAAATTAATTTTTTATAGTTCACAATAAAGAGTTAATGCTGGAAGTAATTAGAAATAGCTATGAGCAAAAAGATTTTCTTATATTAACTTAACTGAATTATAAGCTGAGATTTTGGCAAATTAATGATTGTTGCTTTGAATTGTGTGCTCACTCTCTGACTACTCTTTGGAATAGTTAGGGTTTGAACCTGGCACTTGGTAGAGTTTTTTTCAAGCTTAGCGTAACGACTATTGAATACCTTTTATCAAGACATGTAGAGCAGGTTTCATATCCAAAGTGCCGAAAGAGATCAGCTTAGGAATTAGAATTAGAGGCCTACTTTTTCAAATGGAGCCTCCCTTTTATCTCCTTAATTTGTTTCATTTTGAGCTCATACTTCTGGCACCCATGCTCTCGTGCTATTTATTAAAATGAGTGCTTGATTATTGAGGCAACATGACTCAATCATTTGGAAAAATATCAATGACTGAAAAGGAAGTCAGCAGTCAGACATGCAGCTTCCATAGTAGATCTTGGACTGTGCTTAGATGGCAAGGGATATGGTGGAGGACAACGCCATTAAAGTGAATTTTTGGTTAAAATGCCACAATGTGGCAACTTGAGACTTGAACAAGGAAAAAAAGAGGCTATTTATAGATGCTATTTATGTGCTTAAAAAACTTTGATGCTATTTATAGTGGTCCTGCCAGACCAGAGTCTGTGAATAAGGATACCTCATCCAAATATAGGCTTCCTTGTGGCTCGAATACTTTCCTCATGTTTCCTTTTCCATGCATGATATGTATACCGCATCAGGAAAGAAAAGTAGGAAGATCAAATTAGGTTTTGTAATTGTCTTGAAGAGCAAATGTCATGTAGGAAACTATCTTGTTGAGTTTGAGCACTTTCCCCTACTTTATTGCTTCAGAATCAATCGAGAGAACTTGAATTTGCTGGACTTTTGATGACAAGATGATACCTATATGGGACTAAATAGAATGCTTTTATTTATTTTTATTTTTGGAAGCTTGAAAAAGACATTACTGTTTTGTCCACTTCAACTTGGTATGGAATATTTTCCTTTCTTCGCCTTGTTCCCAGTCAGTTCTGAAGCTGGACAGGACTTTTTTTTTGGCCATATTGTAGGATTTGAGGACTTTTTACATGGGCATTTAGTGATTTCATGGGGTTTCAATGCCATAATGAGTTTTCAAATATGTCAGGCCTCGCAATTTTGCTGCCTGCATGTAGTTCAAAATTACAGTGTTGATTTCACCACGATAAAATCAGTTGCATGATACTAGCCGCTGCAATCATCTCTCAAGCAAGCTTGCATACAAACACCAAACGCATCTCACTCAGTGTCTGTTACCTTTTTCTGGTATACATTATTGCCTTTTTTTTCCAAATATCTTGAGGTTATATACAGTGTAATGATGAAATTATGTTCCACTGGTAGGTAGAACGCAACTTATAATCGACCTAACTTGTAGTTGCATGCTGATTAGTAATTTAGATGCTATTTATGGACGGCACGAGAGCACATCTTGACTGGCTGCACCTTTTACTTGTTTTGTTCAAGGCTACAATACAAATATTCTGAGGCTAGGAAAGGGTTGTGGTTTGTGTTTGTAATCAGCTTGATGGATTACTTTGAAATTAGATACTAAATGGAATTAGTGGTGGGACCTTGATGGCCCACCTTGTCCAAACATCATGTCAATCCCATAATGGAATTAGTGGACTTAGCTTTCCAAGTAACTGTTCACAAGTCCAAAACCCAACAAGTTGTTTTCCTGTAATGTCAAAATTATTGACATTATCAGTGTTTCACTGTGCGCACACTCGTGGATCTTTTCAGTAAAATTATTGTATTACCCTTAACAATTTAAGTCTTATAACATACTTTTAAGGTTTATATAGTATTTTTGCACGAGACACATTTGCTATTACAAGACTGATTTTTTTTTTTTGGGGGGTAAAGGAATCTTTTTAATCTTTAATTTGCTCAATGTAATATCTAAAATACCTTTAAAAGTTGAATTTCTTTAACAATTAGGGCAATGACGTTTTGGGTTTTAACTTTTTCTTGGCACAATGTAGTTACTGAAGTGCTTTTAGAGTTGAATAATCTAAAGCTAAGATTGAGGGTTTTTTTGATCTTTTTATTATTATTTCTTCTTAATGTTTTGTGGGATTAGGGGCAATTTTGTATTTGCATAAATTAAATTAAAAAAAGGAAATGCTGCTTGTGTGTGGGATGTGTCTTGCCGCTTCCTTCATGGTGGTTCGGCACGTGTTGCAGCCCAATGCATGGTGGAGTTTTGACGATGTTTTTTCTTTCCCCCCCTTGTTTTCTCTTCATCCTTGACAAATGTGCAGCCCTTGCAAAAAATCAGAAGAGTGTTATTTGTTAGGTTTATCACATTTGGTTCTTATTCTTTTAATTGTATCAAATTTAAATTATTTTTTTTTCAATTTGATCATTTGGCATTTGATTTTTATATCAAAATTTGTCCTTTTATTTTATGATGTTTCATGTTTGACTCTCATTGTTTTGATTTTTAATTTAGATTCTTGGCTCTTTTATCTAATTTTAATTTCTTTTCAATTTCATATTTCGATTCATGATCTTATTTTTAATGTTTTCATATTTTGTCAACATTTTCTTGCCTTTCATTTTAGTTTTGGATTTTTCTATGTATATGATTTTTCTTTTCATTTTTGATCCTCAATTCGATATTTGATGATATTTAAGGTTTAACTCTTAATGTTATAATTTTTAATTTTGATTCTTAGCTCTTTTGTCAAATTTTAATTTGTTTTCAATTCATCCTTAGATCTTTAATCTTGATTTTTTATAATGTGGTCTTTATTCTTTTAGTTTTTATTTTTATTTAAGTTTCATTTGCTAATTTGATTTTTTTAAAAATTTTTCTCATCAATTCAAAATTTTAGTTTATCCTCTTAATTTGTTTTTTCAAATGAGGTCTTTATTCTTTTAATTGTTATTTTTTTTATTTTTTATTTTTTTTTTAATTTCATCATTCAACCTTTGATTTATTGAGAATTGATTTCCTTGGTTTTTCCTCTTGTTTCTAGGCCCTATTCGGGAGTCCATCCGGGACAACTATTGGGTCACAGGTCGAGTGGGTTGACTTGGATTAATCCAAGTCAACCAAATCTTTTTGTTTTATAAAAAGTCAAATTGATACTGTTTTGAAAAATAAAAGAGAATAATCAATGAGTTTTGATCCTTGTTTTGACTAGATTTGCCCCGAGTTAACTGAAATATGGATCAATCTGGGTTTTTGATCACCTTACACTAGAACAGTTCCCCCTCAATTTTTGTTGAAACTCGACTTGGTCTAAGCCACGGTTACCTTGGTTATGGGCCAACCTGTTAGCTTAAGCCATCTTTTAAATTAGTGGCTTTCCAGATGCAATGCTTCCAATTTAGTCATTAAGTGAGGTCATGAGTTTGAAAAGTTAACATGGGTTGATGTCATTTTCTTTCATGATGACATTCTCTAAAGTTTTTGTTTTGAAAAATAAACTTTCGTTATCTTCTTTAATTTTCTTTTCAATTAGGTTATCCCTATGTAATGATCTAGGTGAGAGGTTTGTCCGGGTGATCCATGTTTTTTTTAAGATTGTTTTTTTTATTCTTTTTGATTTTGTTCTTTAAAATCTGATTTTTTTAAAAAAATTAAACTTTATTTTTTTTCACCTTTTGCATTATCCCACTTGTGGGTTTTGACTAGCTCACTTGTTTTGCTGGTGTTACAAGACTCTTTTTCATTGATTTTTTTTCTTGATTTTATCATTTCTATATTTTAACTTTTGCAATTTGAAAATTATTATTTTATTCAATTTTTTTCTATAATGTTGAGTTTGTATATATATATTGTTCTTTAAAATACAGCGATAGTGAGCATCGGTTTTTTATGTTGCAAAAAAATCAGCCCCTAACCATACAGTGAAAACTAAAGTGTGATCAGCAGCATCTCAACGTGCATAGTTTTTACTGTTGATTTTCCCAATTTAGCTAAGGTCTGGTGCGCCAAAAAAAAGGGCACAGCGGAATTGCTGTTTCTCCTGTTGACACCATACAAAGTGGTTTATGCCCCCATCATTATACATCAATACATGTTCCTATGCCCATTCCAATCTTGTCTAACTTTGCTAACACCCCCCACCCCCCCTATTCATTTATTACTTCCCTAATATTACCATGACCAATGACCAATTATCTGTGGATATTTCTTAGAACATGCATGCCTGCAATCTTTATCTATCTTTTGAGATATTAACACATTAATTTTCACCATACTTTCCCTGTATCATCACTTCAAACAAGCATGCTTGCTGACTGTACTGTACTGCATGTGTTACCAAAAGGTTTGCAGAAGGTACAAGCAATACCATCAACAGATGCAAATGGTAGCTTCTTCTTTTGAATCAGTGGCTGGTCTTAGTGCTGCCACCCCGTACGTTACCTTGTCTCTCAAGACAGTCTCCGGGAATTTCAGATGTCTGAAACATGCCATCGTGGACCAGCTCAAGCAGGTGACAAAAGCCCTAGGAGATGATCTTTTCTCCAGGAATACAGTTGCAGTGGGTAGTCAAGTTGATACAAGTGCATCAAGGTTAAGATACATGGATCAAAGCATTCAAACGAATAAATCTGGTGGGGTTAATGTAGGGTACCATGAACCCCAACAACACATTTGGAGGCCCCAAAGAGGCCTACCAGAACGTTCAGTAGCAGTTCTTAGAGCTTGGCTGTTTGAGCATTTTCTTCACCCGTGAGTTTCCCACCACCGTTCATATCTGCAATTTGGTTGGAATATTTTACCGAATAGACTTTCTCCTTGTAGGTACCCCACAGACGCTGATAAGCACATGTTAGCCACTCAGACGGGTCTATCTCGAAACCAGGTAAGTCAGCTTCTTGTTTATTTTTTTAATCATTTATTTCCAAGGGTCTCGATTCAATTTGGGCGATGGGATTAATTAGGACCAATATATACATTGATTTGATTGGAGTTGTTAGTATATGAATTGGCCAAGATTACTGTTCCTCGTTTGCTTTCTTGGTATTGCGGGACCATAATGCTCTTTTTTAGAGCTCTTGAAGTTGGATGACACTAAATTAAAGTATATTGTGTTTTAACTAAAGCAGTTTGGCAGCATTTAATGAGAAAGATACAATATTCGCGTGATCCCGTTTGGTTTAGAAATATGTTAACTACATTGGCTTCTAGATACTAATTTACTCCACTAGATGTAGATGCAATTATCATGTTTGATAATTAAACTGAAAGATTAGTGCAGGTGTCAAACTGGTTCATCAATGCCCGGGTGCGCTTGTGGAAACCTATGGTTGAGGAAATACATTTGCTTGAAGCCAAAGGTTTGGCAGAAAAAGCTGGGAAGAACGACGGAAATTCTGCAGAGGGTAATAGCCAGTCAAATGACGAGGAAGGCTCAAACAAGTTTGGTACAAATTCTGTGCTAGATAAACAAATGGAATGCTATGGCATTGGTTCCTCTGGAGGCTGTGGTGAACAACTGGATGCAGAACAATTGAGTAGAGAGAAGAGGTCAAGAGTAGAATTTCAGGTCCCTACCACCATGGATGGATCACCGATGAATTTTCTGCCTTGTCAGAGAAGTGGGACTGATAATGGTGGACTTGGTGCTGTTTCACTTACCTTGGGTCTTAGGCAAGGTATTGAAAGTGCACAGCATCAAATACAATTGCAACAACACAAGGGTCATTTTAAGCAGCCATTCGGAGGTCAGATGATTCATGATTTTGTGGGTTGATGTGTCTATATATCCATTTCATCTTCAAATGGAAGTTGAAAGTGAATAATAATGCCACAGAAGAATGACTCTTTTCGCCACCATATATCTCAAATGACCAGGGAAAATTTATTGGGGTATATACTTGGGGACCTTTTCGAGGCTTTAAATTGAATATAAATCCTTGCTGATGCTTGTTGGCAAATGTTTTGTGAACATTTTATTTAACACCATGTTGAAACTTACAGTTATGCAAACCCAGAAGTTCCCTACCACGGTCAAAGCTAGCGCTTAGCTGTGTCTAATGTGTTACAGAAAGCAAATAGGTTAGTGAGAGACTTGAGAACAGCCAAGTCACTGCAAGAAAAACATATTAGATTATTTTCAAAAACCCTATATTTGGGGTAGTGCCAAGGAGCTACGTGCATTGAAATTGTGGAAAGGTTAGTGATGAACCAGCATAAAAGGAGGAGGAAGAACGCACGGCAAGGGTTTGCTGTCCGATAATAGGCCTTGGCCAAGCAGACGGCCATGTCCGCCAAGTTGTTTTGGGGACAACAACAAACCGTAAACGGTTATTTAGGCCTCAACTCAATTTATAACTATCATGGACCGAATGCCAATCTCTAGCAATTTTTCAAGAAGTAAAATTAAAATATTTTTAATGCATATGCTATTACAAAAACTGCACAGAAGTGTATTTGCGAATGTACTCCGACTAAAATTGATATCAACTCGAGTTTTCGATACCAATCAACAAAATAATTAATAAATTGTGAGGAGGTACATTGTGGAAGTATAATTGTCTCCCCCCCTCCTTTACCCATAAGAGAAGAGAAAACGATGTGAATAGTGATGTTAAGTCATGAAAGCAAGAACCATGCATAGGGACAGACAGCCTTCGTTTTTTGTAGCAAAACCAGTGAGTGTGACACCTGAAAAGCAAAAGATATGGCGGTCGACATGAACAGTTGGGGGCAAGGCAAGAAATCAGATACGAAGTGACTACAGCGGCAGGTGAGGTAAATATGAAAAATAATATCTACCTAGTTCCTACTTTCTTCCGTGTACAATAAATGTCCTGTCCTCTTACGTTGCCTTGCATCACATGTTACAATTGTGGAAGTTTTTAATGTTTCAGTTTATAAGTGTCCTGTCCTCTTTCCCTACTTGCTGCTAGTTTTAAATGATGCTTGAAGTATTAAAGTATGTTTGATGGTGTGATAATGATTATTTTTTAAATAAATTTTTATGTTAAAATATATATTAATAATTTTTTTTATTTTTTAAAAATTACTTTTGATATCAGCACATCAAAACGATCCAAAACATACAAACTATATTAAATTTTAACAAAAAAAAATTGAATTTTTTGAGAATACGGTTTGCACCATGTTCCCAAACAATTTATTAATTAATTGACGTTTTTTTTTTACTTTGAAGTAAAACAATGAAAATATTTGGAACACTATGAGAAAGACAATATTGTTTTGAAATATGGCCCGTTCTGGAACTTGGTTGATTTGAGGCTGAAATTAAGCTGGGTTGATAAAAATAAAAAAAAGTTATGATCTGGTGTGACCAGGTTGATCTAATTGACTTGGCAAAATCTGGTTAAAAATTCGGTTGCAATTCGTTGATTTTTTTTTTTACTAAAACGACGTCATTTTGAATTTTTTTTAAAATAGGGATTGACCCGGCCGACCCGGTGAGCCGATCAAAACTCGGAATCCAGGCCTTAAACCGGGCCGGGTTTAAAAACTAGAAAGAAACAATAAGAAATTTTTTTGGGTATTTTTTTTTAAAAAAAAAGAGAGGAAGGGAAACAAATACTATCGGTTTAGAAATTAAAATTTATCTCCAATGCTTCAAGATTAAATTTACCTCCCATAAACATGGGATTGATAATTATGTATTAGGTTGCATTTGAAATGAAGAATTTAAAAAAATATTAAAGAAACAATATTTAAGAATGGAGTGTTACAATTATATAAAAATAGAATTAAAGTTAAAAATTATCTTTCTATTATATTTTGTTTTTATATTTTCTTAGTTTATTATATTGGTTTATTATTTGTCTCAGTGTATCATTGATAGTTTTAAAAAAACATGTATGCTTTCATGACTCCTAGTATTTTTTTTTGTCTTTCAAATTTCTCTCCTTTTTTTTTTTTTTTCTTCCAGCATTTTGAGAAGGAAATAAAAAAGAAGGCTTATTAGTCACATGGATTTGGGAACTATCCAGATTGCCATGTACTAGCTAAGCCCTTGCTATAAATAACATTTTCCTTCTCTCTCTTATTTTTTTTTCTTCTCTTGACACTCACACTCACTACTCACTCTCTTAACCTCTTTTTTTTTTTTTTTTTTTTTTCTATTCCTCACTTTAACATAAATTATAGTTATTCATTTTATAGTTTATTTTGATAAAGTCACAATACATTTTAGAATTCTGAAATTTTTTTATTTGGTAAAAAAAAGACTAAGAAAATAAATAAAAATTTCAAGCTCCAAATCGAATTTTCTTTTTTAAAGTCAAATCACGAATCAAAAATATTTTATAGTCTTTTCTTGCTAATATATATTTGTATCATTTTCCAACTTAACTGTTTGATAAAATATTTAACTGTAATTTTGTTTTATTTTTATATGGAAATTGTGAGTTTTTAAATTGTCTTTAATATATTCATTTTAAAATTTTTATCTAATTATAATAATTTCAATACATGAATTATTTTTTTTCTAGAATCGTATAGGTATAAGATAATTAATATACCTAACTCATAAATATTTGCAATTTTTAGAAAATTTTTAGCATGTATCTAACCTGCTTGAATAATAATAATAATAAGAAAAAGAAGAAGAAGAAGAATAATAATAATGAATTAAGTTTATATTTTATAAAATATCAAAAATTAAATTAAATATAATTATAAATTAAAACCCGACATAATATATCCGATTACACCCCTGTTATTTTCCCTAATAAATTTTGGTACTGTGATAATTTGAAAAATAAAAAACTCGCATTATTGTACTCCAGCTTGTTGCGTGTCTACCCCAACCAAAAACGAACCTTCACCGGAATCTCACTGGGAAATGAAACGTCCTGTCATCCTGATCATGGCTTACTTTCAACAATAATCATGGACTTTTTTTTTCTAAGTTACAGATACGTACAGCTTTAACTTTTTTATCAAAGTTTTGTTAAAGATATGTTTACGTGTGGTTTGTTAACTGTTTAAGCTTTTTTGGTCCAGTATATAATCATCGACTTGCTTATCTTTTTCTTTCTTCAATTGGATTTCACCTCCATCGTTTGTGTCTGTATTTTATCTACCCTATTGTTTTATGTAAAATACTGACGACATGAGGAAAGCTCTACAGTCGTGTACTGTATATAACAATATGGATGTGAAAAAGAAGAAAAAAAGAAGAAGAAAACAACGAGAAAGTTAAAAGTACTGAACCACTTTTGTATTATGTGGTGAACTGATCTGAAACTCCTTCAGTGGATTGCTTCCAGTTGTTTTTAATTTGTTCTTGTTTCCTTTCTTTTACCTTCATGTGGTCTTTTTGACTGATCATTGTCTTGTCTTTCTTTTTCTTTTTTTATTTGTATTATCAATGTCAGCACTGTTTCTCTTGTACCGTGTTTTTTCTAGAAGAATGTAATCTTATCTGCTAATAAGGTGGCAAATAGATCAGTAAATCAAGTCCATAACATTGTTTAATGTTGTTGTATTGCATGAAGTAGATGGAATTTCATGACATTTAGTTGTCTAATGAGATTACTAATTAAGTGATTGTAGTCAAAGGACTTCTCTAATGATTTCGATCAGTTGGATGTTGCTCCGGGGCTAACCCCAGATTTTGTCCAGGTTCGAAATGTTAGGAATGGAAATATGCTTTATGACCTCTCTCTGCTTTCCTATACAGTGGTAACTTTTGCAACAAGTTCTGATGTTTTATCAGCTCAAAGGGATGCAATGGTTGAACAAGAACTATGTCCAGCACAACTGAATAGCCCCATTGCAGCTGATGATTCTTTGTTCACCAATACTTCTCACCCAGTTTTGTCAAACGTAAACGCTTCACCTACAGCCAATAATGGTGATGCACAGGAATGTGGCCACTTGAGAGAGCTTGGTTCAGAGCAAAGTTATGATTTGAGTGTTGATTACGCTGGTGTATCAGTAATTGGGGAGAGGAATCAGAAACTGATGCATGCTGGGGAAGTCATGTTAAATAATTTCAAAGGTAACCGGCGTTTCTTTATATATAAAAACAAAATTTGAAGCCTG
Organism: Populus simonii; assembly: GCA_007827005.2. Lineage (NCBI taxonomy): Eukaryota > Viridiplantae > Streptophyta > Magnoliopsida > Malpighiales > Salicaceae > Populus > Populus simonii. The sequence goes on along the minus strand of CM017467.2, from coordinate 20,095,231 downwards.
ATTACAATGAGCAACGAGATACGGAGCTTCAATCTTCTTTAGTCAGTCCCTCATATGAATTTTCTAGTCAAGATAATCAGAAGCAGTTTACAACTCATTCACTTTACCAAAATACACTGCAAGATGTCGTTGCATCAGGATTGATTGGGAGTACTAAAGAATGTATTCTCCATCCAGCGAGTGGGAATCATTCTACCGCTTTACATTTTAATAATTTCAATGCTTGGATAAGAAAGCCGACTGAGAACTCCCATCAGGGGAGTGATGAGCTGGTTCTTAATACAAGGAAGAGGTCCCAAGAGCTGAGGACTATTCCAAGTGATGCTAATACTCAGAGCTTATCTCTGTCTCTTTCATCAAATCGGCCATCTAAACTCAACGGTACGCAGTTTGCAGAAGCATATATATGAATCTGAGTGTTTGGAATCAAAGAATGGCTTTTCCAAAGAGCCTCGTGATGATTCAAAAGTTTCCAGGTAAAGTTATCTGTGTCCATTGCCAATACCATCAATTCTAAGTAAAAGTTGAGGAAAATCATTACATAACTTGCCAGGAAATGCTACAAATGTTCAAAAAACTGGTCTTCTTGGGCCTTTCACTGGATATTCAACTATTCTAAATAGTTCTAGATTCTTAAAGCCAGCTCAAGAGCTACTGGAGGAATTCTGTGGTGTTAATTGTTATAGGTCTGAAACTCATAAGAACATGTGAGTTGCTCAAGAGGCGAGGTGGAGGAGCTAGGCCTCCAAGTTTGAGTGATACTGTTAATGAATCTGATACCGGGGATGAAGCTAATGGCGACAACAATTTAGGTGCCTCATTGTTTAACTTTCGCAGATCAAATGAAGAATTTGGTGATTGTGGAGTAGGAAACATATCTTCTGAATCTTATAGGCCAGAGTACCGACAAATGAAGGCCAAGCGTCTATTGTTGCTGGATGAGGTTGGTTATATCTATGTCCCCCGTCTCTCTCTCTCGCGCGCGCACAAACACTCCTTTATATATATATATATATATATATATATATATATATATATATATATATATATATGATGGTGCCATCATCCTCCATTTCTCTCTTTCCTATCGTTACATGAATAAAAAGAAGGATGGCACAAGCTTGTTGGAACCACTTTGTCTTGACTATATTAGTAATTCTCTCGAGATGGTTTAGTTGCTAATTTACTACGTGCAACAGCTTGCTTGATATTACATTTGTAGCATATGATGAACAACAGGCTTTCCATGTGGACCTATTTTCCAAGAGATTAATTTTTTAACATTCAGAAATATCACATTTGTTGTAATGATCTTGATAAATAAGAGGGAATGTCTGGAATTTTTCTTTTACTTTTATTATAGCTTTTCTTGGACCTGAGCCTTACAGGTTTTAACAAAAGGAAATTGTGGAAACTGAAATAACAACTGAAACGAAATAACTTAAAGACTTGAATCGAAAGAACAATGCAATTTTGATAAAACCTAATCTAGATTTCTGGGCAGCTTCGAGGTAGCCCGGGCCTCCTGGGTGAATGAGATTTGCTTCAAAGCAATTTCCTGCCTTTCTGCTGCTCCTCCCTCTCCCTTTTATTCTAACTCTCGGTTAATTGAAATAACAAGATAATAGACATAATTGACAGCTGTTTTATTTATCAGTGTTGTATTTGGACTCTTTTTTCCTTCTCCCAAACTGTGCTGTATTTGGACTCCTTTTCTTCTCTCAAACTGTGCCGTTTTGCTTTTGGGATTTACTCCTTTGCCAGCTGTCAGCTGCAGGAGTTCATCATCTCAGCCATCCACGTAAGTTCTTCTTGTCCAATCTTGACCCTACACTTGCTCACTTTCTTTCTTTGCTGCAGGTAAGTCTTCTCTCATACGCCTCCTTCATTTCTTCCCCCGGCCTCAACTTGATCTTGCTCCTTTAGGCGCTGCCGGGACTGTTACATTTGTCTTGGTTAAGAGCTAGATGAAGTAGTTATAAAAGCTTTAAACGGAGGCTTGAGGCAGTACTGCCTTAACAAGAATGTTACAGGGGAAATTTAAACACCACTAAAAAATATTGCGTCTTTACGAAACAAGAAATGTGCAAAACACGCAAGTTGAAAATTTGTCACAAGATGTATAAAACGGTAAGGAACACAAACAAATCTCCGCGGGAAAATAAATCTGTTAATTGGAAATAAGTTTCATTTTTATAAAAGGAAAACCTTAAGATTAGAGAACAATGATATGCAAGGCACAAATTTTTGGGAATAGAGGAATGGAATTGGGGATAGGGTTAGATAAGGTCAGTGATAGGCAATAATTAAAGAAAACTTAAGGTGCGCTGGAAATCTGGAAAAGTTTCCTGTGAGACATTTTTCTTTTTAAGAATTTCAACGTCAAGTCTGAACTTCCTTTGTATGATGAACTTGTGAATCAGTTTCATATGCAATCTTCTGCATTCAGAGTATTCAATGATCATTCATGTCATAAGTTGTAGTTATAGACAACGCAGGCAGTGCTCCCAGCAGAATTTCACTTCCCTTGCAAACAATTTTAGTCTCAAGACTATATATTTTTGGTGGCGAAGAGAATGGGCCATTCTGCTCTTCCTTAGTTTCGATACCTTTTTGAATATTTTTTTTGAAATGGTCATTTTTGACTTTGGGTTGGATTTGATTCACTCAAGATTGGTGGTGTTTTCTAAGCCGTTGCAGGAATAGTAGAAAAGTGCAAATGCATAAAACTTCATGCTAAAGCCTTGATTTGTATAAGACAATTTCATGTTTTTTGGTTTGGTCTATACAACTATGTTAATTCAATCCTGAATCTGGGAAGTCCTGTTAGTCATTTGATCTGGCATGTCTAATGCTGACTGCTTCAGATTCTACTCAGACATGCGCTTGCATATGCGTACATGTGCACACACCTACAGTCCAATTAATTCTTCAGTTAGGTTCAACTATTCAAGCATCATTTACTGCATGTTTCCTTGTCTTACAACTCCAAATGTCCGGGGATATATACAATAGGATGATGATTTTGGTTCTATAACTATTCATCAACTGCTAGAATGACGATCAAATTTAGTTTCCAGTTACCTGTTGATTTGGACTTTAGATTCTATGAAAAGAGTATTCAATTTAATTCCCACTGGTTTCCTAGTTATTATTCAAATCAGTGCTTTTCAATGATATTGAAGCATTTATGCCTGAGACTAATTTTTACTTCATTCAAGGTTAAATATTGCTTTAAAGGCTAGGGGATTGTATATTCTGTAAGCTGAGCCATGCTGGGGTCGGTCCAGCTTGCATTCTGCTGAAATAAATTGGTTTAAGTAATAAGCAACCAGTGCAGGAATTTTAACATTGACGGTTCTTTAAGGGGAGCTATCAGAGGATTTTGATTGTCTGTGTGGTCATTTAAATATGGATAGGATAGTCTTCCTTGTTTATCAGTAATTATTACTCAGTTAACAGTGCACATCCTTCCAAAGTCACCATGCAAGTCCAAAGCCAAATAAGCTGTCTTGTTTTGACACCATTACTGACGTGAAAAAATGGAGGTCAGATCAGCAGCATCTTATAGTACATGATAAAAAATGCAAATTTTGATTGCTGCCATTCTGCTTAAACTTTGGTTGACGACGAAAGAATGCGGAGTGGAATTTCCTTTTGTCCCCAATAAACTCCAACCAAGTTGTTTATGTTCTATCATTATGGGTAATGAGATTATCTTTGAACTGGTAAGTTATACATATTTGAGAATGTAATGCCTTTGTTGATCATGTAAATTTCGAGAATGTTGGTGGCTTAATTTCTAACATCTGCTTCCATTCATACTTTGAAAAGGCTTTTTTGTGACTCTGCTGCGCTGTTTATTAAACGGTTTTGCAAGAGGTACAAGCAATATCATCAGCAGATGGAAATAGTTGCTTCATTTTTTGATTCAGTTGCTGGTCTTAGTGCTTCCACCCCGTAAATTTCCTTTGCCCTCGAGGCAGTCTCAGGGAATTTGTTCTCTGATCAGCCATCTCTGATCAGCTCAAGCAAGCAACAAGAGTCGTAGGAGAGAATCTGTTCTCAAATACATTTACCTGAAGTCCCAAGAACACATTTGGAGGCCTCAAAGAGGCCTACCAGAACACGCACTGGTGGTTCTCCGAGCTTGGCTGTTTGAGCATTTTCTTCACCCGTAAGCCTCTCTCTGTATTCTGTAGTATGTAGCTTGGTGTCAAATATTTACTATATCAAAATTTTCCTCCATGTAGATACCCCTCAGACACAGATAAGCACTTGCTAGCCACTCGAACAGGTCTTTCTCGACACCAGGTAAGTTAGCTCCTTGTTCATCTCTATAATCTTTTCTTTCCAAGGTGCCAAGGCACTTTGGATGATTGAAGTGAGATATTTCTAGCCTCTGCATGAACATCTTCTGGCAGAACAGCAACGAGAATCTCAGCTAAGTTTGCACAACACAAAAATTCAAATCAAATTTTGAAACATATGACCTCTAGATTTTAGCTTAAACCCTTATCATTTTATCTAATTGAGATCAACCATTCAATGATACCAAGTTAGTCATACAACATGCTTATAATAATCATCCTTTTGTTTTGCCTATATAAGACACAAAACCAAAAAGATATAGATGCAAGAATTCATCACTTTAGAAATATATAACAACGATAAAATTGCGCCACTCATAAGAAATCCGAAACTTATTAGATTGCTAAAAACTTAAGCTGCACTTGAATTCAAATTTAGAAAAAAAACCCTTAATTCATTATTGAAAGTTAATTATATACTTAAGCAACCTTCCATCATCACTACTACAACAACAACAAGCATCCAACAATAAGCATCTAATTATCAACAACAGCAACAACCACTGTCACCACTGCTATCATCATCAATGCTATTATCACAACCATTACCATCTTTATCATCAACATCAAAATTGTTTTACAAGTAAATATTTTCTTTAGTATATTCAAACAATTAAAAATAACTCATTTTCCTTTGTAAAACTAATAAATATGTAGAAAGTTCAAATTGATAATTTAGCATACTTAAAACTAAAACAACCATCATGAACACAGCTCCAATGCATATATGGTTGAAGAAGTTAGATGGACGATATTCGTAACTTAAAATCTACATGATTTTCATGGATTAAAAGGTTGTCAAATCAAGCTCTGGCCAACAAAGATGTAGTTGACAGCTTTAAAGATTTGATCTATACATTCAGGTAAACCAAGATCAAAAGAATTATTAGAAGACACTCCTATGTCGTTTAAATTCTAATAATCTTTGTGAATTCTTGAATTTTATCACATCTAAGTTAAGAAATCAAGCCTGATGTTGCTATTATCAGTCACATGCATAAAAAATTGTCACTTGCGCGTGCACGTTCCTGCTTGATCCACAAAGTTCAATGACAAGAACTTGATAGAGAAAAACCTCTTAGAATGCTTTATTTATTCTGTTAGGGTGTAAAACAATCGACTGATTGTTTCAGGTGTCAAATTGGTTCATAAATGCCCGGGTGCACCTCTGGAAACCAATGGTTGAAGAAATACACACTTGAAACCAAAGGTTTGTTGGAAAACAATCAAGTTTCTGGGAAGAATGTTGGGGATTCTGCTGAGGGTTCCATGCAGCCAGATCGTGATCGCCAAGCTCCCAAAAAGATTGATACAAAGTACATGTTTAGTAGAAAATTGGAATGCTCTCCTATTGGCGCCTCAGGGGGCAGTGGAGATCAACTTGAAGCGGAGAAGGAGAATCAAGAGAAGAGATGGAGAGTGGAGTTTAAGGTTCCGATAAGTGCAAACAGATCATTGATGAATTTTATACCATATCAGAAAAATGGGAGTGAAAATGGGGGCCTGGTGCGGTTTCGCTTACGTTGGGTCTCAGGCATGGTATTGAAAATGCACAACACCAGCAATTGCAACGTGAAGAATCAGCCGAGGCTGCAATTTGGAGGTCAGACAATCAACGATTTTGTGGGCCGATAAAAAAAATCTTCTGATTAGTGGAAGTAGAAAGAAAATGGGGAGGAGGGAAAGAGGCAGCTTTCTTTAATTTTGGTAGTGGTACCTGGATGGTCTTGAAGATTTCTGTTGCTCTTCGGTAATACATAGTGGCGAATTTTTTGTGCATTTAACACTATAAATAACTTTGTTGCAAGCTTTTATTCTAATTTTAACACTTGGATGGCTTGAAATAAACTAAAAATAATATTGATTTTAAAATTAGTAATTAATTAATTTAATTCTTATTCTATACAAATTTATATCTAGGGCTCTCATTTTGTTTCTCCATGGTTTGCTCTAAACCACAAAAATGCGGGGTTGACGTGCTATTCATCATTTCGCTTACATATATGACACCATCTCAAGTCTTCAAGCATCTCACCTGGATAAATCATTTTGTTTCTTGAGCTCTGCGGGACGATGGTCGCCAAGAAGGTTACTTCCTCGCTCTTAATAATCACATTGCTGGTAGAAATGGGTTTTCATGAAGTAGGAGCCAACGAAGCGCTAGATGAATTATTATTCAAAACTTGCATGGCTGTGTGCATGAAAGAAGATGGAGCTACTATTCCAATCTGTACAAAGAGCTGTGAGGAGGCGAGCGAAATTGTCTCTAGAAATCCAGGCTTTCTTATGGGGTTAAGACTTAATAGGTTAATTTAAAATCCTCTCCTGTAAGTTGATGCTTTGTTAGGTCAGAAGACAATTCTCCCTCTTTACTATGGTTATAATTTAATTGTGAGTAAAATGATCATCCTTTATACCCAAAATACATGCATTGAGAGTAGCATGCTTCCTCAGTGTTCTTGAGGAGAGTACTTGCTAATTAGGATGATTATTATAGTTACATATTTGAATTAATTTTAGTTTATCTCTTATTCTTAGGCAGTCTCATGATCTTGTTTAGATACGATGACTTAATTAATATAGGATTTGTTTTAGTAGAATAGGAATTCTAAAGAACTCTACTTGTAAATATGATATCAATAAACATGTTTTCCAATTATATATCCGTTGCTTTGCGTTGATTTTAATTGGTTTATCTAGGGTTAGTTATGTATTTTATCTATGTATTCTATTCTATTTATTAAAAATAATAATAAAATCAACAGATATTTCATTATAAATTCACGAATTTAATATTTGCGATGTTAGGATTTGATGCACGATATGTAGGAATGTAATAAAAACAAATTGAATTATTGAGTGTCATTTTTTATACTTGTGAAAAAATCTAAGCTTTTAAATAGTGATATTATATTATATTTGAATTTACAAAGTTCAGGAAGGCAGCATACTTCCTAGCAACCTCTTATATTTATATTTTTATCTTCTTGAAAACTAAGCATTAATGTAAAAATACATGCAATAAATGTGATTTATCATGGATTGAAATAATGAATTTATACTTTTGCACACACAAAAAAAGAAACACAAAATGGACATTCAAGGGTAAAATTTTCTTTTCACGGGGTACATTTCTCGTTCTAGAATTCTTTATAGATATTTTGATCTTTTCACAACATTTTTATATAGCAAAATTACTTGATTGCCTTAAAAGAAAAAAAAAACACTTAACTATGGTCTGAGAGCTTTTTTAATATTACATTTTTTAAGCATTATAATGACTTAATTACTTTTAAAATTAAAATTTTCAATACTTATTTTAGAGTTTTTATTTTTTTTAATTACTAGATGACAACTCTAGTTTTTTCTAATTTTTCCATTAATTTAGGCGATCCCAATTGTTGTGCCTTGTGACAGATTTGATTAATATTAATGATATTGAAAATGACTATGATGATGAAATTACAAAGGAGAATAATGATATTTTAATAAGCATTTAGAAGGCTGACTCAATTCCATTAATATTTCATTCAAATTTATCTCTTATAAACATTGAAGAACTCAATGAATTCATTCAACAAATGTGAAGGTTTTGTTGGTTTAGAATTTATGTATGTTTGTGGATGGTTTTGTTGGTTTAAAATAATTGTACTTGTTGTTGTTTATTACAATCTTGCACTGCCAAAAAATACTTCATTTATGTGATGAGAGCATAGAAAGTGAGGTGTTTTGAACAAACTGTAATTACTCTTCATGGAAGAAGAAGAAGAACTCTATGCACTACAATCTATGTAAACTTTTCTATAATAATTTTTCATAGCGGTTAGCTCTTCAGTTTATGCAGTAGTCATGCAGGCAAACATGCATAATTTGTAAAGTGGAATCATTAATTCATATTAGAGTTGAGATCATATAATATATAAACCATTATTATGATATTTCAACAAGATATGAACATTATGATACAAAAAGATTAAAAAAAAAACCGAAAAACAAGATACATAATAATTACTAATTAATTAGGTGAAAATACAATATATATATATATATATATATATATATATATATATATATATATATATATATATATATATATATATATATAGAAGCCAGTATAACGTAGACCACACCCAAAAAAAAGAAGACTCATCATATATATGTATATATATATATTTCAAGCACAATGCTTGAATCATCAACATAAGCAATATTTGGCTTTAACCACTGCCACCACTTCCACCAATTCCACCATTTCCACCATCTCCACCAAAGTTGTTGAAATCCTGCCTGGGAATGTAATGGTGGTTATTCACACTGCTCCCCGGATACCCAGCATTCACATCCTTGTCCTCAGAAAGCTCCCTCAGCTTTGGTCCATGGATTATTTCAACATGCAAAGCCTTCCTATATGCAGCCAAGCAAGAGCTGTTCAGCAGTGCAAACGCAAGAGCAAGCACTAAGAATAATCTCATTCTTCCGCTCCTTTGATCGCGATCGTTTCTGCTTTTAACAGATCAAAACAAACAAATTATGAATATATGTATATATATTTATGGTCATGTGATATGTGCGATCGAGAACGTAAAATTAAATATTAAATATGCCTTTTAAGCAAAAGATTGGATGCATAATCAATCGATAATATCTAGTACAATCAAAATAAAAATAGAATGTATATCTAACCAAATTAGGTAGAGATCGCAAAAACTGACCTTTTATTTTTATTTTATTTTGAGGGAAGGAGAAGTTTAGCCTGTTTTATATAGAGAGGCAGGCTAGGGTTTGTGTAATATTTAATAATAAATTTTGTGTTGGGATCTCCACCAAATGAGGCAAAATTAAGTGGGATGAATATAATATCCCATTTATTTTATTTTTCTGAAAACCAATCAAAATGATGAGGTTGTGAAATTGTTTTGGCCCACGATATATAGCACTATAAATAGGAGAGCTTGACCTTAGTGGTGGATTTAGGTTAAACAAAAATCTTTGAAGCACAAACGGGGTACCTGTTCCGTTGCCTTGTGATGTCAAAGCATATATATATATATATATATATATATATATATATATATATATATATATATATATATTGATGAGCAACTAATAATTAAACTTAATTGAGGTGGTGTAATTTAGATGAGACAGCTGGAAATCCTTTTGAATTGAATGAATTTATTAATGTTTCATATAGTTTTTAAAAGATTTAATTCATAGTCAATTCGTTGCCATGGTGACACTTGCCCTTATCTTGCACAGACTGTCTACGAAAGTAACTTGGCTACAAGCGATCTGGCCTCGAAATAGTTTGCTTTCTCTATATTGCATGGATAGGGACTCAACTAATTTTTTTTTGGATGAAATTAGAAGTAATTATTTATTTTTTCCATGTTTTTTACTTTGATTTTCTGTTTTTTAATTTATCCTCTTTAAAAAAAACTAATTGGCTATTGATTTGAACTTAAAAGGATTAAATTGTGGATCAAATTAAAGAATTTTAAAAAATATTATTCTAATCCATGTGATTTGCTAAAGAGTGCATAGTTTACCGTATGACTTAGTTTTTTTTAATGGATATTACTAAGTAATGTTAAAAAAAAATAGAAAAGTTATAAAACATGGTATCTATGTAGCCAAACATACTATCCAAAAATGACTATATCAGCCTCCTTTTCTTTTATAGCAACCGTATGATCCTTCTATATATTGCTGGTTCTCTTGCAACTAAAATAGCAAATTCAATTATATTTTGCATGACAATATCGTCTTTTCCTATAGGCAGTACTGTTCATGAATTTCCTATTTCATCAATAAGACAGAAAAAGGACTTTAGTAAATATATATCGAATTTTAATTTATAAAAAACTTCATGTAATAATTCTTCATCATCATCCGTGAAGAAAAACAGAAGAACTTGACAGCTCTTGTCAAGAAATATCTTCAACAGGAAAAATATATATATATTAAGTAATACTCTAAAAGGCGTGGGGAAACAACTGTAGCTTCCCCACGCCTTTCACTTATTAATATATTATATTATTATAATTATTATATTATATTATAGAATTTTTTTTGTTTTTAATTTTTTTTTGTTTTTTTAATGAATTATTTTTGTTTGATTTACTTTGTTAATGTTAAATTTTTTTTATTTAATTATCAGATTTTTATGATACAAATCTCGGGTTTGATGGGTTAACCTGATTTGATGAGTTAACCCGGATTTTTTTTTCTTTTTAATTAATTTTTTTCGTTTAGTTTAGTTTGTTAATGTTAAATTTTTTTTTATTTAATTATCAGACTTTCATGACAGTATCCTGAGCTTGACGAGTTAACTTGGTTTGATGGGTTAACCCAGTTAATTCTGGGTAAACCCGTCAATTTTTTTTTCTATTTAGTTATCAAACTTTCATGACCTGAATCCTAGGTTTTACGGGTTAACCTGATTTGAAAGGTTAACCCAATCAGTTCAGATTTTTTTTCTTTTTTTTCATTAGTTTTTTTTTTCATGTTGGTTTTTTTCTTTGTTTTTTCTTTTTAATTAATCTATTTAATTATCATACTTTTATGATACGACCTTATAGCCAGACCCACATCCAATATTCTTGGGTCTGGTGTTACAGTTAGACTCACTTAAACTTGAGTCATGCAAGTTTAATGTTATTATTAATATTATAAATATTATAAATATTATTTTTAGGTCAGGCGTTGCAGCTAAATCCAAGACTCTTAGGTATAGTTTTGCAGAAAAACCTAATACTTTAAAATTTTAGCTTTTTTTATATATTTTTTATTAAAAAAAAGACCCGCGGCATCGCGCGAGTCATGTAACTAGTATATATATATATATATATATATATATATATAGAGACAGAAATATGGAATGGCCAACCTTTTTCTGGATTGTCTTATTCGTATGACAAGTGGTGACCAAAAACAAAAACAGTAACCTCATTACGTTTCAAAGTGGACGAAATTTATTCTCGCACAATCAATACAAATGAAATTGGTGATATATAATTAATGATCTTGACAGTATACACTGTAGGGTTTATGTTCTTATCTCTCAAGCAAATTAATGGTTGGGAATGGCCGGAGCTCACTTTAATCATGCTTTAAAGAAATCATTCAATTTGTTGGCATTATGTAATTATAACCCCTTTCGATCATTAGAAGTGGATAGTGCCCTTTATAATCTCTGAACAGCTAACTGCTGAGTGCACTTGGGCAACGTAATGAATCATGATTATTTTGTTTTACCTTTTGTTTTTTAATATTAGAATATAAAAATTGGCTGTGAAATTTCATCGAAAAGACATCAATATTTTTCGACCAAGATAAGATAAAAAGGAGTTAAAGACAATTCACAACGTCATTGTAATTTTTTTTTAGATTAATATTGATGTTCAGCTAGTTTGCGTATGTAGCTCGACTAATCACATAGATTCTAAAATTAACAATCATATAAATTTTTAATAATTTTGAGTTTTGTAAAATTCAAACTGATAATTTTTAAAAATTAATTAAGTTACATCTCTCAAAAAATTACATGATTGTACTTTTAAAAAAATAAAAGAGAGAACGCATATTATTTATTGTTTGATGATGATAAATGTAAGCAAATTGTGAAGAGCCCAAATTCTTTATTTTTTATTACTGAAATATGGCAGAGAAGAAAGAGAAAGGGAGATGATATAAAAGGGTTAGGTTTTTTTTACTGAACTATGAAAATTGTATTAAATCTATTGTTATAGTCATTAAATACATGGTTTAATAGAAAAGAGTACATAAAAGTTTAAAAGAGATAGAAAACTATCCAACAAAACCAAATATATAATCAAAAAAATAAAAAAAAACCCTAATAAAAAAAAACTATAACAAAGCGACTAAGTAATTTTCTCTAAGAACTCTTTGACCAAATAATTTGTATCATGATTCAAAAAGTATCAAATCTGCTTTTCTTATATATGATGATGAATTTTGATATCAATCAATCCTTCAATATCTATATAGGAAATCCAATAGTATATCTTAGGTTTGTGACTTCAAAGAAAAAAATAGAACCAACTCCCTATAGGATAGTAGGAATTACATAATTTCAAATACCAAATCATTTTTTTTAATGAAATTATCTTAATTATGACCCATCAAAGTTGTTCAAAAAAACTTGTAAAATTCTAACTTCAATCCATAATAAATTATACAAAAACCCATATAAGGTTTTTGAATCTATGAACCCTTATTTTATCTTTTTAATCTCTCTTTACCCTAATCTTCCTTCACTTTCCTTCCATGGTCTTTACTTCAATTAGATTCAAGCCCACCGAATGAATTTAAAAACATCGTCTCCAATGACATGCATATGGGCAGAATACATACCTTTGACAGAAATCATGCCAATAGCATAACATGATTCTTCCTTCTACGATTTTCTTTCAATCATAACAACAAAACCTCCTACAACATACCTTGCACAACCTATATACCAACCAACTAATTATAGTTAATTATAGCTTGCAAAGACAATAAAATGACTTTATAACTAAAAATTAAAACAGCACCAGCTATTACTTATCATGAGACCTCCTTGTACCTTAAAATACTTGTGTTCAATCAAAATAGTGAGGTAGAGGGATTAAAGAGGAACCGAAAAGTTTATGAGTCGATTAATCTCTCGCAACGGTATTTTTTTAATAAAAATTTATTTACTTGTAAATTTATATCCATTTAAATTTAATTGTCACGAATTAGTTGATTTTATTCAAATTCTTAAAGTATTGAATTTGGAAAAAAAATATAAAATATAAAATAATGTTACAATGCATGCATGGACATTCTATGTTGCTACACCAAGTTAATTAAGCAATGGCCAGGAATTTTTGTCATTTAAGGAATTGCTAGCTAGTTAACATTCTAGTTTGGTCATTTTTAGTTTTTTTTATACCTAATTATTGATCTTTACTTTTTAACTAGAATTTTACTTTATAAATAACAATGCTTTTTTTTTTTAATATATATACAATTATTATCAAAATAATATTATACTATATATCATATAAAAATCAATCTAAATTTATAACTTTAACTTGTAATTGAAATTGAACTTATAATTATGAATATATGATAATTAATTATTATTAACTAAGAATATTTAAAATCAATCTTATTCCTTATACTCATCAAACAACAACTAGAATTCTCATGAAGTTTTATTTGTCTACAATATTGTTGATAGGAGGATAAATAACTAAAACTCGAGTATAGTCAATCACATTACTAATAAGAAGGAGTAACGTGTGCTTTAGTCTACATGAAAATTGTTAAACATGGAAGCATGAGAACTCTTCAAACAAAAACTAAAAATCACAAAACTTTTATTAGCAAGCATGATTTTTATGATTATGAGGACAAGTAACCTAAACTTAAGTATAGTCATTAGGACTATTAGGACTTAGTATGACCGTAGATAAAAACATAAATCTTAGCCTCATACATATCCCTGGTGACAAGTTGTAAACTATGAGTATCACTGGCCAATAAGAATAAGGAACAACAAATTATCCAAACAGATTGGATCTGTCTGTACATAATCTAAAACACAAGTTCCTTGATTCCACTAAAAACTGAGAATGCACCCTATTAAAATGTTTCTAAGCTTTACCATCAAAAGGTTGCATCATCACTCTATCCACTGTATCATATGAATGATGTCATGTCATGTGCTAAGTAGTCATTGGAGACATTACTAACCTTTATAGTCTATATGTGATTAGGAAGTATCTAAGTTTTTTATGTGCAACAAAAGTCCTTCCCCTGCCAGTTCTGGGTTTATAATGAGCATGCCTACATGTTTTGCACTCAGTTAACTTTGTATTTTCAATATAGTAAAACATGCAGAAGTTTGGACACATGTGAATTTTATAATATCATAGGTCGAGGGACTTCATTGTGGATTTAGTAGCATATAAGTTCTCTTTTAGCCTATTCTCTTTAGGTAAAATGCTTCCTATCCATTTGATAATTCTATTATAATCAGCCTCACTCAACCCATAATATGACTTGATGGTGGACATTTATGAAATAACCAATACTTTACTGTGATTTGTGCACCCATTCTACAATGGTTTGTCAAAATCTTTCAAAAGATCAAAGAATTTGGTTGTGTCTACATTAGGTTCTTCTTCTACAACTAGACATTCACTTGTATAACCCTAATTCATTCTCATCGCATCTATAATCATATTCCTATAAGTATTACTATTGTCATCTGTAACTTTATGCACATTGTTAGAGCTAAAGTTGACCCAACCATCCTTTCTACCATGGTCTCTTAAGGAATATATGATTCTCATAGTGTAAACCAACATAAGTATTTTTTTTCATAAACCCTTTATGTATAAGATGCATTGTTATAACATCTAGATCGAGAAATTTTTTATTCTTGCACCTTTACTTGTACATCTAATACCGCCTCCATTAATATTTCTCATATTAGATAATGTGTAATTAATAAAACTCTCAATCTCATTACAATAATTCATCATATGCAATGCTTCTGGTGAATCTCGATACATCTATGAAGGATCATCCATTACTTATATCAAACCTATATAGAATAATGATGACAATATGTATTAATTAATTATGTAAACTAAATAAATTAGCCAATATTGATTTAACTTAAACTTATTCAATCTATTTTAATAGTACTCTTAATTCATTATCAATTATCTACATGAATTCAAATTTCTATACATTTACCGAAACTTTCAACTCAACAATAAAATTTACAAAATATAAAACGAATTCGTTAAATAAACCATTATTTATTTCATTACAAAACACCTAAGTTATAAATTCAAAATAAATTTCATCAGTTTACAAAAAATATAATTTTTCAAAATCTCAAACAAACCTTAACATGTACAAATCATACATTCTTACAATAAATTTTCTATAGGAAAAAAGCTATAAAACAAGTAAACACCTAAACAAAATAAACACACACACACACACACACTACAAAAATATACAATAAAAATTAACATTTTAAAATTGAGTTTAAATTAAAAAATGGATATTTTTGCTTATTTGATGTGGGGAATCCTTAATAAAATTTGAATCAAAACAGGAATGCGGGCATATTGAGTGTTAGGTTGGCCAGATTTATGGTGGGAGGTTGATTTGTACTAAAATAGGGGGTACGTTGTTTGTTGCAGAGCTAAGATGAAGAAGAAAAAATAGTAAGAGGAGAGGATCACTCGTTAGGTCATAAATTAAATATTATCGACAATATTATGGATGGATTTCACCAGCCGGTTAATTCTATCGATCATTTTGTTTGTATAAATAACAAGTCATTATATATTTTGGTTTTTTAAAATAAAAATTCACTATAATTCTTTTGATATAGTATTTTCATTTGTGTTTATTGATAAATACAATGAGAGACTATTTTATCGATAAAATTTATGAAAAAAGTTCTTCAATATTTTTGTTTATATTTACTAATTTTTTTAGTAGTGTTTGAAAAAAACGACATCCTTACTAGGAACAACTGCCTTGGAGGAAACTTTCTGTCTTGGACTACCTGCAAAATTATCTAAAACACGAGTTTGATGAACAAGTTTTTCTGAAGATGCATGTTAGGTTGTGTACGTAACGGTTGTAGGTTAGCTATTTCTATAACACAATTATGGAAACAATTAATTAGTCGGTGACATATTTCATAGTTAAACTACCATATATTTTTTTCTTCAGTTAATTAAGACTTTTGTTACACATATAAAGTCAAATTCTTTAACTAAATAATTGAGAAACGTAAATTCGATGATGACTCCACATATGGATACATGTAACGGCAATAAAAAAATGTTTACCTTATTTTGCAAGTTCAAGAAAAACGGTGAAGGTTAATTAATTGTCATAAACATATTAAAGTTCAAGAAGGTTATTTAATCATTGTTAATGAAAACATTCAGAATTTTTATATATATAAGAAAATAGCAAGTATTAAAAAACTAAAAAAACTAAGAAGAGAATTAAATTATCTAGTAGGTGACTCAGGGATAAAAGTTTCGGACTAAGAAGTTTGCTCTTCCTGTGATCTCATGTTCGAACCTTGTGGTTATTAATATGATGGTCACTGGAGGTTTACATGGGATTAGTCGAGATGCAAGCAAGCTGACCCGAACATCCACATTAATAAAAATATATATATGAGAATTAATTATAACTTGTTACCGTATCAAAAAAAAATTGATAAAATACTTTTATAATAAATAATAATCTTTAGCATAATTGTTTTTCTTCATAAACGTTATAAAAAATTTCATTAAGACTTCTTCACGAAGACGATTCAAGTAAATTTTGTTTATAATAAAATATAAGGATAAACAAAAAACTTTTAATTAAAGATTTATTTGTTAGTAGAATAGAACATAGGAGCCAAAGTAATTTTTTTTTTAAATCCAGTGATCGAAATATAGAAGTGAAATAGTTATATTATGAGCAAATGACATATATCTTTATTTAAAGAATATAAAAATATAATGTATAATATTGATATTAAAATAAAAAATATATATAAAACGTACCGCATAATTAACCCAATAACATTGATTTATTATCACAGCCCCGTGTCCATTCGATATTGAAGCCGTGTTTGCTGTTTCTGCTGCTTAAAAACGACCTGAAAATCTTGAAGCCGTGTTTACTATTGAAGCCTAAGCCCGTCACTGATGGCGTCTTCATAAGAAGGGAAGGGGTCACCATACGCTATCATAGCAGACGAAAATGATGGCATCAAAAACTACCTGAAAATCTTGACGTCTTTGATTTCGGAAACATTGCTGTCTCATGGCATACCTAACTCACAGTGGCTTGCGACTTTTCATGAAGAACATGACGCTTGCTTTAGACCATGAATCCTTGACATTGATTGCTATTTGGTAAGATGCTTCTCGTGTTTTTGTAAGAGTATTCTTAGCATAAAAATCATTAAAACGTTTTTATTTTATTTGAATATTCATATTTAACTTAAGGGCATTTAGAAAATTTGTTAAGAAAATACATTTACAAACTCAATCCCATACTTTGTACCATTGAGAATCCAAGAAGAGGAGGGATTAAAGACGGAATAATTACTCTCCAAAAAAACATATTCCTACATAATCATAATGAAATAATGTTTTATTTGGGAGTTTGATGCGGTTAAAACCGTGTTTTGCTTCCTTACAATTTTGCATGAGTTTTATTGAAAACTTTCTCTTGAAATTTTGATTAAAAAATTATAATTTATAATTTGTTTTTAAAATTAAAAATCTGAAAACTACGGTATCAAAAACAACAACGTTGTCGCAAAGTGTTGCATCACTGTAAGATCATTTTAATTAAGATTTTTTTCTTCAAATTAGGAGTCCTAACGCTTCTATATATATGTCAAAGTCAAAACTGCTCCACCTTTGACATGACTAAATACCAAAGAAATTTGACAAAAGCTTTTTTTTCAAAATTAAAAATCTAAAAATTACCACAGTATCAAAGACAGCAATGTTGCTGCAAAGTGTTGGATCACCGTAAAACCATTTTAATTAAGATTTTTTCTTCTTCAAATTAGGAGTCCTATTGCTTCTATATATATGTCAAAGCCAAAACTGCTCCACCTTTAACAAGACTACGTACCAAAGAAATTTGACAAAAGTATTTTTTTTAAAATTAAAAATTTAAAAACTATAATGGTATCAAAGACAACACAACAATGTTGCCGCAAAGTGTTGCGTCACCGTAAAACCATATTAATTAAGATTTTTTTTCTTCAAATTAGGATTCTTATTACTTCTATATATTTGTTAAAGCCAAAAGTGCTTCACCTTTGACAAGACTGCATACCAAAAAAATTTGATAAAAGCCTTTTTTTTCAAAATTAAAAATCTAAAAACTACCATGGTATCAAAGACAGCAACATTATCACAACAACATTATCACAATAACTTTGCCGCAAAATGTTTCGTTACCGTAAAATCATTTTAATTAAGATTTTTTTTTCTTCAAATTAGGAGTTATAATGCTTCTATATAAAAGCGTGTTTGGCAGTGTGGTTGCGGGTGCTTTTCAAATAGCTTTTCGTGACGAAATGCATGCTAATGATGTTTTTTTATTTTTTAAAAATTATTTTTGATATCAGCATATCAAAACGATTCAAAAAGTACAAATCGTACTCAATTTTAACAAAAAAAAAAAATTAAATTTGAACGAAACACTGATACAAACACAGTACCAAACGTTCCCTAAATCTCAAAGCCAAAAGTGCTCCACTTTGACAAGACTACGTACCAAAGAAATTTGACAAAGGGCACCTTGGAATTCGTTATTTCGGTTTCACATTATTTCCACCTGCTGCTGATGTGCTCACCTTGGAAGCTTTGAAATTCATAAGCTATTTATGAGGACTACCTTTTTATGCAGTAGGAGAATATCGTGGGCGAAGGCCAAAATTGAATATCAAGAGACGACGTCCCAAAAATTGCCTCCTGAAGTTCGCCAGTACCCATGCTTGTTGATATTGTTGCCAGTTGCCACAAAGCAATGGTAACCGTACGAATTGGTAAATGGTGAGATATATTTTCGGAATGCAAAATCTATTCTTCGGTTAAAAAAAAATATTGTTATATTTTTATTTATTCAAATTTCATGTTTCTTTAAATTATATTTGATACGTTAAATAGAGATTAGATTATTTGGCTTGGAGACGTGGGTGATTTTTTAAAATAAAATTCATATAAAAATATGTGTTTTTTTATTTTTATAAGATGCGTTTTATGTTATAAAAGAATTATATCTTTAAAAAAACCGACCACACCTTTAAATCAAATAATAAATATGTTACGATGTGTTTCATACAATTTAAATATAACAAATCAAGTTATGAATTTGAATAACCTTAGAAGTGTAAAAACTTGAAACATCTTGAAAAAGTTAAAATAATTCATAAAAAATAAATAAATAAGTGGAAACCCATAGAAAATTTGGAAAAATGAGTACTGCGAAGCCTATATCATTTTCATAGTCGTATCTCCATTTATATATGTAAGACTTTTTGGATATGATTTTATTTTTAGATTTTCAAAGTTACTTTTATTTTTTTTTCAATTTTTTTTCAAGTATTTAATGTTTTCATGTTTTTTAGGTTTCTTTATGGGTATTTTCCATTGAAACTCTAGTTTTTTTTAGGACCTTGAATTCATTTTATAATTGTAAGGGCATTTTGTTCAAAAAGTGACAAAGAACATGTGGTATAGAATATATATAAATTTATAACGATATATGGAAGAATGTGTCCAATATATATATAAAGACTGATTGAATGAACTCATTTTATTTTAATTATTGACCCTTTTGCATTATATTCCATTAGTTACAATCAGAAAGATTTATCGCATCTCTAATGGATACAAATCCAAAACATTTAAAACTGTTGGATATATTGTCCTTCATGGAACACAATAAGTTACTATATAGTCTTTTTTTTTTTATGAACAAGGTTTCCTCTTGCCCCTTCGGGATCGGGAAACTAATCCTTGGTGTGGCTCGAGGACGCGATCTATAAAGGGTACCACAACCATGCGAGAGGCTCGAACTGTGTTCGCCTTCATGGGAGGACTAGCCCCCAACATCCGTTGGTAAGTTACCATATTTTCTTGATTAAAAATGTAATAGTCGGGGGCAAATGAGTTTGGTTGGGCTTCACAATAGAAAAATCAAACTGAAGGCAACTTCCATGAGGATGTGCTCCCCATGTAAGGTTCAATGCTAGCTAGCAATAACAATTTGGTTTTTCCCTCTCCTTGTTTCAACTTCCAACTCTCTGGATATATATCATATGTTGACCTTCAGAGCAGATGCAGGAAATTCCAGCAAGAGACTCCATTCCATTGAAAGGCCTATATATCCCTATAAGGGTGTTGACAATATGTAATTACTGTACAAGTTTGAAAATCTTTCAATGATTTCCTTGTACGTTCCAGATATTTGCAACTTGAAACTATACTCGAAGATCCGACGATGAACAAGAAATTGTATTCTAGATTCTGTAGTTGAAGATTATTTATTTGCTGGAAAGTTTTTTTTAAAATGAATCTTAGAAAAATAAATTATTTTTTGATGTTTTGTAGTGTAATAAAAAATAAATTGAAAAATACTTTCTAGTATTTGATAATATCATGAAAAATGACTTGGAAAATAACTTATTAATATTTTATTTTTTTCAAGTTTATTAAAATAATAAGGAACAAATCTTACAAATTAAAAAGTTGAATGGGAATGAAATTGAAAAAAAAAATATAATTTCATAAATTATCTTAAATAAAATAAATAATAATCAAAATAATAGAGATCAAATTTAAAAAATAAAAAAATTAAAAGATAAATAAATTAAAAATAATAATAATTAACATTTCATAAATTATTTCAAATAAAATAAGTAACAATCAAAAGAATGAGGATCAAATTTGATAGATAAAATATTTCAATTAAAAAATAATAAGGAAAAAGTAAATAACAATTATAAAAATAAAACCAAAGTAATATAAAAAATAAATTTTAAGGGATGAAATTGAAAAATAAATATTCAAAATAAAATATATATATATATATATATATATATATAACAATTAAAATTTTGAGGATCAAATTTGATATAATCAGCAAATAATATGATTTTTCTAAAATTTTCACAATTTTCAGAAAATATTTTCTGCTCAAAATAAAAAAAAATACTTTTCTGAAAATTAAATCAAATTTTTTTTTTATGAGAAAAATCTTTTCGTTAACTAATTTTTTAAATTGTAATTAAAAAAAATTAAAAATAGCTTTACAAGAAATAAAATAGTCAAGTCAGAAAAAAGACATTTGTTAATTTGAAAACTGATAGCTTGTACCAAGCTACGAACGTCATCCAATGGAACAAACCAACAAGTAAATGCAAATATTGATTTTTTCAAATTATTTGAGTAGTTTTGCTTATCAATCCTGAAGGTACATGGAAGGTTCTCTTAAAAAGGAAAAATTGTATCGATCGAGCTTGTTGGTTAATCAGGAGAGGGGACAAGAGTCATGCTGCTTGTTGCAAAATCATAATAAATAAAAAATTTCTTGTTTAGAATGCAGTAGCTTGATGCCGGCGATTCGGCGCATATTTTTGTAAAAAAAAAATATTTATATATAGAAATGAGGTCAAAAAAATATAAATAACTGGTCATTATATATATATAACAATACTAGTTAGAGTTAAGCCAGCACGATATATTTTGCTGGATTTGCAGTCCAGATTATATGATTAGAATAACCCAATAAAAAAATAAAAAAAATTATAAAATCTTTTTAAAAAATATGATAACTTTTTAAATCTGTGATTTAAATCATTATATCTGAAACATCTAATCTAGAAATACTATAAAGTCCAATTGCTAATAAATTAAATATATAACGATGAAATTGGAAAAAAAATCTCAATCATACAAAAAGATTTTAAAAATAATTATTCAAAGAAAGATTATCAAAATCATTATTACTACTATTATTAATAAGTAATACCATCATTATTATTGTCATAATCATCGTCGTCGTCGTCATCATCAATATTATTATCATAGCTATTAATATCATCATCATCATTATTATTACTATTACTACTTGTATCATCATCATTATTATTACTATTACTAATATTATTATTTTCATTATTATTATTACTAGTACTACCACCATCATTACTACTACTACTAGAAAAAAAAAACCATGAACTTGATTTGAATGATAAAATTGAAAACTATAAATTTTTTTACAATAGGGCAAGGAAAACAATAAGAAATTAAAAAAAGAGGGACAAATCGAAATCATTATTATCTTTGAAAAAATAAAAATCATAAACTTGATTTAAGGAATAAAATCGAAAGCCATAAAAATTTTAACAAAAAAGCAAAGGAAAAAAATAAGAAATTAAAAGTAGAAGGACTGAATCGAAAAATATTATATACAAAAATTAAAATCCAAAAGTTAAATTGAAAACAAAAACTTTAACTAAAGAGAAAATTATAAAAATATAGAAATCAAAACTAAAAGGACTAAATCTAAAATAATAAAAAACATAAACTTGATTTGAAGGATAAAATCAAAAGTCATAAAAACTTTGATAAAAAAACAAAGGAGAAAATTAAGAAATTAAAAGTAGAAGGGCTGAATCGAAAAACACTAGTCACTAGTATGAGCTGCTTTTTCAAATAAAAAATTATTATTTTAATTTTAAATTACATTATTATTCTCAACTAAACTAACAATCAACAAAAAAAAAAAAAAACTAAGATTAAAAATTCTAATACCCCTAACCTTGATGACTTAAATTTTTTGGATCTTAGAGTACATGCGCAACTTTATTGTGAATAAAAAATAAAAATACCTAAATATCTCTATTGGCACTCTTTTTGTTTTTTCAGTCTGGAAAGTATTTTGGTTATTTTAGTATTAATTAAATGGTGAATAAGTGAAATACTCCAAACAAATTAATAATAACTAATATACTACATCACAATAACCCTGATTTAAAAGAAAGTATTATATATTATAAAAAATAAAGTAAATATTATATTCTAGCGGCGAATAAAAAAATCCGAAAGAAATACAGTGATTTTCGCCTTCGGTTTCAGTGTTTTTGTTACGCGGAACTTCTCAAGGAAGATGATTTTTCTAGTCTTCTGGTCCCTTCCATAAAACAGTAAACAAATAAAATTAATTAGTGGTTATCAGGGTAGGGAGAGGCTTTAGATGTGGTCAAACACAGATACGAGTTTCAAGAATTAAGGGAGAAGATATCAGACAATTATAGAAAGTTTTCCATTGAAAACACTGTTTGTGTTATTTTTTCAGGAGACAATCGATCCAACAGTTAAAATTTAATTTTTCACTCAAAAATATTAAAAAATAATATAAATTATATTCTAAAAAATTTTACCTGATAACTTAAATTATTAAGTTGAAATAATTTTTTAATATGATATCAGAGTTTTGATAACCAAGCGTGATTATAATTTTGAATTTCACAATCTTCATTTATTTGATAAAAATTAAATATAATGTAATGCAAGTCTGTGTAAATTTTAAACTCATCTAACAACTTAAGCTATTGGGTTAAGAATTGACAGAAAATCTCAAAATCCAAACATAAAAAAAAGGAAACATCTAAGAAGATTCATATATATATATATATATATATATATATTTCTTCTGCTCAATTAGTTTGCGAGATCGAACTCAACCACCATAGCTTTGGTTGGGTAGATAGAAAACTAGGACTGCGCGTGATTTAAAGAAATGTAAGAGTGGGAAAGTGGTATAGAAAAATAATTATAATAAGTTAAGAAAGGAGCGCCAAATGTAGTAATATTCATATAATTTCTGTCATGCGGCACATTTCATGAAAAACATCTACATTTCTTCTTCCTACATGAGCTCCAAGCTGCCGACCGCTACCCACCACCGTAGCCAATAGGCATCAGACAGCAACGAGATATCAATTATTATAAACAAAATAAACGAGCACGTAACCTTATTTTTTCAAACCAAGATTCGTCATCTTAGACGTTTAAAAGTTGAGGAAATTGTTAAATTTGGACACATCGAGAGAATACCACATGGATTTATTGTGAAAGTTCTATCAGTACTGTACTGTTATTACATGACTCCTCAAAATAATTCTATTGTTGACTAGCAACTTAATTTCTCCGTCTTGCCATGTTCAAAATTCAAACCTGTCAGGTACATAAACCTGGGCACCATCAATTTTGAACGTCTGTCAACGTGTTGCAATTGGCTTTTCCGGTGTTCATATTGCACATGGAAGCTATAAATAAGCAGATCACATGCCTCTCCATTCATCGTCGAACAACTTCAAAGTCGCATACCGAAGCAAAAAAGAAGAAGAAAATACTGCGAAGTAATTTAGTCTCTGAGACATGGGAAAGCTAGCAATCCAGCTCCTCTTTTTGATCACTTTCTTCCTCGTTCTTGTTTCGCATATCCTCCCGATAACATCTCAAGAACTTGGTGAGCAGGCTGCGGTTATCATGGCGCATCACTTGTTCATATTAATTTTGTTTGCCACACACGTATAGATAGATGCACGCACACAAAATTTGACATGAAACATGCAGTAGGCAACAGACATGCACGGCCTTGAATTTTTAAGCATTTCTGTTCAACTTTTCTCTCCATACATAAACTAGCATGTTGTTTCTTAGCTAGCAACTGCATTTCAGATTAGTATCAAATATAAGTATTTTGTTTTCTTGGGCTTAATTTAATTATTAATTTTTTGTAGTTTAAATAATCCTTGACAAAGCATTCATTAATTTCATGAACAAAAAAAAAAAAAACAGAATAAGCTATAGTTTTGCATGCGACTCTCTTTTTTTCCAACTATTTTGTGAAGCAATTTTTAAGTTGTATCTATTACTACGTACGTACCAAACATGCGAATAATTTATATTTATAAGTTGGTTGATTGTTTTTTTTCCGCCATCTGTTATGGTGCAGAGGATGAAACGGAGTTTGATTACAATCCATATAGTGAGAAGGGACCGGCTCATTGGGGAAGGATTCACCCTGAATGGGTTGCATGTAGCAATGGATCTATGCAGTCTCCTATTGATCTGTTGAACGAAAGAGTTGATATAGTCTCCTATTTGGGGAGACTCAATAGAAGTTACAAGCCTGGCAATGCCACTCTTAGGAATAGGGGACATGATATTATGGTAAGAAATTAAGGGAGGATTGAACCTATAATATTAGAAAATAACTAGGAAGAATTACAGCATAACTATCAGTAACCTATTCCAGTTTATCCTGTTAAACTTAAGACAAAAGGCATTTTGGCTTGCAGCTACACCTTATTAGTTGCAAGATTGTTTTCAGAAACCTTGTCATGTTGAAAAAATGGTGTTCGGTGAGATGTGTTTATCTACCCATGTACAAGCAATATCTAGGTAGCATTGAAATAGGCAAATGTATATAGGCATCTGCCCCACCCCTATATATGATCTCTCGCTCTCTCTATATAACAATCTGCTGTGTTTTCTTTGTTTAATTTTAATATTTTTGTCTTTTGATGCAGCTGAAATGGGAAAGTGGTGCAGGAACTATTGAAATAAATGGAACTGAATATGTACTCAAACAGTGTCACTGGCATTCACCTTCTGAACATACAATCGATGGCAAGAGGTATATATCTGATATCAATTATCCAATCCCTCTCTTTCTCTCTATCGCTATGTATAAATATATTTATAGCCATATATAACTGATGACACAAAATCTTTCACGTATGTAACTCTCTCTATATATGAATACAGGTTTGCTTTAGAGGCGCACATGGTTCATGAGAGCCTCGATGGAAAGGTTGCTGTTGTTGGGATTCTGTACAAGATAGGAAGACCAGACTCGTTCCTGTCATCTGTGAGTAGTGTATTTAGATGTCTCTCTGTAACTCTCTCTATCTTTAATTTTCTCTAATCGTGTGCTTGTCCTGTGTTTCGTTAATTAGTTGACAAAACAATTAGAATCCGTTGCCGGCACAAATGAACGAGAGACCGTGGTTGGCGTAGTCGATCCAAGGAACATTAAGATAGGCAGCAGAAAGTACTATAGATACTTGGGCTCCCTCACGACTCCTCCTTGCACTGAAAATGTTCTGTGGACCATTGTGAAAAAGGTTTTGATCTGCCCTGATAAGAAAAACATGTGCTTTCATTCAAGATGTAGCTATATTTTGTTCTAAATATTACAATCTACCCTGACAGGTAAGGACTGCCACAAGAGAACAAGTCAGGTTGCTTCGTGTAGCTGTTCATGATGTGAGTTCCCAGGCCTATCCATGATTTCCCATGCATAACAAATGGGAAGCTAGAATTCCCTGATTATTGATTTTTTCAAGTTTTAATTCTTTACTGTAACCTTTGTTTGATCATTAGCTGCTGCTGCTGTTGTTAGATATGCTGATATCATTTGATAAACATTTTGCAGGACTCGGACACAAATGCAAGACCTCTACAACCACTAAATAATCGATCGGTGAAACTTTTTGTACCAGAAGACAAAGATGATTGAATAAACTATTTGTCCAGGCATTACTGATTACTGGATAGAATATATATAGAATAAATGAAAGAGTTTGGATGAGCAGCAGAGAGTTTTTCGCACTAGGATAATATAACCTTACATGTAATTATTGATCAGTCGCATATGGCTTAGCTATTCTTAAGTTCCTATTTCTTATTATTTCCTCATTCATTTATTGCCAATAATTAAGTATTATACATGAAATTTACTTATTTATCTTCATAAATTTCAATTTTGTGGGTCTTTATATATTATATATATAGTTCTACCTGCTACAAGAGCACTACAATCAGCAGTGCAATGAATTAAAACTTTGAGAAGCTAATTAATCAACAGAATTTCCAGATCAACAAATATTAATTAGAGTACTTAAAATCCTGTATAGCTTCTTGGAGCAAAAAATGGTTCATCTTTGAGAGCCTTGCGAACTCTCTTGAAGTCACCAAATTCAATCATGAATATCATCAACGTGTCTGCTGATATTGCTAAGGAGCAAAAACCATCGATCTCTCCATTGATCTTTAACAAGCATGTAAAAGAAAAGACGATCCTCCTCCTGCTCTCGCTTTCAACGTTGCAAAATTCACATGTTCGAAGGAGTTATTGCCCTCCGTACCCTTTCTCACCTGCTTTTCTTTACTTGTTAGCTGACCGGGCGACAGAGCTGTGTTCGAAGGAGGACCCGAAGGCGGTTAAACCAGGCAACCCTACAAGTTTTTTTTCCTCGAAAATATGAATGTAATCCCAGAAACTTCTACGAGAAAAGTCACCATTAGGTGTCATTTTCTAACTAACACTCCTGCCATGACTTTAGAAGGAAAGATAATACCGCTGCTATAACAATTAAAATTAACAAAACATTAAAAACGTGCGGCTAAATTGCTATAATCACATCCACAAAATATTATTTATTAGAATAATATTATTTATTTTTTTCTTGTTTAGTTTTTTTATTATTCAACAACTCAATTTTTTTTTAATTTTATTCTAAATTGTTTTAGAAATTATGCTTATTGTATAATTTAGTTACTAGAACCACACTTATAAAACATTATTCATTATAATAATTTTTTATATTTTTATTATTTTTAATTTTTTATCCATTAAAAATTTATTTATTTATTTATTTTATCTTTTAATATTAGATTTATTATATATTAAACTTTATTATTTTTTCTTCTTTTTTTTTTACGATGTTATATAATCTTATGTGCTGGATTATAAGTTTTATGAGCTAATCTAATTTGACTCAGATCTATTTTTTTGTTTGATTTATATGATATTGTTATTTTTTTATCAATTATTAAATTAATCAAATTTATTAAATATAATCACATAAAATAAATAACCTTGACTATTATATATTTTTTTTATTCATTTAAAAACACTAGTATCACATAAACATTCTTTTATTTATATTACAAAAAGGTATGGTTTACGTTGGGCCACCTGTAAAAGCTAAATAGTTAAATAGATAAAATTGAAGATACGGTAGTCAAATAGAACTTTAATTAAAGGTTAGGTTAATAGACATGTCACCACTTCATTTATGTAATTCACGCGGTGCCATCATGTTAGGAAAAAAAATAATCAAAGAGAGGATGCATTTGTTTTTTCTTAGAAGAATTTTTTATTTTTTAAATTTTTCTGTGTTTATTTATTATTATAAAAATTGATTAATAAAAAATATTTTTCGATCAATAGAAAATAATTTTCTGTTAAAGAAAAATTTAGCTTGATTTTTAGAAAAGTATTTTTCTTTTATTTTAGGTTTAGGCGAAAAATACTTTCCAGAAGTTGTGAAAAATTTAAAAATATCATATTATTTGCTGATTATGTCAAATTTGGTCCTCAAATTTTTGATTACATATATTTTGTTTGATTTTTTTTCAAATTCATCCCTTAAAATTTGATTTAATTTGATTTTTATATTAACTTTAGTCCTTATTTTTATGATTGTTATTTACTTTTATCTTATAATTTTTTTTAATTGAAATTTATTATTGTTACTTATTTTCTTTAAAATAATTTATGAAATTATAATTATAATTATTTTAATTTCATCATCTTTTAATTTTTTTATCTGTTAGATTTGATCTCTATTATTTTAATTATTATTTATTTTATTTGAGATAATTTATAAAATTAGATTTTTTTCAATTATATTCTCGTTCAACTTTTTAATTTGTAAGATTTGTTCCTTATTATTTTAATAAACTTGAAAAAAATAAAACATTAATAAACTATTTTCTATTTTATTTTCCATAACATAACCAAATGCTAGAAAGTGTTTTCCAACTTATTTTCCATGACACTATCAAACATCGAAAAATAATTTATTTTTTCAGAATTCACTTTTCAAATAAATGAATTTCCAAAAAGAAACTATTTTCTTAAAAATAAACATGGCCAAGATAGATAAAATTAAAAGTTTTGTAGTGTAATAGAAAATAAATTAAATGTAAAGTATAAAATTTCTATTTTAGTAAAAAAATTAATAATTCTCGTCGAGAACGATTCAGTTATTTGAGGAGTACTAGTTGAGCTTACGATGCTAAAGGGATCATCTTAATCGTAGTTATTTTTCTTGTAACAAAATATATTTTTTTTTGCTTTTCACAAATTTTGAGAAATTATTAGGTCATAAAAATTAAAAATTATCACAAAAATATTTTTTATAAGAAGTAAGAGTTCAAGTATAACCAGACATAAACAAGAACGAATTTCTTTAATTATTTTATACTTATTTTATAATAAAAAAAACTGAAATAAAATATCTTTATATTAAGATAAAAAAATTGTAGAAGGAAAAAAAGAATGAAAATTTTAAAATATCAAAATTAGTATTTTTTTCTTTAACATCAAACTTTATTATGACATCAATTTGAGGAATTTAAGGAAAGATATGGATATAAAAAAATACATAAAATAAAAAACATTCCTGGCTCAAAGTAATAGTTTTCTATTTTATATTGTTTAAACTATAATTATAAAATTAAAATATAGTTTTTTTATTTGAATAGGTATTAACTATTATTTAAATTTTAACTTGACTCATCATTTATCAAATCAAAGTGCGGATTCAGTATTTTTTTTTCTTTTTTAGTTTTTTTTGAAATTTTTTTTTAAAATGTGTTCATTTATTGAATTTATAGCTGGATTTATTCAACAAAAAATATAAAAAATACATTAATACTACAAATATTTTATAAAAAATCAAAATAAAAATTTATAAAAATTATTTTGTTATAATTTGTATTTATGATAATCTAATTTTGGAATATTAATTTTATTTTATTCAAATTAAGAACTACAATAAAAAAAAATTATATTGTTAACTTTTAAAAAAGGGATTTTTTTATAATAAATTTATAATAAAAATTAAATTTATGATAAATTTTAAAATGTATAAAAGTATTAATATTTAACATTGTTAAGAAAATGTTTGCATGTAAAGAAAAAAAATTGTATTTGTTCTTGTTTTTTTTAAAAAAAAATTTAAAACAGTAAAAAATGTTACAATGGGTTTTTTTAACTAAAAAACTCGTTTGTGAATGCCTCCAAACACACTCAATATTTTTCACTCTCAGGACATTAAAAATCTCACTCTCATGGTTCTCACACGGATAAATTGGAATTCTAATCGCACTAATCCCTACTTCTTATACTCCTCTTAAATTTCATAATCTAACTTCAAAAGAACGTAATATTTTCAGTGCATTAGGGTTTCGTTAGGTAACGTTGGTGTGATTGCTGAAGATTTTGGTACTGCCCTTTTACTTTTGTTTTTTTTCCTTCGTGCAGTAAATTAGGGTTTATGGTTTAATGATTATTCATATCACCAAGAACTACTGAGCACATGACATGGCACTAATCACATGATGCGGTTGATGAAGTGATGGTGCATCCTTCTGACGGCGAAGCGTGGAAACTCTTTAATAATGTGCATCCTCACTTTTCAGCTGAATCAAGGAATGTGCGTCTTAGGTTGTATACAAACGGATTCAACTCATTTGGGTCATTTGTTGCTCCTTATTCTTGTTGACCGGTCATACTCACAGTTTATAACTTGCCACTGGGAATGTGTATGAGGCCGGAGTTCATGTTTTTATTTATCTACTGTCATACCCGGTCTAAGCAGCCCGGGGCGGAATATAGAAGTTTGTCTTCGACCGTTGATTGATGAGTTGACGCAGTTGTGGTCCTCTAGAGCTCTGATTTATGATATATCGAGGAAACAAAATTTCCTTATAAGGACGGCTTTGATGTGGACTATCAATGATTTTCCAGCTTATGTAATGCTTTCTGGTTGGAGCACGCATGGGAAACTCACATGTCCATACTGCATGGAAAACAACAAGGCATTCACGTTAGCAAACAGAGGTAAAGCTTCTTTTTTTACTGTCACCGTCGCTTCTTGCCACTTAATCACAGGTACAGAAAGAACAGAAAAGATTTTTTTATTGGCAGAGTTGAAAAAGATGTTGCATCCCCGCGTCTTTCTAGTGAAAAATTGCATGATGTTGTATCAAAGTACGGTGAAATTGTGTTTGGCCTTCAATCAGGTAAGCAAAAGTTTTCTAGTTTTGGTTTGATCTATAATTGGGTAAAGCGAAGTATCTTTTGGGAGCTTCCTTATTGGAAGACCAATCTGCTCCGCCATAACCTTGACGTCATGCACATCGAAAAGAACATGTTTGAGAACATTTTCAACACCGTCATGGATGTGAAGGGGAAGACAAAGGACAACATCAAGGCTAGATTGGATATAGCTTTATACTGTAACCAAACCAAGAGCAAGCTTCGTGTTAGAGAAAAACGCACAACTGTTAGTCTACAAATGGCTTAAGAGTCTGCGTTTTCCGGATGGACATGCATCAAACATATCAAGGTTGGTTAATATAGAGGACTGCAGATTGTATGGAATGAAGAGTCATGACTGCCACGTGTTTATGCAAACACTCATCCCATTAGCTTTTCGTGATTTGTTGCCAAAGGAAATATGGGATGCACTCACGGAGATCAGTCATTTCTTCAGAGATATATGCTCCAATAAGTTGAATGTTGATCACATTGAGAGGCTTCAAACGAATATCATCGAGACACTATGCAAACTTGAGATGATATTCCCTCCATCATTTTTTGACTCAATGGAGCATCTCCCTATACATCTACCGTTTGAGGCAAAAGCTGGAGGACCGGTCCAATATAGATGGATGTACCCATTCGAACAGTTAGATATTACAGTTGCAATGTAATTCATATATAAAAGTTTTTTCTATGTTTTTCTTAATTGAAAATACTTGATTAATTCAATGCAGGTACTTGTTTAATCACAAGAAAAAGGTTAAGAACAAGGCGCATGTTGAGGCTTCGATATATGAGGCCTATATTGTTGAGGAGATCTCAATATTTATCTCGTACTATTTCGAACCTCATCTGAGAACGAGAATCAATCGCGTTCCATGGCATGATGATGGCGGTGAAGTGCCTTCTAGTGGGAACTTGTCAATATTCTCCAATACTGGACGACCCACAACTAAAAATGTCGTAAGAGGAAGACATTTGTCGGAAATAGAGTTCAAACAAGCACACAACTATGTTCTATTTAACTGTGATGAGCTGAGACCTTTTATTCAGTAAGTTTATATATGTGTAATACTAATTAAACTTTGTGAGTAATATATTGTTAATTATATATTGTAATATCATACACTCATTATCATTTGCAGGCAACATCGACAATACTTGCTCTTTAATAACATTATCACAGCTGACCGAATCCCAGATCTTTCAATTACAAGATGAACAATTTGCCACGTGGTTCAGAACACATGTAAGCACTATCACAAACTTATTCTAACTTGCAAAATTACTGTACGTATGCATGTCATTACGAGATTTTCATTCATTTACTGTTTATTGATGTACATTACATACAAGGTTTATCAAATGGGAAGGAGTGCGCCTAAGTCATTGTCTTCACTAAGTCTGGGGCCTGAAAGAAAATGTAAGTGCTACAACGGGTATTTTGTCAATGGATATGTTTTTCATACTGAAGAATACGGGCAAGGAAGAAAGACATACAACAGGAGTGTTTGTGTTAAGGGATCTACTAGTAGTGAGTTAGAAGTTGACTACCATGGTAGATTAGAAGAGGTCGTCGAACTGCAATATCATAACGAGAAGAATAGAGTGTTTTTATTCAAATGCTATTGGTATGACACGACTGACAGAGGAATCAGAGTTGATCCGCACTATGGTATGGTCAAAATAAACTCAAAAGCTAGACTCCGCAGCATAAACGATGTCTTTGTTTTCGCAAAGCAATGTCAACAAGTTTATTACACATACACCCCTTCATTTAGAAAGGATCGATCAAGAGTGGATTGGTTGTTCGTTTTAAAAACGAAACCCCGGGGTCGTGTCGAGGTTGTTCACGATGAGAACGAAGACACAAGTGTGCGAGATGAAGTCTTTCAAGTTAGTGAGTTGGTTGAACCATATCGAGTTGCTCCTTCGATTGAATTGGAAGAAAATTCAAATTTTCGTGTTTTTGATGATAGTCTTGTTGATGTTGACGCAGAGGAGTTGAGTGTTGTTTTGAGCTCTAGTGGACAAGCAGATGTCGATGAAGAAGATGATATCCATATTGAAGATTGCGATGAAGGTGATGCAATTCAATTGATGACGAAGAAGAAAATTCTGACTAACAATCAAAATGAAGCCTTGTGTAAAACCATTTTTTCATGTAATTTAGATTGTGGATGATATATTTTGTAACACAAAATATTTAGTACTTGAAATAATTACTTGAAATGTCATAATCATGAAATAATTACTTGAAACAATTATAGATCATGGATGATATATTTTGTAACATGAAATAATTACTTGAAATGCCACAATCACCGACGTCCATATCGACGGATTAAGTCCGTCGGCATTTCACAGAGAGTTCGAAGATAATTACTTGAAATGCCACAATCACCAACGTCTATACCGACGGATATAATTCCGTTGGTAAGTTGTCGGCGGGTCAATTTTACTGATAAAATTACCGACGGACTGTGCGAATTCCAAAGGGTTGTGCATTAAATGCATCTTTGACCACGTCATCTTGCCAACGGAATTACCGACGGACCATGAAAAATATGGAGGGTCATTAAAAATTTTGGTGCGAAATTCAAAAATTACCGACAGATTTTTGATATTTCATCGATGAAATAAATTAAAATAATAATTAATTTTATATCCATCGATAAAACTGCCATATATAAGTTCCAATGACCGCCCCTTCAATTTATTTTTTCTTCTTCTCAGTTTTTCACCTGAAATTTCAATTCTTTTCCTCTCCATTCTTCAAACATTTCACATACAATCTCTAGCAAGTTTTCTTGTGAATCGTCATCAGTTTAAAAGGTATGTGTTTCTTCTATTTTTTTTTCCTATTTTTTTTATGTTTTTTGTTTTGGTGTATTTTTTGTAATGTAGATAAAGTATTGAATTCAACACATTATTAAAGTAAGCATATTTCGTTCCTAAAGTCTATAGTTTTTTTTTAATTTGTTGAATATTTTTTTATTGTTGTATTGGCATAATTATTGTTAGTTAATTTGTTGAATGTTTATTGTTAATGTTGAATTTACTTTAGAATTAGTAATTGAATATGTTGGAATAATTATTAATTTTACTCTATTATTGCATGATTTGTTTAATTTTTTCATTTATTTTGATTGTTAGTCTAGAGTTTTTTTTTTAATTTATTGTTTTGTTGTATTGGCATAATTATTGAATAATTTGTTGAATTGTAATTCTTAATGTTGAATTTACCTTAGGATTAGTAATTGAATATGTTGGAATAATTAGTATAGATTGGGTCAATTGGTTGTGGCTATTGTTAATATGTGCAGGTTTGTGGATTTGGGTAGTATCCAGTATAGGGGAGGTACTGTTGAATTTTTTTTTAACATTTGAATTTAATTATACAATTATTTATATAAAATTGTGTAGATTCGTAGAATGAAAACCAGAGATGGTCGCTCGCGTATGGTTGCAGCTAGTTCGTCTAGCAGCGAGGATGATATTTCCTTAGGTGCCTCTCAAGAAGAGGCACCTATACCTCCTGCGCCTCAACCGATGTTGCCTCTTCCAGCGTAGAGGTGGCGTGCCTTCGCAGCGGAATCAATTTACCCTCAAGTACGAGGCACAGTGGAAGGACGACCTTTCAATGTAAGTTTGTTAAGGTTTTTGTTTTTTTTAAAAAAAAATTAAAACATAATTTTTGAAGTAATCACTATTGAATTTATTTCATTTATTTTCAGGTTCACAAATATTGAAGCCGCCCAAGTAATATCATTGGCATTTAAATCGTCGATGGAGATTCCATTGTTTCAATGAAGTCAGATATCCAAGCATCCTAAATGGATGCCTCAAATCAATGCATGGTTTGACAGGTTTGAGGTTGGTGTTAATTTATAATTTTCAGCTTATTTCTAATAAATTATTAATATAATTGTAAATAAATTGTCTTTTTATTTAAAATTAATTATTTATACACAGAACAAATTCTGCTGGGACAGTGAGCATAACACTGTTGCGAGGAGGGTGTGGGAAAATCACGCGGCAACTAGGTAACATCGAAAACAATACAAGATATTTTTTGACAAAAATTTATGTTTCGAAATGTAATTTTTGGTTGCGTGAAGTAGGTTGCGTGATTTTTGGTATGAAGCACAAAAAAGGACAAAAAAATCACGAGAGATAGGGGTTTCCAAGGCTGGAACGATGTTGCGGTTTGGAGGGATTTCAAACCGATATACATCCCAGAAGATATATGGCCGCACTATCTTGAGCACGTGGCGTCTGAGCGGTTCACACGACGCTCACAGTTCGGTGCTGGCAACCAGAATCGGCCAATTCATGGCTCGGTGACAACGCACACTAGCGGCTCCGTTTCGTTTGTTGCACATGCGAAACGGATGGTAAGATTAATTTAAAAGAAATATATCGTTAAATTAAGTTGTTAATAAATATTTTTTCATTATAGGCTACGTCTCTTAGACGTGAGCCGAGCCTAATGGAGCTGTTTGTGGAGACGCACGTGGGAGTCAAGACCGCCAAAAGGGGGCGTAACAGTTCGTTGATAACCGTGCTCCACATTCGTGGTATGTTTGTTCAACCATTTTATTTTGTGAGTTATTATGTTTATTTAATTGAATATGATGATTACTTTTTTTATTTTCAGGAGACCTATAATAATCGGTTTAGAAAGAGATACGGGGATGATAGTTTGACCCATCCGGAATTCGATCCGGATTTATGGATGGAGGTTGGATCGTCAGGTGGATCCGATAAAAATCGGGTTTACGGGCTCTCCAACACTACGACCGACAACTTGCGGTCGGCCCGTAGTGTTTCAACCGTTGGAAGCTCCCAATCAATATCGAGCTCCCAATTTAAGGAGTTCGTGGCCTTGCAGCAACACACGACTCAGCTCACCGAAAAATACGACCATCTATCAACGACGTACGCACAACTCAAAGCGTCTTATGCACAACAAAGAGCAGAGTCTGAACAAATCAAAGCGTCTCAAGTACAACAAAAGGCGGCTTATGAACAGCTTCGAGAACTGGTCATGAATATGGCAACACAGAGTGGAACATGTGCGCCTAATCCTTTTTGGCCGTATAACCACCAGCCTCCTCCTCTAGGATCTCCTCCTCTTCCTCCAGCTCCACCTTTATATTAATTTGTAATAAAAATTATTTACCTTTAAAACTTCATTTCATATTTTTTTTGAAACACATTCAGTTTGTAATGAATATTATTTAACTTTGATTTTTTTGTTTTTGATGTTCAATATAAATTTTATTTTCATAATTGGTTTTTATTACCATTAATTTATATAATTTTATATTATATATTGTAAATAATTTTTTAAAAACAAATTTAGAAAAAACTATTACCAAGGGTTTTATCGACGGAATGAATCCGTCGGCATCTGACAGTAGCATTCATTGACGCATTTACAGAAGGATATATTTGGTCGGTATTTCATACACTCACCGACAGCTTTACCGACGGTCTTAATCCGTCGGCATTTGACAGTAGTTGCCACACTTACCGATGAATTTACAGACGGATATATTCGGTCGGTATTTCAAACACTCACCGACAAATTTACCGACGATACATAGCCGTTAGTAAATCATGATATCACCGACGTAATAAAAATCCATCGGTATATTTCAAGCGTGAAACGTTTTTTTTTTGCGCGCAAATTTCATCTGTAAAACCATCAGCAAATGGTTTTTTGTTTTTTCGACCGATATAGCGACGGAATGGGGAATCACCAATGAAGGGAAAGCCGACGGACGCAATCCATCGGTGAAGACGTCAGTAAATAAATCACCGACAAACTTCTAATCACACATCGATGAAATATTTCCGTCGGTAAAACTGTGAAATCTTGTAGTGTATTCCGTCGGTAAAATGATGGCATCAAAAACTACATGAAAATCTTGACGTCTTTGTATTTATTTGATTTCGGAAACATTGTTGTCTCATGGCATACCTAACTCACAGTGGCTTGCGACTTTTCATGAAGAGCATGACGCTTGCTTTAGACCATGAATCCTTGACATTGATTGTTATTTGGTAATATGCTTCTCGTATTTTTATAAGAGTATTCTTAGCATAAAAATCATTAAAATGTTTTTTTTAATTTTTTTATTTGAATATTCATATTTAACTTAAGAGCATTTAGAAAACTTGTTGGTACAATTAAGAATCCAAGAAGAAAAGAAGAGGAGGCATTAAAGATGTATTAGAGAATAATATAAATCATCTTGGGGTCTCATCTAATAGCTTCAGCTTTTAGGTTGAATTGGTTCTTTGACATGATA
Source organism: Populus simonii (assembly GCA_007827005.2). Taxonomy (NCBI): domain Eukaryota; kingdom Viridiplantae; phylum Streptophyta; class Magnoliopsida; order Malpighiales; family Salicaceae; genus Populus; species Populus simonii. The sequence continues at coordinate 20,057,790 of CM017467.2, read as the reverse complement.
TCAGAGCCTTGATGATCAAGCGGTCACGAGTTCGAATCTCATCATCCTTATTTATTTGATAAAAATCAAGCATAAGGTAATGTGGGCTTGTGCAAGTTTCAAGTCCAAAGGGTTTCACATGAAGGGTGTGTTAGAGAATAATATAAATTATATCTTGGAACCTCACATAATAGTTTAACCTTTTAGGTTGAGTTAATTCTTTGACAAGATGAAATAATTACTCTCCAAAAAAAAATATTCCTACATAATAATCATAAAAATGAATTAATGTTTTATTTGAGAGTTTGGTGTGGTTAAAACTAGCATTTTGCTCTGTTATAATTTTACATGAGTCTCATTGAAAACTTTCTTTTTAAATTTTGATTAAAAAATTTATAATTTATAACTTTTTAAAAATTATATTTTTAACATCAAAAATCTAAAAATTACCACAATATTAAATACACGTGTTGCCGCAAAGTGTTGCATCACTGTTAAACCATTTTAATTAAGAATTTTTTTCTTCATATTAGTCCAATTGCTTCTGTAAATATGTCAAAGCCAAAAGTGCTCCAACTTTGACAAGATTACAAACCAAAGAAATTTGACAAAGGCCACCTTGAAATTCGTTACTTCGATTTCACATTAGCTGCTGATGTGCTGTCCTTGGAAGCTTTGAAATTTATAAGCTATGAGTACTGCCTTTGTATGCAGTAGGAGAATTTCGCCGGCGAAGGGTTCTCCTATTTAGATTATTATCAAAATAAAATGCAAGCTTCAGATTTAAGAGATTGAAGGAGTTTACAAAACAAAAATTGATCACATAATATAACTATTAGTTATCGTGTCTATTTGTAGTTTATATTTTTTTAAAGTGTTTCTCAAATTATTTTTAGCCTAGAAAACATAAAATTAATATATATTTTTTATTGTTTTTTATGTTTTTGATATATTGATGCTAATTTTTTAAAAAACAAAAAAGATATGAGAAAATATCATTGTTATATATTTTTAATTTATAACTATTTTTTAAAAACAAATTGCACCATTTTATCAATCACACACTTGCGCTATCTCTAATTAATGGATAAAAATCCAATACATTTAAAACTGAATATAATTAAAAATGTAATAGTTGGAGGCGAATGAGTTTGGTTGGGGAAGAATCAAATTGAAGGCAACTAGTTGCCTTCAATTTTAACTTTCAACTCTTAATAACAATAATAATTTGGTTAATTTCAATTTCTAAAGGTAGTGTTGTTTGTTTTTATGTTTTAAGAATATTTTTGAAAAAACTTAAAATTTTATTAATTTTTTTACTTTAAATTAATAGTGTTTGTAGATATTTTGATGTGTTGTTATTAAAAATAATTTTTGAAAAAAAATATATTATTTTAATATATTTTTGAGTAAAAAATACTTTAAAAATAATCATAATTATACTCTAAACAAGCTTGTATATCCCAATAAGGGTGTTGACAATATGTAATTACTGTACAAGTTTGAAAATCTTTCGATAATTTCCTTGTACGTTCCAGATATTTGCAACTAGAAACCATACTTGAAGATCCAACGATGAACAAGAAATTGTATTCTAGATTCTGTAGTTGAAGTTCCATTTGACGATATTGGCCGCTCCACGCCTGCCTTTTTAATCACGTAATTCAAAGAGTCAAGTCAGAAAAAAGACATTTGGTAATTTGAAAACTGATAGCTTGTTCCAAGCTACGTACGGCATCCAATATAAGGTACAAACCATCAAGTAATGCAAATATTGATTTTTTCAAATAATTTGAGTAGTTTTGCTTATCAATCCTGAAGGTACATGGAAGGTTCTCTTAAAAAGGAAAAATTGTATCGATCGAGCTTGTTGGTTAATCAGGAGAGGGGACAAGAGTCATGCTGCTTGTTGCAAAATCATAATGAAAATGAATTTTCTTGTTTAGAATGTGCAGTAGCTTGTTGCCCGCGATTCGCCCCGCCATCAAACTATATTTTTGTTAAAAAAGATATTTAGATATTGAAATGAGGTAAAAAAAAATATAAAATAACTGGTCATGATAATAGATGTGTAACAATATTAATTAGAGTTAACATGGAACACCTTGCTAAACTTGCAGTTCAGATTATGTAATTGGAATGATCTAATAAAAAAAATTATAAAGCCTTTTAAAAAAAAAAATTTAAACCAGTGACTTGAGTGATTAGACTTGAAACACCTAATATAGAAATGTTATAAAGTCCAATTTCTAATAAATTAATTATACAACGATGAAATTGGAAAAAAAATTCTCAACCATACAAAAGAATTTTAAAAAATAGTTATTCAAAGAATGAGGATCAAAATCACTATTACTATTATTATTAAGTAATAACATCATTATTATTGTCATAATTGTTGTCGTTGTCATCATCATCATTAATATTATCACAATTATCAATATTATTGTTATTATTATCACTACGACTACTACTACTACTACTTATATCATTATCATCATTATTATTATTACTACTACTATCATTACCACTATCATTACTACTACTACTACTACTACTATTGAAAAAATAAAAACCATGAACTTGATTTGAAGGATATAATTGAAAACTATAAAAAAAATTTACCAAAGGACCAAGGAAAACAATAAGAAATCAAAAGAAGAGAGACCAAATCGAAATCATTATTATCTTTGAAAAAACAAAAATCATAAACTTGATTTTAGGAATAAAATTGAAAACCATAAAAGTTTTGACAAAAAAGCAAAGGAAAAAAACAAGAAATTAAAAGTAGAAGGATCGAATTGAAAAATATTATATACACAAATTAAAATCCGAAAGTTAAATTGAAAAAAAAACTTTAACAAAAGGAAAAATGATAAAAATATAGAAATCAAAACTAAAAAGATCGAATTTAAAATAATAAAAAACATAAACTTGATTTGAATGATAAAATCAAAAGCCAAAAAAACTTTTGACAAAATAGCAAATGAGTAAACTAAGAAATTAAAAATAGTAGACCGAATCGAAAAACATTATATATACAAATTAAAATCCAAAAGTTAAATTGAAAAAAAAAACTTTAACAAAAGGAAAAATAATAAAAATACAGAAATCAAAACTAAAAGGTTTGAATTTGAAATACCAATACCAATAACAACTATAGTGTATTTATCGGGGTAGGAGAGAGAAATCAAGGGACAAAAAAAGAAGAATCACCGTAGATAAACCAATCATATTTGGTTGACATGTGCCACTTCTAGTTAAAGAGAAGACGACAAAGAATAACATGACACAGTAGAAGTCCATTTTTTACCATCTTTCAAAGTGTGCGGTGGCTCTAACTTGCTAGTATGTGCTGCTTTTCGAAATAAAAAATTATTATTTTAATTCTAAATTATATTACTACCCTCAACTAAAATAACAATCAACAAAAAGAAACTGAGGTTAAAAGACCCTAATACTCTTGACCTTGATGAATTAAATTTTTTGGATCTTAGGGTACATTTGTAACTCTACCGTGAATAAAAAACAAAAATACCTAAATACCCCCGTAACACTCTTTATTTTTATTTTTTTAACTTTTGGGAGTGTCTTGGTTATTTTAGTATTTATTTAAAGGGTGACCAGGTTAAAATACTCCAAACAAATCAATAATAACTAATATATTATATAAAAATATCAAAATAACCTAATTTAAAGGCAAGTATTTTATATTATAAAAAATAAAGTAATTATTATACAGCAGCGGTGAATAAAAAAATATGAAAGAAATACAGTGATTTTTGCCTTCGGTTTCAGTGTTTTTGTTACGCGGAACTTCTTAAGGAAGATGATTTTCCTAGTCTTCGGGCCCCTTCCATAAAACAGTAAACAAATAAAATTAATTAGTGGTTATCGGGGCAGGGAGAGGCTTTAGATGTGCTCCTTTTATTCATTTGATGGGGTTCTTCACCAAACACACAGACACTGTTTGTGTAATTTTTTGGAGAGACAATCCAACAGTTAAAAATTATTTTTTCACTGGAAAGTCTCAGAATCCAAACATTAAAAAAAAAAAAAGGAAACATCTAAGAAGATTCATATAAATATTATATATTTATATTTCATTTCGCTTAATTAGTCAATTGCGAGATCGAACTCAACTACCGTAGCTTTGGTTGGGTAGAATATTATAGAAAATTAGGACTACGTGTGAGTTATAGAAACGTAGAAGTAAGGAAGTGGTATAGAAAAATAATTATAATAAATTAAGAAAGGAGTGCCAAATGTAGTAATATTCATATAATTTTGATAGTAACACTCTCTTTTGTTTATTAAAAGTCATTAATAATTGTAATAAACATTCGTTGAACTGAGGAGAGAAAGATCCATATAATATCATACATTATTAATGACTTTTAGTTAACAAGAGAGTGTTTGTTTATAAAGTCTGTCCTGCGCGCAGCACATTTCATGAAAAACATATACATGTTTTTTTCATAAAATATACACCTCGCTAAGCACCTCTTAAACAAAGACATTTCTTCTTCCTGCATGAGCTCCAAGCTACCGACTCCCACCCACCACCGTAGCCATTAGGCATCAGACAGCAACGAGTTATCAATTATTATAAACAAAGTAAACGAGCAAGTAACCTTATTTTTTCAAGCCAAGGTTCGTCATCTTAGACGTTTAAAATTTGAGGAAATTATTAAATTTGGACGCTTCGAGAATACCACATGGATTTATTGTGGAAGTTCTATCACTGTTATTATATGGCTCCTAAAAATAATTCTATAGTTGACTAGCAACTTTCTCTGTCTTGCCATGTTCAAAATTCAAACTTGTCAGGTACATAAACTTGAGCACCAACAATTTAGAACGTCTGTCAACGTGTCGCAGTTGGCTTTTCCGGTGTTCATATTGCACATGGAAGCTATAAATTAATAAGCAGATCACATGCCTCTCGTCGAACAACAACTTCAAAGCGCATACCGACAAGAAAGAAGAAGAAAATACTGCGAAGTAATTTAGCCTCTGAGACATGGGAAAGCTAGCAATCCAGCTCCTCTTTTTGTTCACTTTCTTCCTCGTTCTTGTTTCGCATATCCTCCCTATAACATCTCAAGAAGTTGGTGAGCAGGCTGCGGTTATCATGGCGCATCACTTGTTCATATTAATTTTGTTCGCCACACACGTATAGATAGATGCACACGAACAAAATTATGAGATCAATGACAAGAAACATGCAGTAGGCGCAACAGACATGCACGGCCTTGAATTTTTAAGCATTTTTGTTCAACTTCTCCATACATAAACTAGCTTGTTGTTTCTTAGCTAGCAACTGCATTTCAGATTAGTATCATATATAAGTTTTTTTTTTTTCTTGGGCTTAATTTAATTATTAATTTTTGTAGTTTAATAATGCATTAATTAATTTATATTTATAAGTTGGTTGATTGTTTCTTTTCTTTTCTTTTCTTTTTTCCATCTGTTATGGTGCAGAGGATGAAAAGGAGTTTGATTACAATCAAAATGGTGAGAAGGGACCGGCTCAATGGGGAAGGATTCACCCTGAATGGGGTGCATGTAGCAATGGATCTATGCAGTCTCCTATTGATCTGTTGAACGAAAGAGTTGATATAGTCTCCCATTTAGGGAGACTCAATAGAAGTTACAAGCCCGGCAATGCCACTCTTAGGAACAGGGGACATGATATGATGGTAAGAAATTAAGGGAGGATTGAACCTATATTATTTGAAAATAACTAGGAAGAATTACAGCATAACTATCAATAACCTGCTCCAGTTTATCCAGTTAAACTTAAGACAAAAGGCATTTTGGCTTGCAGCTACACCTTATTAGTTGCAAGATTGTTTTCAGAAACCTTGTCATCTTGAAAAAATGGTGTTCGGTGAGATGTGTTTATCTACCCATGTACAAGAAATAGCTAGGTAGCATTGAAATAGGCAAATGTATATAGGCATCTGCCCCTCCCCTATATATGATCTCTCGCTCTCTCTATGTAACAATCTGCTGTGTTTTCTTTGTTTAATTTTAATAGTTTTGTCTTTTGATGCAGCTGAAATGGGAAAGTGGTGCAGGAACTATTGAAATAAATGGAACTGAATATGTACTCAACCAATGTCACTGGCATTCACCTTCTGAACATACAATCAATGGCAAGAGGTGTATATCTGATATCAGTTTTCCAATCCCTCTCTTTCTCTCTATCGCTATGTATAAATATATTTATAGCCATATATAACTGATGACACCAAATCTTTCACGTGTATATATAATTAACTCTCTCTATATATGAATATAGGCTTGCTTTAGAGGTGCACATGGTTCATGAGAGCCTCGATGGAAAGGTTGCTGTTGTTGGGATTCTGTACAAGATAGGAAGACCAGACTCCTTCCTGTCATCTGTGAGTAGTGTATTTAGATGTCTCTCTGTAACTCTCTCTATCTTTAATTTTCTCTAATCATGTGCTTGTTCTGTGTGTTCGTTAATTAGCTGACAAAACAATTACAATCCGTTGCCGGCACAAATGAACGAGACACCGTGGTTGGCGTAGTCGATCCAAGGAACATTAAGATAGGCAGCAGAAAGTACTATAGATACTTGGGCTCCCTCACGATTCCTCCTTGCACTGGAAATGTTCTGTGGACCATTGTGAAAAAGGTTTTGATCTGCTCTCATAAAAAAAAAACATGTGCTTTCATTCATGATGTAGCTATATTTTGTTCTAAATATTACAATCTACCCTGACAGGTGAGGACTGCCACAAGAGAACAAGTCAGACTGCTTCGTGTAGCTGTTCATGATGTGAGTTCCCAGGCCTATCCATGATTTCCCATGCATAACAAATGGGAAGCTAGAATTCCCTGATTATTGATTGTTTCAAGTTTTAATTCTTTACTGTAACCTTTGTTTGTTCATTAGCTGCTGCTCTTGTATATGCTGATATCATTTGATAAACATTTTGCAGGACTCGGACACAAATGCAAGACCTCTGCAACCAATAAATAGTCGATCGGTGAAACTTTTTAGACCAGAAGACAAAGATGACTGAATAAATTATTTGTCCCCGCATTATGATTACAGGATAGAATATATATAGAATAAATGAAAGAGTTTGGATGAGCAGCAGAGAGTTTTTCGCACTAGGATAATATAACCTTACATGTAATTATTGATCAGTCGCATATGGTTTAGCTATTCTTAAAGTTCCTATTTCTTATTATTTCCTCATTTATTTATTGCCAATAATTATATATTATACATGAAATTTACTTATTTATCTTCATAAATTTCAATTTTGTGGGTCTTTATATATTACATATATAGTTCTACCAGCTACAAGAGCACTACAATCAGCAGTGCAATGAATTAAAACTTTGAGAAGCTAATTAATCAACAGAATTTCCAGATCAACAAATATTAATTAGAGTACTTAAAATCCTGTATAGCTTCTTGGAGCAAAAAATGGTTCATCTTTGAGAGCCTTGCGAACTCTCTTGAAGTCACCAAATTCAATCATGAATATCATCAACGTGTCTGCTGATATTGCTAAGGAGCAAAAACCATCGATCTCTCCATTGATCTTTAACAAGCATGTAAAAGAAAAGACGATCCTCCTCCTGCTCTCGCTTTCAACATTGCAAAATTCACATGTTCGAAGGAGTTATTGCCCTCCGTACCCTTTCTCACCTGCTTCTCTTTACTTGTTAGCTGACCGGGCGACAGAGCTGTGTTCGAAGGAGGACCCGAAGCAGGTTAAACCAGTCAACCCTACAAGTTTTTTTTCCTCGAAAATATGAATGTAATCCCAGAAACTTCTACGAGAAAAGTCACCATTAGGTGTCATTTTCTAACTAACACTCCTGCCATGACTTTAGAAGGAAAGATAATACCGCTGCTATAACAATTAAAATTAACAAAACATTAAAAACGTGCGGCTAAATTGCTATAATCACATCCACATAATATTATTTATTAGAATAATATTATTTTTTATTTAGTTTTTTTATTATTCAAAAACTCAATTTTTTTTCTATTTTTGTAATTTTATCATAAGTTATTTTAAAAATTATGCTTCATAAATAAACAAATCACTAAACAGAATATTATTTATTATAATAATGTTTTATGTTTTTGATTTTTTAGTTTTTTATTTTTTAATATTAGGTTTATTGAGTATTAGGTTTCATTGTTTTTTTTTTTCAAGGTTATCTTAATTTTATATGTTGAGTTGTGAGTTTTATAGGCTAATCCAGTTTGATTTAGACTATTTTTTTGTTTGATTTATATCATATTATTATTTATTTTTTTTATCAACCATTAAATTAATTAAATGTAATCATGTTAATAACCTTGATTATTATATTTTTATTATTTATTTAAAAACATTGTTATCACGTAAACATCTTTTTATTTATGTTAAAAAAAGGTGTGGTCTGGGTTTGGCCACCTGTAAAAGCTAAATAGTTAAATAGATTAAATTGAAGATAAGTAGTTAAATAGAACTTTAATTAAAGGTTAGGTTAATAGACATGTCACCACTTAATTTATGTAATTCACGTGGTACCATCATGTTAGGAAAAGAAAAAAAAAATCAAAGAGGAGTAACTTAAAAAGATAAAATTAAGTGTTTCGTACTGTAATAGAAAATAAATTAAATATCAATTATCAAATTTGCATTTTTATCTAAAAAGAATTTATAATTCTCGTCAAGAACGATTCAGTTATTGGAGTCATACTAGTTGAGCTTACGATGCTAAAGGGATCATCTTCATCGTATCTATTTCTCTTTTAACAAAATATTTTTTGTTCCTTTCTCAAATTTCAAGAAATAATTATGTCATAAAAATAAAAAAATTATCACAAAAATAATTTTTATAAGAGGAAAGAGTTTAAGTATAACTAGAGGTGATCATTTTCGGTTCAGTTTGATTTTTATCTACAAAAATAACCAAACTAAATTTTTTAAAAAAAACTAAAACCGGTTTCGGTTCGGTTCGGTTATTTTACAAAAAAAAAGAGCAAAAACCTGTATTGTTTTTTGGGCTGTTTTTGGGCTTTCTGATGGACTTGTAATTAATTTTAATATTATCTAATTTTATTACAAGATTCTAGAATATATTTAATTTTTTTTACACTGAATATTTATTTATATTACATTATTAGTGTCAATATTGTGTTCAATATGCTGCAAGCCTTCCTAATATTTTTTTTGGAGTAAGACTTATACATCAAAGTTTAAATAACACATACACCAAGTTAAAATTTAAATTACAAAACATTGCCTTCAAAAGAACTTAAAAAAAAACAACCAATAATCTTATCATAAAACACTTCATGCAAAAAAAATATAAATCTTCATTGTGCATATCATCCCAATCGAAAAACATATCAAGAACATTGCACTTTGATTCCTTGATACCATTGACATCAAAACTTGGAATTCAAGATATAGAATTATATCATGATAAATTAAATTAGAAGATATAAAAATAAAAAAGTAATATTTTATTATCAAATTGACTTTCAAACTAATTATTATATGTTACTAGATGTAACTTTCCACTAAATTCTACAAAATAAAAATTAGACATGTTAGATGATTGAAAACATTCTAATTAATAAATCACAAAATAAAAGGTGTAAGTTTAAACAAAAATTACCTGACTCAAGATTTTCGTAGGTTTGAAAATCATTCATCAATGTTCTAATATCAGTTGAAATTGGTTGATATTGGTGCAGTATTAGTTGATGAAACATTTTGAATTTGAAGGTTTTTCATCTGTTATTACCTAATAAAAAAATGTTAACGACCATAATTTATATGAGTATGATAAATTATAAATCTGTTTACACTTTACAGATTAGACCATAATTTACATCCCTATCAAAGTTAAGCATCTATATCAGATTATAACAAGGAAAAAGGGGGGAAATTGAAAACAAATTATTCTTCTTCAAGGTTAGAAGACTTAAAGATCAAATATTAACTGGGAATCTCTATAGTAGAATGTGAAACATTATACCAGCACTACCAACATATTCACAATACAAACTTAAATACATCCCAAAAAAGTAAAACAATTATATTTATCCCACATTATGCCAATTCTAGTTATTGTTTCTAATTTAATGCCTAAACTACAACGAAACTTTAAGCGTATGATTTTTGTCAAAGACCATAAGCGTATGATTTTGATATCTTCAAAACATTTTGCACAATTAATATGAAAAATGAAACTATAGAAGACAACATTCTGCATAATTAATCTATTGGTATATTAAATACTGTTTTTTATATATACATTATCAGTCATGGTTAATTGCCCACAATTAACCATAATTGTAAGATGATGAACCTTGGATATACACTAGTTAGATGACCTGCGCGATGCCGCGGGTCAATCTTTTTTTGCATAAAAAATATCAAGAAAAGCTAAGATTTAAAAGTGTTTGGTCTTTTTGCAAAGCTATACTCAAGAGTCTTGGGTTTGGCTGCAACGTCTGACCTAAGAGTAATATTTATAATATAAATAATAACATTAAACTTGCATGACCCAAGTTTAAGTGGGTTTGACTGCAATACCACACCTAATAACCTTGGATGTGGGTCTGGCTGCAAGGTCGTATCATAAAAGTGTGATAATTAAATAGATTAAGTAAAAAGAAAAAAACATAGAAAAAAAACCAACATGAAGAAAATAACTAATGAAGAAAAAGAAAAAAAAATCTGAATTAACTGGGTTAATTCTTCAAACCAGGTTAATCCGTCAAACATTGAATTCGTGTCGTGAAACTTTAATAACTAAATAGAAAAAAAAATTAACGGGTTACCCCATAATTAACTGGGCTAACTCGTCAAACCCGAGATCCGTGTCATGAAAGTTTAACAACTAAATAGAAAAAAATTTAACATTACCAAACTAAAATAAACAAAAAATAATAATTAAAAAGGAAAAAAACCAAAAACAAACAAAAGGCATCGGCCTTTTCACTGTGGACTGCACTGTGCAGTCCAGAGTCAAAGGCATAAAAACATAATAAAAAAAATAAATTAAAGGCATCGGTCGATAACTAAATAGAAAAAAAATTAATATTAATGAACTAAATTAAACAAAAAAATATTAATTAAAAAGAAAAAGAAAAGGAAAAAAAACCTATAAGAAGAAAAAACCTAATGAAAAAAAAGGAAAAAAAAATATAAATTAACTGGTTTAACCCGTCAAACTTGAGATCCGTGTCTTGAAAGTCTGATAACTAAATAGAAAAAAAATTTAATATCAATAAAATTAATTGAAAAAATTAATTGAAAAAAAGAAGAAGACATCAAGCCTTTTCACCGTGAACTCCACTGTGCAGTCCACAATGAAAGACATAAAAAAAAAAGAAAAAGAAAAAACTAAAGGCATCAGCATTTTCATTGTGGACTACATACAATATTAAAAGATGAAATTGAAAGAAAAAAACTAATCAAAAAAATAATCTAAATCAACTGGGTTAACCTGCCAAATCAGGTTAACCCATTAAACCTGGGATCCGTGTTATGAAAGTGTAATAACTAAATAGAAAAAATATTTAATATTAATGAACTAAATTAAAAAAAAAGATTAATTAAAAAGGAAAAAGCAAAGAGAAAAAAACCTATAGGAAGAAAAAAACTACTGAAAAAAAAATAATCTGAATCAATTGGGTTAACTCGTCAAACCAGGTTAACCCGTCAAATCTGGAATCCGTGTTATAAAAATCTGATAATTAAATAAAAAAATTTAATATTAAGAAAGTAAATGAAAAAAAATAATTAAAAAACAAAAAAAACAAAGAAAAAGGCAAAAAAAAGTTAAGGCATCAGCTTTTTCACCGTGGACTGCACTGTGCAGTCCACAATAAAAGGCTTAAAAAAGAAAAGAAAAGGGGAAAAAACAAAGGCATACCCACGAGTTAATTTTTTTTATTGCATAAAAAATATAAAAAAAGGCTAAGATCTAAAAGTGTTAGGTCTTTCTGTAAAGATATACCCAAAAGCCTTGGGTCTAACTGCAACGCTTGACCCAAGAGTAATATTTATAATATTAATAATAATATTAAACTTATATGACTCAAGTTTAAGTGAGTCTGACCGCAACACCAAATCCAAGAGCCTTGGATGTGGGTCTGACTGCAAGATCGTGTCATAAAAGTGTGATAATTAAATAGATTAATTAAAAAGAAAAAAACAAAAAACAAAAACCAACATGAAGAAAAAAATTAATGAAGAAAAAGAAAAAAAATCTGAATTAACTGGGTTAACCCTTCAAACCAACCCATCAAACTTGGGATTCATGTCATGAAAGTTTGATAACTAAATAGAAAAAAAAAAGTTGATGGGTTAACCAAGAATTAACTCAATTAACCCGTGAAACCAGGTTAACCAGTCAAACTCGGGATATGTGTCATGAAAGTCTGATAATTAAATAGAAAGAAATTTAACATTAACAAACTAAACTAAACGAAAAAAAAATTAATTAAAAGAAAAAAAAAAGCAAAAAAAAAAACTTCAAGTTACCTTGTCAAACCAGGTTAACCCGTTAAACCTGGGATCTGTGTCATAAAAGCCTGATAACTAAATAAAAAAAATTTAACATTAACAAAATAAAAAAACAAAAAAAATGGACGGGTTAATCCAGAATTAACTGGGTTAACCCGTGAAACCTGAGATATGTGTCATGAAAGTCTGATAACTAAATAAAAAGAAATTTAATATTAACAAACTAAAGTAAATGAAAAAAATTAATTAAAAAAAACAAAGAAAGAAAAAAAACTAAAGATATCAAAAACGAAAAAATGAAAAAAAATGAAAAAAATAGCTTAAAAAACAACTTAAAATATATAAAAATAGAGAAATAGCTTAATATTTCATTGTGAATTGCTATAGTAAAAAGCTGAACGATTTTAATTTATTAGATAATTAGAACGTATAACTAAATTATATCCGTCTCTTAAGACGGGGCTACAAGAATATGTAACCATAATTAGCAAAAATAGCACACAGCTTTTACAGCACTTAAATGTCTGAATAAGAAAACATATAAGCAAATCTCAAAAAACCACCTCTGACTTCTCAAGTCTCAATTGTTTACAGCAAGCATTAGCATCGATATAAATGAAAATTATATCTATTTAATCTAACCTCCAACTATGATTTTTGATAAGGACATACCACTTTAACAAATACAGTGAGTATATGTTAAAAAAATAAAAATAGAGATTAATAAAAATAATAATAATACCTAGTGTAACAAGATTCAAGGTCGGGTGCAAGAGAGGGAGTCAAGGAGGTGATTGGTTTTCTAGATCTGGAAGTTAGGTGTGGTGACTGATATGTGCCATGCTCGTGTGTGAGAGAGAAGTGGCTGGTTTGTTAAATTTAAAGATGACAATTAAAGCCTTGTTGAAGATTTATTAGTATGCAAAATGAAAATTGAAAACTTGTTAGATGACTACATCTAGCCATGAAGTTTTATATATCGATGGGGAAATCATTTTTTATTAGGATGAGAATGTGAGAGATTGAGATTTAAGAGTTATGAGATTTGTGAGGGCTAAGGGGAGCTTGTGAGGGCTTAGGGGTAAGGATAGCTGCTAGATGCGGAGTAAGGAGATGCTAGGGTTAAAAATTAGAAAGTGTTTATATAATTTTTTTTAACTGAACCGGTTCGGTTCGGTTTGATTTTTTTAGTTTCATGCTTATTAAACCGAACCAAAAATTTTTAAAAATATTTTAATCGATTTTTTTTCACGATTCAGTTTTTTTTGTTATTTTTTCGATTTAATAGGTTTCTCGGTTTTTTTGCTCATCCTTAACCAGAGATAAAAAAAAATGAAGTTATTTATTTATTTTATAACAAGATTAATATATACTAATTTTATAATATAAAAATGAAATAAATATCTTTAAATGAAGATAAAAAATTGTAAAAGGAAAAAAATTTAAAATATCAAATTAGTATTTATTCTTTAACATCAAACTCTATTTTTTATGATATTAATTTGAGGAATTTAAGATAAGATATGGATATAAAAAAATATATAAAAATAAATTTTTTCTAGCTCAATGTAATATTTTTCTATTTTATTTGTTTAAATTATAATTACTAAATTAAAATATACTTTTTTTATTTGAATAAGTATTAACTATTATTTAAATTTTAACTTGACTAACATTTATCAAATCAAAGTGCGGATTCATTAAAAAAAAAAAATTTTAATTTTTTTTCTTCAAAAAAATTTAAACATGTTCATTTATTGAATTTATAGCTGGATTTATTCAACAAAACATTATAAAAATACATCAATACTACAACTATTTTATAAAAAAATCAAAATAAATTTTTTAATAATTCTTTTATTATATTTTGTATTTATGATAATCTAATTTTAGAATATTAATTTTATTTTATTCAAATTAAGAACTACAATAAAAAAATCATCTTGTTAACTTTTAAAAAAGGAATCTTTTATATTAAATTTATAATAAAAATTAAATTTAAGATAAATTTTAAAAAGTATAAAAGTATTTAATATTTAACATTTTTAAGAAAATGTTCGTATATAAAGAAAAAAAATTGTATTTGTTCATGTTTTTTTACTTTAAAACAGTAAAAAATGCATTTGTTTTTTTAACTAAAATGAGTTTTTTTAATTAAAAAACTCGTTTGTGAAAGCGTCCAAATAGGCAAATACACTCTATATTTTTCACTCTCAGGACACTAAAAAGTAAAAACCTCACTCTCAAGATTCTCACACGGATAAATTGGAATTCTAATCGCACTAATCCCTTCTTCTTCTACTCCTCCTCTTAAGTTTCATAATCTAACTTCAAAAGAACGTAATATTTTCAGTGCATTAGGGTTTTGTTGAGGTAACGTTGGTGTGATTGCTGAAGATTTTGGTACTGCCCCTTTTCTTTTGTTTTCCTTCGTGCAGTTAATTAGGGCTTATGGTTTAATGATTCTGAATGGCATTGTACTGACTTGCAATGTGGTTATTTGCACTAAGTCTTTTAATTTGTTGAATTAGGTTTTCTCTTTTGTTTTAGCATTACACACACATGCCTTTTGGTTCTTGATGTTGGGTCTGAAGCAGAACACACACACACACATATACTTTGCGAAATTTTTAAATTTACAGCGTTAGATATTTTCTGAGCCTTTGATTGATTTTGATTGTATTTTTTTGGTTAATTAAAAATATTGTGTTATGAAATTCTCAGAAGTTGGTATAATATTGTATAATATTTTCGTTTTGTAACATTTTCGTGCCTTCATGTGTTGCACAGGATGAGTGAGGCAGCTTAAAGGATCCGGTCTATTGGAGTGATACGAGGTATTGCGGCGAACAGGTGTGCCCTTTATAAGATTGCTTGGAATTCTAGTAAATTTTTGATAGGTTGAATAACACAAGGAAAGATAGGACTTCTTAGCCATGTAGGGATGCTCGAATTTATTTTGCTTGGTTGCTCGTTGGAACATCGTTATTAAGCATCGCCTGGTTCAATAGAATCTTATATAATTTTCTGTGGTTTACAGCTTGAAGGATGACAAATGATACTAAAGCTAGTTGCAAAGCTAAGGATGAGGAAACCAATGGTTCAAAAAGGGAAAAACATTGTTAGCAGATCATCATCTAGTTCAGGTAGTGCACCTGATACATCTGCTCTAAGAAGGTCAGCCAGAGAAACATCATCAAAGAAAAGCATGGCTCCAAGCCCTTCAAGTACTAGGAAGTCTGAACGTCTTGAGAATCGGACCCCTACAACTCCTGCAGTCATGAGGAAATCCGGGAGAGTTGAGAAGCAAAGCATGTCGAGTCCTTTGAGAAGGTCTAAGAGGGGTAAGAATCAGTCATCATCCAGTTCTTTTGGTTCAAAGAAGTCTGGTAAAAGCTTGGGCTCATCAGTTATGAAAAAAAAGCACAGGAAAGAGAAGAGTGTGAAACTGTTGACTCTTGAACCTAATGAAATCGGCCACAGTGAGAAACAAATTATCAAAGCTGTTCAGGTTGAAACAAAGATAACTGATGCTCGTGTTTACAGGTCATTGTTCAAACAGCAACAAAAGAAAGCTAATCTGGAAGGTAGCCTAGTAATTTTTCTTCATTCTATCTTACTTTCCATTCATAAGTTGTTTCAAATCCTTTTTCATGACTAGTAAATGTATTGCAAAATCTGCAGCATTTAATGATGTCATGAACAGTGCAAGCAGGCTTTTATTCTTTCAATCCAGCGTCAATCAAGTTATTTCTTTAATCATTCTTATACTTTTCTGCTGGACTTGCTAGGTTTTTGTGAGGAGACGAAGAACAAGAAGGCTAAGTCATCTCAAGGTTATTGCAGCAATCTCAGAGCTAGTGCTTCTGAGAATGTTGATGGGGGTGGTGACTGCAGTCAGAGGGAGGTAGAGGAATTGATTGAAGAGTGCATTTTGAAAGATTCTGAGAAAAAAATGTTAGGAAATTCCGTTGTAGGTGAACCTGTGAAAGAGACGTTGGAAAATAATTTTCTGTTCTGATAAATCTTTAGTTCATGGCATGCGCTGTTAATTCTCTTATATGTCTATAAATCCTGTAATGTTGGTTTGAAAGTAGTTGCCAGCAGAAACTTGAGATGAAAAAGGTTTCATTGGTTAAATTGTTGCAGTTGTCAGCTGGAGGTTCACCTGAGTTTGATAATAATCATCTGGACTTTGTCAACAATCTTTTAGAGTGCTGGCACAGGGGAGAGAATGTTGTTCTTATTGATGATCAGGTGTGTGATCAGTTACTCTTTGTTCTAGGCTTGCCAGTGAATCTTTTACTTCATATCTGTAACAGACCAATGAATGGATGGTGCAACCTTGATGGTGATCAAACGATCAACTGTTAGTTAAAAGACATTGTGAAAATGCAGTCTAATGATATTGTTGTCTATACCATGTATGTTTTTATATAAATGAACTTTGTCATATTCCTTTGTCTGTAACTTAAAGATTTAGCATGTTAGAAGTTTCTATTCTTTATGATTTGCACCTAACCCCTTTTATTGGCACCATTCAATTTTGCCATGCTATTGTGGTTCCACACTCTATCATACAAGGTCTGGATGATCATTAGGTTGTTGATTAACTTTTGTTCGTGGTTTAACTAACATAATGGTTGTTCAAGATCTGTCTTAGGAATTAATGTAAGTGGTTACGATGTGTTTTTTGCAGGAACAAATTGCAAAGGTGATTTATTTTATTTTGTCAATATCATCCAATGCCACTTGGCCATTTCTTGTCATCACGACTTCTGCTGCGCTTCATTCATGGGAAGAAGGGCTATTTCGTTTGGCGCCATCTCTATATGCTGTGGTTTATCATGGAAACAAAGACATACGGAAAAGTATTAGGACGTTGGAGTTTTACAGTGAAGGAGGTTGTATTATGTTTCAAATACTTGTAACCTCACCAGAAGTTATTATCGAGGTCAGAATGCATGATTATGTGGGATATCAGTTCTCATGTTGATTTTGATTGCTTATTACGTCGTCCTTGGGAAAAAATAACCAACTGATTTGCGTGGATTTGATTATCATAGTGCATGCTGCTTCTATAGTTTGACATGCAAGATGATTTATTCATGGAATCTGTTGTGATAGAGAAAGAAAAGAAAACAGGAAAGAGAGTTCTATGCTACTCTACTTGCTTATGAAAAAGCTATTGCCACATATGCAGATTCTTATCTGTTGATTTGCTGGGGCATTTATATTGACCTCTATATGGATCTGCAGGATCTAAATATGCTTGAATCAATGAAATGGGAAGCCATAATAGTTGATGAGTGCCAACGCTCCAGAATATATTCACATTTTAAACAAATTAAGCTGCTAAAGACTGCTATGCGGCTTCTCCTTGTAAATGGTCAGCTTAAGGTGGGTGCATTTGTTTTCCTCTTTTTGTTCCCCATATGCTTTATTCTTGCTTTCACAGTCATTCATGCACTGGATTTGCAGGATGGCATCACTGAGCACTTGCTGTCTCTGCTTGTTCATCAGAGTGATCCGGATGGTAGTGAATGCTTGGTGATTGATTCCAGCCATAAGACTGGCATTTTTAAGGAAAGGCTGTCACAATACATTGCAAATGGTTGCAAACCAGATTCCTCAAGGCTTAAAGAGTACTGGGTTCCTGTACAGTTATCCATCATGCAGCTTGAGCAGTATTGTGCCATTCTACTTTCGAACTCCTTATTACTTTGCTCATCCTCAAAGAATGATCTTGCTGGTTCCCTACATGATATTCTTATTTCTGCTCGAAAGGTAGGACCGATATGCCTTCTATATCAACTTCATTTGGTGATTTTTTGACTCTTAACAATGTGAAATCTATTTTTTTGTTTCACCTCTGACTGCATTCATTCATATGATTTTGTTTTACATCTGTGAAGGCCTTGGCATTAAAATTCATAATCATAACCTGGTATATCCAGTTTCTTCATTTGGAATTATCAGAAACCATGATTAATAAATATTTTTGGGTAAACTTGTGGATTGGGACTCTGACAATATCTTTAATCATGGAGATTTGTTGCTCATTGATTGGATCAATAGGATTTTTGTATCTGTTAGAATTTTGATATGTTTACCAGTTGCTAATGAGATATAAGGTAGATGTTGTACTTGTGCTTTTCCAATAGCAAGTGATGTATGCATGCTAATTGTGGACAGTGCTGTGATCATCCCTACATCATGGATCCATCGCTACAAATTTCATTAACAAAAGACAGTAAAGAAGCTGACATTTTAGATATTGGAATAAAAGCTAGCGGCAAGCTACAACTCCTGGATGCAATGCTTTTCAACATAAAAGAGAGGGGATTAAGAGTGCTAGTTCTTTTTCAGGTACATGATTCATGATCTGATATCATTTTTGTTTGCAAAATATCTTTTTTTGCACAAGTTTTTTCTTTAAAGTCTCAATTATACACGCTCAAAATCATTGTTAGTTGCTATTATGATTGCTTTGAATATTTATGTCCATTGGTTTGGGACAGTGTTATTTTCTGTATTGGAGTAGCAGACAAGGTTCTTACATTGACTTTCCTCCTAGAAACGGGCTTTCAGTTTCTCATTATGTTCCACAATTTCTTTGAGAGAGAGTATGCAAATAACCATGCTGATTGCTTTATGGAAATTACATGAACTGGTCTTTCAAAACAGAATATCATTGGTATCCATGGATCGGGTTTATTCTATATCTATATAATGCCTATTACCCATCAAGTAAGAAATTTAGATATCTATATCCTCCTATTCATCTTGTTTCGAGTGCTATTTATTAGATATATAGTACTCAAAAGATGAAATTATAAATGTCATACATATATACTTGTATAATGTTAATATCGGGTATACTTATATATTATTTTAGATTAAAAAAACTATTAATGTTCTACATAATATTAATGTATATATTTTGGATCGGACTTGGATTAGGTTTCGGGTTGGGTTTGACAATATTCATATCTTATTCATTACCTATTGAATAAAAAAAACTATCCAAAACAAACCCACCTACTTGGATCAGTTCAAGTTTTTATTTATCAGGTTTGGGTTAAATTGTCATGTCTTAGGTAGCATTTGGGTACGATGAAGACAATGGAGAGAACAGTGGAGAAGGGGCATTTTTCCATGTACCTCCAGTTTTAAAAGGACATAAATTCACTCCAAAATTATCATAGAGACATTTATTATGTCTATCTTTGTCCCTCCAACCAATTTTTTTTTGTCCCTTCTGTTTCTATCTTTTTTGTTCTATGACACTAACCAAATAAATTCTAAATGTCATGAAAAACTGTTACGGTTTTCACAAGTGGTTTTTTGGCCAGCTCCGCTTATTTTTCATTTCACTCCATTACAACTCTTTTGCTGTGTTACATAATGATATCAGCTGTTATGCTATAAAAACCTAGTTTTTTGTCCAATTTTTTTCTTTTGGTGACTGACAATCATCTTCAACCATTCACATTTCCACACACACACACACTCATTTCTTTTAAGTATTTTCAACTAGATCAAGCTTCAATCTTCAAATTTTGCTTCTACTAATAAGAACCAACTGTTTATTTGAAGATGAAGGTAATAAATCTCAACATCTTTACATTTTCCCCCCAATATTTTTTAAGAAACTTAGAATTAGCAAGATTATGTTGCATATTCTGTAGTTGTAATCTGTTAGATTGGTGCATGCCAAATCCTGAGTTTGAGAAATTATTTATTTATTCTGCACAGGATTTTTAATAAGTTTTTGTGATTAGTTTTTTCAAATTAATGTTAAATTGAGCTTCAAATTTTTGTCCGTATCCTTTTATTAGTCATGACTCATGGGTCATGTAATCTTAATTTAATTTGTTCAACTTTTTAATTTATTTTGGAATTAATGTATTAGAAGCTTTATGAGTAATATTTTCAGATTTATGTTTAATGAAGTCCTTTCTTAATTCTTTTTTAATTATCTATAAATATCATAGATTCTCATGAATATACATGCAATATCCTCAATGCATACTTGTAAACCGTGTCTACTGTAAAGTTTTCAACATTTGAATGGATAGGATAGATGGTTCAAAATATCATTTAATAGATCATTTGTTGTGTTTTAATAGCAGATCATAAATCTATATTCATTACTCTTGCTGAGCTATGATGCAAATCTAAATTAGTTTTTCGATGATCATCCCTTGGAAGATTTGAATATGCCTGCCTGAGTCAAGCATTGTTGAGCCTTGCAATATGAAGTAAACATTGAATTCCTCGACATAAAGAATCAGGATGCAAATCTAATGCATGCACTGAATCTCCTGTAAAGACCATTTTTCACTGATTCCTCTATCTAAATTATCAAGTATAGTTTAAACAAAAAAGTCATGTCAAAAGGGCTCCATTTTCACTGATCTTAATTTAATATGAAATAGTTGCTCAATTTTTGGATATTGAGAATGATTTCAGGTCCTTGCACATGATCATTATGATATCTGGAAAGATTCCTATGATTAGTGATCTTGCTTACCTTTGTGAACAGCCTGTTATTTGTTTTACTATTCCTCTCTTTTCGATGTTTGTTCTTGCCTGATATATTTTTGTTCTTAGTCAAATTATTCTGTGCATATTTTTCTTACATAACTCATTAGTTTTGATTTACAGTCTAGTGGAGGTTCTGGAAAGGATAATGTTGGAGATATTTTAGATGACTTTATACGTCAAAGATTTGGCAAGGGTTGTTATGAACGTGTTGATGGGCATGTACTCCCTTCAAGGAAGCAAGCTGCTTTGAAAAACTTCAACAATCTTCAGGAAGGGAGGTTTGTGTTCTTATTAGAAACCCGTGCTTGTAGTCCCAGCATAAAACTTTCATCTGTGGATACTGTTATCATATTTGCCAGCGATTGGAAGCCAAATACTGATATAAGGAACCTGCAAAAAATAACGCTTTATTCAGAGTCTGAACAGATAAATATATTTCGTCTATACTCTTCTTGTACTGTGGAAGAAAAAGTTTTAATTGTTGCAAGGCAAGATAAGACACTTGATAGAAATTTACAGAGGATAAACCAGGGTGCTAGTCACATGCTTCTGATGTGGGGGGTTTCATATCTGTTTGACAAATTGTCAGAGTTTAATTGTGGCAATGACCCTGCCTCCAGTGGAAATATGTTGTTTGAGCAGTCACATATGAAAGATGTTATACAGGAGTTCTTAACCATAGTAACTCAGAAGGGAAAAGACAAGAATCTAATTAACTCTATAATTTTGAATGTTAAACAAAATCAAGGAAGTTATACTACTAATCTTCCATTGCATGGTGAGCCAAAAATTCAATTGTTGGATGAAGAGCTGCCCCATGTATTTTGGGAAAGGTTACTTAAGGGAAAACAGCCACAGTGGAAATATAGTTCTGGTTTGTTTCAGAGGAACAGAAAAAGGGTTCAATATTTTGATGACATACAGAAGAACCCTGAAGTCGAGGCTGATGAAGTTGTAAAGAAGCGCAAGAAAGTGGCCATTGATAACTCCAATTCACCATCTCTAAAAGCTGCTCCAATAGGTAAATGGCTAATTGCATTGTTGATTCACCTTGTGTTGTTCCTTATCCTGTATACACAGGTGGTTGGTTCTCTTGTCAGAGTATTGCCGCCCTAACAATGCGAGGATTGCTGAATTACTTGAATCAACTTTCAGTGTCTCCTATTCATGCAGGAACTTCTGGAGCTCCAGTGTGTAGCATGTCTCAATTCATGCCAAGTTCAACTGGTTGTCTTACTACAACTGATGCAAATCATATTTCCAACTTCACCCATTTGAATAATAAATTATCACTTCTACCAAAAGCTAATACGGTTGATTATAATGAAAGAATGAATTTACATTATTCTCGGAAGAGTCTCCATCTCGTTTTGAAGCCAGAGATAGAAAAACTTAGTGAAATTTTACAACTCCCAGTATGTATCTCATCCCTCTGAAGAAGTTACTTTATGTAGCACATGTTAATGAATTTTGCAGCAGGGTCTTTGATATGGTATATTGGGTCTGCCTATCCACTCTATTCTTAGTACTTTGAGTTGGTTTCAGAATTGATTTTAATCATACAAATGAAGAAGAAAAAATCCTGTAAACTAACTTCTTTTTGTTCATGCAAGCATCAACCTTGCAATGATCCTTACAACTGTCAATATATCGAACAAGTGTTTGAGGTCATAATAGGATAATATGAATTTCCAAAACCTGGAGAGCATTGTTGTATTTCCAAAACCTGGAGAGCATTGTTGTTGGACACTATAATTTCATTGAATTCCTATTTGAAATTGAGTTATCTCCAAAAATATTGTTCTTGAAATTGGTTTTTGTCTCAATGGTATCACAAATTTTCTCTCTTGTCCTCCCTTGAAGATGGATTTTTTTTTTCTATAGTTTATGTGTCTAAGAATTCTGATAACATTGATCAGGTACCTTTGCCCTGTCTCCTCAAGTTTCCCTTCAGGTTGTGAGAGGCAAATCTCACGGGCCATGTTGTAACATTGCCTCCTCTTTTTGATTGCTGAGAAGCAAAAAGGAAAACTTGAAAGAATAAAAGAAAACCCTCTCTGGCTTTAGTTTGCATACCAGAATTCAACCAACCAAATTCTACCCTCATTTACTTCTGGGAAAATTAAATTTCTGTCTTTCAAGTAATCACTGCTTTTGATGGGTTCCTTTTCTTTAATGATATATTTGTATGCTTTCTGCTACTCTCGACTTATGAATTTGTTGGAAGTTTCTGGGTCATTGATCTCAAGCTTATGCTGTGGTCTTTCTTTTATGATGTCATTATGTTGATATGTTTCACTTTTGTTTCAGGAGGATGTCAAGGTCATGGTGACCAATTTCTGGAATATGTACTGAATAATCACCATGTCAGTAGAGAGCCAGCTAGCATATTGCAAGCATTTGTGATATCCTTGGTTAGAGCCCTTTTTTCCTGATATTTCCCTGCTGTTTGATCACTTATTGACTTGTGATGCCAATTCCTCCCCTCTGATTAACCAGTTATTCACCACTAAAAAACTGTGCCTTACCATGTCTTTATCAATTTGGATCATAGATATTTAACATGCCTGTCTTGTTGAGGAGGTTTTTAAAATGTTCATTCCATTTGCAATAACTTTTATATCTTCACAGTTGGTTTTGAATTTGACAGATCTCTAAATTATCTTCCTTTGCCAAATCAGTTCATTCCTTTATTTTCCATGGTTGTCTTTACAAGTGTACATCAACCGAGTTTCAAAAGTCAACAAGCAGGGCTGAAGCTTTGTTTCCTCTGTTGGGGTCAGATTGACATCTTGGATCTAAAACAGTAGTACATAGGAACTACAAAGAGGAGGGGTCGCAACAGATACAAGATTTGCAGCCTAAAATATTAATCTGTATATTGAGGAAACAGAAAGGAATTGTATCTTTAAATAACCAACCTGATGTGCTAGTATGCCTTTTGCTGAATGCACTTTTCATTCTCTTTGTGAATATGGTGATTGTTTTAGGTGTAAGCCCATGACTTGTGAAGGATTATAGTGTGGGCTTTTGATCTGAATTAAGGATTGAAGTTATCATATCTGATTATTTTGGAGATAAAAATATCTTCTGTATTCTTCTTCATCCTCTATTTAAGATTACCAGGAAGACGTAGATAAAAGGAATTATGAACATGAAATAAGACAATTAGAAATGTGAAATTCAAAATGCACTTGGAAGTACAGTCTTGTTTCTTAATTCCTATCTTTTCCTTCAGGAAAGAGATGAAAATAATGTCAGTGAAAAATATGCAGCTGATAAATTATTCTTCTCCATTTTGAAAGGGCCTTGAACAAAATTAGAACACGTTAAACTGAAATTCTACTGGTAGGACTTTTTCCATGAGAAGGAAAGAACATAGTTGATGAATTGTTTTCTTTTTGTTTTTCCTACTAATTGGATTTAAGAAATTCGATTCTGACATTCTTGAATCCAGTGGTCTCTCTCTCTCCATGTTTCTGCACTGCCTCCCTTTCTGGTGCCTCTGCCTTTTCATTCGTACATATTTTGTGCCTGAGCATTTCTATATTTGGTGCTTCTGCTAACAGCCTACTGTACTTTGTGCTGTTCAAATTGCAGTGTTGGACTGCAGCTTCCATGATTAAGTACAAACTTGATCGCAAAGAATCACTTGCACTGGCAAAACAGCATTTGAACTTTTGCTGCACGAAGGATGAGGCAGATTTTGTTTATTCAAAGTTGCGATATCTGAAGAAAGTATTTCTTTATCATACAGGAAATTTTAAGTTGGCTGGCTCTCCAAAAGCTGCAGAATTTTCAACTAAAGATCTCAGTACAAATCAGTCAAATGGAAGACCTTCACTGTCAACACCATCTAACATGCAAAAGGTTAGAATAGAGGTTGAAAACCTGAGACCTAGTCAAGAATTCTTCATTGATCAGGCCCTTTCCCATCTAGGATTGACACAGAAAGATTACTCAGAAAACATTGAAGAGAAATGTGATGAACAGATGAACAAGCTATTGCAGAGGCAACGAGAAGAAAGGGAAGACTTAAAAAAAAAGTATGAGGAAGAAAAGGCAGAACTTGAGCTTATGCAGAGAACAGAGGCAGCTGTTATTCATTTACACAGTAATAGTTCAATGAGAACAGATAAACTCAAGGTACTGGATAATGTATTTGCAAAAGAGTTCAGAGAGCTTAAACGGAAGATGGAGATACGCCTTAATAATGTTTTGGAATTTCAACTGGCTACAAGGAACAAGTTGCAAGAGAGGAAGGCTCATTGGATTGGAGTGAAGTTGTCTGGATTACTAAATAAACCACTTGCAGACGAGTCTGGATATGATCAACAAAACGCTGCAACTTTGAATTCTTGTTCCAAAGAACAGACTTCTGAACGAGCCCAAAGCATGCCAGATGGAGAGGTTCTATTGGAAGCTCTTGAAACTGTGAGTTTGAATGAGGATGTATTTTCTGGAGTATTGTCTGCATCTGAACCAATGTTTGATGGGGCTAGTTCCAGCATGCTAGACAGAGAGGTTCCTTTGGAAATGCCTCAGACTGCAAGTGTGAGGAATGTTTCAGAGAATATTGTCTATTTGAATGCATCTTCAGGTGAAGGACAAATTCCTGTTACACAAGTTGCAGTGAGAGTCCTTGAGGCTATCAGCTCTAGTGATGGCCCAGAGAATACCATTCATAAATCATCATCTGAAAGTCGTAATAGAGATGCATTAATGGTGCCTGATAGTGAATTTCCCTTGGGAGTGACTGAGTTTGTCAGTTCCACTGGTGGCCTGGAGAATGCTGCTTCTGCAAATCCTTCACCATCTGAAGGATGTACTGTCAGAACAACTTCATGCATGGATGGCAGAGAAGTTCTGTTGGAAGTGCCTGAAACCGCTTCTTTGGAAGCTGAGCATGGTAACAGAGTTATGGAGAAAGATGGAATATCGGCTATGATATCTGATAATGCCACTGAAGAAGATCAACAGAATGGATTGGTGTCTATGCTTAATCAAGATTCTCAATCTGATAATATTATTGCAGTCAACCAGCAAAATGGAGAGGTTCTTTTAGGAGTGCCCCAAACCAATGAAGTTGGCCTGCAGGATGAGGAGGTTCCATCAGGAGTTCATGGAACTCCTGTAGAAGGGAGTGCTAGTAATGGTGGAGAGAACACTGGTGTTTATGTAGCCTTTTCTATCGGTACTGGAGTTGATCAGCTGGCTGGAGTGCTTCCATCAGGAGGGTTTGAAACCGCTACTAGTGCAGAATTGGAGGGTAGCCGCACTCAGCGAGAGATTGACGGCATACATGCTGTAGCCTCAGATACTAGTCAATCAGCGGAATCCTCTAGACTGCAAGATGGAGTTGCACAAGTTTGTGATAACCAGATTGCTTTTCAACAAGTTGATGCCTCAGCATCCCAACCTCTTGTTGTAGCTTCTGGCCAATCTCCTAATGATGCACCTGTCACTGAGCATCTGCTGGAATTGTTACTATCAACTGGCTCTCCTACTCCTAGTGGTTCACAGCCTGCAACTTCATTTGCACAACTTTCGCCTATTGACTCGATAGCTGTTGGTGGATCAGGGATGCATATTTCAAACATGAGGGCTGCACCTGTTACCCCTGGAATTAGTAATCGTCCTGGAACTGCACTTTCTGTGCGAATGCCTGTATCTATGTCTCAAGATCCACTTCAAAATGAGTTGGATAGATTAAGCAAAGAAACTGAAGAAATCATCAAGATCCATGAAGATACAGTTTGTTTCCTTTTCTCTTAGTTGTATTTCGGTGCTCAAAACATGCCTTGGGTTTTTGCTTTTATATGAAAAATCATTTTCTATTTTGCAGAAGCTGCAGTTGAAATCTGATTGCGAGAAGGAGATAGTGGAGGTTGTAGCTCAAATTCATAAAAAACATGATATTAAACTTCAGGAGATAGAATCTGATTTCCAGTGTAAGAAGAAAGAGATGAATGACAATCAAAACAAAGTTCTTATGAACAAGATATTGGCTGAGGCTTTCAAGACCAAGTGCATGGATAGTAGGGCATCTAGCACCCTTGGCAAGCAGCAAGGTGGGTAATATTCCTTATATTGAAAATATGGAATTGAAGAAAAAGATGAGTCATGAAAACATAACTAGGAATGCATTTAATCCTTGATTGGTGGGAACATAAACTTAGTTGTCGATTGCTTGAATGTTTGCCTTCAATATTTGCTTGTATACTATGTCATCGCTGGTGAACTCCTGACCTTATCTTTCCTGGCAGAGATCACCTCTAGTGCTGTGCAGCAGCTACTTCGGCAATCTCAACCCACTGCTCAGAGGCCTCCTATTGTTGCTTCATCTGGTGTTTCTGCAGATGGTCATCAAACAAGTCCCTCACTTTCCCCTCCCTCCCCACCTCTAGAGGTTGTTCGTTGCTCATCACTTTTATCAGGCACCCCTACCAGACCACAACATATTGGTTCCATCTCTCCTATCACAAACAATCTCCAACTTGGTAGTGGGATTCGAGCTCCTGCCCCACACCTGCAACCTTTTAGACCTTCAGCATCCATATCAACAACTGGTCTTTCTTCCTTTCTACATGGGATGCCAAGTCAACAAGTACCTTCAACTTCTCCCACGCTTTCTGAGATTCCTTCACGAGCTCCAGCATCTGTGCAACAATCTGGTCCTCAGACTACGACAAATTGTTGTGAAAGCATGGGGGTCTCGCCTTCTAGCACATATCTCTCTGGACTTGATTCGTTAATGGATGTAGGTTATCAAACAAGTACAAATGCAACTCAACCCTGCAGTTTTCCTCCAGTAACAAATTTGATTTCAAACCCAAACCAGTTGACCCAGCCAGAGCTTAGCATGCTACATAGTGTGAATAGTGTGCTGACAAACCCAGCAAGTGAGGTCTGTTTATCAGATGATGATTGACATGTGGTTTTATCTATGTACTTTATATCGTTTAGTTTCATTTCCGTAGTATATAGTTCCTTTTTTTTGTCTTTTTTGGAACACTATTTTCATGAGAACTCAGGGCGTTGCTAACTTTTTGGCTGCAGAATTTGCGGGTGTAAATAGTTGAATGCATCATCTATGTATAAGCTCGTTTTTTATTTTGTAGTTTCTCATGCGGTTTGAATTTTTGATGTATTTTACGCTTTTAGTTTTATCATCTGTGCACTGCCTTGACCAGGTCTGCTTCTAAAGTTGTACCTGAAATGTTTATGAAAAAATGATTTTTGCTTTCGGAGTGGTGGAGAATAATCTTTTCGGCTGCGTAATGATGAAAGCTAAGCCTTTACGAAATTACATTAAAAAAAAAAAAAAAAACTAAAGGGCCTTGGAGAATCAAGGTGGGATGTAGAGACAATTTCCTGTTCACCACAACAGTGACTTCCTTTTTGGGTTGTAGGGACTCTCCAGGCCTTCAAAGCCCTGTTTTGCTGAGCTGTGGGATTGCCTTTTTGGGTTGTAGGGACTCTCCAGGCCTTCAAAACTCTGTTTTGCTGAGCTGTGGGATTGCCTTTTTCGGTTGTTTTTAATTGCTTTTTATCTGGGTTGTTGGATCACTCAGGTTTTTTGGGGCTGGGGCTAGGGAACATATTGACCGGTAGAGCTTCTGTTGTGTTGTGTTTGGTTGGGCTTGGAACACAGTTTGTTTTTTCTTAAACTTGTGGTTTAGCTGCTTAATATTGTTTCGGCTGCCATTGTTTCTGTCACAGGAATTGCAGTTGTCTCCATGCTTTTGGTAGTAGAGTTTCATGCTGCCTATAACTTTCATCCTTAAATCATGGCACGCGTGTGTTGGGTAGCAGCTGCCTAAAATCCTGAAAACCATTCTCCTTGGCTGCTGCGTTGTCAATGAGGCGTTATACTGTGACAAGAAAAAGTGAGAATTTAGATGTTTTTGAGTTGTGTGAATAGACACCCATTTAATACACGTTAAGGCCTCCATGCTTCTGGTGTTGTCCTTCACGGGGGGATGAGTTTTTCTTTAGTTAACATTAATCTTTTTCTGGCATTTCAGGACTCGACTGTTCCCGTTCAATCAGTTTGAGAGTGTCTTGCTTTGTTTATTTTTTATTTTTTATATCTTGGCATAGCATCCATACTAGTTGCGTCTTTGTCACCAATATATAAGGGCTTATGTCCTGTTTTAGAGTTTTTGGCTTTGGGTGCTTTCTGTGTCTAACGTTTAAAAGAAAAGTTAGGTTAAAAAAATATTCTTGCTTTTCGTTTATAAGCTTTTTTCATCAGAATGTTTGTCGAGCAGCCTATCGTTTTTTACCCTTTATTTCCTTCTGTCTTGTTTTGTTTGGTTTATTGCTATTGGCTTCGCAAGGCTTCAAATTATTTGGCTCCTGCTGATTTTCTTTTTTTTTCTATTCATCAGGTTGCAGTGTTGTTTATTGTCCAGCTCAGCCTACGGGACCTGTGCTGCTTGTTGGCTTTGGACTGTCCTTTCAAGGTCAGTGAAACAGGCTTGAGGGTGTCTAAGTTTAATTTTAACTTTTCTTCCTTTGTTGGTGCTGTTGGTTGAGCAGTCCTTGCGTTTTTTACCTGGGATTGCAGACTGACTTTTATTTCCTTATGTCTTCTTTTGGTCTGTTTATTGTAATTGGCTTCGCATGGCTTGGAATAATTTGGCTCATGCTGTCTTTCTCCTCATTTGTTCTTTTCATCAGCTTCCAGATTGTTTGTGGTCCAGCTCAGCCTACAAGACTTGTTCTGTTGTTGGCTTTAGTATGCCCTTTCAAGCTCAGGGAAGGAAGTTTGAGGGTGCCCAAGTTATATCTGCACTTTTCTTTCTTTGTTGGTGTTCTTAGTAGGTTTGTTATTGTTGTTTGAATGGGGTGTTAATTTTGAATTATTTGTACTGCACCTTATGAATGAAGTTACTTCTTCTTATTTTCTGCTTGATTGACTTAAATTTCATCATTAGGTATCTTGTTAGCTTAAGGTTTGTTGGACATTGCATTATCAAGGAGAAAAACAAACCACAGTCCAATGCCTTTTTATTTTTTCTCTAAGTTGTTAGGAATTTGTAGAAGAGGATTACACCATCGATTAATTTTAGGGTTTTATTGTCATATTTCTAGATTAGTTATTTTTTTTCTAGAATACACATTGACCCTTAGCTTAGTTTTTTTCCCTGTTTTTTTTTTTTTTTCTAACACTTGAACTATGTAGTCTTTTGTTTCTTTTAATTTCATATCTTGTTATTTAACTCTATATTTTTAATTTAATTTAACTCATTTAATCTCTGGGTTAATATTTTAATATTCAAAAAATACCCTTAGCTTAAGATTTGATATATATTTGTGCTAATTTTCCTTTCATACAAAAATATAATGTGTTTCTAGGAAACGACCTTTAAAAACATTTTATCCTCGATATTAAACTCAAGAGGTCTTCTTCTAATTTTTGCATAATCTTCTGTTTATTCTAGGCTGCCTTCATTCTATCTTTTATGATTCGCACTTTCTCAAATGCAATTTTCACCATTTCAGAACCCATTATCATCTTGTTACCAACCTCTTCCCAACATATAGGTGCTTGACATCATTGACCACACAAAACTTCATAAGGAGTCATTTCCATTGTAGTTTGATAATTACTATTGTAGGTGAACTCTACAAGTGGCAAATGGTCCTCTTAATTTTTTTCAAACTCTAACACACATGCTCTCAATAAATCCTCAAAGGTTCGAATTATTCTTTTAAATTGTCCATCCATTTAGGGGTGAAAAGCAGTGCTGAAGTTCAATATTGTTTCTAAGATATTTTGTATATTTGGCTATAAAGGAGATGTGAACCTGGGGTCATGATCTAAAACAATTGACATAGGTATCCCATGCAATCTTATTACTTCGTTCACATATAATTTAGCCAACTTATCAATTGAGTTTGACATCTTCATAGGAAAAAAAAAAAAACAAGACTTAGTTAATTTGTATACTATCACCAAATGGTGTCACTACCTTTTTTTTCCTTTGAAAGAAGAAACTGAAAAGAAAAATAAACTTACAAAAAGATAAAAAAAAAAAGACCTGAGTCAATTCAGGTCAACTCGTCAAATTGAGAAGATTTAAATTATGAGATCAGGATACCTAAATATGAAAAAAGTTAAAGAAAATCACGAATTCTAATTTTCAGCAAACTTAATGCCAAATGATGAAATTGAAAAATAAAATGAATGTAAAAATAGATTTTATAAAATATCGATGTCAACTCAGGTTAACCTTTTAAACTTGTGATCCAGGTCATTAGACCATGGTTACCCCATATAAAAAAAATCACAAAGCCTAATTTCAAATCAATCCAATATTAAAGGATGAAATAAAAAATAGACCAAAAAAAAAAAAAAAAACAGAACAATCAAAAGAATAAAGATCAAATTTAATAAAAAAAATAAAATGGCATGACATCTTTTAATTTTGGTTGGACTAATATGAATTTGGAGGAGATGAGAGAGAAAAGAGGGTGGAGAAGGAAAAAAATGCCATTGACGCCTTGGTATCGATCATTGACCTATATGCGTCACCCTGACAGACATAACTCAACGCATCACTTTAAATGCTACTGCGAACAACTATGCTTGTCCACCTGAGGAGGGCACACCCACTACCTGAGCACGCTAGTCTTCCTCCACATGCTAGAACGTATGAACGACGGGCCAACCATGTTGTCATACTCATCTACTTTAGTCAACTATATTTGTTTTAAATTCAATTTTAGTCCTTTAAAACTTAATTATTTTACATCAACATTATTTTATTTTATTTTGCTAAACTGACCATCAACTGAGTGCCAGATTTTTTTCTTGATATTATGAGAACCTCATATTTAGATAACAAGAATAAACTACAAAGTCTAAATCCCAATTAAAGTTGATTAGAATGGATTAAATTATAAAAAAAGTTGAATGATCGATAAAAACATAAACTCTTCCACCAACCTTGCAAAGTAGTCCTTGATATTAACGAAAAAAGGGACAGGATATTTGTCTAAATTTCAAATCCAATTTTCAAAGTTATAATTCTTTTAAATCAATGAAATTGAATTTTATTTTGTCAAACCAAGTATCAACCTAGTGATAAAATACTTCTTTGACATTGCAAGTTCCTACACACATAAATAAAAACAAATCACCATGATTAATTTCAAATCAGTACAATGTTTAAGAACTAAATTAAAAAAACAAATTGAGAAATAAAGTGAAGAAAAATTTAAAGACCGGAAAGTAAAAGAGATTTCACTGTGTGCATCCAAAATGAAAACTAAAAGACTAATGTGTTTTAGTTTTTATTTTAATTTTTAATAAATAACAAATTGGGGCTGAGGAAATTTAACAACTTCCATATTTGAAAGATTTGATTGTGTAAGGAGAAAAAATAGGAAAAAATAGACTGTAAAAAGATAATGTTTAACAAGCAATGGTCAAACTAACAGACAAGCTTCAGTGGGAATGTCTACTTTTGTCTTGATGTTCGAAGCAAATCTACTTTAGAGTCAAAAGTTCATGATTTGTCCTCCATAGAATATCAAGGTCCAGACTTGTTACTCGGCAAGGATTATAATGTATTCATTTTTTTTTTTTTTGTTTAACATGGGTGTTCGGGCCAGCTTGCGCGTATCTTGATTAATCCCACGAGCCCTGAAGTTAATGACCATGTAAGCCTCCAGTGGCCATCATATGAGCAACCACAGGGCTCGAACCTGAGACCACAGAGGGAGCAAACCTCTTGGTCCCAAGCTCTTACCACTGGACTACCATCTAGATGGTTATAATGTATTCATATTTTTATTCTTAAGTGAAGGGGTTTTGAATCTTTTTTCAACATATTTGTTTTTTTAATTGATGAGAAAAAGGATTTCCTCAGCTTACTTATTAATTAAAATAATCTCTTTCTTGTACAAAGGATGTTTAATTTCCCTATATTCATTTAATATTTAATAAATTTTTAAAATACTAATCCAAATATTGAATTTAAAAAATTAAACATATCTTATTAATTACAAAAATGATATTGTTTTGTATAAATATATATAAAATTTATTAGAATTAACTTGGCTGAGTTTTATGGCCTGTTTAAAAATATTGTAGAGATTTATTTTTAAATATATTTTTGATAGCTACAGGTAATCTAAAAATAATAAAATAAATATTTAAACACTCGAGTGGCACGTGATAACCTGCAAATGCTGAAAGATGGCGCCACCTCGTTTTGAGTGTTCAGGATTGATATGACTGACTCTCTTTGACCATTAATAACCTCCCTGGTCTCACCTTCACTTCCCTCCTTCCGCTGCTCCTCACTTGCTAATACACTACACCACACATACATACAGATCCGCATTTGCATTTCTCCGGTACGCAGACGCCGCAGCAGCAACGATAAACACAGGTCAGTCTCCACCTTGCTTCTTTCTTTCTGAAAACGAGAGGTAGACATAATCCTAATCTCTCGCACCTTCTTTTCCTTGTACTCTAATTCGAATTTCTTAATTTCTTTTTGTATAAATTAGCTTCTACCAGCAATATTCGTGAATTAAATCGAGCATCTCTCGCTATCGTGTCGGCACCATGACAGCTCTATACAATCCCAATGGTAGTGTGTGTGTGTGTGTGTGTTTTTGGCCACATTCTCCCTCTCAATTTTTCTTAATCAACATATCTCCGGCCGTTTGATTAGTTGAAATTTGAATGCATTTGGCGTGATTATAATTTGATCAAGCGGTCAACATCTAGGTGGGGCCTAGTAGTGACAGCCAACTCGCATTATAAAAGGTGGTGTGTGTGTCTGTATATATATTTGTATATAATATTATATGACAAATCTGTCTTTGAAGGCAAGTCTTTTTTTTTTTTTTTAATTTAATTTAGAAATTGTAACCGTTACATTGAGGCTAAATTATTTTTTTCCGATAATTTAAAGGGTCATCTATATAATTTATTACATTATTTATTTTTAACAAATTCTACTAATAAAATCTGAATTCATTAAAGCAGCTGTTAGAAACACGGGACAATCTGGAATTTTAAAACATTTAAAATTATTTTTTTATGTTTTAATATACTAATTTTAAAAATAATTTTTTAAAAATAAAAAAATATTATTTTAATATAAAAAATATTTTAAAAAATAATCATAACTATAATTTACTCGTAATGACAACCCATAGAACGACTACGGGTGTTTTTAATAAAGGAGCTGCCACAATTTTCAACTCTAGCAACCACGTCCAGGACCGGAGTTAAATTAAAGTTTTAGCATTTAAATAATAATTTTAAAACCCAAATCCAACTCGAGTCATGACAAATCTAAATTAGTGGTCGGAGGATCGACCCGGATTAGGAGGGACGTCCCTAAGATGATTTGTCAGCAGGGGCCGTCCTTGGAGCTATCTAAGATATTACAAAATCATGGGATCTTACAAAAGAAGATGATCTAATGAGATGTTTTGTAATAATTATAAAACAGAAACATAAAATTATGTAAAGTTTCCACTTTTAAACAGAACCCACATCACAAAAAATGATTGGTTTCTGTTTAAAATTAATTAGTGAAACTCTTAACTAAAAAAGGTTGAAGAGTCACTTTCATGTTTGCAATTAAGTGGCTTTCAAAGAGGTGGTTTGTGTATTCCATCCCATTTTCCTCTTTTTGTATGTAATATAATTAAAATCTTGATTAGCATTTGACCAGTTGAAATACTACTACTGATCAGTATCCATCTTGCTGTCAAATGTCTGTTTCTCTTCCCCTTTTCGGACCTTGTATTCCCACCTGCTCTTCATAAATTGTGATTAGTTTTCCATCTCCTTTAGAATCATCCGTTCTCCTTCTTTCAGCTTCTTATAGGTTTGTTTCCACTTTACTTAGCTTTCATTCATTGCCAATTGAAGTTTGAGATTTGAGGACCAGTTTGGATTGTATTCCTTTAATGTATTTTTGGTTGGCTAAGTTGGGCTCTTCCTTTCTCTTCCTATGGTTGACTGGGGGAGTTAACTCCGTGTTGCCTCTACTCTAAAAGGTCTTATGCTATGCATTTGATGTGTAACCGTACCAGGGCTCCTCTTTTAATGAATGGTCTACATGTCTTCGTTTCTTTGGACACTTCCATTTTAAAGGCGATTTATTGACATGTTTCATCATCTTACTGGAAATTTATCTTAGAACTGTAGATGACTGCTTAATTAATAATTTCCGTGGAACAGTTATCACTGTATTTTGCTGTTAGCACCGTAATTGAGTGCAATCTAGCATAGTGTAAGTAGTATCTTGCTTTAACAATTAGCATAGCGTGTGTAAAATTATTGGAACCTTCAAGTGTTTGTTGACCAACTATGAATTTACCAATTCCTAACTACCAATTTCTAGTTACTGTCGGTGCTTTGCTATATATGCAATAATACATTGAGAAACCTGGGGGCTGTATTGGTGTCCAGATCATCTTGGAATGTGTGAATTTGTATGTATGAAGCATGCCATCTATCCGTATGTTTAAGCTTTCGTTTACTCATTCTATAGAAGTTCCAATCACTCTCGTTTTCCCTGGAGTTCTATAATTCATGTTTTGAGTTTTCTACTCTACTCATATGTACTCAAGCTTTTGCAATCTCTTGTTTGGTGCAGATTGGACCTGTTATGATTAAGGAAGTTAGATGAGCAAATGAAGGTTTCTGTTTTCCACCATGAGTTTCTCTCTTCTTTTTTTTATCATTTACTAGTCAGACTTTTAGCCTAAAGCAGCACAAACACACCCAGGCGCTGTATAATTTTAATATGATACCTTGTTCCTTTAATATAATTCAACTGGAATACTGAAATTTTGTTTTGTTTTTTTAATACTATGTTATTTCTGTTGTTACTGATAGGCAGAATAACTTCCTGCAAAGTTTGCAAGATCAGTCTACTATTGTTAGTTAAAATGATTCAGATGCTCTGCGACTTCCTAGAAACTAAACTTTGTAATCTGATGTTTTAGTCTTTGAGCTTGTTCTCTCTCTTCTATTCAGCAAGTATTTGCCATTTTGTCTTCATAAACTTTAGAATTTTTTGGAAGGCCACTAAATATTAGCATTATTGCTAATGCTAACTGTTAGTATGCTGAACAAGTAGAAAATTTTCGTTCTAAATTGGGACATTGAGTTGACTGGCACTTTTGTTTTATGCTAGTGTTTGAGTAGATGAAGCTTCAACTGAAAGTTGCGTTTGCTTGTCTCGTTGGCGTAGTCTGGATCCAGCAAGGCTTTTGTGGTCAGTAATAAAATCTGTTCCATCTGTAACATTTGATTCTCTACCCTTTACTACAATTAAAACTGCCAATCCCATTTACAAGTTTCTTTTGTATATCTATAATCCTGGGAAGGCTAGGCATCTCTCGTCAAACATGTTTGAGTTAAGGTTACATTGCATCAGGTGTGACAACCATTGCTACTACACATGTATCAACAGTGCAACCCATTGCTTGAAGGTGTTTGCTCAAAGATGCCTAGGCACTCAAGGCTACCTCTATTATTCTCCTACTAGGCAATATATTGAAACATATGTAGGCTACATAAGATGTCTTTTTGGTTGCAATTTACTGCATTTGTTAATTTCAAAATGCCTGATTGATGGTGCTGCACATACTTTTTCTTCATCTACATAAATGCAGCGTGTTTCATTTCTAGTTAATCGGATGGTGCAGATGAACTTTCCACTAAATCAGGCATCAACAATTGGACATGTACATGTTCAGCATCATATCAAGGAAATCAGAGCTATACTAAATCTAATTGTTCTACATCCTGTGATTGCAGTCCAGGTATGCCGCTTCATTATGCTATAATCATCCAGGAGTTCTACAACTTGCTTGATCTGTAATAGCTGTTGCTCAACAGTTGACAAAGCATACTTCTGACTCTCTTTTTTACACTAACAAATATTAGCCATTAGAAATCTCTCCTTGTAGTTCTTAGGCTAATTTCCTTATCATCTCCCAAAAAGAAAGAAAGAAAGAAAGAAAACACGAAACGTACCCTGTGTGTATACCAAATGTTTCATGACTGTTTCAGTCTGATTCTTAATTAGAACATTATGTTAACCTAGGAAGCAAGGAAGAAATGAATAAATTATTGTAGTGTTTAGCAAATTATATCCAAAGCTGATATGCTACTATTGAAATATAAATAACTTCAGTTTTTTTTTTCCCTGGTGACAGTGTTCAACAACTAAAAGGAGCACAGAGTTTTTCTTATAGATTAGCTGGGTTTGTTCAAGTTATTTACTGTGTAACCTCCACTGGCAGATTCATAAGGCACTGTATTGCTCTAATATGCTCCAACTAATTGTTCTCAGAATGAGTTGTTTTTATGATTGGTGAAAGACTAATTTTATTTGGATCCACAAACGTTACCATGAGTGACTTTTGGACCCAGGCTTTTTATGAACAAGTCCTCTTTTTTACCATACATTTCTGAGTATGTTATGATTTCCTGCATGAAAATTATTGGTTATATTGTCTTATAGTTGGTATCCATGATAATTGTCTGCTTCTGATGCATGAAACCTCGAATGAAGTAGCCGGTCGACAAAGCAGAGGTACTTGGACATGTACATGTTCTACTAATGGGTTACCAAAAGTTGCTGCTGGCAGTCAAGATACTACCTGTTTTACAGCTTGCAACTGTACCTCTGGTACTTCTTTCCTTTTAACTCCTGAAATAATGTTTTTCTTCTGCATAATTCAGTCCCTTCGATGCTGCTCAGTTAATATTTAAAAAATTGATTTTTCATGGTATATCTCCGCTAGTTTCTTTTGGATAAGATTTTTGGCTGCTTAACTTGTTTGATGTTACGATGAAGAAAGGATGTGAAGCAAAGTTTAACATCTAACTAAATGATCTCTCCAAATACCTGTATTAGCTTTGAAGCATGTTTCTGTTTCAATCATGGGTCTAGCCAGTTTTACAATAATCTGTGTTTCTGTTTCAACATTGGATTTTGCAGCGATTAAATGGGATAATGAAGCTCATAGGACGGTGGAACTAAGACCTATGTGATTGTTTTTTGTGTCATCTATGAAATGAAAGTTTGCTGGTTAAGAAAATATATCATTGATGGACAATTCACAACTTTATGATTTGATTTATTTTGTTCATCTCAACTGTGCATTATAGGAACAGAGGTTAAGTGAGATGGACCAAACCATACGCACGTAATGTGCCTGTAGATGCTCATATATACATTATCATAGTATTTTATTTCCTTTTCTCTCTGTGTTCTTGTAACAGGGACAAATTTGATGAATATCATACTGATCCAAACACTTAAAAACCTAGTTCTTTCCCAAGTTTTGATTGAAACTGGAATAACAATAACCATATAGAACAATCAACTAGGATATCCAGATACAATATAATAAGAACAAAATGTTATTCTTTTTTGTATTTATCCCAATGACATATTTATATGTTTTTATTATGATTTTCTAGACGCTTAAGAGTGTTTAAAGCCACTGGCCAGTGGTGAGGTGAGTCATCCATTGCTTGACCTGTTCGCGTATGCTTGCTTCTTAACAGGATCTCTTACTGATGCTCAAGCTACTAGAAAACATATTTCTAGCAAAATAGTTGTGGTCATCCTATTATGTGTCATACTCACAACTCTTGCATTTCTTGCTTCAACAACATGGTATCTCTGCAGAAAGGACAAGTGCCCTATCCAGTCACCAACATTCTTGTCAGACAGAGAAACAAGTTGCAATAGTGCTACTAACTTAATTAGTCATAGGGCATCTTCAGTGTCGGAAACTAAAATCTGTGTTGATTCCCCCATTAATCCTATATCAGGTAGATGTCAATTCTTATTCCCCCATCAATCCTATCAATTGTCCATTGCTTGTCATGATTCATCATACAAATGTTTTCCATTTTCTCAGGGTGTTTTCGCAAGGCTTCTTTCTTTTGTAGGAGCAAAACAGAGATTATACATGGAACTTTAATCTGTTTTGCATACTCTGAATTGGAACATGCCACCGATAAGTTCTCCCATTCAAATCTTATAGGACTTGGGGGAAGTAGTTATGTATATCGTGGTCAGCTCAAGGATGGTACAGCTGTGGCAGTTAAGCGACTGAAAGCTCAAGGTGGAACTGATGCAGACCTCCTTTTTTCAAGAGAGGTACCGCCTCAGCTTGATACCACTTTTTCCTTATTTGCTAAACAAAAGCATCTGTATTTAGTTATTTCTTGAAGTGTAAACAAACTGTTTGTGCCTCACAAATCACGTGGAACCTTGTCATGTTGTTATGAACAGGTTGAGCTGTTAGCAAAACTCCACCACTGTCATGTTGTGCCTTTGCTTGGCTACTGCTCGGAGTTCCGAGGGAAGCTTTCTGAGAGGTTGCTGGTATTTGAATACATGCCTAATGGTAACCTGAGGGATTGTTTGGATGGAATTATGGGGGAAAACATGAACTGGCAAACTCGTGTTACCATTGCAATAGGAGCTGCAAGGGGCTTAGAATATCTCCATGAAGCAGCTGCTCCAAGAATTTTGCATAGAGATGTCAAATCAACCAATATCCTTATGGATGAATTATGGAGGGCAAAAGTAAGAATCTGTTTCTTGGGTCTCTATTAAAAATATTGACTCCAATTAGAAAGACAACTTATTTTATCAAGGGCAGACTCGAACTTCAATCCAACCCCTTTCCCCCTTTTTCAAGGAGAAATTTTTTTCCTACTGCAACTTTATTTGGGACAACTGTCAAATATTCATTAGAATGGGCAGGTTCTTATTCAAAATAACTAAGTTGAACAATGAAACCATAAATGCAATCAAACATTTATTTATGATGACAGCTAATATACGCAGATTACTGATCTTGGTATGGCTAAACGTTTAAGAGCTGATGGAGTTCCCAGCAGTTCCAGTTCTCCAGCAAGAATGCAGGGCACATTTGGATACTTTGCACCAGAGTATGCAATGATTGGAAGAGCCTCTCTTATGTCAGATGTTTTCAGTTTTGGTGTAGTTCTACTTGAAGTTATCACTGGTCGGCAACCAATCCATAAAACAACCAACAAAGTAGAAGAAAGCCTTGTCTTATGGGTAAAAAGCATCTTGATTTTGTTGCATGTATTTATATTTTATATCCTCTGGTTTGGGTAGCTCACGAAACTACATCTTTTCCCAATTAATTATTTCTGCTGACTATCCCAAATTGTGATATTGCTTGATTATGCTAAAGATGATGTCTTTAGCAGATGAATCATCATTGATGTTATGGAAACATAGAAAACTGTCTCGAGTAGTATACTAAGCAAATTGTGCCTGCAGAGTATTATTACTCGAATGCAGTTTATAATCCTTTTCTTTTGTTTTTGTAGGCTACCCCTCTTCTCCAGGATAGCAGGCGAGTAATTTCAGAGTTGCCTGACCCACGCTTGAAAGGGAATTTCCCAGAAGAAGAGTTGCAAATAATGGCTTACCTGGCAAAGGAGTGCCTGCTGATGGATCCTGATTCTCGACCAAGCATGAGTGAGGTTGTACAAATCCTCTCAACTATAGCACCAGAAAAATCCAAAAGGAGAAACATTCCCGTGAGTCTTTTTCAGGTAATGTAATAATAGCAAGTCAAGCTTTTTAATTTACTCTTTCTTTCAAGGCTACCAGCTATCTATGATGGTTTTTTCTTAGTATTATTCTTGGTAAACAATGAGAACAATTTTGATGTAAATTCTGTGTTTAATTGCTTGAATTTTGTGTGCCTTTTGGAACTGGAATTGCTGGAAAACTATTACTTATCTATATTTCTTGCTTATGTATCAAATCTGGTTGTCTCGTTTATTTGTTTAGTTATTCTCTACGGAGGTGAGGTAAACGTAGTGCTGCATTAATAGATTCTGAGAACATAGATGCAGGCAAATCATGCTTATGTATGCCAGTGATTGAGTGAAGTCGTCCCCGCTCGCCAATTTTGTTGTCTGAAATTTCCTAAAATGCCTCCCGCTGACATGCACATTTATCCTTTTGATTCATGTTATAAATGTCACCGCTTATGTCTGACGCAGATGTCTTCAATTCAGAGTGTGACAACTGATCCATACAAAGAAAAACCTGACAGTCGAGCTGAAGATCCTGTTGATGCAGAGGAAGTACTGAAACGAGACAGGTTGTCAATTCAACAGTCAGCTTTTGATGTAGACCGCAACCTTTTTGTTGGAAGCTACATTGAAGGGGCAGATAATATTTCAACCAAGTATATGGAGAGGTTAATCATCTCGACTTCAAAAGCTCACAGTTGGGGTGCCGCAGATGATGAGGCCGTAGATTTAACTGAGCCTCGGTTAGAATCTTTCTGCGTGGAAAATGTTGAATCTGCTTGAAAGCTGCTCCCTCCCATTGAAGGCAAAATACTTTGTTCCGGTACAAACTCTTTTGGTTTCTTACACAGAGGAGAAGCATGCAAGTTTTAGAGGATTACCCTTTCTAATGTTGATTTTTTTATTCATTTAGTTTGAAAATGAAGAAGGAATCTTGCTCATATCTTTATTTATTTGTATTTAATTGTTCGTGTACAAAAAAAAAGAAAGTTATAGAAAGCTGCTTTTGTGTTTATAATATGATATATCTCACTAACAAAAGTTGATATAGTTTTATGCATGTGAAATGGTGCTGATTAGGAACATATGAGATATGTCAGATTCAATTGCCAGTGAAACGAGTGCTTTAAACAATAATAAGCAAATATCTTACGTTATATTTAATCAATTAATTCAATTAATTTAATTTACCGTAAAAACAAAAATCTTGTTAAAAAAAATAAATTTAACAAAGGCCAGAAAAAAACCCTAGATAACCTGACTAAAAAATTCCATATAAAATGAAAAAATGTTTGAGAATAGAACTGAAAAAGATGAGCTTAAAAAAAAAAAACCAAGCAATTACGAGTGAACTTTCTAAACTCGGGTTAATCTCTTAAACTTACAATTCATTAAATTCCTAACTCAAGCTTAACCAAAAACCTCAATACCCAACTAATTTAATAATGAAGGATGCAATAATTTAATCTAATTTAATTAAAAAATAAAATTTCTTTTAAAAAAGCTAGGTTTGACAAAGATAAAAAAAAAACCCGAGGCAATACCTAACCAATTTAATGTTGAAGGGTGAAATAAATTATTTTATTTTAATTAAAAAACAAAATTTCTTTTAAAAAAGCTAGATTTAATAAAGATTGATAAAAACTTTTTTTTGAGGCAACTCGTGTTATTCTCAAAACGAATGAAATATCCTATAGAAAGAGAGAAAAAAAATGTTGAATGATGAAATTGAAAAAAAAAAGAAAAAAAAACATAGCAAACTCAGGTAAACCTTTTAAACCTGGATTAATCTTTTCAACCCGAAATCCATTATACTTTAGATCTAGGCTCAATAAAAAAGCTCAACATTTGACAAATTTAATATTGAAAGATGAAATAGTAAACAAAAAATCAATCTAAAAGAATTCGAGGTAAAAAATAGCAATTAAAAAAATAAAAATCAAATTTGATAGGAAAACAAAATTAAAATAGGATGAAATTATATCATAGACTTTAAGCTCATTCCTCTTAATACACTAACACAAACTCTCTTGTTAAACCTTTATTGAGTGGATCCATAATTTTTTTTTTATTTTACATAGTTAATAAACCTAATATCATTTAAGAGTAAGTATTAGACAATCTTATATCTGTGGGGTATATGTCTGAATTTATCATTTTACATATTACTTTGTACTTTTCTAATTGTTGACTAACTATTGCAATATATACAAATTGTTGGTATAGGTTTAGGCCAACATGGAATGTCTTCCAAGAAATTCCAAATCCATTCGAATTCCTCTTCAGCTTTATCAAGAGCAATAAACTAGGATTTCATCATCGATCCTGTAATACACGATTGTTGAAAGGATTTTCAAGACATAACTGGTCCATTAAAAACATATCCATTTGTGAATTTTGAATTATTAGTATCATCTATCCAATTTGCATCATTATAACCTTCTAATGCCATCGAGTAACCAATATAATATAACCTATAGTTCAAGATTTACCTCAAATATTTGAGAATATTATTTATTACTTTTCAATTATTTATATTTAGATGATTGGTAAATCTATTAAGTTTGCCAACTAATGATGCAATGTCTGATCTTGTGCGGTTCATAACATACATTAAACCCCCTATTATTGCAGAATATCCCAATTGATGAATTTCCTCACCTTTATTTTTAGATATATGCATACTTATGTCCATTGGTGTTTTGACAATGTTATTGTTGTTTTTTAAAAATTTTACTTTGTAAGTTTCTCAGCATAATAAGATTGGGTTTGTCACAGCCTGACCCAACCTGCTACATATTGTCCGTTTTGGACCTTATCGCCCTCACGGATTTGTTTTTGATGACTACGCATGGCCCTAAAACGGATCTGATAATTCAGCAACCAACACTACTAATAAAGTCAGCTACCAACTCCTCACCCGCTGATGTGGGATATCAATACCAATCCATCAAACATCTTAGTGATTCTTTTTCCTTGTATGACATTTGCAACACCCAAGTCTTCCATATCAAACTTATTAGTTAACATTTTCTTAGTAGACTTAATCATGTAATTATTGCTTCCTAAAATTAGCATATCGTCTATATAGAGATATACAATAATATAACTTTTATTTATGTTTTTTTATATAAATAAATTTATCAACTTTGTTGATTTTAAACTCATTTGACAATGTAACTTTGTTAAACTTTTCATTCAATTGTTTAGGTTCTTGTTTGATATCATGACTTGACAAGTTTATAAACTTTTTTTCCCTTTTTAAAAACAAATCTATTAGGTTATTCCATGTAAACTTATTCGTCAAGGTATTTAAGAAAGTCATCTTTATCCTTATTTGATGTATTTCAAGCTTATTAATAGCTATGATAACTAATAATATTCATATGAAAATTATTCTTAACACAAATAAATATTTGTCAAAATAGTTAATACCTTCTTATTGTTTGAATCATTTAACAAGTCTTTCTTTATATTTATTAATAGTTCCATCAAC
This sequence comes from Populus simonii, assembly GCA_007827005.2. Taxonomy (NCBI): domain Eukaryota; kingdom Viridiplantae; phylum Streptophyta; class Magnoliopsida; order Malpighiales; family Salicaceae; genus Populus; species Populus simonii. The sequence goes on along the minus strand of CM017467.2, from coordinate 20,013,638 downwards.
TTTTAATTTTTTTTAAATCCACTTATGATCTAATGTTTACTTCTTGATGGAAGATCCAATAGGTCCTATGTGTATGATTGTGTATAATGAATTCAATTTCACTATTGACTACCTTCTTCTAATAGAAAGCTTAAAGATATGTCATTGTCTCGAAGTAGCTTCATGGTTCATTTTCTAATAAATATGTTAGAAAATCAAAACTAAATATTTTAGTCATTTTCACCCTCTTACTCCTTATCTCAAATTCATCATCTTTTAATTGATGATGACTACTTGATCTAACTTCAATTATTTTTTAAGTGAATAGATATCTTGAGCTTCCTTAAATGAAAACACATCTTCAAATAATGTAGCATTCTTTGATTTCATTATTGTATTAGAATGAATATTTTTAATATTTGAGTTGTGTACAAGAAATTAATATGCACCACTATTACAAGCATATCCAATAAAGAAATAATCTATAATTTTAGGTCCTATCTTGATCTTTTTTTAGGTTTAAGTATTACCAATTTTGCAAGATACTCACAATTTGAGGTATTTTTAGAAAGGTTTTTTTTTTTTTTAAAATCTTTTCACAATTTGTATGGTATCTTCTCTAACATTTATGATGTACTATGTTAAGTAAATAATAAGTAATCAAAATTGCCTTCCCTACAAGTTTTAAGGTGCTCTTGAATTTATCAATATGAAATTCATCATTTTTTTTAATGTTAAGTTTTTTCTATTAGCAATGTCATTTTATTGAGGTGAATAAAAAGCAAAGTTTAATGAATAATACCATTTCAAAAACAAAATTCATTAAAAGATGTTTCATACTCTCCACCTTTATCACTTCATATTAATTTTATCTTTTTATTAAGTTGATTTTCAAGATTCTTGTAATATTTCAACATTTGATGAGTTCTACATGTTTTTCTAAGAAAATAAGTATAATATTACCATGAGAAATTATGTATAGAAATAATGTAATACATTTTCTCATCTCTAGTTTGCACGAATTCTAAATCACTAATATCCGAGTAAATTAAATATAGAGGTTCTATACTTCTTTCAATTGTATGAATTTTTTTGGATTATATATAAACCTCACACTCTTAATTTTTCTAAAAAATCATATTTAGTAATAATTTAAGATTATATAACCTTTATACAGAATTATAGTTCACATATCCTAAACTACCATGCCACATATCATAAGACTTAAGCTAGTAAGAAGAAGAGACATCATGATCATTATTATTATTCATCTCATCTTCGATTACAATGATTATTATATTCATTTTAGAATCATTTTTATCACTCTCACTTTTAGTGAGTATGAATTTATCACTCTCAAATGTTGTTTTAAAATCACTTTTATTTAACAATGAGCTAAACATTAAGTTCTTCATAATATCAGCAATATGAGGTATATTATTGTGGGTTATACATTTTTTGAATATCATATTTAGTATGACCTTGCAATGCTAGTACCTTACATATTGATGAATTCACCATGCTTGAAGCAATTCTTTTTTTTTTTTTTAGTTTTCTTGTTGAGTTCTATTTCTATAATCCTTGGCTTATATCCAATCTTATTATAGATAAAATATTTGTTATTGAAATTTCTTGGCTATTCCTTTCCCTTTCATAACAATCTTTTTCTTTGAGTTTTATTGCACGTCTTTGCCACTTGTTCGAAAGTGTTTTCTTTGGGCCACATTAAATAATGCTATCACACATCTAAATAAACTAAACAAATAAATAATTTAACTAGATTTGACAATAAAGCTCAAAAACAACATAAGCAAATAATTTAATTCTTAAGAAAATTGGTGATATTATAGATTGCAATTGTTTAGTTTAGTTTAATTTATTAAACTATATATACATGATACGAATAAAAAGTTTGATAATTAAAATATATTGCATGCAAGTTCATGTATCAAAGAAAAATGCTTAAACTTGCAATAAAATCAAAAGAAAAATTTGGCATGCATACTAAGCATACAAACCAATTTATTAAACTTAAATCATAATTTATTAAACTAAAACTAGTGTAAATACAATGTACTTATTTGTTAAAGATATCTTAACAAATAAAAAAAAAAATATTGTTGTCAAGGATTCAACCTTTTATCTTACTAAAATGCTCGTCACTTGATGTAAACAATCTTCTTGCAAATACTTTCCAGAATGTTAATAACATAATTTTTAAAGGATGCATTTCTTTGAAAGTCTACAAATTAAAAGAATAAAGATACTCAAAATCTGTTTTAGAAAAATACCAAAACCTAAACCCTAGAATAGAGTAAAAACTTAGCCAGAACAAAGATAATAAAGCTAAAAAAATTAAAGGAAGAAGACAAAAAGCTACTGCAATTTATGCATAATATCTTCTCTTCAACCCCCCTACTAATTTTTAGAACCAAAACTAATGCAGAATTAATTTAATTCCTACTTTTTTAATCTTAATTTAGTCACTATATATATGAAAAAGCTAAAGCTTTTTGCCTTAAAATACATTTGAAATTAAATTGTCCAAGAAGAGGAAGGTTACTGTTTATTCATGGGCTAGAAAACAAAAATCCTTTATAAGCTAAAAGAATTATTTTACACCAAACTCAGGCTTTAAGTTACGGTCCATGCCCATCTTTTACCGAGCTGAATAAATGGCTTAAACTCAAAGCTCACGCAGCCTTGAAGCTCTCTATTCTAAAAGCTTTGATGTTATAAGTATAAATTTAACTCCTTAACTTTTCATTATATAAATCACAAGAAAATTATATAATTTTTTTAAATGGGATAGAAGATTTTTTGGTTTATAAAAAATATCAACAAATAATTTTTTAAGATTAATTTTATATTCACTCATAATTTATTTTAAATAAGATAATATTCCATGTTAACGTAATTTTGTTGAAGAATAATTTTTAACAAAATCTTAACCCTTGAAATAAGTAAATCCTACTTTTAATTTTCTCTAAAATGTGCCAATTAACCATGTTTTTAAAACAATTTTCTAACAAATCTTTACTTCCTTACATCAGATAAAATCTTCTAACTTGGTTCTTAGATATGCCTTTTGGTATTTGTTTTGGTAAGTCTAAGTCGCGGCAGTTGAAGTAGTTGTCCATATGCAGAGGCAGAGCTAGCCATGTTCAATGTGATAATTAGTTAGGTCGTCCATTTTGCAAATCCTATATTTTGCGCAACTTTTGAATGGTAGTTGAAGGTGTGACCTGAAGAGAGGATGTTGAATAATGCTCTACCAATTAATATCAACCATCTAACTTCCACATAGAGGATACCATCACCCTCCAGAAGTATTCTCCCTCCATCTTAGGTCACCAATGGATCCACCACCACCACCACCCACAGCTCCACTGCTCGGTCCAGAAAGCCATGGTGGAGGATGCTGGGATTCATGGTAAGCTGTTCCTTTTACTTGTACATTTGCTACATCTGGAGGAACATGCAACATCGGTAGCTAGATCTTGACCTTATACTATATATTTTATTAATTGCTGACTGGGAATAATATTAACCTTCTGCAGTTTATGGTTTCTGTGCTGCTGTGGCCTATTTTCATGCTGCTGCCCTCCACTGTTTGAACCTGTGCCTCCTCCTCCCTAAAGCTGCGTTTCTTTATAATTCTTTGGTTCGTCAGAAGAAACCAGAATAAATAGTTCATTGACACTTTTATCTTCTGATTTTTTTTCCAAAAAATGTTGTGATAACAAGATTTTCTTTTGTGTTGATTCAAACTTTTTTTTTTTCCGGGTGTTGTGTGGTTCTATGTCTATGTTTAGCTGCTGAATTTTGAGTCGCAAGCCGGCCAGAAACGTAGCTTCTGGGATTTGTATTTGGTATAATTTGTGGGAATTTGTATTTGTGGAGTTAATTAAGACTTGGTATATACTTGTAGTTCTGTTGCCTGCGCTCTGCGTGTGATAAACATACTCCTGATTTTTTTTTTTTGTAGATAAATAATGCAAACCCATAACATATAAGGTTCACCTCATCAAAACCCTGTGCAATTAAAAAAACCATAAGTGTGAAACTCCATTTATTATGAAAAATCTAAGTTAAAAATGGACACAATGCGGAATTCATTAACAATATCATTAAAATAAACGCCAATGGTCTAATATTGAAAACTCTCAACCCGATTGCTCACCTAAGTCAAAAGTGATATTAAATATATAGAAATTGCTACGATGTAAGCCAATTAATTTAGCAGGTTCAAAATCAACTCGGACAATTAGAAAAAATAGAGGTCAACCTAAGAAATGACATTTCTTTGTTGTTTTATTATTAAGATGGTGACATTAAATCACACACAATTAATCGGGATAAACATCAAATGTGTAACTCATATAATAAACATGACCATAATGCGCTAACTCGATTGAGCATCCATCAATTTTCCTTCCCTTTCCCTATTCTAGCATAGCTTGGATCTTATTTGAGCTTAGATTACATGAAAACAAGTCTTACATTGAAGATTTATTAGAGAATAAATCGAGGTTAAATTGAAAGAAGAGGGGTCAACTCGGGAGGATGAGATTCATGCTCTAATTAAAAAGTTACAATTGAATTAGAGATTAAATCAAATGAAAATCGGTTCCTAATTGGAGAATTATTAGCGAATTAGAGATTAAATTGAACGGGTTAAATGAGATTCATGGCTTGATTGAAGAGCTATTATCGAATTAGCGGTGAAAGTTAAAAAAAAAGGTTGACACGTGCAAAACAAGAGTCAATGCGTGAATTGGCGCCATTAGTTTTGAGCGGTGCGTGTGGTCTCTTTCTGTCTTTAAAGGTGATATTCTTTAGTGTTTCTAGAATTGTTTTGATGTTCTTGTTTTTTTTTTTGTGATGCATATAAGGTGATTTGTGGATGACACGACGTCAATGATACCTTTTCTTTTTTCTTCCCTTTCATCCCTTCAATTTTTTTTTATCTTTCCTCCCCTGGATTCTACAATCTAATTTGTTTCTTCTTGATTTACAACTTTTTTTTTTGTATTTCTTAGCCCCTCTAGTTAATTTTTTTTTTATGATGAAAAACTCGATCAATTTTTCTTACTATCAAGATTATTATTTTTTGACTAAGCAAGAAGGCTATAAAAAGAAACAAAATTGAACTACAAAGGCAATCGCAAAAGAGATTAACACAAAAGGATTAAATAAAAAAATAAGATAGCAAAATAAATAAATAAATTGTATTGTATGAATTCACAGTGAAATAGAGTGTACGACCACAATAATTGCAACCCTAAATTGCCTAGGCGGTTTCGTTTTTCTTAATTCTATTGAGACTAATTAATTGATCCACATTAAATAGTTCATTCACCAATATTAATCATTCTTAATTTGTTCTTTTTGTTAAAATAAAAAAGCCTTTTTTCCCTTATCAAAATTTTCCATTTTTCTTGCATCTCTTTTATTTATTCTATTTTTTTTAAAAAATAAAAAATAAATAAATTGAAGAAGAAAAAGAAATTGATCGAAGGAATAAGTTTTAAATGTGTTTAAAAACGTAGGATTAATTATGTTATATGGTTTCTAAACTATACAGGTTATTTAATTTGTTTTAAGACTAAATTATAATTACATAAAAAATTTCATATCTTTATAATATGAAAGCTAACAAATCAAAAGAAAAAAAATTTAAATGAAAATATTCTTATTTTTTTTATAAAGCGTAGATTTTATTTTATTTTTCTTACTCGTGTCTGTTTTTTTATTTAAAATAAATTCAAGAAAATAACTAATACTGTGCATTATAAAATCTCTTTTTAATATAATTTCAAAGTAGAAAATATAACAATATTTATTTTATATTATTTTAGTAGATATAGACATATTAAAAAAATAAATTCATAATTGGTTGAGAATTTAAAAAAAAACAAAGTTGAATTTAGGATAAATGACAACAATCAATATTATCATGAAATTACATACAAAAAGAATTCTAAATTTTGAATTTTTTTCATATCCAATGTGCCCTTAATTATTATTCAAATAAATTAATGTTATTCATGTATTAAGAAATAATCATACCCTATTGTTTTAAAAAATAAAAAAAATTAGATAATACATATGATATAAGTTGATTTTTTATCCTATTAATAATCGGAGCAAGTAAAAACCACAGCAAAGCAAAATAAGCTAAACCTCCCTCTCTTTCTACTCTCTCACAATGGCCTCCAAAGGTGGTGCAGCGCCAAGCACTTACACTCCCGCTCCCACTCCCACCAAAAAAGCCCAACGTCCTCCATTCTTCACTGACTCTGACGTCGACTGGACACGTTCCGATGGCCGTGGTTTCCACCAGTGCCGATCTGCCTGTAATATATCTTTCCCTTTTTACTGTTTATCATTGCTTTTTTTTTTTTTATAAAAAACTTGCTTAATAGTAATTAGCCTTTAATAATCTTCTATGATTACACTGAAGGAATGATCAGTTTTTGCAGGTGGGTTTACTTTTTTTTTCCTTTTTACCTTCTTGGGTGTTGACTTCTGATTCTTTAACTTATGCTGACATGTTTTAGGCATTCTTGTTCTTCTTTCTCTTCTTTTTCCCTTTTCTATATAACATGAAGGGCTGTGCTATCTCAATGTTTCACTGTATATGTGCTTTAGGATGTCAATGATTATGAAAATCTGTAAATTTACGTTTTTTTTTGTTTCTTTCTGTTGTTCATCGAAATGATTTCCATTAATTATCGTTGATTTTATTATCTTACATCTTTATGTTCTGTGAAAGATGCTGCATTTTTATTGTGTAATGGTGTTATGCTAAGAAAATAAATAAATGAATGAATTGGTTCCCTTGTTTCTGGTTCTTCATTTATTTTCCCGATGATTCGAATTCTCATACTAGGGGCATGGAATTTCGGAAATTTGAGGTTTCTGTCTCTATGTTTAGAAATCTGGTTTCCTTTGCATGGAATGATATATTTACATCCTCTCTAAGGATTCTCGTGGTGTGGACATTCCATATAACTGCCTGTCAGTCTCAGTCTCCTTTTGTTATGGGGTACCATTGTACCAACTTTTCGGTGTTGGGTTGAGCACATCCATGGATGGAATTGATTCTCATGTTCTATTAGCAGAGTCTTTATGTCCTAGATGCTAAAACCCACCAATTTCTACTTTATATGGATTGCCCTCATCTTAAATATGAATGTGATTATTCGTTACCACTAAAATGAAAATTTTATTTCGACGTTTTAAATTTTGATTGTTAATAGAGAGCATGTGGCTCATATTTCTAATTTTTTTTTATCTGTTTGCATGCACCATTCACATAAGTAATCTATTATCATCCAGGGATTATGCAGGAATGATATTTTTTTTGTTTAATTTACTTGAACTTAAATGTTTTTCGTTTGCAGTTTTCCGGACTGGTGCTGTCAACTCTGCTGCAGGATCTGCTTATGCTGAGTTTGGAAATACAAAGGTCATTGTTTCTGTGTGAGTATTGCCTTTTCTATAGTTGTATCTCATCGCAATATTTCTAGTTTTTTCGTTTTGGGTTTAAATTTATAGGTTATATTAGCATGATGGAACCATGATAGGAGATGTAATTATTATAGCAACCATCATATATAAACTTAGTTTTACATCGTACTTCCCTTTTCAGGTTTGGGCCCAGAGAGAGTAAGAAAGCAATGATGTATAGTGACAAGGGCAGGCTTAATTGCAATGTTAGCTATACCACTTTCGCCACCACTGTTGATGGACAGGTATGTGAAGCAACAGCATCTACAATATTTTATGATACTCATCTTCAAACACCTATTATCCTTTTGAAGTTATTGTAGCTAATATGATGCCCCTTTTTGTCAGGGATCAGACAACAAAGAGTTTTCCACCATGCTTCATAAGGCATTGGAAGGGGCAGTAATGCTGGAAACTTTTCCCAAAACAACTGTAGATGTCTTTGCATTGGTGTTAGAATCTGGTGGCAGTGAGTTACAGCTTCATACTAACCTCTAAATCTCGGTCTATTGGAAAAGAATGTTATGTCTAGTTTGCAGGATAGCACAACCATCTTTATGACTACTAAGCAAAACTTGCACCGGGAATATTGTTTTTCTGTTTACAATAAAAAACTGTAAAGCTTTTTCATGCTCTTAAGTTTTCTTGTTTCTGCAGCCTGGTTTTCCGATAAAATTTTAGTGGCTATTAAGAAATATTTTCTTTAAACTCATTAACAAGATTATGTTTTTGCAGGTGATCTTCCTGTTGTAATATCTTGTGCAAGCCTTGCCTTGGCAGATGCTGGGATTATGATGTATGACCTTGTTGCTGGAGTTTCTGTGGTACGCTTCATGTATAGACTTGAGGTTTCCTGACACTGTTCTAGCTGTTATCTGACATGAAGTTTATACATTATATGCATTTACACAATTATCCAATGCAAATTAGTTAAATATCTTCTAGTATTTATTTTAATTTTAATTAGTCTGCTTGATTGTTGTTGATGTGTATAAACCAACTCTAATCATTGGACACAACTGCAAGTTTCAGAGCTTACAAAGAGTTATGCTCAATGTAATTATCGATCATCATTCTATTGCCAATAATTTGACCTGCCAACTTCTTTTGCTGGTCACTTAGGGATGAGAATGCTTGGGAATCTTAAATCCACCCTTTATGAGTTGAGTTCTTTATTCAAATGTGGTCTTTCATTCAAGTAATTTATTTTTGTTTCTTTCTTTCTTCCCTCCTTCCCTGCTTCCATTCTTTCCTTTTCTCCCCTAATTTTGCTTATATGCATTCTCCTTCACCAAAAATATTTACTGATTGAGTTTCTATATACCATGTGTTCAGTATGTGATAAATTTTAAATAACCTATTAACATCTCTGTTTGTTTTGAAAATGTTTCTAGTTTGAAAATTGGAGCATTGATTAGTATTTTCATATATTTATTTATTGCTAATAATTGATAGAAGAAAGATGTGTTTTAATATCTTAACAGTAGAAATTTTATTCGGGTGTTTGGTGTAATTTAGTCCCTGGTACAAAATACTTTGTAATGGGTAGTTTTCCCAAAGTTTGAACTAGAAATAGAAATTGACTGAACCTATTATCATCCTGGCCTGTTCCTTTGTTCACTACAGAATTTGTTAGCTCTTAAAAGGCCGTCTTGTAGTTAGTCCCATTGAACCTGATAATGGGAAAGAAAATTTGAGACATCTAAATTATTACACTATGCTAAATAACTACTCATTTGATGGTGTGATTGTGCTATGACATGGCTCTTTATGAATATTGATGGAGATCCGGGAATTTAGGTGGTCACGTTAATATTTGTTGCCTTACTGGACTGTTTTTCCTTTGTCTGGTATTGCTTTGCTCTGACTCTGTAGAAATCATTCTGAGGCCGTTTCTAACTAAGTTGATTGTGATTCAGTAGAAACATGTTATTGTAATGATTGGCTCAAGAAGCTTTCATGTCTTTAAAATGTTGTGCAGCTCTATACTTCATTCGAGATATAACCAGCTGCTTTAATGACTTCAACTCATTTGTTTAATTCACATTTGTTTCTTCCATGTTTTGTAAATTAGCTTCTTTGTTTTGCAGTCTTGTCTTGGCAGAAACCTCATCATTGATCCAATTTTGGAAGAGGAAAGTTTTCAAGACGGAAGCCTGATGATCACTTGCATGCCTTCTCATTATGAGGTCACGCAGCTTACCATTACAGGGGAATGGTCAACTGCAAATCTAAATGAGGTGCGCCATCTAAACTGCTAACGTCATTTGTTAAACTACAGGAGAAATTATAACCTATACATAGCAGTAAGCAATCTAAGGTGTGTGAAGTTTAGCTGGACTGATTTTGCTTTTCACAAACAGGCAATGCAGCTTTGCTTGGATGCTTGCTCAAAGCTGGCAAAGATAATGAGGTCCTGTTTGAAAGAGGCTGCTTCAGCTTCAAAAGATTAGAAAGAACCTCCTTGTAGTGATTTTGCTAGCATAATTCAGATCACCTTTTAGCTGTTTTTATCCTCTCTTCCTTTCCCTCTTTAAACAACAAAGAATTCATACAATTTTGTGAGAACTATCAATTTTCCTTATCAATGCTCACCTGTCTGCATTTTTCCTTCTTTTCGCAGCTACCAGTATATTTCTCTAGCCAGCTTCTTACACTACAAAGCAGACTGCAGAGTGATGTTGGATTCCTGTATAATATTCTTTGTTTATAGATGGATTTATTGCTTTTAGTCGCATCTTATGGTTGCTCATCTCCCCATGCCAAGTGTAATTATGGTGTAACTGTTGCATTTTTTCTCGTGTTAGCAATATCGTTTGGGTTGCTTTTTAATTATTTATGATGGATCCAGCATTAAAACGCCAGTAGAATTTCCATCCAAGATGAATTTTAAGAATATCTAAACAAAAATAAATACATTAACAGCAAAAGGAATCATCTGCAGTAAAATTTAGACGAAGGCATTGCTGATGTCATTGCAAGGCAATATGAAAACAAAAAGATCAATGACTAATTGTCCTGCCATCTTGAGATAGGCCCAGGCACCGTTTAGCGTAGTAGTGCAACTACTGTTTTGTTAAATTTAATTTTGTTTGGTTTTAAATTAATTATTTTTGTATTTTTAGATTATTTTGGTGTGTAAATATAAAATAAATTTTTAAAAATAAAAAAATATTACTTTAATGTATTTCTAAACTACACCTTGAAAAACAATTTATGATCAAATACACCCTTGAAAAGCAAATAGAATCAGAGAAAAAACATCTCTTCGTTCAGGGAGAGGGAAGGGAAGGGTAGCTGGCGTGGCTGGCGTGGGCGAGACCAAGGAGAGAGAAAGAGGAAGGGTGGCTGACGCAAGGTGGAAAGAGAAGGGAGGGAGAGAAGAGAAAAAGAAAAAGAAAAAGAAAATAAAACTAAAAAAAAATGATATTTGAAAAAAATTAATTGTACCATCATAAAAATATACCGAAGCCACTTCCTATTTTGAGGGACATGGTGTTACTTCTTCATATGTTTGTCTCTTCGTCCCTCTCTACTGCCTCTGCCACTCTTTAATTTCCAACAATTTAATCATAAAAATTCATTTTATAACACTACCATATATGTTTTTCAATTCCTTGAGTAGCTTCCCTGTCATTTGCTTTGTATTCTCAGATTTTTTTTTTGGTTGAAAAAAATATTACAATGTATATAAACTATTTTATACATGCTCATATATAGCCATGGCCACCATTGTTGACATACGAGGAGATTGAATTAGAAGAGTGGAAAATGTTCATCAGATCCCATTAGTTAGCAAATGAAGCATAGCAGAAGGATTTGGGGTCAGTGAAATGACTAGTTTGTAATGTAAGAGCTCTCCCTCTATCTTTGTTGAGTGTTAATAATATTGTTTTTTCTGTGTGACGATTACCAGTTTCTAAGCAGATAAATTATGTTTACAGAATAAAATACAGTGCTTTGTGAATCTTCTGTCATTTTAATGCCTGATAAGATAACGTTTTTTTGTTGAATCTATGCATCTATGCTTAATTTAGAAGAAATACCCTCAAGATACATTCATCTGGGCTTTGTTTATTAGGCAAGAAATCACAAATTGTGCTTTCTTGGGCTGGTTTCAATTATTTATATGATAGATGATAATGCGTTTGCCGGTTTTTGAGCACAAGCTAGGTTGCGTGCCATAATCTTAGACTCTATTCAAATTTGTCATAATTCAGTACATATATAATTAATAAACGTTCTTTAGGGTTATCAAGTGTTTCTGATTCAACATATATTGAATTTGAGGAAAATCCTTTTAAATGGTGCCGTGCCTTAACTTTTTGCAGATTTAAGGTAGTATTAGAAGAAATTTGTTCTCGTGTTTGACTTGCATTTTTCCTGAAAAGGTGGGATAGTCCTTCTCTAGCCAGCTTGATGTCCAAGTTACTACAGATCTTCGTGTCTTTTGTTCGCATGATACATGGCTTAAGAAGAGGCCATAGGTCCGCTAACCTTTTGTTTTCCTCTTGTGGCTTTAAACTAATGTCTTGTCAGTTTCTGTTGATTCCGTGCTGCATATGCCGACAAATAGATGATTTATACCCTCATATTTGCAGCACACCTTTATCTTTCTTGTATTGCAGATCAAATCCATTAATTTAGGCCACAGCTTTACTCTCAGTGGAGCAAAATGGGTTTTGGGAATTCAGGATCTGTAAGGTATACCTTAATCACCTTTCTATTTCTTTAATTCTTATCATAATCTATCATTAGATTTCTAATTCTTCTCCCTCATTCATCCATTAGTCCACGAGTGGGAGCTATATGGTTTCATGTTCATGACTAATTTCGTTGTCCAAGTTAGCTTACTGAATAAGTGGGATTGTTGATCACTTCCTAAATCTGAGACTTGCATGTAACAATGTTTCAGGTTTCCAGATGATGTTGAATTAAGCTTACAGCCGACAGTAATCATTCAAGTCTAAAAAACCGTGTAGATTTTCCTCCGAGGATTATGAGAAAGTGAACAAAACGATATTGGATCCTCGAGGACCATCAGTGCGGAGATGGACTCAGATCTTTTTGGTAGCGTGCTTAGTTTCTTTGTTTGTTGATCCTCTATTCTTTTACTAGCCTCGAGTCTGGAATGGAGTGTGTACCCCTTGAAGCAGTCCTCACAATTGTCAGATGATCAATAGCTGATGTCTTTTACGTGATTCAAATTTTCATTCGTTTTCGTAGCGCCTTCCTCCCGTGTTTTTGGGAGAGGTTAAAGATTCTAAAAAGATTGCGTTAAGGTGCCCACAGAAGAATTTCTGGATTGGCCTTACTGCTGCCTCGCCTCGCCTCGCCTCTTCCTCAGGTATGCATACATATTCTTCTCTGTCATAATTTCAACAGGCAGAAAAAGGATTTCAAAGGTTAATCAGGGCCGTTTTGTTGCTTTATCTGCGTTACAGATGTTAATTTGGATTGTAATCCCCAATCTTAGTGGTTCGACGATGACCAACATTAAAAATCTTCTTCGGTTCATCATCATTTTTCGGCATCTCCTTGGGCTCTCCGCATCTCCCCGTTTTCTTTGTTTTTTCAAGACTGCTTTCACATGAAGTCCACAAAATAACTTCTAGTCCTTTTGAGTTGGTTTCATTATTTGAACCACTTCTTTAAATTCGCTTAAATCTTTGGGCTGCTATTCTATGTATCAAAGTTATTCTCCACTGATACAGATTCCACTTGCAGAGATACCTCAAATCAACAACAGTTCGCTTCGAAGAGTGGAGAATCAAAAAATAAAAAAAAACTAAAAGATCTAATGTTTTTACCGTAAATTATCTTATAAAATACTATTAATTACAATAATATTTTTTTTACCTTTTGTGTGTACACATACACATATTTCTCTCTCATTTTATTTTTCAACATTTTATTTATTAGAGACCAAACTTCATAATTTATTATGATTTGCTTTTTATATGATTATCTCAATTTTATGACTCATACCACAAGTTTGACGAGTTAACATAATTGACTTAAGTTTTTTTTAGTTTTTTTAATTGATATATATTTTTTTTCAATTTTATTCTTCAAGATCTTCAACATTAGGTTGATTAGGAATTAGGCTTTGTCATTTGTTTCAGTTTGTTTTATATGAGTTTATCTTGGTCTCATGATCCAGGTCGCAGGTTTTGCGAGTCAACTCGGGTAAATTCATGTCGTTTTATTGTGTCCTTTTCTTAGATTGATTTTTTAAAATTTTATTATTCAACAATGAGTTTATTATGAATTAAGCTGCATAATTTGTTCGTTTTGTTTTTTATGGGGTTCTTCCATGTTAGAGAATAATATAAATCATATTTTGAGACCTCACCTAACAGTTTAAATTTTTGGGTTGAAATGGTTCTTTGACATGGTATCAGAGCCTTGATGACCAAGCGGTCACGAGTTCGAATCTCATCATCCCTATTTATTTGATAAAAAATAAGCATAAGGTAATGAGAGTCTGTGCAAGTTTCAAGCCTGACCTCACTTAACAGCTTAAGCTTTAAGATTGAAATGGTTCTTTGACATACTAGTCTCATAACTCGGGTTGACTCGAGTCATATTTTTAGTTTACTTTCTAAGAGGTTATTATGGTCCTATGACCCAAGTCATTGGTTTGGTGGGTTAACCTGCGTTGACTTGGGTTGTTTTTTGAGACTTTTTTTTAATTTTTTTTTTCAATTTCATCCTTCAACATTGGGTTGATTTGGAATTGAGTTTCATAATTTATTTTGATTTTCTTTATATAGGGTCATCATGGTCTCATGACCCGGTCGTGAATTTGGAAGGTTAACTAAGGTTGATCCATACCAATTTAATATGTTGTTGTCTCAATATTTTTTTAAAAATAATGTCGTCTTGAGTTTTGAGTCAAATTATATTTTTACCAGTGATTCAGGTTGCCTTTGAACTCACTAAGTTGACCCAGTTACATCAGTTCAACTCCTACTCGATTTAAATTCTTTTATGCAAGAAAAACGTAAGCTACACCTGAATGTTTCTTTTTACATAAAAAAATTGATCTGATCGTAGCGTAGTGGGTGCCAACAATCTACTATGCTCTATAGCTAATCGGTTGATTACATGTAACATTGATTTTATTAATGTAAAACAAGTTAATTATTAATAAAAATGTTTTTTTATCTTTAATAATCATTTATATTTTATTAATGAATCTAATATTTGACTAATAAATCTAGAGTACAGATAAAGTATGTGAGATAAAAATGCTTTGCAAATGAAATTATAAAATTATTATAATTATGAGATTTCTATTTCATCAAAGTATTGTTCTTAAATGTTCTTGGTCAATATTCTATTAAGACTGGACATTAATTAGAGCTGTTGAAACCAATGCACATTATGTTCATTATTTTATAAAAGTACATGATTAATGCTCTAATAAGTTGAGATATGAGGGGTACTTGAAACTAATTTGTATGTGCTTTTTAAATGACATGTACACTGAATTGACCCGTATGAGAATTCTATATGAAGAGATCATTTATGTTTATGGAAAAGCTCATGTAACAGTTGTGTAAATGATCCTTAGACTTTAGATCACTAAGTTATCTTATATAGTGAATGTTATACTTTGATTCTGACTACACGCCCTAATCAAGGGTAACAAATGAGCAAATATTTGGGTATAATATAAAATATATGAAGGTATTTGAGCAATCAAGAAATGATTCATCACCCTAGGTGAATTAGAAAAAAATATTTCATCTTTTATCAAATAGTATTGATTGTGAAATCCTTGACCAAGTCGAAATGAAATTTGAAAAGAGTTTCAAATTTTATTCAAATAATCAATGACTTTAATATTAAGAACAAAAATGATTTAACAAAACAGACATACTCCATGTTATAATGTCTAAATCAGAACATTCTTGATGAATGAATAATAATTACACTGAGAAACTAATAACTGAAATGTTAAGTCAAACCACTTATGACTTTCCTACTATTTGGGAGATTATGATAGGTTGCTAGATATTGTATGTGATCATCAAATGTAAATCAATCAATTGTTGTATTGATAATAAATGAAATTATTTAATTTATTTAATCATATTTTATTGAAGATTATAATTTATATTAACTTATTAGGGAATCTAATGGGTCACACACATAAAAATCATTGGTTAGAAATTAAAATAGAATGATTAATAAAGTGTAACTTCATTGTAAATAAGTTTTAGAAATTGGAGACTAGAATGTAATTAATACATGAGATTACAATTCTAGACCTAGAAAAAATCAAATACGGACTTGATTGAAACAAATTTCTAAAATTATTATGAAATAATAAATATGATATTATTTAAGGGGACAAATTGATATTTTATTATTTATAAGGTTTACATGTTTTCCTATAAATAGAATATTATACCTCTTGTTTTTTGAACAAACAACACATAATAACTAATTTAGTTACAATGACATCTAAAACACAATAGAAAAGAGTTAGTATTCAAATGTATAAAAATCCATTTCTTCTAAAAGGATTTATGAAATTTCTCACTGATTGTTTGTGTAAACGACTTATGATTTGCAGCAACCTAACCTTGAAGTAATTATTTAAAGCAAAAAAGAATTGCTAATATTCATATAAACCCTAATCGATTTTAGATCTGTCTAACATAATCTTTAAGATTCCTAAAAAATTTTAAACTTATTATTTTCTTTGCATATATATATATATATATATATATATATATATATATATATATATATATATATATATATATATATATTTTAAAACTTATATATATAGTTTGTTTGGAAATACGATTAGTACAAGTGGGTGGCTACTAGGGGTGTTGGTGAAGAAGCTCTCCTTAAAGGCATGCGTATGGATTTGGGAAGAGACATTAAACGCAATCTCTGCCTTGATTTAGTTCGGAGAGTACGTCCCACTCTTTTAGGCACACCCACGCTTCAACTCAATATAGGTGCTTTATAATATGTTTCTCGAACTAGACATGGATGATGTGGTTGAAAATTTGTAATTGCATTTGTGGACAGAATAAATTATGTTGCAACATTTTAATAGACAATAGAATCGATTACTGTAATAATGAAAAGCAGTTTAATTCCAGCTATACCTAGTGCAGAAAGCTGAAATGTCTTTATATGCTTATTTATGCAGTGATTCAAAGGGGATAAGTGATATCTAAGTTTGAAAATATTATGATTATTTTGTCTAAGGATAATTAGTTGCAGTCGGGGCCAATTTGCTACCTTTTCTGTTTATTTTCTTATTTGATCATGCTATATAGGCTATTTAGAAAAGGTTACCATACAAGGTAGAATTTTAAGTGCCCAAAAGTGTGTTAATGATGAGTAATTTCATGGTTTGTGATCAACATGCATTTGTTTATGAAATACACAGGTTCCATTATTCGATCAAATTGATGAAAGGATGCTAGATGCAATATACAAGAGGCTTAAACCTGTATTGTGCATGGAAGGCATATTTATTGTGTTAGAAAATAATATAAATCATATTTTGGAACCTCACTTAACAACTTAAGCCTTTTGGTTTAAATGGTTCTTTGACATGGTATCAGAGTACTAGGCAGAAATCATATTGTGTGAGCATCCGCAGGGACCCTCGCAATGCTTTGTTTTAATTAAACTATTGGGCTGAGATGGTTCTTTTATATAGTATCAGAGCCTTAATGACCAAATGATCACGAGTTCGAATCTCACCATCCCTATTTATTTGATAAAAATTAAGTACAATATAATATGAATCTGTGTAAGTTTCAAGCTCAAAGAGCTTTTATTTAAAATAATATATTAAAAAATAATATAAATCATATTATGAAACCTAGATATTATACCTGATATGATCATTTCAATGAGATGTTATTCATAATTCACGACACCCTTGATTCCTACACTACTAATGGTGGCCGCATTGGATTTTTCAATTCCTTCCGCATTGGTCTAGGTGACTTTCGTGGTGAGGAATTACTGACATGGGCACCAGACACGCTTAAATGTCAACATCCTATCATCTATTCACTCATTTAAAACTATTTTAGAAATAGAGTCATCTTTCCTCAGAGTAGAAGACTTAAGTTTGTAGTGTCATAATTTAGAAGATTACACAGTAAGCAACTCAACTCAGACACGAGTTACATTTCTACTTGTACCAATGGAGAACATGGGCTGCTTGTTTCATACAAGTAGCCAAGACGAACACCTATCAACTCCATAACATGTTTAGAGAAATCTCCGCTATATTTGGTAGAATCACCTCAGAATACACAATTCTTAGAGAGAATGTAATTTTATTCTTAAAATAAAAATATTATATCTTTGATAAACATTTCTTGTCTGTAAATCTCTAGTGCAGTCTCGGACTAACATATTTTTCAGGTGATGCCTAAAAGTCTTTTATCAATTCATCGAGAGTTGATATGAGATTCTATATTCTTCAGGTGATGTCTAAAGATCTCTCATCAATTTATCGAGGGTTGATCTGGGATCTCCTATTCTTCAAGTGATGTTCAAAGATCTCTCACCAATTTACCAAGTGTTGATCTCAAATTCTCTATTTTTCAGTGCAGTCTTGGACAAACACATTCTCCAAGTGAGCATTCTAGTTTAGATTAAGTGTTGTAAGCACACTCCAGAAGCTGGACGAACCAAGATTTTTCAGTAAATGAGGAATGAATATTACAAGACTCCCATGCTTCATTGGATGTATAGATTAGTAGTTTGTGTACATTAATTTGTAATTTTAGGCAACATAGAGAAGGTATTGTTTTCAACATATTCTATTATATCATTGTTTAATTGTCTATAAACATCACAAGGCAATAATGTTAATAATGTTAGGAGATCTTGTTAATTAAACATTAAAGTAAACCATTTTATCAGTTGAAGTGATCCTTGAATTCTAAGTTGAAATTGAGCTAAAATTTGGCGATGAAGCCGAAAAAGGGAATTGAAATTCACATTCAGCTTGTGTTAAAGAAGAGCAGGCCACTAACCAGATATGTCTAATCGTGCAATCGTGATTGCTTTATCATGAATGTCATCATTGAGTTTATTTCTCTCATGAAATGGGAGAAGATGTATATGTTCGACCATACTTGAGGTTGCCCTCTTTAGCGAAGATGTATGCATAGGGCTGAGCATTTTCGGTTCAGTCCGGTTTTGGATCAAAATAAACAACCAAACCGAATTTTTTTTTTGTTTTTGAACCGAAAACCGGTTCAAACCAATTAATTTCGGTTTGGTTCGGTTTTTCCCCTTCCAAACCGGTTCAAACTAAAATTATTCCGGTGAGTTTTTTCTAGGCTTTTTACTGACCACATTTTTCACAGTAACCAAAAAGAGCAATAATGTAAATACATCAGCTTAATTTAATCTCAATATGAAGGAATGAAAATAAAAAAGAAATCACAAATTAAACATATTAATATAACAATTACAATACCGTAAAGATCTTACACAAATTCAACAGAAGAACAAAGATTGAATGTAACAGCATCTGGTGGCTAATGAGAATTTGACAAGGAAGGAAAAAAATGAACTACAAGCACCACAAAGCCATAACATTTGAGCCAAGAATATGCAAATCTTATTTCACTAAACTACAAAAGCACTAATATCAAATGAAACCCATAAAGCCTGTAACTTCAGAACGAAAATGCAAGGTGGGAAATGAAGTGAACCATCAAAAGGGCTTAAAATAATTAGGTTTGATATATATATATATATATATATATATATATATATATATATATAAAAGGCCCAGTTTTGAATCTGAAATGAAAGGCCCAGTTCATAACTTGTCGTGAGCTTACACTAGCATATGGATTTGTAACTTTATATTTCGTTATTTTGCACTCAAGTTTGAATATCTATGGTAA
Organism: Populus simonii; assembly: GCA_007827005.2. Lineage (NCBI taxonomy): Eukaryota > Viridiplantae > Streptophyta > Magnoliopsida > Malpighiales > Salicaceae > Populus > Populus simonii. The sequence continues at coordinate 19,994,223 of CM017467.2, read as the reverse complement.
ATATGGTAATGGTCAACCAGAATTTATGTCCATATTGTCAAATCTAATCCTTTAAAACCCGGCATGGGAAAAGTGAATGTAGTAAAATAGAGGGACATCAAGATCATAGACGAAAACGGTGCTCATTCAAACAGAAAGTGTAAAAGGGTTGACACCTTTGACAAAATCAAAGCCATGCTGATTCTTCTCAATTTTAACGTTTAGTAGTTCTCATGACGAGCAATAAAATTTGAAGCGTAACTTTCAAGATTACAAGAGTGTAAAAGTGGTTCTGATAAACCAAAAAAAGGGAAAAAAGGTGAACTGAAGGCAAACTTTCGGAGCCCATAATTTTTGACCAGACATGTAGCTTTGAAGAAACAAGCTTTGTTTGTATGTTTCGTTGTTGTAATTTTCCGAGGACAATCCTCCTTTGCTCTTTTTTTTGTCTATAATTTGTCCAAGGTCTTTGCTGACACCTCCAACTTGAAAGACAGCGATTTCCTTTCCAAGAAATGACATTAAAGCAATCTATGGAACATATATTCTTAGCCTCTCAACCAAGCCTCTATATTCTCTTGGCTTGTCAGAAAATTAAGATAAATTCATACATCTATCCTTGTATTAATTAATGTGTTTGGGTTGTTGTTCCCTTATGGGTCTGAACTTGTTTAACCCGTCAAAATTCAATAGTTTTCACACGAGGATGAGTAATTATAAAACGGGGTCTGCTGGTTCCTTGGAGAAAGGAAGAGATAATATGAAACGAGAGTCAGTAGATAAAGTAAAAGCATTTAGGATAGCTAAAAGGGTTTCTGATATTGGCTTGAAAGAGGGAAAGGATGCCACTTGATATTAGAAAGGAAAGGGTGCTTGACACCATTGATGGGTAAAATAGATGAAATTACCTCCAAAAGAGGGACAGCACCATTAAAGGGAAAACAAAATTGGACCCCAACAATTTTCAGTCCCAACGCCCTTGTCATGCCGCTGGTTCTTTCTTTTGGTGCGGTCTTGCTCATTGACCCGCTTTTACTAGTGGCCTGGTTTTAGTTAGTTAGTTTCTAGGGTTTTAGGAAAATATTAAAACATTAGCAAGTATAGTTTCACATCAGTTGTAAATAAATAATCATGAGCTAACAGATCAGTTGTTCATTTATTATTATTGGTAAGAAGCTAACAGATCACTTTGTTAAATCCTCATTGGAAGTTAAGCATTCCAATAAATTTCTTGAAAAATTGAAAACAATGATTGAAAGTAAGTATTTTTGACTTCACCTTGTGGGTTAGATTGGTGTTTCCTCATGTAATCATATCAGCATTGGAACAAATCTCCATGCACCGCGCATAATTGTTTGCGTGTTTAGTAATGTAGTTTAGAATATTATTTTTTAAAATTTTATTTTATTTTTGATATTATCCTATCAAAATTATTATATAATACTAAAAAAGTATTAATTTAATATATTTTTTTTCAATAAAAAGCACCCAAAAGCAATTACAAACACTTTGTATCCTTGACCATGGACAATTACGTGCCCAACAAAGAGGGAAATCCCTAAAAAAACAATGCAAAAGAGGTTTCGATGACCAAATCGTCCTCTAAACGAGAATAAAAAGTCTCTAAATCTGGGCAATAGTCTAAACTCAAAACATGACTTGGTGAATTTACCTCTGAAAAAAATGCATCATTAGTTTCAAGTTTGTCGTTTATGTTAGAATGTGGTATTATGATTGTGTTGGTAATAAGTTGAAATTCCTTTAATAATGTTGAGACTTCTTGCTCCTCCATCGTAATTTCAAATGATCCACGATTCCTTGCTTGAACTACTGTTCATATACTCTTAAAAATGTTTGACTGACCGATCCACTCTACATACTTTAATTTCCTTTTGAACTTCAAAGTAATACTTACATCAAAGTTTTGTCTAGGTGTTTTCATCTACTTTTGTAGGCACAGCAATTATCTTTAGACCATTAAAATGAGCCGTATTCCGCCAAAAAAGAATGATTGCTATACCATTGTGTTCAATTTTTTTGACAAACGAACCACCTCTCGTTCAAGTGGCGCCCCCCCTCCCCCCTCCCCCCTCCACCCTAAAGATTTTGCACCGCAATTTCGGCTTCATGGGATTCTGACTCAACTATATACTACCAAGTTCCGTCAGCTTCCACAAGTTTATATGGAGTCCACATGTCATGACCAACAACATTCACTGCAATGCTCGACATATAGGAATACACTTTGAGGCAGTATTGACCATCCAAATTCATAAAGTTGCTAACATTTTTCCTTTTGGCAATGTCAAAGGGACACTCATGTTGGCATGCTTAATTGCTTAGGATGCAAAAGGATATTTAAAATTAGAGGTAAAATGTACTTTTATCCTTGTAGATTCATCAGTATTTTCAAAATGTTACTCTGATAAATTTAAAAAAAGTTTCAAATTATCCTTTTAGCATCAAGTAACTAAGAAATGTCTAATTTATTTTCATTATTTGTTCTTACTTTTCTCTCATTCTTTCCACTTAAATCCTCATTTACATTATTTGTTCTTAGTATCTCACAAAACATTTAAAAAACCTAAGAAATTTAGATAAGCTGGCTGTTTAAAGGTTAGGAGAAATAATGAAACTAGAAAGATAATACTAACAAATCTGAAACCGTTGTAGGTGCGGGACACTGATGAATGATCTATAGGGCAAAATTGAAGTTTAACCTATAATTAGCGACTGACTCGTACTAATTAGTCCATTGATGTAGCCATTATTAATTCTAGATATGATTTCATGGTGCCCAAAACAGTTAGGTAGAGGGTAAATATATAGCAATTACATCTATCTATATTGGAACACATTTTCTGTCCAGGAGATAGAACAGAAGCCCTAAAACATTGCTTCAGTTGGAGATAGCTCGACAGCAACCAACTATATATATACTCAAGTATCTCGAAAAGCTAAGAACTCTTTGTTGATGTGTACAACTAGCTTCGGATAGGCATAGCTTAGTGCTTCAAATTGAACAGATAGATTAATACCTATCATTATACAAGTTGTAATTATCAATTCAATATATCGATCATTTCTATCAATAGTATATTCCTCTTTATTTCTGTTAAATCAAATAACCATTACATGTAATAATCAATCTTTCCACTAGGCGATGCTACAGGTGAAGAATTTACCATATAATAATGTCCTCTATATGAAATGACTCATTCACATTTTCGAAAATATACATATAAGGTAATATATTTTTTGAAGGTTATCCAGTAAGGTAATATATATTGCATTCCAAGAAATTAAAATAGTCTCTCTAGATAGAGAGAGAGAGAGAGAGTACAACATATTATATCAACTCGGGATTTACGATTTAATTCATCAAATCCACGACCTAGATCATGCACTCCACTAAGTTTGATCTGGTCGGTCATCGACACCTTCAAAATATAATTTTGACTTTACTATTACAAACAAAATAAATTCGTAGTATGATTGTGAAAACCAGGTCAAACCTAAGAGAAATTTCGTTTAATCTTCCTATAATATACTGAAATAAAAAAGAACGAGGGATTTGAATAAAAAAAATTAAAGAAATAGAATTCTAAAAATAAAAATAATAAATTGATATGTTGTTAACTTAGTTCAAAAGTCCACATATCCATTCATATAAATCTATTGATCATCGAAGTAAAATATATATTCTTTCAAGTCAAGTAAATAAATTCGATATCCCTTAAAGCTCAGGAAAATTGATGAGATTACGAGTAAATTAATTAGACAAAGCTCTCCAATTAATTTTTTACCATCAAACGAATAATATTGAAAGCAATTCTCATCACTCACCAATAATCTTAGGAGTAAAGTTTGTGAAATTATTTTAAGCAAACGTTTAAAAGCTTGACAATTTAACTTAGTTTATTTTTCCCTAATAAATCAAGATGAGAGTAACAACAATCAAATTAATTTTTTTGCTTCTTACTCTACTCCCTAACAATAATTACAGATTAAAAGAAACTAGAAAGAATACATGTCATCTCAAAACAATTCAATAAACTTGAATAACAATCAATAACATAATTCTGAACAAGAAAAAATAAATACTTAAATCTGAAAGAATTACAATGATAATATTACTTCTCACAACTTGCTAATGGAGATGGTGTGTATTCCTCTTCAAATGAAATTCTGAATTAGTTCATAATTGCTAGAAAATTAACAAAAACAAAGAGAAAAGAACGCTGCAAAGAAGAAGAAGAGGAGCTATTTCTACCATGATTTGCTTCCCTTATTCCCTCGCTTGGCTTTTGTCTTTTGTTAGGATTCTTCTTTTTATTAGGAGTCCTTAATGTTACTTCATTCCTTCCTTGTTTATACGGTCCTTAAAGTTGGTTAAATCCCTTAAAATTTGTGTTGAAAATGGACTTTGTTGCTTTAACAACTCTACTGTAATTCCAACTTTGCTTCAACTTAGACTTTGTTGCTGACTTGGTTTCTTGCAACATCCAACAATCTCAGCTGTATTCTTTCATTAATGGAATGTTAGAGGCTTGATCTGCATATTTTTTGGGTTTTAAAGCCCATCATTTTTATGCCAGACTCTTGGCTATAGTGGGATGCTCGACACCGTTAGTTTCCTCATCAGATCAAGAGATCAATCTCGTCCTTCAGCTTGCATTTAGATGTTTCCCTTCAAAACAATTTATCTAACCTAGAATCCTTCATAAAAGTTGTAGTCCTAGAAGTGTAGATGATTTTGGACTTTTGAATCACATGATTTCAATATCTGAGGCTCAAGATATGCCTATTTGAATCTGTATTATGAAAGTAGAGTGCAAGCAGAGAATTCTGTCGATCTTGGTGTCAACGAGTTTCATTCGATGTGGGGGGCACTATTGAAGTATTTTTTAACCTTTATCTTACTTGAAAAGTACATCGAGGTTGAGAGAGAGAAAATGTTTTTTCAATTTAATTTTGTATTTTGGGATCATTTTTTAGCTTTTTTGGGTTGATGATTTTTTCTAAATGCTCTAAAGGTGTTTAATAGGTGTTTTTTTAAGTGAAAATTGGTTGAAAAATGAACTTTCAGAAAAGAAAACTCCTTGATTTTCTAGCCACCACAATGATAGCTGGGTTTTGACAAGTAGACGACACATCATTTGCATTTATTATTTTAAAAAAACAATTGTGTCCATGTCACTATCCCTTTTAGGAAAACAAAAAGAAAAGGCTGGGCATAAAGGCTTGGCCTTGAAGACCTTCTCGTGTGGCCTTCTTTGTTAATGAGCGAGGCATGCTAGGCCATCCAGGCCCCTGCGTTGGACCCTTTTCTTCCATGCATAGTAAAAGTACATCTTTAACTTTGAAAAAAACAAAAAATAAGCTTTGCATTTGAGGTATTTTTTGTACTTTCACAAGGGTATTTTGTGTAATTTCCATGGTCACGGGCAATATTTTGGTATTTTCACATTGTTTTTGAATTTTTTTAATGAGAAAAGCTGTTGGTAGCAAGTGGGTGGTGTACGTGCCATTTAGGTGACATGTGCGATGCCACTTGGTGGCCAAATTTTGCTGATGTGTTCGGCTTTGCGTAATATTTTTTATGACGATGGTTTATTTAGTCAGTTTCATTTATATTTATTTTTTAAGTCATGAGTTTTTTAGGGTGTAGATTTATCCTTTATTGATTTAAATAAATAAGTTCAGTAAACACAATTGGATGAATATCTCATTTTATATAATTCAATATCTTCATTTGCGTTAATCTCTTAATTTTTTTTGTTATTGTTAATAGTTTTTTTTATTTACATAAATAATTGTCGATTTATTGAATTAGATACTTTCATAGCCAGTTTAATTTACATTTTGAATTTATTTATATAAAAAAATACATTTAAGTAACTTATATATCCAATATTTTTATATAAAAAAATTATAACCAGCGATGACGCACGACTTAAATAGTTAGTATATTATTATTATTATTCCCAATTACTTGTATAGTGTAGCCATATGCTATCGTGCAATGAATGGAACCTTTATACTAATTGACGCCGGAAAGTGCAAGAACTCAGTTTTCCAATACAAGGCAAGAATTAACCACTGGTTCATTTGCTGGTTTCGAGGCTTTATTTTCTGTTGAGCCATTATTGTTTGACTCATCTATATATAATAGTGACGGAAATTGATTGTCAAATATTGTTTGGTGTATTCTACATATAATTCTCGAAAGAATTTTATTATTTTCATAATTTATTACCATGTTTAATAAAAATAACATTTCAATTTAAGAAATTATGTTATTGGTCACCTTCTACAAACACGGCTATATAATTTTTCAACATATTTTTTTAAAATAAAAATATCATGTATTTAAAATTTACACAAACTCATAATTTTTATAGTTTTAATTAAAATAAAACATGATAAAATGATGATATCAAATCATATAAAATCAAATCATATAACTATCTTAACTCAAGAGCGTGGTGAGTCTGGACCCAACATTGTGTAATTTTTATTTAGGCATTGGCTCTCGGGGCATTCTAAGATCCATTGAGCCTTGCCTGATGCTCTGTGGTATAGACAATTACCAGTGACGTCTTTTTTAAAGAGAATGATATTTTTCAACCAAAAAAAAACAAAAGAGAATGATATTTTGACCGAGTGGCCATTGGTCCGATGAAGTATCAGTTTATAAAGTCGCATGAACTCAGAGATCCCTTGCTCGAACAGAGACATGTCGGCATGAGCCATCACTCTCTTGCGTGTCAACTACTGTAGACAATTTTATTATAAAGAAGACGTTTCCTTTCCTCGAAGGAAAGGACAGTGCATGGGCATGGCCGGGGGCCTTTATAAGAACCGGCACGTTGCTAAATGCCTTTTTCAAGAGAGATGCTGTGATTTTCGAATCAATTAATTAATTTGAACGATCGATATTCTCCGAATGCTGTAATGATATTGACATATTTTGAAACGAGGAGTAATATTTTTCATTCATCGGATGATTGGATGTTACGACATTAATTCGGTCGAGCAATTCTGAGCAAAGACCGAGTGTTATCCAACCATATATTTACATGAATCATGATAATGTCCGGCAAATCTGGAAAGCCCTTTTCACTTGTCCTCCATTGATGTGGAGTTCCATGCACATCAAGAAGGAACACAGTTTTGTCCTCCATTGAAGTGTGTTTCTATAGATACACCAAACCAATTAAGAAATATAAATACTTTTCCAATTTAAAAAAGCCTTATTACGTATTATTTTGATTTGATCTTATTTTTTTTATGTATTAAATTTTTCTCTATCATAATTTTTATCGTTCAAACTGAAAAAATTTAAAGTTTGTTTTTTCTTTTAATTGGCGAGGTTGTTTAATATATTATTTAATTAGTTTATTTTATTTTTTTCTATTAGATGTAACGGCTCCCATTCTTGCTGAATTGAAGAAACATATAGACATAGCCAAAGCAAATGCCAGTAAATATACCCATCTTACTAGGAAACACGAATCGAGTATGTATTATCCACTGCCACTTTTTTATTTAACTATTAATTTTTCCTTTGATTTTTTATTTCTATGATACTGTGTGCATTTAGATAATAAGTTTGTGTTGCTGATTTTGATATAAAATCACGATTGGTTAGATAAGAACTAAACCTTTTCCTTTCATTTTTTCTTTTAAACCTTCTTCTCACATTGTTTGGATAGATAGAAACTAAGCCTTTGTTTTCTAGTCATTCTTTGCTAATATCAGAACATCTCATTTTTACTCAAAAGTTAGTACCTTGAAAACCAAACAATTAAACATATTTTACGGAATTTCTTGACAATGATTTTTACCTTTACAACAAGTTTCACTTATGATTAAGATAGTTCTTGAAGATGCTTAAAATTTCTTGATAATACAAGTCATCTGAAAAGATTAACTTTGAACTATTCTTTTAGAATAAATATCATGCAAGATAAGTTGAAACTCTTGAATTTGGCTTATTACAGTTTTTAAATCAACCATCTTGGAGTCAAGAAATTTTCCAACTATAAACTTTTAATTGAACTATACATACATATGATATATTGTCCAAATCATTCCATATATACTTCTTATACACAAAATCATTATTAATTCATATGTCCTTAATTGCCAAAATAGTGGTATCAGATTCATTATTTGACAGCTTTAATGCATATTCATTCAAAAACTTTGCTAAGTTCAAGATACTCGAATAAAATAATTTCTTTTATTTCCACTTCTTAACATTCAAGCCATTGAACTTTTCAAGTTTCTCATCATGCACTATAGAAGATGATGGTGGAATCCTTCTTGTCAAAGAAGTGTTTGTCGTAGAAGTATTTGTCAAGGAAACAATTGTTAAAACAATATTGTTTTGAGTAAAAAACATTAAAATCTAAAACAATTTTTAATTAATATTTTTGACTTTCACATTGTAATGAAACATCATTAAAAAACAACAATTTTTACACAATTCAAAAGAGTGATATTTAGCCTGATGAATGTTGAAGTTTCTCGATTGCGACAAATTATTTTGTTCATTTAATAACATGTAATTATTTCTTAACTAGCAAAATTAAATATTTATGAAAACATATAACAAATTCTATTTAAACTTAGCATGGATATAAAATCATGATCAATTATGGTCGATCGATCATGGTCAATTATTATCAAACTTGATCAATTATAGTCAATTTCATTAAAAATAATGTTAACATCTCTGACATGATGTAACCACTAAAATAAATAAAAAAAAATAGATTTACTTGTTGAAGAATTATGTATGAACAAAAGAAAGCAAATTATGTTGTTGTTAAGAATTCAACCCTTTATCTTTAAGGTTAAATTGCTCTTCACTTTCTGATGTAAACAGTCTTGATGCAAGCAACCTTCAAGGACACAAAAAACACCACCTTGAAAGATTACACTATTGATCAAGGCCTACAAGTTATTTTTAAAACAAACTCAAGTTCACTCTATGACAAAAACATGAAGTTCTATAATAGATTGTGGACTAGAAAGAAAATAAAAAAAATAAAGGGGAAAATAAGAGGAAAATAGCTATTGATAGAACAAAATTATTGCTCAAATCGCACTTAACAACCCCCTTCAACCCCTATGTATACAAGAGTTTTAGGATCAAAGGTGATGCATAATTAATTATGTTAATTATTATATTTAATTCTCACCAATTTAATCCTTAATTACTTGTCATGAACCAAACCAAAAACCTAATAATTTTTCCTTAAAACCAAATGTTTTCCTATTAAAAATAAATTATTCAGTTAGATAAATGTTACTATTTAGATAGGTTATTCAAGGATTGGCTGAAAATAATATTTATCAACCAAAACATTATTTTACAGCAAACTCAAACTTAAGCCCATTTCATGCTAAGCTGAGTCGAGCATGAGTGTGCAACTTAAACTCAAACCCTATTTAGCCAAGAGTCTGTCTCTTCTAAAATTTTTGATGTCGTACGAGTTTAATTCTAACTTTTCAACTTTTTACTATATAAGCTATTAGAAAATCTTGTAATTTTTCAATATGAGATTAGAATTTTAGATTTGCAAAACATGTGAACCAAGAATTTTTATTTGAGAAAAAGGAAAATGATAATTATCTACCTAACACTCTAGAATTATGTTCACCCTCGACTGTTTGTCCAACTTGAGTTGTCCCTCATGAATTTTATTTTTCAAAGAAACTTCTCTAATTAATACCGAACTCAATCTAATTTATTTGTCACAATTACTCATTCATATCATTATCCATATTTGAAATAAACATCGGTGAATATACCACTATTATTTACAAACTATGTTTATTCATTTTTACCAACCTATTTCAGTAATTTATTTCAAAATCCATTATGTCATTTTCAACCAACTAATTTTATTAGTTCACTTCAACACATGTTATGTCATTATAGCTCATTAATATCACTTTTTAATCCCTTTATATATTATGCCAATTATAACTCATCACTATCACGATGCATGTATTATGTCCATTATAGTTCATCCATATCATTTTTCAATTCTCAACATACATTATCCTAATTATGGCTCATTAAAGTCATTAAACAATCATTATGCCTTCTTTGGTTCATTAACATCATCTATATATTCAATAAAAGTATTTTATAATCATTGGCTCATTAATACCATTAATCATTTTAAAAACAAGTATTATGTCATCCTTAGCTCATTAATATTATTTGTCAATTCAAAAAAATTGTCATGCTTGTCTCATTAACACTACTCATCAATTTAAAACAGGTATCGAAATACGCGCAAATTAACTCAAATACCAACGTTAATAAAAAAAAAAAACAAGTGTTATGCTAGCTTTGCCTCACTAACCACACCTATTTATTTTATCAAGTATTAGGCCAATTTCAGCTGACCAAGACCCATATTCAATCCAAACACTCATTTAGTTATTTTACTTCATTAATGTTGGTCATTCATTTTAACAAACACAGGGTGTGCATATTCATCCCATCATACATAGGATCCCATATTCTAGACATTTTAATATCCAATGTTATAGTCCTCATGTTGGAGAATTGTTTTTTCAACACAGTCTTAGCCCTTAAAAGATTTTATTTTTAATTAGGCCTCAAATGTGTTCACTACTCATGTATAAAAACAATTTTTCTCAACAACTTTATGAAGTGTGTATTATATATAAAGTAACAATAAAGTATAAACTAAATGACATAAAATATAATAACAAAGTAAATATGACTTGAATGAACAGTCGGAAATATAAACCTTCCAGTCAAGGATTTACACTTTGTTCTTAAGACTAAATTGGCATCACTTGGTGCAAACTATCTTATTGTCTTCTAAGATTCCAATTATTGTTATCAAAATCACGAGTTGACTCGTAAAATCATATAATTTTATAAATTAATATATATTTAACGTATAAATTCAAACTAAAAATTCAAAAACCAGTAAAATCAAACTTAACTCGTGCAAAATTAATAAATTTGATCTAAATCATGCAAAATCATGATTTAGCACCCAAGTTTAGAGTATATAGTTTTTCTCTGTTTTTGAACACCTGTTCTGGGGTCGACTTTCTGTACATGGGAGTTAGTGATGCTGTTGTAGTAGATGCAATTCACTTGCTTAGGGTGAGGTTGTTGCATGTTACATGGCTCTTACTAAATGCACTGTAGGACTTGGTGGGATACAATAATTTGACTTTGGCTTTCTCGTTTTCTTTTTATCTTACCTTTTTCTATGCTTCTTTCCTTTTTATCAGTACAAATTAAAAAAAAAAAAACTAAAAGCTATCAGAATTTTACTGTTACCTTAGACTCATAGCACTATATATTAAAAACAATGTTATGACATCTATGCTCTTCTTAGCAAAACTAAAAATTACTATTTTTGAGGGTATTATCAAACTTACCTCTAGAAGCCGGAAAAAATAGACGGGTGTACAAGGACATTTGTGAATTTTTTCTTTTAGTTTTTTTGAGTAATTATTGAATTGAGAGAGGGGTTGTATTGAATTGAGAGAGGGGTTGTGGCATCTTTTACTAGTTATATAATATTATTTAAACAATTAATCTGGATGCGTGTGGGGGCTTTGGAAAATTTATGGCGGTGCATGTGGTTAATTTACGTGGTCAAATGGTGGCTTCTAAGGCGGCGATGGAATCCTCTTGATGGTCTCTACCTGACAAGGCGGTGTCTGTTTCTTCTTTGCCTCTGGTTCGCTGTTAATGACCATTGTTTTTAATTTTCCTTTTCTCTCTCATCCTAGGAAAGCACATTGTCCCTAAAAAAATTTCAATGCAACCCTTTAATTAGTTTTGTCTTTAGATTTGGTCCCTAGTCTTTTGATTAATGTTTTTTTATTTGAAATAATTTATATAAAAATAATTATTTTCAATTTCATCCCTCATGGTTTTATTTCTTTTAAATTTGGTTTTTTTTTTGTCTTTACTAGATCTACCTCTTTTAAATGGAGTTCTTTTTTAATTAAATTAAATTAATTTATCTCATCATTCGACATTAAATTGACCTGGTTTTGCCTTAGTTTTTTTTGTTTAATCTTTGTTAGATGTTGCTCTTTTAAAAGGAATATTTTTTAAAAAAAATAATTTATTTCACCCTTCAACATTAATTTTTTTTTATATTGAGCTTCTTGGTTGAGCTTAGGTGTGAAATTTAATGGGTTGCGGCTTTTAGAGATTAACCTGGATCTAGAAGATTCACTCGAATTTACTTGGTTTTTCCCCTTTTTCTTACCTTATTCTTTTGGTTTCATCCTCATATGATTTTTTACTCTTTTTTCCATTTCCTATGAAATTTTCCATTCGTTTTGAAAAATACACGGGTTACCAAGAACTTTTTGTTTTCCAGGCTTTGTTCAATTTAGTTTTTTTTATAAGGAAGCTTTTGAGTTAAATTAAATTGATCGATTAAATATAAGATTAAATTTTTTTTGAGCTTCGTTCTAATTTCTTTTGAAACCCGGTCCGACCTAAGTCCTGGGTCACGAGTTAATACATCGGATTGAGGAGAGCTTTTAAATAGTGTATTTCGATTTTGATTTTTATAATTTTTTTAATTTGATAATCACTCTCTTGAATTTGATTTTTGTTTGAATTCTTTTGTGAATTTGTGTCCTTAGGAATTTTTAGTTTTGTTATTCCATTCAATATTTGATAATATTTAAGTTTTGACCCTCAATTTGATTTTTAATTTTAATTATTAATTTTTTTTATCAAATTTTAACTTATTTTTAATTTTATTATTGGATCCATAATCTTTATATTTTTTTTTCTGATTTTATTCTTTAACATTTTTATTCTTGAGGATTGATAGTCTTTTTCTATGATGTCGAATCCTTAATTTTTTTTTCTCTCTCTCTTTAAAATACATTTACAATGCTTAAGTATTATATTTTTATACTTCAAAAAAATCAGCTCGGCCGTGATAAAACACAGGCAAGCTATCTAGTTAGAAGCTAAACAAACTTTCTCAATTAGACTGTTTATTTCAATAGTTAATGTCGTCTTTGATTTTAATCCACCCTGTTTTTTTCGACTGTTCTCGCCTAGGGAGAGGCTTCTTGCGTGATTGCTTAATTTATTTTTATTTTTTTGGTGAAGTGGGTCATATATATGATGTATTGCTATTTATCTCTTTAATTTTCTAAATTTTTTTATTCACATCACAATTTTTATTTCATTTTTTGTATTTGTAGATCAGCCGAACAATTGATCTAGAGGTACACTGTAGGTGCTTTTCAATTCTTCCCCTTATTTTTATTTTGACTCCCTGTTTTGCTTTTAATTTTCTTTTAATTTATTTATTTATTATTGATAAAATTAGCTCTCTCTTTTCTCCATATCTTTATCGTTGTTTCTAATTATATAGTTTCTTTTCGTGTAAGAAGAGAAGCACAAACCCCAGGTAAAGTGAATTTTTAATTTGTTTCTTACTAATATAATTATCTAATGAGAGCTGGGTTGATGTATTCAATTGCAGAAATTAGTAGTATTACTATTCACAATATTGATATTGATACTAATATTAACACTAATAATTCTCTAGATAAAAATGATCTTGATGAATATCTTAAAAATAACAAGAAAGATGAAGACAATGAGGTTGATTTTAGTTTAAATAAGTAACAAATTGTTTGTTTTATAGGTTGGTTAATTTTTAGTTAATGAAATTCTATGGACATAATTGTATTGTATTTTTAAGTTATTTAAACTATGTATTTTAAAATGCTTGAACTTTTATATTGTTTATTTTACTTTTTTTTCTAATTGTATTATACTGTTATTTACTACTTGGCTGTAATTGTCAATATATAATTAGTTAAAAAAATTTACTTATGATTTTACGTATAATTTTATGATCTAATTTTACAATTCGAATTTACATTGTATTTTCAAGGTCATGTTAAAAATACATTTTTAAAAACCTTGATTCCAACTCCATTTTTTAATATTGGACTACCTTTCAAAGTCTACAAACCAGAAAAACTAGCTCGAATTTTCCTTTACGACACAAGAACCTATAGCTCTACATATAGGAAGTAAGAATAATCAGAAAGACATCACAAGAATGCAAAAATACTAGAGAAGAATGCGAAAATACTTGTTTTGTTGTGTTTTGGACAATCCCCCTCCCCTAATCTCTATTAATACGGGAAATCATTGTTGGCAAAAAATAATATTTTAGATCAAAAATTTATTTTATAATTAACTCAAACTCATACCCAAGCTTAGCTAAGCATGTATGGCTTAAGCACAAAATAAACATAGTCTAGGCCTCCATCCTCTAAAAATTTGGTTTTCTACAAGTTTAATTTTAACTTCTCAAGTCACCACTCTATATATATATATATATAAAAGCCACATAGAAATCTTGTAAACTTTCAGTATGGAATTGATGCTTTTTGAATTTGAAAACTTTTTATTAATTTAAAGTTTTTAAAGATTAATTTTTTATTATTCATAATTAGTTTTCAACATATTAATATTCCATATTAAAGTGTTGGTAAACACTTTACAACAAAGTCTTAACCTAAAATATGAGTCAACTCTATATTTAATTTCATTTCAAATATGCCCATAATCATGTTTTTAAACAAAATTTTCAACAAAAGGTAGTTTTTAAATTATGTTCTTTTATTCTTTTAATGTTTGCATCCTAAATAATACTATAAAAAGTAAATTAATATATCAATCAGACTAATCCTCTAAGACTATATATATTCAATATACATGCTTGGATACATGCATTTTTTTATCAACTAAACTTAAAAGATCATGAGGGAATTCAATATTATAACTGATCATCAACCCTGGTTCCAATCCTCAGAATACTGGTGAGGAACATAGCATAAAACATAAACTGATGAAAATAATTAATGGGGCAAATCGTTGTTCAATGCCCTTAATTTGTAACTAGGATGCAAGCCATACTCAAGACTACCAAATTAAAGAGTAGTGAATCGAAGTTATTCGATAAAAAAGAAAAAGAAGAGACAAAAAGCGACAGACAGAAGGGAAGAGAATAGCCCACCGGCATTATATGTGCAGAATTTGTAAGAAAGCTTATAAACAGGAGAAGAATTAATGTAAGGTTTGGTGCGAATATATACCAGCTGAAACGTCAAGTTGTGGAATTGGCACGAAGGAATAATTAAGGGGATCAACCGACGTTTATGTATTGGAATTTCAGCTGGCTTTTTATAGTAAAGTAAAGAATTTGTTTTGTTGAACCATATATGTGAACGGTGAAGTAAAGTTTTGTGCAGATACCTCAAATTTTGAACGTGGGCATGCAAATGGTTCTAGTAGAAGGATAAGCAGCCGACCTTGCGATATCGTATATACGTTTGTGGCACCATTTCTGCTCATTGTGAATATTCCAAGCTAGCCTCTCCTTCGTGGAAACTCAAGGTTAAATGAATATATAGTTTTTTTCCCTATTTAGTTATGTTACAAGATTATACTAGATTGGTGGCTTGCACAAGGTAGTAGGCCGAATCAATTTTTCTTAACCAAAATAATAATAATTAGGAGACAATTAACTTTTTAATTAAGTAAGAAAATTTTGATATCGGAGTTAAATTTTGATTGATTTGATAATAAGATAAAAAAATAAGGCAATAACAACAACAAAAAATTACTCTAGGTAAAGCTGGGTTAACATGTTAAATTCATTACTTGGACATGAGATATATCCAGATTATGTATCTATCGTGTGTTTTAGATCATGAGGTCAGAAACACTCTATAAAAAATATTCATTATAAATAAAAACAAAACTGAAAAAATTAAGAGAAAAATGTATATCAAGATATATATTTAAAAGTGCAACACGAGTCATTTACCCGACTGTGTTTAATGAATTTATTTATTATAATCAATTTGTAATAGAAATCGATAGACACATAAAATTTATTGAATAAAATAAAAGGAAAGCAATATTATGTAAGGCTGCACATATTAAAAATATCATAAAAAATAAACATTTTTAATTTTTAAAAATAAATTTGATCTATATGAAAAGTATATATAAAAAATAACAGATGAATCATTCATATTAACCTCATAAAAAATTAAAGACATTCAATATAATTAAGAAATAATTGCTATTTAAAAAAGGCTATATAATCCACACACAAAAAATGACATAAAAGGGGGATTAATTAAAAAACAAACTTAAAAAATATTAAAAAAAGACATAAAAGGTATTAATTGAAAAACAAAAGTAACAAGAAAGGAAAAGTTCATATTTGCGCGTCTAGACTTGTTTTTTTTTTCTTATTTAAAGGGTCCTTTGCTGAAAAAAATTTGAAAAATGACGACAATGAAGTTTTGTACTGAAATGTAATTTTCTAAAATTAAAGAAATTATTTTTCTAATAGCAAACAAAGATGAGGGACTAAAATATACTTTCCAAACAACTTGTAAAGTCATCACCTATATATGTTACCCATGTTTTTCATTTCAATCATTTATCTTGCAATTTCACCATTCTTCTTGAAAAAACATGTAATTTGGTGTTAATTTAAGCACAAAAGGGCTAAATTGCACAAAAGGGGTAGTGCTCTTATTTTCTCATTATTTATGGAGAAGAGCTTAATAATGCTCTTTTTGACAGGTATCTTTGTACTGAATTAGGAGATAAGTTTGGCATTGAAATCATGAAAGTTAAGAACAAAGCTAAGTTTTAGGCTATGTTTCACGTTGGAGAAAATCCATGAAATGTTGCTGTTTGAAAACCAAGATATCAGATCATTTATTGTTTATTTGAAATTACTGTACAGTATGCTTTTCAAAAATATTTTTTTGTTTAAAAATATATTAATTTTTTTTAATTTTTATTATTTTAATATTAGCATATCAAAATCCTCAAAAAAACACTAAAAAAATATCAATTTAATATTTTTCTTAAGATAAACATTCTTTTAAAACGTATTAAAAAATAATTAAAAACTCAATATCAAATATACACTCAGGCTGGTTGAGACCATTCGAGCTTGGACTGAGTGAAATTTCTTTTTTTCACCATCATATCACATCAATATTGGAAATAACATAGTGATAAGTGGATCATTATATAGTATATTTCTTGACGTTGCAATTAGCATGCTGATCCTTTAATTCGTCGGACGTATTTTGTTTTGATATTATATTGCATGATCTTAATCCTCATTAATAGTACAATCAGTAAATTGAGGAGTAGCATCCTTAAAAAAAAAAAAATACAGTTTATTGGTTTGTGTGCTACCTCTGTAAAATACAAACCGTGCTAAGTCAAACGTTTGTTATGATCGTGTAGCCCTAAGTCATAGACCGTTAAATATAGAAATTTATTAAATAAACTGTAATACATCTTATATCAATATGCTGTAAAATGTATTATTTTTTTTCTCAATTAAAAAAAAAGATATGGGTGTTGTTAATGTTTTTTATCATAAAATAATATTAACTGCTAATTAAAAAATTTATACATATGTTTAATAAAATAAATTAAAAATTATATTTATTAATAAATTTGTTGATTCCAACTAAAAATTAAGTCGTAGAGTTGAAATAACAATGTTATTTTTTAGAAAAAAAAATTGAATATTTATTTTAATTTTAAATTTCATCCCAAAAGTTTTAATTGATTTGGATCAATAAAATAAAATTTTATTTTTTTAAATTGAATATTAACTCAATATCAAAATCTATTCTTAATGTCACATAGTCTCTTATAAAACTAACCAAAATAAAATATTAAATTCAATCCTAAGTTATTTAATGTGAAAAGATTAAATTGAAAATAAAAAAGTCAAGGGACAAAAACATTAAAAAATAAAAAAGAGAGAAAAAAAATATTATGAATAACTATTGTAACCCATGATGGATTGTATTTTTCTTTCATGTTGCATTTCATAATTTTTTTAATATTTTTTTATCCTACATTACTTTATGTGTTTATAATTTTAAATATCATTCCATTATTATTAAGAATTAATTTTATAAAATTAAACTATAATTATTATTGCCACTGAAAAATAAAAAGTTTGAAGGGTCAATAATAAAAATACTTACGAGGTTAAAAAAAATAAATAAAAAAAGAAGCTTGAAGGATCAAATCGCACACAAAAGAAAATGTAAATGATGGGGCAAAAAAAAAAACGTGAGTTGGTTCGCTTCACATTGGACATTTATGAGTGCTAATGTACGCCAGAGCCACCGTTATATAAATGCGCCAGCCCGCTCTCATACTTTGCCAAGCTTGTGTGGAGTACTGGTACTGGTGGGACACTTGTAGGGATTGAGGCAGAGAGGATATTTCTTCATAAGAGCTGTGTTTCTTAGCTTTCTGAGAAAGAAACAGAGGGAGAGGAAGATGGAAATAGAAATGAAGCATTCAAAATTTAAGAGGATTTGTGTGTTTTGTGGTAGTAGTCCAGGAAAGAAAAGCAGCTACAAGGATGCTGCTATTGAGCTTGGAAAAGAATTGGTAATAAGAGAAACAATTTTTTGTCTCTGTTTTCTTTTGTTTCTTAAATTTTCTTCTTCTTTTCTTCCAAATCTTCTTTCTTTATTTCTAGTTTTATTGGATTTGTTTCTTAGTGTCACCACAACTTGTTTATTGTTTTGGTTTTCCATTCTGATTCCTCTGTTATGGCTCTCTGGGTTAAATCATTTCCTTCTATTGTAATTAGTATTGATCATTTCTTTCTCTTGCATTGTTTTTATGGGCTTCAACAGCTCTGTTTCATGGACAGTTGATCAATTTCTCTTTTTGATATTACATGTACCTAAGTTGGTTTCTAAGTCTCCACTTCTTTCTCTGAGCTAGCTGCATTATACATCCATGTCCATTGTACTCTTAGAGAGATAAAAATCTACTTTGATGGGATGGCTGCTTCACTACAGTGGCTGATGTTCTTTTCTTCTTTCTTTTTAAAGGTATCAAGGAATATTGACCTGGTTTATGGAGGAGGAAGTATTGGTTTAATGGGGTTAATTTCTCAAGCTGTTTTTGAAGGAGGCCGCCATGTGATTGGGTAAAGCCTTATCATTCTTGTTTCTCCCTCTCTTGTATACTTTTCTTTTCAGCTATCTTCTTCCCTCGTATATTCAAGAAGGTGAAGAAACATGCATTGATTGAAAAATGTTTTTTGTTTATTTTCTTGTAAATCATTATTACTACTAACTGTTCTCATTTGATTGTGTGCAGAGTTATCCCCAAGACACTCATGCCTAGAGAGGTATCTCTTCTCTTACTGAATAGGGCGTGAATCTTTGAGACCTGTGTGTGCATGTGAGAGTGACAGAGGGGGGGAGGGAGTGAAAAGAGAAATGATCTTCTTTCTTTCTAATTCTTTCTTGAATGATTTTGGTCGTTCTTTGAAAGTCTTTTGTGGCAGCTACTCTCACATGAAATTCTACCTCTCTTTTGTCATCTCTGTTTTTTATTTTTTTTCAAGAAAAGGGAATTTCATACGTGTCTCCTTCGAGGTTCATGCGTGTTCAGACCCAGGGAGAGACTTTTTGTTTGTTCTTCGCAACAGTTTTATAGGCTTTCACCTTTTTTTAACTTGCCTGTCAATCGACCTGGTGGAATCTGGGTCTTCACCATTTTGCTCCTCTCTAAAATGAGGATTTTCTTTTCATATTCTTTCCTTCCCTTGTTCGATAAAGCACAAGACTGAAAATGAGGCTTTATAATATAGGGTGTCTATTTTTTCTTCCATTTCCCTTCTCTTTCACCTCTCTACTGCTTTATGACTCTGGTCTGACCCCACCACCTCTGCCACTCATCATTGCTTCTCTTTAGATAACTCTCTGTCTTAAGAATTTGTTTTATGTTGACAAGGGCACTGCATGTTGTACAGATCACTGGAGAAACAGTAGGAGAGGTAAAGGCTGTTGCTGATATGCACCAGAGGAAGGCTGAAATGGCTAGACATTCAGACGCCTTTATTGCCTTGCCTGGTTGGTACAAGCTTAATACTACGATTGCTTTTATATATATATATATATATATATATATATATATATATATATATATATCGTCCAAAATCTTAAGAAGAGATAAATTATCTCTAGATATAAATTCATTCATAAAGACATAAAAATGCAGATAAAACAATTGTTCCTATTGAGAACAATTGAGATCTAGGGAGCTCTTATTTTCTGAGGTCAAAATGCATTTTCTCTCTGAGCTACAACAATGCAATGCTAGTCTCCATGGCCTGCATGCCATGTATATAATTGTACCCTCCTATTGACCGCATTGAGAGAAAATCTTCTCCCACATGGTCCTTTTGCCAGAATTTTTCATGAGGAAGTGCGAGTCATAAATTTCTCCTCTAATCAAAATGAGGATCTGGCCCTGATTGGCGTCTAAATATGTGTTCGGCGTATGAAACTCTGTCTAAAACTAGCCTTGAATTGGGCCTACTGTCATAATGCAAGACTGGAGCTGGCCCTTCAATCCATGATCCCATTACATTCCTAATTTAAGAAGTCATTTCACAAAATACATTCAAACTTCCTATCAAGGAGGAACGCAACGCAATGTCCTAATTTCTGCCAGAGAATCCTTATCCTGATGATTTCGAGACCACATGGATGGAACTGTGCGTATTCAAACCTATGAGATTTTAGGCTTCACAGATTCACCTAAATTTTGGCAAGTGTCGTGAAAAACTAATATCTAACACTTATAGTCTAACATAGTCTAAATATGTGTTTTAAAACTACAACTATGGAGTGCTTGATTGACGATTTTTCATGGGATGTGAATGAAGGTGGTTATGGGACCCTTGAAGAACTTCTTGAAGTCATAACTTGGGCCCAACTTGGCATTCATGACAAACCGGTAAAACACCTCTCCCTTGTATCCAATCAGTGTACTGTTACTTTCAAGTTTTAACAATCCTGGTGTGCAGCAATATCCCTCTTCTTCTTCTTCTTCTTCTTCTTCTTTGGCATCAACTGAGGCAGTAGTTAGTAAAGAAGCAGAGTCACAGTAGGTGTTACATTTTGCAGGTGGGATTGCTGAATGTGGATGGATATTACAATTCCTTGTTATCATTTATTGACAAAGCAGTTGAGGAAGGCTTCATTAATCCAAGTGCACGCCATATAATTGTGTCTGCCCCAACCCCAAGAGAGCTGGTCAAGAAAATGGAGGTACTCATATTGTTTTTCTAATTCGATTTTCTTGTAGGAGATGCTTGCTACGCAACTAATAGGGTTAAATATTCGCTCTTTCCATTAATAATCTGCCCTTTATTTGTTATAACTCACCATCTTTTTTAACCTCATATACACGAACCAAACACTTAAGAAATTTAATGCTAGGATTTCTGCCCTTTTAATTATCTGTAATAATTACATTGGTTAAAACTCACCCAACAATCTCTTAAGAAGAAAATAAGACTAATATTTCAGTCTTCCTTACAGTTCAATAATTGTTTCAGGAATATTTTCCACGACATGAAATAGTGGCCTCAAAGGTAAGCTGGGAGATTGAACAGTTGGGCTACTCTCCACAATGTGATATCTCCAGGTGAAAGAAGAGATTGAGGCATTGGAAGAGAGCCGAAGAGCAGGAGGCCTTAGCCAATGCAATGGACTAATTTTAGACGACCATCATATTCCTCGAGCAGGAACTTGGCTAATTTTTCTTTCCTGTCCTCGTTTTTTCCTTCTGTTTAATGTAGGCATCACCCTTCTCTCCGACGAAAGTTTGCTGCTCTTTTGTATTTTATTGCTGCGAGTAAATGAGGGGAAGGGATAAAAGGTTAGGATGGCCACTATTTTTTTTTATCGGCAATGATGTTCAGTGAACAACTTGTTCGTTTGAAGATAGTGATCTTTTCTTCATTTCAAGTAATCGATCTTTTAAAAGATTTTAATTGTGTGTGTTTTGCAATTAAATTAGATCCACTTTCTAAATCAAGATTTTCAATTGTAGAAGCCTAATCTCTAGGGGATATTGATCAAATTATTACAAAGAACTTGGTGATGCTTTATTTTTCTTTGCACGAGAGAGGATTTTTCGGTTTAGTAAAAGAAAAAAAAAAAAGTATACGAGGATGGAGCACTATTTGATTTCAAATTGGAAACGAAATAGATTATTCTTGTATTTCGCTGTAGGTTGGATAATTTTTTTGACCTAAAAAATAAATAAGCTTGTTTTTTTTTAATCTAATTATAAATCAAAAAATTTATACATACATTTGATTTAATACATCGAGAACCATTTGTGTCAATAAATACAAAAAATAAAGTGTTAACGCGTTTATTCAACCCACCTCGCTGCAGGTCAACTATTTTTTTTTAATGCTAAAGAATTAATGTATAGGCGTTATTAACATGTTTTTTGACATTAAGTAAAAATTATAATTGTGAATTAAAAACTTGATGCTTCCATATAATAAATTATAGTAAATATAATATATGTTAATAAAAACATATAAGATCTCAAGCTAATTTTTAACATAGCAAAAGAATGGAACAATGTTGTAATTGTTACAATGAAACATTATTTTTTAGTCTTTGTATAATAATTTTTCAAAAAAAATTAAAATTAAAAAACAAATTACAAACACAATAAAGAGAGTAGGACAAAAAAAATGGTATAAATAGATCAAGTTAAGAGTGATGGATATTCAAAGTGTAAAAAATAAAAAATAATATTTCTTTTCAAAAAAATGTAAAGAGGAAAAAAGAGGAAAAGCTAAAAAAATACTATAAAAAATAAAGATAAGAAAAAAAAATTATTTTAATATATTTCTGAGTGAAAAATACTTTGAAAAAACAATCATTACCACACTCCCAACTTCTTAACCAACATGCAATAAAAAAAAACACAAATCAGAAAAACCGGAAAAAAAAAAAACCCAACAGGCGAATACAAAAATGTATTGTTCATTCTTGCACGAAAAGAAATCTAAAATTAGAAGGGAAGAAAACATAAAGAGTAAAAAAGGAACCACAAGAAACCTAATCATAAGCCCAGTACAACCCTCCTTACTCTCATTTTCTTCCTCAGATGATCTTCCTGCCATGGAACAAAAAACCCAACAAATCTCTTCAAAAGGTGCCCAAAATGCATTGTAGGCTCCAACACCTAGAAAATACAAATCAAAGTCAAAACCTAAACAAGCTATGAAACAAATCATCAAACCTACAAAACCCAGCTTCAAAATTCCCACACCTAGAGCCCGCAAGTTCCACCTCCCACCCTGCCATTTGTCCAACCCAACAATATCTAACACCTAGCATCTGCAAATTGCCCCAATCATAGAACCCCAGTCCCCTGTATAATAGCTTCCAACAGTTTAAGATCACCCAGCCTAATCCCCCATATGATATGATTACCACGAGGCAATTTCTACAGTATCAAAAGTGGACAAAATTTAAACCGTAAAGAGAGAGGGCCACCATGAGCTGAGCATCAATGGCATGAGAAAAGTAAATGCGACACTAAAAGACAACGTCCAGCAATTTTAATTCTAGAAATCTATCCATTTAATTTAGCTTCGTGCAGCAAAAGGGATAAACATTCAGGGCAGATAAGAAAGAGAGGAGCTGAAAGTTGATCATCTTGTCGGATACAACGTGTAGGCCGAATATAACCATGAGATTCTCCATTAATAAGCATCGAATAGGAAACAGTGGTGATACATTTCATTATCCACCCAATCCATATTGGATCAAGCCCTAATCTTTGCACCATACTTCTCAAGAACGAATATTCTACTCTACCAAAAACCTTCCTCATATCCCACTTCATAGCCATCTCGTACTCTCTTCCTCTATACTAATGCTTTCGAGTAATGGAGAATTTCGTGAGCCACAGAGATTAGTCTATTGCGAATAAAAGCACTCTGATTAATGCTAATGATTCTATCTATCACTCTACTAATTCTTCTAGATAAGATTTTAGCAATCATTTTGTAAATTACTAAACAGAGGATAATATAGGCCTCAGCTGTTTCATATTCTAAACATGTTTAACTTTAGCAACAAGAGAAATAATTGTATGATTGAATCCTTTCAAAAAAACGACCAATCATTATAGACATCACAGTACTTAACTAAATTCCAGGAAGTCTGAAAGAAATGACCAATCATTCCATCAGAGCCTGGAGACTTTGTTGAGTGAATAGATCAACACAACCTCCCTTATTTCTACTTTCGCTGCTCTTCGGGTGAGAGATTGATTCATTCTTCAAGTGACACTAGGAGATAAAACAGCTAATACTTTATCAATATTTAGGGGATTTCGATGAAGGGAAGATACCAGATCAATAATCAACTGCAATCCGAGCTATATATGTTGTGTTGTTGTTCCAGTTACCATTGTCATCGAAGAGTCTAAGAATGTGTTGATCAAGTGGCTGGTTTTTTCGATGACTTATGCTATCCTTCTTCTTCTTTTTATCCTTTATGAGAGGAAACTATAATCAATAACTTAATTATGAGAAAAGGTCCAATATTCTGATTCATAAAAAAAAGGTATATATATATTGTTACATGATTTGAATCCTACACACACACACACACAAACCCTTATCTTTATGGTTAGTTCTTGTCATGTAATCTGCTAGAGACCCTTATTCATAGGCCAATCACATAAACCCTTATCTTTATGGTTAATTTATTTTTCCTTCATGATCAATCACGTTTTTTAGCTCTCTTAGAAGATTATGATTTATGACTCCCTTTGTTGATCGTTTCTGATCTTGCTTAGTCGATCATTTTCTATCTTACTTGGTCGATTTGGACTTTTCTTGTTCTAGGTAGATGTTACTATTCATGATCGATTTAGCTTTCCTTTTCTTATTTTGTAGTGTACAATTGTTGTTCTTATTCAGTCATTGCACTTCATATTCCTTTATTTTAGAACATATAAAGAAGTATCCCTTGTTATTTTAATATTGAAATCAATTGAATAAATCAACAATAATGACATGGCAAATACACATTGTTATCCAAAAATTCACAGCTTGTTAGCCAATTAAAAGGTGTTTAAAAGTGTGGTAACGATTGTTTTTTTAAATGTTTTTGCACTAAAAAATGCATCAAAATAATTTTTTTATTTTTAAAATTATTTTTTATATTAGCACATCAAAACGATTCAAAAACATAAAAAAATAATTTTAAACAAAAAACATTTTTAAAATTTATCTAACCTCCGTTTGAAACGCAATGGCTAAACCATTTCAAAGAGTGTGTGCTTTGGCTATTTAGGCACAATATTTAGAATTCTATTATTTGCTTCAAAATTTCAATATTAACTCCTCAATTTGAAACCCTAATTCTTCTTTAAAAAACTCAGAAATTTTTTCAGAACAAGAAAAGAATTAAGACCCCTAAGCCTCCTCCTTCTCAAAAACACCAAAATGAAAACCTCAAGCTCTGGTTCACTAAAATCCAAACTTGGTACCCGCTTCTAGAATTGTGCATAATGTATATTGCATGTCCACAATTAGTACTGCATCAAGAAACACAAATGGATAGTGCCTTAACCCAATTTATGAAAATGCACGACAAGAAGAAGAAGATCGTCACTTTGCTCTGGATATCAAAAAGGAAAGACTTCCTTTGTAAAAAGACCACATAAACCTCAATAATTAGAAGAAATCGATCCTAATATGATATAGCGTTTTTCTTGTAGATAAATATCATATGGTTAGGAAGTGCATCAAAGTTTTGATGAACAATAGATATGTCAAAAGATATCGTACATCATATAGCTATCCAAAGTCATATAGAATGCAAGCTATCAATTTGCGTGATTTGGCCTTAATTAAAGGCCTACACCTAGCAGGTGAGAAGCTTCGTTCTTTTACTTAAATTTTAACAAATCCCTTCGAAGATTTAGTACTAGGTGCACATGAAGTCAACTCACTGATGAGGAGACTGAAAGAAAACACAGACTTACTTCTCATATAGAAAATATATGGCCTTTCTGCTATACTGGATATGCAGGTATCCAATCCATTATAATCCAAAAGCCAGCCAAAACATAATAAGGGTAAAGTAGTTGCTTTAGAACCTTGTGTACTAAGTCACATATATAAGGAATTAGAAGAAAGTCAAGCATGAGTTGAAGATCAACCTTTTATGAGAAAAGAGAAAAATCTTTGGAGTTTTATTGTGGATTCAAATATAGGAAACTGCCTATTTTCCAAGATTTAGTAATGTAAAATCAAATCATAACCCAGACTCTATCTATATAGGGGGATAGCCTACTTAAATTCCTCCTACCATGATTTTCCTTTCAAGAAGTGTGTTGGAATCCTCTTCATCCTTACAAATAAGAGTGTTATAGTTATATCTTCCTTTACATCAACGAAGACAAGACCTCAATCTGTGTTACTCCCTTAGCATCAAAGGTCAGACACTAGGAAAAAGAAACATTATGGTTTGAAAAAGTATCCTAGCTTATAGGGATCTTCATTTTGAGCCAGTGATAAATCCAATTTCAAATAACAACTTGTTAATGTGTATCAGGTGATTACAAGTGGCACTAACTTTGTTCATACAAAACATATATTTTATTATCAATAAAAACATTTTTTTTATCTTTAATATTCATTTAAGTTTGGTTAATGAGTCTAAATTAAAGATAAAGTCATTGAGAAAAAAATATTTTGCAAAGAAAATCATAAAGTGATTGTAATTAATAAGGACTCATATTGCATCAAACCATTATTACTAGTCAATGTTATATTAAAACTGAATATTAATTAGAGTTGCGAAAATTAATAAATATTATATTTTTTTTTTTAAAAAAAAAAAAGCAGTTGTTTTTATAAGTTGATGCATAATGAATACCTAGAACTAATATAAATATGCTAATTAAATAAAATATACACTAAATTAACTCGCATAAGAATTCCATATAAAAATATTACTCGCGTCTATGTGAATACTAACATGAAAATTATATAAGTAATCTTTAAATTTAAGATTACTAAGTTATCAAATTATATATATTTCACCCCCTTTCCACTTGATGTCATTGATGATGCCTAAAAAATCAAAGTAGGTTGGGAACAGGTCTTATGTGTTTGATATTCTGTTAATCTCATGGTTCTAATAATTTGATTCATTTTTCATTGTCAAGGTGGCGGCTGATTGGTGTTTGATATCTTTAAAAGGTCTTATTTTATAAATTTAGGGACTCTTTGATGCTTAAGTAAGATTTTTTTTAGAGAAAATGTAATAATATTTTTTAGAGAAACTCTTGAAAATAAATATGTCATGAAGAATAGAGATTGAGAGTCAGGTTTCTGAGGATCCAATATGTTTTTATAGCCTATGCTTCTTACCTTTTTATTGAGGAGAGGACTAAAAGGTCCTCTTTTGCTGATAACATTCAATGGAATCTCTAACTTATTAGAGGAAAAATATTTTTGACTTTATCATAGAAAAAATATCTCAAACTTATTAGAGGAAAAACATGTTTATGCATGTGGGTTCAACGTTTGGTTGAGCCCAAGATTACTGGATATGGTAGTTCATCATACTCGTATATACTTGGATTTAGCGCTTAACTGAATCCAAAAATATTGGATTATCACCCGATTTTTGATTTTTTTTAAATTAAAATTTAAATAAAAATAAAAATAAAAACAAAACATGTTGATAGATCACCACTCATTACGGAAAGAACCACAAGGAAAATTATTTGGAAGTCAAGATTTCTCTAAAGCACACCCCATGTACCTAAAAACAACATCTAATTCCATCATATATATATAAACTACCAAAAACACATAACAGCCAATTAAAACATAAATCTTGACCTTCATTTTTATTCAATAAAATTAACAAGTCCATAAATCATTGAAAATTCACTTCAAAACACACTCACTTTCTCCATTCATGCAAAAAAATCATTTAAATTAATAAATTTAGATTTCATCTTATTTAATTTCTCATCCAATTTGATTCAGACATAAATAAATAAATCACTAACTTATATAATAATTTTGGACGATCTAACAAAATCAAACGAGGTAATTTATATCTCACAAAACCAAATAAAAAATCAAAAATTAATTAAAAAACAAGAGTCCAATCTCGAAGAAGACAAAAGAAAAAAGAAAAAGAGACAACCTTACCTTAATCATAAGGATAGAATCAATCCTTTGTAGAAACCGAGACTGAGAAAGAGGGAGAGAAAAACTATTGCCGCTGACAGAGATGCTGTTGGATGGATAAGAGAGAGAGAAAGATAGTGGGAGAAAGGAAGTGACAGCAAGAATAATGGCTGAAAAAGGGATCTCTCTGTTTTCTCCTCACAAAATGGGCAAGTTCAGCCTCTCTCACAAGTCAGTTCATCCCACTTTCTCTCTAGTTTCAACTGCCCGATTCATTCAGTAGCTAGTTTCTATTTCAGACATTATTATGCAATTGCGCTAGGAATACCGGATTGAATTCATTCCATCCAAGAGAAAAGAAGGCATTGTTATTATGAATAATTTAATTTATATATAAAGAACTTACATTTCTAGTCATTTGAACATGATGCATTTTTTATTGCCACTTAAGGTTTAATAATCTTGATGATATTTTTGTTGAGATCATGGCCTCAACTCTAAAAAATAAAAGAGAATATGATTTCTCTAGTAGATGTCTTATGAGTAGTTGACATTCAGACTTCATAGTTTTTATGATTGAACCAACATCTCACGTGTACTTGTTAAAAACTTTTCCAAAGCTTGAGGCTCCAACTGCATTTATGAAGATGATAAATGCCTAGCCCAAAGTTGCTCGTCTCTGCATAGCATTTCCACTTATTGAAGAGTTGTTAAAGCTCTCATGTAGCAAATGTGCTAACAACTATATGAAGATTCGTGACATATTTTATTCCAGGTGTATTTTGATTATCCATCTTTGATAATTTTTTTATTAGGTTTCAATATATAATACCATTGATTCAATAATGTCCCTAAAAATTCAAGTAGCTTGATAACAAGGTATATATGTTGGATAATTGGTTAATTTTTTAGTTCTAGCAATTTGATTCATTTTTCATTGCCCGGGTAGTCGATGGTTGGTATTTGATACCTACAAAAGGTCTCATTTTACGGATTTAAGAATTAATATTTTAGAGATAAACTCTTGAAAATAAATATGTCACGAAGAATGGAGATTGAGAGTCAAGCTTTCTAAGGATCTAATGTGTAGCCCATGCTTCTTATGTTTTTTTTTTTTTATCGAGGGAAGGACTAAAAGGTATTTTTTTGTTGATAACATTCAATCCTTTAATGTGTCAAAAAAAAAATATCTTTAACTTATTAAAGAGAAAAACATTTTTAATTTATTAGAGGAAAAAATATGTATGACTTTATCAAAGAGAAAATATTACTATTTTATTAAAGAAAAAACATGTCTATATGTATGTGGTCTCAACATTTAACTAAACTAAAGAATGTTGAATTTAATAATTGTATATATTTAGGCTCGGCACTTGCCTAAATTTAAAGATATTAGATTATTTCTTAGCCTCAATTAATTTTTTAAATGAGGATCTAAATAAAAATAAAAACAAGAACAAATCATGTTAATTCATCACCACTCATTGCTGATAAAACAGCAAAAAATATTCGTTGTAAGTCAAGATTTCTCTAAAGCACACCCCCATATACCCAAAAACAGCATCTATTACCATCATATACCTGTAAAAACTGCCAAAAACACATAGCTACCGATTAAAACATAAATCTTGACCTTCAATTTTATTCTATAAAATTAACTAGTCAATAAATCATTGAAAATTCACTTAAAAAAACACTCACTTTCTCCATTCATTCACATGATTCAGCATTTAGAAGCCGTAATATGCAAAAATTTCATTTAAATTAATAAATTAGAATTCCGTTTCATTTAACTTCTCATCAAATTTGATTGGTAAATAAATAAATAATAATTTTGGACGATCTAACAAAATCAAACGTGGTAATTCCTATCTCACAGAACCAAATAAAAAACCGAAAATTAATTAAAAAACAAGAGAGAAAAATCTAGAAGAAAGACAAAAAAGAAAAAGAAAAAAAGAAGAGGCAACCTTACCTTAATCGTAGGGATAGAATCAATCCTTTTGTAGAAACGGAGACCGAGAAAGAGGGAGAGAAAAACTACTGCCGCTGACAGAGAGAGAGAGAGAGAGGAAGATAGGGGGAGAAAGGAAGAACAATGGCTGAAAAAGGGACCTCTCTGTTTTCTCCTTACAAGATGGGCTAGTTCAGCCTCTCTCACAGGTCAGTTCATCCCACTTTCTTTCTAGTTTCAACTGCCCAGTAGTTAGTTTCTCCATTTCAGACATTAAAAAGAAAAAGAGTCGCACGGTGTCCCAGAAATCTAGAGAGATAGAGATGCGGGAGGGCATTTTTGTGATCTGATTTTTGGATACAGGGTGGTGCTAGCGCCCTTGACAAGATGCAGGGCGTTAGATGGGATACCGGGGGATGCTCTGGTGGAGTACTACTCGCAGAGGTCAACTCCTGGCGGATTTCTCATCACTGAATGCACTCTCATCTCTCCAACAGCTCCTGGGTAATTTCATTATTCTATTATTGATGGTGACCTTTTCATTTTTGCACCTCCAACTGCTCCTGGCTAATTTCACCCTTCCTTTGTTTATGGTTTGTGGGCCCAACAGTAGCCATTGCAATTTACCTTTCCTCTTTTTGAAAAAAAAAAAAAAAATTACCGGCTTTTTTCTGTGCAACTTTAAGATGAAGTGTTTTTTTAGTTGGTTGAATTTAATTTTTATAAAAATTTAATTATTTTTTTATCGTTTCGAAGTAATAATATTAAAAATAAATTTTAAAAAATAAAAAAAATATTATTTTAATATATTTTAAATAAAAAATATTTTAAAAAATAATTAATATCATCATGTCTAATATTCCAAAACTTGCTAGTGTTGTTTTGATAGTTTGGATTTTGAATATTAGATTTAGGAGTTTTTAAAAAAGTAATAATGGTTGTTTTTTAAAATAATTTTTGTTTGAAAATTTTAAATAAAAAATTCAAAATTTTAGAAAATATGAATTCAAATTGGACTTATATTTTGACTAGAAAGAGTTTCTTATTTTATCTCTTCGTTAATAATCTAAAAAAAACTAAAACTAAAACTTTCATATATATAGTAAGACACTTTATTTGCAATACAAAATTAATTTTATAATTGAACTTGTTTTTGTATTTCAATATTTGCTTCTGCCACCAAAACCCTCTATCCAGTGAAACTTTATCTTCTCTTCATCTTCATCTTCATCTTCAACTAATGCCCACCAAATAAACTAAAGAAGCAGAGCTGTGACTTTGGAAAAATATATTTGCTCAAGTGAAGACATATATTGAAGTATGCTTCAAAGCTATTAAAGCTGAACTTCCTATTTTCTTCTGGTTGATGGGTAAGAATTTGTATTATGGTTTATAGTCTTTTGTAGTATTAGGGTTTATAGTCTTTTGTCTAATACAAAAACAACCAACTTGTGTATGGTTGGATGCAAGGACAGAGCCAAGAATTTTTTTCATTCTAGGTTGCTCTCTCTCTCTCTCTCTCTCTCTCTCTCTCTATATATATATATATATATATATATATATATATATATAAGATTAATCATTAACTCATGAACATGAATTTATGAAGTTAACGATAAAATCTTAATCCAAATAAATTACTTAAAATATTAAAAAATAAATTTGAAAGTATATAAAATTGAAGTGAAAGTAAAATAAATCTACTATTAAAATTTTACACCCTTCGATATTTTATGGAATAAAATTCATCTATAATCGAATTTAAATAGATATCTTCAAGAAGCTCTCATTCAATGTAAATCATCATAAAATATGCTAAGAACTCCTCTTTCATTTTATTATGAAACATATTTTTAACATACTTTATAGCTGAAAATGCTCACTCTTTGGTGGGAGTGAAAACATGCAAAGTCAAAATAAGACGAATCAACCTGTTAATCAAATGATTGTGTTGCAACTTATTTGTTTTGATTAATCCTCGAAATAATTCAAAAATTGTATACATATTCTGAAAGCTTTCATGATGAATCACATTAATCTGATAATACTCTAGCTGAGATCTTAAATAATGCATCTCTTATTCATTGAAATCTTCAGGATAAAAATTATCAGCAAACTTGCAAATAGCATCAACTTTAAATAATTTAAAATTGTCATTAGATTTCAAAGCAGAGCTAAGTACAAGAAGTTTCATTGTCCCATCTTTGAATCTAGAATTCAACTCTTCAAATTGAAAATCTATTGCTGAGTTAAATATATTATAATGACAATGTTAGTAAATTGTCATCAATCCTTGTTGCTGACATGAATGACTTGTAGCTTTTTATATAAAGTATTTATATGAGGTACGTTAATCTCATATTGTGTGTAAATAGATTGCACATATGCAAGGAGAATATTAAATCCGGCATCTTTTAAAGTTTGAAGCAATGTTTCAGTAGTTGAGACAAGATTGAGTTGAATTTGTGTGATGGATAGTACCATACAATAAATAAAAAAAGAAAAGGTATGCTGCTTTTGTTAAATTTTATGAGTTGAATATGTAGAGAAATAATAAGTAATCTAGCATGAGGGAGGATAAGATTTTCGACTTTGACTTTCTTAACTCAAAAAGATAGAGATTTTAATTAAAAAAAAAAGGTGGTTAATTTTATGGACAAACATGTTTTTCTTGAGCTAATTTAATTAAAGGTAACTTGGTCTGATATAATATTAGTATAAAAAAAAAGATAAAATTTTGACTGGGGCTATAGCGTATCCAAGTCTTGTATATAGATCCGCCCTTGGTTGGATGTAAAATGTGATTTTTAAAAAATAAAAAAAATTATAGGAGGCTCGTTATAATTAAAAAATAAATACAACCAACCATCTTTCTTGCTGTTGATTCTGCATGAGAGTGAAATTCTTTAGAAAACATTTGCAGCGTCTACTTTTGATTTTTAATTAATGAATATTAGGTGATAATTTCGTCTTTCGCGAGGAGGTGACATATTTCTTAAAGAAACCTTATAAATTATAGTGCTTTCTAACAAACTTTTACCAATAGAATGATGTTAATTATTGTGAACGCGTTAGATTGAAAACAATAGGAATTCGCATCCATGGGATTATGTACACGTTAAGATGGAAAACAATAGGATTTCATTTTATACTCACTATTGCTAAACAAGTTCTTTGTGCATAAGGAGCACCTTACTAGCATATAGTTGAACAAGATCCATATCCGACAGTGTATATTTTTTTCTTAATCTGGTTCAAAGTGACAAAAGAATTATCATCTCTATTTCTTCATCATCTAGCAAGATGTTATGGACATAATGATAACAAAAAAGCTTAACATTAAGAAAAACTTCAAGAAGTTTATGTATTGGATCATATGATCTTTATATGGGACCCGCTAATCCATTGATTATCTATGTGTATTCTTGAAGGTTTTTTCTTGTCATTGTTATTTAATGTTTAGCATTGATGAAAATGCTTTCTCCTATGTTCACATTGCATTGTTTATGCCATGCATGTTGAATAGAATTTTTCTGATGTCTTTTAATGGAGGAACCAGGTTTCCCCATGTGCCTGGAATTTACTCAGATGCTCAAGTGGAGGCATGGAAGAAGGTAGTGAATGCGGTTCATGCCAAAGGGAGCATCATATTCTGTCAACTATGGCACGTTGGCCGTGCATCTCATCAAGGTAAATTTACTTTACTCTATCACGAAACTTGAAATCAACCTGATGTCATTTTAGGTCAACCAGCATTTTCCTTGCACTGCTTTTTATTGTCATTGTTGGCTACAATAATTGTTATTGAAGCACTGGATATTTGCCTTTTGAATTTGGGCATTACATCAGTTTATCAACCTAGTGGGGCTGCACCAATTTCATCAACAAACAAGGCCATCTCAAACAGGTGGAGAATTCTCATGCCAGATGGGACCTATAGCACATGCTCAGCACCTCGAGCCTTGGAAACCTCTGAAATACTGGAGATGGTGGAGCATTATAGCCAGGCAGCCTTGAATGCCATTCGAGCGGGTTAGTGTAATGACATTTATTTGTTTTATTTCAAGGTTTTGGAGCTGCAGTTGTATGTGACAGTTTTTTCCTTTTAGACGGGCATAATTACCTGTTTAGAGAAAACGGAGTATGCTTTACTAAATTTTTCCTTAAAGGGTGACGATGATACCTCTCTATGATGGGAGTTCTAATCATGATTGGCCTTTTTAGTTAGCTGGTATTTATTGTTGATTCAAGTTGATGGCTTAATTGACTAGATAATCAGCTTAGACTGCTACTTTAGCTCTCGAAACAAAGAAACAGGTGCTTTTCGAGCTCACCTGGTTACCATGTGTTACATCAATGATTAATAATGCGCGTAATGAAAACATTGTCTGCAGGTTTTGATGGGGTTGAGATCCATGGGGGTTATGGTTACCTTATTGATCAATTCTTAAAGGATGGGATCAATGACAGAATAGATGAGTACGGGGGATCAATGGAAAACCGTTGCAGATTCTTAATTCAGGTGATTCAGGCAGTAGTCTCAGCTGTCGGCGCAGAAAGAGTAGCTTTCCGAACGTCCCCTGCAATAGATCACAATGATGCCACAGACTCTGATCCACTCAACTTAGGCCTTTCAGTGATTGAGAGAATTAACAAACTCCAGCTAAAGGTGGGCTCAAAACTCACCTACCTCCACGTCCAAAGAGAGTTAGGCAGACCTGGCACCGAAGATGTGGTGGCGCAAACGACCAGGACTTGGAGGAGGGCATATCAGGGTACCTTCATATGCAGTGGTGGGTTCACTAGGGAGCTGGGAACACAAGCTGTAGCTGAAGGTGACGCAGATTTGGTATCCTACGGTAGAGATTTTATCTCAAACCTAGACTTGGTTTTGAGATTGAAGCTTAATGCACCCCTGAATATTGAAGTGGGAGACTTTCTACACCGACGATCCTGTTGTTGGGTACACATGCAGATTACTCTTTCCTGAGCAAAGCAAGTGGGTGACTGGCACCACTCTCACACCTTTGAATATTGAAGTGAATTATAAGTTTCTGTCCACAGAAGATGATAATTGAATTAAATAAAAATAACCTAAAAGATTTGGTGTTTCCACCGTAGTCACGGAAACAGTGCTATGATTTTCATTTTTCAGTACTTTATTTTATTTTATTTTTCAATTGGGTCCTTTATCATTGTGTTTATTGGGAATTAGTCTTTGTATTTTGTTTCTCATTGCTTTCTATGAGACTTTGTAGTCCCAGCAAAACATCTTGCTATTGGATTGGTTTTTGAACTTGGAAAAATCTATTTGATTTTATGATTTGTACAAAATTAAAAGTTAAATGACTAAAATTGAAAAAGAATAAGAAAACCATGTTATAGAAAAGAAAAAAATTTGTCCTTACGTTTATTTGCTAAATTTTGCTTTGGGGTTTTGTCAAAGTTTCTTTTTAGTCCTTGTAGTTTCGAGATCAAATGTTTTAGTTCAAGATTTTATTTTGTTCCTATCTTTGCCCTGGTTTGGGAGAGGAAAAGAGTCATTGAAAAAAGACTAAGTAGAGAGAAAGTTATCAGTTAATCAAGATATCAACCATGAAAAAAGTAGTTCTTGATGTCAACGAGTTTCATTAAGGTGTTCTTTGATATTCATTTTGTTTGAAAAAGTATTTTGTTTCTATCTTTGTCCTGGTTTGAGAGAGGAAAAGAGCCATCAAAAAAAGGCTAAATAGAGAGAAAGTTATCAGTTAATCAAGATATCAACCATGAAAAAAGTAATTCTTGATATCAACGAGTTTCTTTTAATGAGAAGAGTTTCATTAAGGTGTTCTTTGACATTCATTTTGTTTGAAAAAGTATTTCGAGGCTTGAAAAGTTTTTTGAAATCGAGTTGATTCTACATTTTGAGATCGATTTTTTAAGTTTAAGACCACAAATGAGTTTTCAAGGCCTCTTGAGTGTTTTTAGAAAAAATATTCATTGGAAAATAGGATAATCTTGATAAATAAATAAATTAGAAAACTCAATCCCGAATCAACTCAATATTAAAAGATGAAATCGATATAAAACAACATTTAATTAAAAAAATAAAGTGAACTCGAGTCCAAGAAACTCGCTATATAAGTCATGTATGTCATCATATTTAATAATTTTTTTATTCTAGATATTATTTTTCATTTAATTATACGAGAAGACTTGATATTGTTTTGTATTGAATAACATTTTTTTTTAAAAGTACAAAAAATGATGATAGCCATGTAGGGATGGGAAGGCAAAGGTAGATTATATATCGACAACAAAAGATTAATTGCATTCTTTAAGGTTTGATTTAAGAAACAAAAATTGATCATCGGTAACAAATAGTGAAATTGTATTTTTAAAAAAACATTAAGGGACATAAAAAGCATTAAACAAAGAAAAGTAAATAATAGCCTGAATGTTGTGGATTAATTAACCCGTTAAACTTGTCACGCTATAAAGGATTCAATTGGATTCAATAATTTGTTTTCTCAATTTTTTAAAAAACTAAACATAAAAAAATAGTCCAACCTCGTGGGTCTAGGCATTAAAACAAAACAGCTCAGCTAACATGTTTGAGCCTATTTTTTTATTATTTCATAAAGAGGCGCTTTTTATATATAAAAAAGACAACATACAACATGTCGTTTGTTTTCTGTAGATTTCAGCAACCACGGGTCGCTGAAAAATCAAGGTTTCTATTTCCTTTTCATTTTAAAACTCATTTTCAATATATTGTTGACTCAAAACACCTAGATAATACTCAAAACACCTTGATAATCCATGCCCACAATAAACCCAAAAAATTAAATTCAACCCGAAGCCAAAATTATTCACATGATCAGATCTAGCTTCTCGGAAAAAGGAGAAGGAAAAAAACACCAGGGAAAACTCCACTAATGAAATGGTACCCATGGACACAAAAATTGACCATTTTTTTTTGTCATAATCATCGACAACGATAAATTTCTCTCTTTAAGTCAAAATCTGGTGGCCTTTTCTCTTTTCTAACACAAAAAAAAAAAGAGAATGAAAAATTAGGAAAATGATCTTTAGCACTAAAATTAAATTTAGAAAAACTAAAGTAGTTGTGTACCTCATAGGTAAAAAAAAAAAGGACTAAAATAAACTTTTCAATTGAAATTCTAAGATGCCATCTATTTTATATGTGCTTTGCATTTTAGTTCTTTATCTTTCAATTCAACCCTTCCTTAAAAAAAATACAATTAAGTGCTAATTTGGGCTTAAAAAGGACTTAATTGTGCTAAGAAAAAATTTAAGGATCAAATTGAAATTTTTTAAAAAATTCATTATTTCAATCTACAATGATTTGTGAGAGTAAACAATAAGTGTTGCTATAATGAAAACACCACAAGGCTGAGTGTTTGTTGATTTTCTATAAAAACAAACAGTCTCTTACGTACATCAAATTATATATTACTCTTAATATCACTGCCAGAAGAGTTTAACATGCTCTTGTACGAATGAGCTCTTCGAAGATTAATGAGTTTTCGGTGATATCATCATGGTTGTGAAATGTTTAAGAAAGAATTGACTAGCGGTTTCTTGTACAAGGGGAGAGCTACTATAGCCAAGATTGGCTGATATTGACTTGAGGCATGATATATATAGCTAGAAAAATGGAAGGTCCTAAAAGGTTTGGAAGTTTTTAATTAATAACACCCTTCATTTTTACAAGTTTTGCATCCCAAAAATTAATTATTTTCTTATTCTTCCTCAATCCTAAATTTCTGATTCCAACCTTAGACGTCGGCCTCGGGTGTTAAAGTGAACAATGAGAAAATATTAACCTTTGGACCTTCATTTCAGGTCAGCCAATAAAGCATCTCTTCTGTTCACATCAAAATCTCTAGACGATTATCCATATTTACGCACTGCTGATGTTTAAAATCAGGTATATTCTTTATGTATGGAGAATTCTAACGAGTCCATATCTAGGGTTTCAAAGAAAAACCCATGTGAAATGCCTCAAGTATCAATTCGGTACCAGTCCACTTGTGTATTAAAGCACACTAATTAAGACCAGACCTTCACACAGGTATTGACCGATGGAGGGCAGAATAAATTGAGCCAGCAATACGTGTGTGTGTGTGTGGAACAAGGACTGCGCATGGACCCTTAAGTCTTTGATCTATATGCATAATATTCTTAATTGTTAGGCCATTTAAATACTATTTACACGGAATTTGCATCGATCTAAGCCTATGTGGATTCCACTTGAATCACTAATAAGCTTTGTCAAAGCCCCAGAATTGGCCTGTCAAAGTTTGCCAGTACTTGGCTCAAGTCAAAACGTCTTAGTGCGCTCGATCTTCCACGCTTTGATTGCTTTCTTTTTGCAGCAAAGATGGTTGACCGTTCTTAGGGTTTGTACAGGTTTGGACTTTGGATATTGGCTAGCGAGATTAATAATAAAAAAAGAGCTTAAATTCAGTGATTCGTTTGCAAATTTGAGAGAGAATTGGATCTTCTAGCAATGAAGGGTTTTTTTTATTGTAGCTACTAATGATGTTCATGCTCTCGGCAATCGCACGAGTGTGAGATCATGCTTGCATGGCATGTGATATCGCACGAGCATTAACTAAAAAATTAAGATGACAGTCAAATAGTTCATAACCCTATCAACAGGATATTCAAAACTAGGTAAAGCAGATTCAAATCCTAATGATAATATAATGGGATATATGTATGTATGTATGTCTGTATGTAGTATAACATTATTAAGCCTTAGGTTGATATATATAAGAATCATCTCACAATAAAAATATTTAATTCTCATATAATTACGACTATAAAGACTTGATATAGTCAATTATCAAGTTAATTGAATATACTCAAAGAATATGGGAGTTAATTGAATGAATTCAAAGAAAATA
The DNA here is from genome assembly GCA_007827005.2 of Populus simonii. Classification (NCBI taxonomy): domain Eukaryota; kingdom Viridiplantae; phylum Streptophyta; class Magnoliopsida; order Malpighiales; family Salicaceae; genus Populus; species Populus simonii. Next base: position 19,955,227 of record CM017467.2, on the reverse strand, counting down.
AATGTTTGTAAATAATATAAAATCATTTATTTATCTTTATCTAATTAACAAATTCACCAATTGGTTGTTTGACAATAAAGGTTAATTTATCTAACATTTTTTTTTTATTTTTAGGGTTGTGGTTGGTATCCTGATCCTCTGAACGCAATTTGATTGTTTTCTTAGAAGCCCAATTCTTAAATATAGCTTAATATCTCCTTGAATTAGTTACTCGCACAATAATTTTCTTAATATCAGGGATATTGTTCTTCTCTGGAGACCATCTTCTGCAACTGTTATGGCCACTCACCTGTAAAAACAGGAGTTGACTAACTGTGCCGGAAGAAAAAGAAAGAAAAAAAACGAGAAGAAGAATTAAGACAAATTAATTCGAAACTTATCCCATTTTCTTTCATGAGAAAATGACCAAACTTTTTCAAATTCTCCGTTCCACAAGCAAATTGAATCTATTCTGTGATTTGCTGCTTTCAACTTGAGAAAGTTGGGCAAAAGCCCATTAGCAAAGTTTGCTGTCATGTTCTTCGACGTATCTACATGCTAAGTCAAACTTGGCAATATATCAATATATGTGCACGTATATATAATCATCTCTACTACCTGCTTATGTATTAATCCAGTTAAATACTATGCTCAAATCTTCAATGTCTAACACCTTCATTCTCTGCAACTTTACGCGGCCTCGTATTAGCCATTGATTGATTACATTCTTTCTTTCTTTTCGTGTAAATTTGAGGGTTCTGGTAGCTTTTAGCGTGCTTCATTTGCTGGTGAAGAAAAGGTCTCTTTGTAGGCTGTGCTCTGTGGATTATTTTCTTTGTTTGTAGACAAGGTATTGCTATCTTAACATTCTTAAGTAGTTTTCTTTCAGTGTTTCTTGTCCTCGATGGACTATATATATCTCTCTTGCATTCATCTTGTCTGGTTTTGGACAGAGGTGCTCATGATCTAGGGACTTGAGTTTGACATTGATTGTACTAGAAGTCTTTTCTTTGTCTATTTTTACATTAATTAATCTCTTGGGATTTGAATTGTTAGTTAATGAGCTTTATTTATTTTCTTCTTTTAGAAAATACAAATTTCGTTTTCAGTTTGTCTGGGATCTTGTTTAATGCCAGAGAGATTAGACTAAGAGTGCGTAGCTAGGGAATACCAAAAACGCAGGGTTAGCCCTTTTATATGGCATCAAAACCGGTTTTAAATTCAAAAATAAATTTTAAAAAATAAAAAATATATATTATTTTATTATATTTTTAAATAAAATCATCATCGCAAGCTTATTTAACAAAATAAAAAAATTAACAGGAATATTATTAAATTTATGTAATAATGATACTATATTAATATAAACGTTTAGACCGTGTGAACATGGATGCCCTTCTCATGGGGTGCTTCTCTTGCGCTTTTTTGCTACATTTCCATTCATTCATATAAATATAATACGAAGGCACAGGATCCGTCACTACACAAACTTCAACCAACACCATCGACATAACTTCTTCATAGCCTTCTTGCTTGGTCTTTCCTTGCTCTTTTTGGACCAGAGTTATTCTGAGCTTTTCTTTGGCTACAACGCTGAAATTCTAACACTTTGTGCTGTTTGGGTGGCAGAAAATCAAGTCTGGTGTTAATTTGAAGCATATTTTCAATACAGTCGAGTTTAAATGCTTAAAAGTTGGACATTAAGTATGAATAATTAATGGTTTAAGTTCCATGTATGTTAATTTGATTGCTTTTGCAGGTAAACATTCATTTTAATTGAAATCAAGATATTGGCTTAATCCAGAATTCGACTATGAAAAGCGGGGATGACTTGGAAGGGATGCTTGGTGATTATGTTGGAGGGAAGGCCAAGTCCAAGTTACATAGGATTCCCTCAGCTAGGCTTGTTACAGCTCTTACTTGTCTCCAATTTGCTTTTGCAATTTATGCAACTTTCTTACTATACTACATGAGCCCTACAATAGATTTAAGAGCCAAACCAGACTTTACCTGGGCTACCAGAATCGCACAGCAATGGAAGCAATTTATTATCCCACCCCACGTTCTTGGTCGATACCAAGAAGCTGCTTATCTTGTCAGAGCAGAGATCCAACCAATCAATCCATCACAAGTTTGCGAACATGAAAAGATTGATTTCCAGCAGAAGAAGTCAAATGATTCTCAAATGATTAAGTTGAAGAGAGAGCTGTATGATGAGGTATTGGATTTTCAAAGGAAGTCCGTTGGCACAGAAACACTGTCTGAGCTAATGGCAATGAATTCTAAGTGGGATCTGCGAGGACCCAATAAGGCAAAGGTCACAGTGATCTTAAACCATTTCAAGAGAAAGACACTTTGCGCACAGCTTGATTCTCTGCTTCACCAGACACTTCCTTTCCACCATGTTTGGGTACTTTCATTTGGGAGCCCGAATGAGCTCTCACTAAAGCGAATTGTAGACAGCTATAATGATTCAAGAATCAGTTTCGTTAGTTCTAGCTACGATTTCAAGTATTATGGAAGGTTCCAAATGGCTTTACAAACCGAAGCCGATCTTCTATATATCGTTGATGATGACATGATTCCAGGCAGGAAAATGCTACAGATATTATCGCACGTAGCAGGGACGGAAAAATACAAGAACTCAGTTTTGGGCAGCATAGGAAGGATTTTGCCTTTTAGGCAAAAGGACTTCACATTCCCTAGCTACAGAAAGTTCCGGTCCAAAGAGGCAGGGCTCTATTTGCCTGATCCTGCTTATGATATAACAGTTAATAAAATTGTGCAGGTGGATTTTCTTTCCAGTTCATGGTTTTTATCTGCAGAGCTTGTTAAGACACTATTCGTTGAGGCACCTATGACCTTCAAGACAGGAGAAGATCTGCATCTTAGGTATGACCATTCTTACTACATTTCAATTTTTTGTTTTATTTTGATCACTTGTATTCGGTAATTAAAATTAAAAAAAAAGTGATGGGTTCCTGTAAACTTTGATCTCTAGGAGTCACCCCGCTTTCTTCACATTAATAACAATATTGGTTTAAGCTAGTAGTAACAATTTTTATAAAACATTCATGCAAGTATTATTGAGCTTTTATTGAGTTGGTAACCTGTTCAGTAGTATATTGGCAAGCATTTGAAGTTTTATACTTAAAATCAGCTTTTTTATTAGATGCAATGAGTTTTCAATACAAGAATCTTCATAGACTAGCCTTCCTTTTTTAAAGATGTGGCCAACTTTTCTTCTGTTAGTCACTATCCTGAACTTCGTTAATATAATATTTTCCACTTCGAGATGATGCTCTGTATCCTGTTTCCACCACTGGTATTTCTGTATCCACTAACCTGTCTACATGTTTAATTTGATAAATGAAATGAAAATAACTGTGTTGGAATTAGCACTTCCCTTTTGAGATTCTCTGTAGCACTATCTGCGCATTGTGGAGGAATAGTTTGGTTAGGACATAGGAGTAAGTTCAAGTGTACCGTCAGTGGAGGTTGGAGGAGGGTGCACCAATACATCAGTCATGGTTTATTATTTTTTAGCTTTTGGAAATGTGCAAATGGTTTCCAAATCTGAAACTATGGTTATCCATGTAATTTTTAAGTCATTTAACTGCTATAACCATTACCAAAATAACAAGTGATGGTAAAAATGGTTTATCATGATAGTTGATTGTAGAAGAATGGCAAGTTTTCTCAATATGAGAGAAGTGGTTCTCTGGATATCCAACTTCTTCTCTTTTTTCTGTTTTTTTCCTTTAGATTTACTATTCTTTTGTCTTCCTGATTGAGCTTCTAATGTTATGATTTTTATCCAACATATGCAGCTACCAGCTTCAGAAGTACAGGAATGCTGGTTCATTTGTGCTTCCAGTTGATCCAAACGATAAGGAAACATGGGGTGATAGTGAGCACAGGCTTGCTTATGTTTCTGAAACCACTGTAATTTTCAAGGACATTGTTCAAGTCCGAGATGATCAGTGGTGGAAAGCACTGTCTGCTGGTTATGTGACTCAGTGGGCAGCAATGCACCCTCAAAAAATAGATGCACTCTTTTATGCCCACTCGGTCGATGAAGTTAAAGCACTTGCACCACTTCTTGAAAAGTTCAGGTCAACTGCTGGCAAGAAGGCATACATTGCTATCTCTGGAGGCAGTTTTTGCCCTTGTGAAGATGCTGCAACTGCTCTTAATTGGCCTAAAGTGGTTTGCAAAGAGAGAAGATTCAGGATATTTGATTTGGCGGTTGGGGCGCAGTCAGGTATATCAGACTCGGAAGTGCCAGTGATGCAGGCAGTGTACTCGAGCATGAAAGGATTGATCAAAATTCACAATCCCAGTGTGGTGATCACAGTGAATGACATTGATCCTAATGTGAAGAAAGCCTTGAAAATGGCGACAGAGACTAATGTTAATGGCACAACGATGGTTCTTCTTCCAAGGCCCTCTATATCAAAGGTTCTTTGGATGGCTGATCTAAGATCAGCTGCTTTGCCAAGTAAGGATGCATCCTCACTTTTCTGCCCTTGAAATTATGATCTATATTGTGGAACCTTTCTTTTTATGGATATGACTGACCATACACTTTAATTTGTCGATGCAGACTGGAATAAAATGCGGATTTCTGTTAACATAATCACCCAAAACCGTGCCCCTTCCTTAACAAGACTTCTTGAATCTCTCAGCAATGCTTATTATTTGGGGGATGAAATCCCCATCAGCTTCAACATGGACAGTAGAGTTGATGAGGAAACTATAAGATTGGTGAACTCATTCGATTGGCCTCATGGTCCTAAGACCCTCAGAAGAAGAATCATCCAAGGAGGCCTAATTCGAGCAGTCAGTGAAAGTTGGTACCCTTCTTCTGATGATGATTATGGCCTCCTACTCGAGGATGATATTGAAGTCTCTCCATTCTACTATCTGTGGATCAAATATGCTCTTCTGGCCTACCACTATGATCCTCAAGTGTCACTGCCTGAGCTCTCCTCCATCTCGCTTTACACACCTAGATTGGTGGAGGTGGTGAAAGAAAGGCCTAAATGGAATGCAACTGAGTTCTTCAAGGGGATCCATCCTAACACACCTTATCTACACCAACTACCTTGCAGTTGGGGTGCAATGTTCTTCCCTAAACAATGGAGAGAATTCTATGTTTACATGAACATGAGGTTCACTGAAGACGCCAAGGCAAACCCAGTTCAGATTCCAAAGTCAAGAACAAATGGATGGCAAGCTTCATGGAAGAAGTTCCTCATTGACATGATGTACCTCAGAGGATATGTTAGTCTCTATCCCAACTTTCCAAACCAGGCAAGCTTTTCAACTAATCACATGGAACCAGGGGCTCACATTAGTGCAAAGGACAACGTTGTTAAGCATGACAAGACAGATTTTGAGGTGCCTCTACTGAAGGAAGATTTTACATCCTTTTTGCCTGATGGCAGGTTGCCTCCAGCATCCAAATTGCCATCACTTAACTTGTTCAACCAGCCTGTTTCGCTTAAGGGTCTAAAAGCAGCTGGAGCTAAGTTGGGTCAAGACGTCCTCGGATGCGACAATGCCACAGAAATTGTGAGTGTGGATCATGAAACAGGTCTGCCGACGCGATGCACAAAATTCTGATGACTGAAGATTTAGGTGATTGATTAAAAAAATTTCTTCTTTTTAAATCTTTGTAACATTTTTCTTAGCTTTATAGTTTGTCTATAGTCCATACACAAGATTATTTGAGCTATCCAGTGGAGGAAACAGTTGGATTCAAAGGAGGACTGCAGTTTCTTCCTTTATTGGATTTTCCCAATCAATGGTTCAATTTCAGTAGCCCTTGTTATCGGCCTTGATTTTGATCGGTAATGACATCTTAAATTTCTTTCCAAACATGGAAGACAATAACCCTCTGGAATTGGGCCGGGCTTCTGAAGCCAACTAGTTCCGCAAACACCAAAAAGCATGGAAGTTCGGGTGTGTTGTTTTTACGGTCAAAAAATGTTTTTGAATTTCTTTTTAAATTATAAAAAATATATAATTTTAATATATTTAAAACAAAAAAACATTTTGAAAAACAACTGCTACTATAATTTTAAACACTAACTATATCTCAAACACTACTGAAAACTATAATACAGTCTAGTAGACCGATATAAACAATTCAAGATGAGCTTGCCATGGACATGGACTGTACTTATACCAGTTTAAATTTTATATTCATCTATAGTATTCAGTAAGTTTTAAGATGAAGTTTGAGAGTGTAATAATAGTTGTTTTTAAAAGTATTTTTCATTTAAAAATACATTAAAATAATATTTTTTAAAATTATTTTTTATAGCGGCATATTAAAATGATCTAAAAATCTAAAAAAATTCATTTTATACAAAAATAATCAAACTTTATTAAAACTTCGGTGCAAACATAGCCCCAAAAAGGATCTATGTCATCAAATGTGACCATTTCTATGGTTATTTAAAACCAATATAATTACATTAATTTTAAGTTACAAACTATAAAAAAGCTTTTATTCATTATCTCATAATAATCTATATCACTTAGTAACTTGAACAATTATCTTGTAATTTATCACTTAGTAACTTGAACAATTATCTTGTAATTTTAATAATGACAAATATTATATTACATTTACTACTCTAAAAAGAATTATAAATCATACACTTCCTAATTAATAAGTGAATATGACTTGTCTAGTAGATTTATTTAATATACGTTAAGAAATTATATGACATCTTCGTAATTGAATTAATACTATACTTATGGTAATTATGAGAATTAAGTATAATTTCAATAAAAAGGCTTATTACATTTGAGAAGAAAATTATTATTTAAGTCATAGAATAAATACTTTTAATATATTTAACACATTATATTGTAAATAAACATCACGTCAAGAGATCATTCATAGAATAAGAATGTTAGCTATTTAATTCATGTTTCGTTTCGAGTGTAATGTTTTTTTAAAAAAAATATCAAATGTACATGCTTTTTTTAATGTGTTTTTTTATATAAACCCATAGAAAACCAGTGCAAAATAATAAGATCCCATGAATTAAAATTCTCAACAAATCAAATATCAAAAGTTAAAATTTTTTAAAAAAATTAATTACATAAAAGGATCTAAAAAAATTAAGGATGAAAAAAAATTAATTAGATCGCAAATAAAAATTTTCAATTGAAATGTTAAATTGAATTGAAAAATAACTTTAAGAAAAAAAATGAGGGCTAACCTAAAAAAATAAAAAATAAAAAAAATTGGTTGCATTAATTATGATTGTCAAATGGCTAATAAGATGAGTATGAAGCTCTCTATATATATTAAACAGATCTTAGAAGCATCACGCATGTATATGAGTTCATAGAAACCTAGTTAGGTTGAGGGAACTTGAGAAAAATCAAGTGAGAGCCGAAAAAGAAAATCTGACTTGCAAAATCCTAGAATTGACCAAAATCTAGCCAAAACGAACCAAGTAGAGCCTAAATCCTACCAAATAACACTTGCATATCATAAACATATTTCTTGTAAACTCCATTGGTTATATTATTGCATACCAAGCTACAATTCTACGAATCCCAAGCTACCTACCGGATTTTCACAGTATAGACCAAAGTCTGTGCATGTTTTATACAAAATTGTTTCTAAAGTTCTATCAATATCCAGGTTGAAAAAAAGTTATTCCTTGCATTATTAGTTTTAATAAGATAGTTTTTACAGCGGAATGTATAACGAATACTGAAAATATTTAAAAACATCGAAGTATAATAACATAAAAGATTTAAAAGCTCTAAATTTAGATGTGTTGGTTTTATTTATATAAATGCTACTTTTATCTGTTAAAGACCTAGCTACTCACCCCTCTCTAAACTTGACTTTTAGTTCTATAACTGGTATTAGAGCCTTAGTCTTTTGAATAAGACTTATCCATCTAAGAAAGAAGATCATGGCCAACTAGCTAAAGGAATTGAGAAGGATCTGCGCACTACCAAGGCTCATGTCTTATGAAAGATGTGGGAGGTTGCTCGTACAGAAACAACACAACTAAAGGAATCCAAAACCAACACTCTAATTATATATACAAGATTTTGAGATGTTCATAAAGGAGCTCGACGAAAGCATCAAAGAGACGAGCGCAAGGTTTGTCACCATTGTTAATGAGTTATAAAATCTTGAGAAAAGTAATCAAAGAACCTAAAAAATTTAATTTGAGGGCTCTACCTAGACATTGGGATTCGAAAGTAATGGTTATTGAAGAGTCAAAAGATTTGAGGACACTCAAATATGATGAGCTTGTTGGTCTCTTATTGCTCATGAGTTCAAATGAAGATTAATTTGACTTTAAGAGGAAAAACATTATAGTCAAGAGACTTCACATGATGATGATGGAGCTATTCTAATTTTAAAATTGAAATTCAAAAGTATGGTTTAAAATAAAATATTTCCTAGCTAGGAGGCACAGCTACAAAGATAACAATGGTGAAACTAGCAAAAGAGATGAATTCATTTGCTATTAATGTATAAAACACAGACATGTTAAGAGAGATTACTCCTTGCTTAACAATAACAAGTTAAGAGAACAAGAAAGAAAGTCATTAAGAGTTATATATTTTAGAGGATCTTTTCCTAACTAAAGGTGATGATGAATATGAATTGGAGGAGATTATTAATTTTTATATCATGGCAAAATATGACAACGTTGATACCATGGATGGAAATTATTGCATGGCATCATAGCGATATTGACAAGCCAAATGTCTCTCGGGAGTCTCCAATAAGAGCTGAGAACTGTCTTTTTGTGTCCAAATTATTTTAATACAGTTGGTTGGGATGATGGGATGGAGAAGACGACAATATTTAGAGCTCAGTGTTCCTTGCTCTTTTGGATGTGTATATATATATATATATAAAAGTTGTTAATTCCTCTAAAATTTAATTATTTTCAAAAAGAAAAAACAGAGAGAGAGAGAGGAGCTTCACCTACCTTCGATGATTTTGAGCAGGCAGGGCTTCAAGGAGATGATTTCTACTCTGTCATGCAACCCATGCCCTTTCACCTAAAAACAAAAAAAAAAAAAAATTAAAAATAATATTACTAATAACTCTCTAGCTACACATGCTTTACAGAGGATAGAAATGGTAGAATAGAACACCTCGTGAGATAAAGAATAGTTTGTGAGATGATGCAGCTCACGATGAGATTCTTGTGGGCCTAGTAGAGGCCCTAGCCGTCGCGAGCCCCGGTCCCTTCAAAAAATTAATCTTGTATCACCATATACATAAGATCAATCTTGCACAAGTCTTTGATTCTTAGGTTGTTCTTATTTCAACGCATATTGAGCTTTGTTTTCTTGAATTCTGTAATAATTTTATGATGATTTCCATTTTTTTCCCCACTGTCACGGCCGGACAAGCGAATGGGACCAGTTTGGGTGGTCAAAAACTGCAACCAATGTTAATGGTAAAAGCTTATATATGAGCTCCTGCACAGTGTTGCAGATTCTGTTGTTTTAAAAAACTTGTACATCCCGTTTTCATTAACGCAACATTCAGCAGAGTCAGTACTCATTGTATTGTAAGTTTCTTAGTAAACAACTAATAACTATTTCGTAATTAGATTACTTTAATGTGTTTTCTTGTACTTTAATGACTCATAAATCATTAATAAGTTTGCTAGCAAATTTCAAACTCAACTCTAAAGATATTGTTTTTTCTTGTCTATACCAATTAATAATGTTATATTATATATGGATAAAAAAACTTAAAATGTTTAATTTTCAGCTTAACTGGAATTACATCAAAATTTTATTTTTAGCTTTAGATATAATCTAAATAGTATATAATAGTTTTGTCTGACAGATTTGCTCTGACCATCTCTAATCCCGTTAAAATTTCTTGTTTAAGTTGAATTTCTTATGCAATTAGAATTTACACTTCTCAGCTTTAATAACTTGTTCCAATATACTATTTCTAGGTTTTTACTTAAAATTATGCTAAAAATATTTTATTTAGTTTTTTTAACACTTTGTGTCTCTTATAACATTGTTAGGTATAAAACAACTTAAGTAGATTATTTAGAGCATAAAACATGAATGAAAATCTAAGAATAAGATAAATAAAAATAGAATAATACGTGTGCATAGTAAAATATTATTTGTGACTGAAGTCATCTAAAATATTATGAATGGGTCAAACTTGGTTTTGGTGCCTTTTAAAGCAATCATGATCTTGGTCTCTTTCGCTAGAATTTAGATGCATGCTGCCCATCCGTTGCTATCATCACACCCACCAGACAGCCTTCACCACACCAAATTGCCATGATCTATCGATTCTTATTTTTTGTTGGGTTCAATTTAAAAAAAAAAAAATTTTATATTTTTAAATTATTTTAATATACTATGTAAAATACTCAATATATCATGGTTTTACCTTAAATCTGCACAACATGACATATCTTGGAGTCTTTTTTTTTATTTATTCAGTAATTCACCTTACGAAATAGGATATTATTGATTTAATTTTGTCTGATTATTGATTTGATAGGTTACATTATTAGATTTATAGCAGAAGAATGGGAAAAATTGATCTGTGTTATGATTTATTTAGAGCTAAAATTAATAAAATGGTAAAAAAGTGAATGGGTACTGTCTATTAAAAGAATAAAAAACATTTATACTCAACTCAACAAATTAATTGTTTGTGGTAGAGCAAACACCCGATACATGCATGAACTTTTTTATGACAAATTAAACAACAGAGTCCTTTGTTGATTTCTTGGCGTCATGACTGATTTCTTTATCTTGCATGCCCAAAATTGGAGTGCTATCCTTATCTTTCATCTGAAACAAACGAGGAGTAGCAATTTGTTTTCAATTCCTAAATAATGAGCAGAGATATTCATGTCAAAAGATCAGTAGTGTATATATATATATATAGTACCTGGGAAGCTAGTGAAAGGTCCACTGATTGTTTCCTTTTATTCTCTTGGACGCAGAAATATGAATATAGGCCCATGCCAAAAATGGCAACTAGTATTCCAATAATGTTTCTCATTGTGAAAGGATCATGTAACAGAGTGTACCCAAAGCCAAGAATAAGGCAAGTTTTGAGGTGTCCAAGCACTTGATAAGTAACTGGTGAGGTCTTGCCGATAACCATGAATGTGCTGAAGTTCACAGACACAGATATAATGCATGAAAGTATAATGAATGCCTGCAAAGTTTTTCAAGGATAAAGGCTTTCTGTCACTCTTTCATGTGTATATATATAGTCAGAGCACGAAAACACGAACAAGAGAGAGATGGGAATAGGATAAATACCAAGACTAGTGAAGAATATTTGTATGCAAAGACGTTCTTTCTGGTGAGGAATTGATCCACCAAGGGGCCTGACACAAAGAGAATTGCTGCTTGAAATGGGGCTGACTGGTAAAGCAGCTGTGTGGAAGACACATTTAGCCTCTTTTGTATTGTACTTGTCAGCTGATCAAGAATTAATCAAGTTAAGAATGAACTTGTCCCTCTAGGCGCAGCATTAGCAGGCTAATGATTTTCTTGAAATATATATGTAGTTTATGAAGTCGAACAAGTTTGTTTTCATTTTCAAAGTCAAATTATTCCCCGAGATCATTACCAGCTGAAGTATGATAATGTAACACCGAATTGAAGTGAAAACAATCAATGGCGCATGCAAAGAAAGGATACAATTTGCCCAACGCAGGTTGTTATAATGGCTAGGAGAGAGAGGACTGTTCCAACGAAGTTGAGCTGGAGATCAGTCACAGAGGCAATGCCAACTCCAACAAGCAAGACAAAGAGCGAAAGCTTTATCTTCTGGCTGCGATAAGTAGAGAATATAATAGAGTGCTTGGAGAAAAATCATATAACATTAATACAAGCTGTATATTGATATCTGATCTGATATTTATATAAAAATATGCAGGACTGTAGTAACCTGAATTGCTTCTTCAGGAACAGAGTTTCCAATAGGACAGTGAATGGTATGATTGCAAGTTTGGTCATCTGCAATATAAAGAAGAAGAAGGAAGAAAACATCTCCAGGACCAAGAGCGAGTAAAAGAAAAAAGAAAAAAAAAAACTGTATCAACTTGGCGAACCGATTTGGAAGTGAAAGTAGAATTAACGTTTACCTGGTAGAATCCAATAGAATTGAACCCAAGACTCAAGTTGAGAAGTCCAATAGAAACCCCATTTAGAATTCCAAAGAGCATCACAGGCTTCATGTCAATGGATTTGGACTCAAACAAATTGAGACGCTGTGCCGCATGAAGTGTGCAGAATGTTACCATGAGGTGCCAGCTAGTGAGAGTTGTAGCTGCAACATCCAAGGAAAAAAGAAAGGTAATTTTTTTCTGCTTTCTTATTGTGAGAAATCCAATAAAAGGCTTCAATTCGCAACTCCCGGTTCTTAATGACAATGGCAAAATGAAAAGAAATCTTCAAAAGAATGCATGCCCTCTTAATTTGTGCAGGTAACAAGTTTTTACCAAATGGGAATCCAAGATTGCTCATCAAAGCTTTGTTGCAAATGACAATGGAGACAGATGATGCAACTGAAAGGAACAGGGCCCCAATAACACCCAATTGGAAGCTCGGCATTTCTCCCATCTCACGGAGAATTATACCTGCGAAAAGATAAGGTCTGAGAGATGCCATACTTCTAACTAGCATAGCATATGCTTGCCTGTGTCATAGAGTCAATAAATATATAATTCTATGATATATTAACACATAATTTTTACTTCAATTGGCTAATTAGTGTAAACTGCAAGAGAAATATTAGTTAACAAGAAAACTATTTCAAGATTAAGGATAGGTAAGCTTCATCAAAGTAGTTATAGCTCTGTGAAATGATAAAACAACTGCTGTTGGTGATGATGATGATTGAGTCTACACATGATTGAGTTTAGTACGTAGTGCTCCATTGTGAATGAAGCGTAGAATTCATATATGACGTCTTAACGTAAGGTGGTTCTGTCCCAACTTAACGTAAGGTTAATTAGATAAGTAAGAACAAAACCTTAATATATAATTTATATGCTTTTATAATTGATTGGCCATAGCTACACGTATTAATTGATTGGTTGGCTAGCTAAGCAACTCTCCTTCAGAAGGAACAATTCTGAGGCTACATAGACAATGAGAGTGTTGATCATGGACTAGAAAAACAGACACACATATACATGGTACATGCACATGAAGTACCTTGAACGAAGATAAATTTGCTGGGAGTTGTGAGGAGCCCTGAAAACTCAAAGAAAACAGAAATGTTGTGTATGGGAGCTCTAAGCAGCCCTGGAAACTCACAAAGAAAAAATCACTATCACCTAGTTAAAACAAGTGTATTTGTAGATTCGATTTATACAAAGTATACAAACCTTGGAATTCTTTATCTGCCTCTGTACTTACAATAAATGCAGGGCCCCTACAACTCCATGCAGTCACCGGAATCCGGGAGATAAACTTAAAGCAAGTTTTTGGAGATGAAATGGGCTTGAAATGTGTATGCCTGTGTGTTTGGTTATATGGTGGGGAGGTTGTATGACAAAGCAACTTTAGCACCCGCACCCTTAAATTTTTAGGCAACAAATCTTTGTGCCTAACTCTTTAATGATTATTTTTACTATGTGGGATTGTTCGGTTTTTTGTTTTATTTTGATCTCCCATGATTTCACTTACTTCCAGAAGGAAGTAGGTTGAGGCAAGATTACAGTCAACAAGGTAAATTTTCAGTTTCAAATGATTAAGACACAATTTTCAGCTAATCTCCCCTCTTGTTTATCCCATTTTACGTGGAAATTTCCCATACAAATTACCTAATGTGGAATTTACAGTGAGGATAGGTCCTCCCGTAAGGTAATGATCTAGCTAATCTACTACCAGCTATACCTTTAACTCTTAACAATTATGAGGATGCTAGCCGAGTCGTAGGACACAAGGAAGGAAGGTGAGATGAACATATCTTATATGCTAGTGAGAGATATCTGCCAATGCAAGCAAAAAGTTTGCCTTCAAAATCAATTAGTGTTCGGTGAGAGAACTTGAATCTCACTCCAAAACAATACATGGCTACCTCACCATCGCCAACCAGACAATTTAAAAAAGGCCCCTCTCGCATTAACAATTAATTCAACTAATTTGACTTTGGTGTTGCACCAAAGCCCACTGTTCATATTATTAGTATAACAAATGTTCAGGTTAATTTTTCAAAAAATTCACTCTGGCTCGGCACTTGGTGAGTTCATAATTTACCGAAGCAGAGTGACCGACTTATTGGTGGAGCCTTCGATTTTTGGGTCTCACCGACCCCAAAAAGTTTTTCAATCTTTATAAAGTCTCTATCTCTCATCTAGTTTTTTTAATGTCTTACGATTTGATTAGGATATGTGTAACAGTCAATTCCATTTTAGAGTGTGTTTATGATTGTAATATGGTATAGTTTTTTATAATTTAAATAATAAAAATTAAATATTTTTTAAAATTATGATCGATTTAAAAATATCTACAACCGTAACGAAACCTAATGATAATATTTTATAGCATAAATATCCTAAAACTTTCAAGATACATATATAATTTCCTATAATTTTCATAAAACAATCTACAAGATGCAAAAACAACATATTTAGAAAGGGACAAAAACATTGAGTTGAGATATGCTTCTAATATAGTCTAAAAAAAAGACTCTATTTTAGTTGATGCGCAAAGAAAGAGTTGTTATTGATATTCATGCTCATGCTTAAGTATTCATGATAGAACATTGATTTTCAACACAAGAGAAGCTTGTAGGTGAGATGCGGGAACATTTTCAGAGGAATTAGAAGTTGAAACTTCTCATGCATGTTAACAAAACAACTAAATATATGAGGTCGGTTTCACTATAAATATCCTTTCAAAGGTAAAAGAAGACAAATTGCTTATTATTCAAAAATAATATTTTATGTATGGTGAGGTTGCTTATACTTTTGATTCTTTATCGAACTCTTGAGAACTTATAAAAGATAACTATTTATGTGGTGTTCATCCTTACACTTCAAGTTTGTGATTCTTTATAAATAACACAAGAGAAGATTTTCAACACAAGAGAAGCTTGTAGGTGAGATGCGGGAACATTTTCAGAGGAATTAGAAGTTGAAACTTCTCATGCATGTTAACAAAACAACTAAATATATGAGGTCGGTTTCACTATAAATATCTTTTCAAAGGTAAAAGAAGACAAATTGCTTATTATTCAAAAATAATATTTTATGTATGGTGAGGTTGCTTATACTTTTGATTTTTTATCGAACTCTTAAGAACTTATAAAAGATAACTATTTGTGTGGTGTTCATCCTTACACTTCAAGTTTGTGATTCTTTATAATCAACAGGTTGGAACCTTTTATCCAATAACTTTGAATTATTGGTTCAAGTAATCATTAGGTCAAGTTTTTTAATAACATGATTTTAGCTTTATTGAGTTTTTTTCTATCTTGATCATGGGTTCTAGGGTTCTTAACCTCTGGATTCACATCAATTGGTATCTGAGCAATCTATCCATCTTTAATTTTCCATGTTATTAGTCTTTGTGTTTTCAATTCTTGAGTTTGTGACATCTTTTTTTAAAAAAAAAGAGAGAAAGAAAGAAAGCAAAGAAAGCAAAGCTTTCTAATTAAAAAGAGCTATTTTCAAATTAGTATTAAAAAACAAAATAAATTAAGTACTATATGATCATAAAGAGATTACTCGAACACCTCCTAATCATGATATTAAGTATTTTCAATGTTTAAGAATAAATCACATAGCATCTCAATGATCAAACAAGAGAATTATGATATTATATGATCATAAAGAGATTGAATCTGAAATTGAAACCAATGATGAGAAGATCCCACCACTTGAAGATGTTAGTGATAATAATATTGAGTTTCTGGCTAAAAGTAAGTCATTTGTGATTAGGCGAGCATTGAATGTTCAAATTAAAAATGATGATTTGGAGTGATAAAAAAAGAATATTTTTCACATGAGATGCCACATCAATAATAAGGTATATAATATGAGTATAAATGATGGGTGTTATGCTAATACGGCTAACACTACACTTGTCAAAAAGTTGAATTTGAATACTATAAAACATCCTAGACCTTATAGATTTTAATGGTTAAATGAATTTGATAAAATGAACGTGAGTAAATAGGTTTTGGTTTTTTTTTATTGGGAAATATAGTGATGAAGTTTTATGCGATGTTGTTCCTATGCATAAAGGTCATTTATTATTGGGGAGGTTATGGTGGTTTGAAATGAGGGTTGTACATGATGTAGTTAAGAATAAATATTTATTTATAAAAGATGAAAAATACATCACTCTTGTACCACTATCACTAAAACAAGTTTATGATAGTCAATTAAAATTAAAAAGAAATAGTGAGGCTAAGGAAAGTGAAAATACAAATTTGATAGTAAGCCTTAAGATGAGAGAAAGGCTAGATTCGGCCAAAAACAAATTAGAGACTTGGTCAAGAGTGGAGAGAAAAATCAAGGAGGGAAGAAAGAAAGGAAGATAAAAAAAGTGTTGAGATAAAAACAAATAAACAAGTGAGTTTTTATGCAAAAGAAAAGGAGATCAAGAGTGCTTTTTATAATAACCTGTCATATTTGTACTTTTATATAAAGAGACATGTTTCAATGCTAACAAACTTGATCCTCTTGTTCCTTTTGTTGTTGTTTCTTTGTTATAGAAATTTAAGATTATGTTTTGTAAAGATATTCATAATAGTTTGTCACTACTGAGAGGAATAGAGCATCAAATTAACCTTATATCTAGAGCTGCGATTCCTAATTGACCAGCTTATAAAAGTAATCATGATGAGACAAAGATGCTTCAAAGGCAAGTTGAGAAGTTGATGTCTAAAGGGTACATAAAGGAGAGTATAAGTTCATATATGGTGAATATTTGTGACAAGAAATGAATCGAAATTTTAAGATGACAGAACCCTTTAATCTAGTCCATATAAGGCAAGTTGAGAAGTTGATGTCTAAAAAATATGGAACTTGGAGGATATGTGTTGATTATTACACTATCAACAACATTAAAGAAAAAAAAAAGTATAGACACTATATTCATATGCTAAATAACATGTTAGATGAATTACATGGTTCATATATTTTTAGTAAAATTAATTTGAAAAGTGGATATCATAAAATTAGAATGAGATGAATGAAAAATTGATTTTAAGATTAAGTATAATTTGTATGAATGAGCTAATACACCTAGCATATTTATGAAATTAATGAATCTGTTTTACGTGCATTATAAGCAGGTTTATTATTATTTATTTTGATTATATTTTAGTATATAATAAAAGTATAGATGAGCATATCAAACATTTGTGTTATGTGCTTAATGCTTTAAAGAATGAAAAATTATGCTAATTTAAATAAGTGTACTTTTTAATGGAAAAGTTTGTATTTCTTGGATATGTTATTAGTCCAAAAGTTATTGAGATATATGAGAAAAAAAGGTGAAGGCTATCCAATAATGGCCCACATCTAAGTTATTACTGAGGTAAAAAGTTTTTATGGTGTAACTAGTTTTTATATGAGATTTGTTAAGGATTTTAGCATACTAGCCACACCACTTATAAAAGTTGTTAAGAAATATATTGGGTTTAAATGGGGGTATTCAACAATAAAATGCATTTAATTTAATTTTAAAAAAAAAAGACTATGTTGAACATCTTTATTAGCATTACCTGATTTTTCTAAAGCTTTTAAATTTGAGTGTGATGAATCAATAATTGGTATTAAAGCTTTTTTAATGCTAGAGAAGTGACCAATTATCTATTTTATTGAAAATCTTAATAAAGAAATATTAAATCACCTAACTTATGATTAGAAGTTTTATTCATCGGTGAGGACTTTGGAGATTTGGCAACCTTACTTATGACCAAAAGAATTCATTATCTATTTGGATCACTAGTCACTAAAGCACTTAAAAAGATAAGGTAAGTTGAATAGGAGGCATGCCAAGTGGGTAAAATTCCTTGAAATCTTTTCATGTATGATTAAGTACAAACTAAGTAATGATAATATAGTGGTCGATGCATTATCTAAAAGGTATGTTATGTTTTCTACTTTGAAAGCAAAATTACTATGTTTTGAGCATATTAAATATTTGGATGTCAAAGATAGTGATTTTTCTAATTTGTATAATATAAATAAGAAATCATCTTATGGTAAGTTTTATAGACTTGATGGTTATTTGTTTAGATAGAATAAATGTGTGTGTATAATAGTTTTATGCGTTAATTGCTTTTGCATAAAGCTTGTAGGGTAGTTTAATAAGAAACTTTGACGTTAGAAAGACTTCAAAGGTTTTACATGAGCATGTTTATTGGCCTAAAATAAAACATGATGTACAAATGGCATATGATAAATGTATCACGTCTAGAGAAGTTAAATCTAGGGTCTTATCACATGGGTTATACACCTCTTTACTTGTAACTAAGGAATCTTGGGTAGATATTTCCATGAACTTATCTTAGGTCTACCTAGGTTTAAAAAGGGTAAGGATTCAATTCTTGTGGTTATAAATAGGTTTTCTAATATGTCAGATGATGAGAATCATCAAACAGCACCACATGATCCATTACATGTGCCGATTAGACCTATTACAAAGTTAAGAGCTAAAATGATTAAATAGGTATTTAATGGGATAATTTAAGATATTCGGGCCGTATTTCTTACAAGACTTGTAAATTCAACTTATTTTTCTACTTACACGTGGATTGGGCATATTTTTCTAATGTGTAATTTTATGTTAACAGGTATAATTTTCAATATGACCAGTTGATCGGGTTGATACTTTTCAAGATGATTTTAAAAGCCTTTCTATATGGTTAAAATCTCATAGCGATCAACATTAGGAAGCCCTTGCAATAAAGACCAGAAGATACTATACAGAAATTGCATTAATTTCCTAGTTGATTTAGGATTTTATTTCCCCTATTTTATTTATAAATCTTTTGTTATTTTTTCAACCTTGTTTAAAATGTTCTACCTAGTATAAAAAGGGTTATTTAGCTTGTATTTAGGTTTTTTTATATATAAAAAAGATGAATTGATTATTCAGAAATAAAACTTATGAGTAAGAGTTTACTCTTACTTTTGGTTCCTTATGAAACTTTTTTTTTCAAGAACTTATCGAAGATCAACTATCTTTGTTACGTTCATTCCTATAAATATGGTTTTTGGTTCTTTATAACCAATGAGTCAAGATTTTATCCTTATACCTTCAGTTCTTAGTTCGTTATAATCAAAGTGTTGGGGTTTTTCATCCAATAACTACGGTTTTTTAGTTAAGGTAATTACTGAGTCGGGTTCTTTTCAACTTGCTTTTAGTTTTCTTGAGTTGTTTTTTTTTTTTTTTTTTGTCTTATGTGTGGGACAATAATTCCATTAAATTGAGGACTAAAATTTGGTAATGGCAATGAAATTGTTAGGAGTGTTGTGTTTTATTGAAGTGAAAAATAGATAATCTCCATTTGAAATTATTTCATTTTTAGGGGAAATGATGGAAAAAAGGGTTTCCAAACAAATACATAATAATGTCTAACATCATCAGAAAATTTACTATTACTATTAGTGGTGTTGGTGGGCCTTCATGCCAAAAGCAAAGGACATGACGATGCCACTGCCAACCTACCCTCTCCTCTTCTTCCCTTTCTTGTCTAATGTAATCGTCGTTGCTCTCTCAAGTAAAATCTTACCATAATTTTTTTTTACATTAGTTAATCTTGTTATTGCTACATTACACTAGCATAACATATTTTGTCATGTTTGAAAAAATAATAATAAATCATATTTGAAATATTCTGATAACATTTAATTGAAAAACTCCTAAGTAAATGTCCAATTAGTTTGTTGCAGTAACAGTAGTAAGTAATTCACTGTAATTAGTTGATCACTAGTTTTTTTACCTACGCCATGCTGCGGGTTAAGTATTTTTTTCTAACTTCAAAAAATATTAAAATAAATCAAAATGATGATATACTAGACAATAATTTTTTAAAAAATAAATATTGAGCAATTAATTTAATTTAATTAAAAAAATTTATATTAAAAAAAGCTAAATCTAACATAGAATGAAATATAAAAAGGCCCGAGATCTTTTTAAAAATAGTGAAAATCCTATATAAAGAAAACAAATTACTAAGCTCAATATCTAATTAAATCAAATACCAAATGATAAAATTGAAAAAAATAAGTTTAAAAAAGGAAAAAAATAAATGAACTCAGACGAATCTCCTAAACTTGAGTTAATCTTTCAAATTCGTAACCCGTTAAATCCTAAACTTGAAGTCATTTAGGAAGTTCAATTTAATGTTAAATGATGAAATAAAAAAATTTAATTTTAAAACCTTGTCAAGGTTAAAACAAATAGTCAAAAGGATGAAGATAAAATATGATATGTAAATATAATGAAAGAGGATGAAAATGTAAAAAAGAAAATTCATTCTAAAAACCATCTCAAATAAAATAAATAGCAATCAAAAGAATGATGATCAAATATGAAATGAAAAAATTTGATGGAGGATGAAATCGAAAAACAAATTCAATTCTTTAAACTAATTCAAATAAAAAAATAGCAATTAAAAAAAACCAAATCCTTAGAAGAAAAATTGAAAAGTTGTTGTGAAATGTTGCAAGGGTAAGCATGAAAACTAAGGAAAAGAGAAAAAAAAAAGGAAAAAAATTACAGTCAATAATTTTCAAACCGCGGGGAATTAAGCCACATGCGTCACCTAGAAAGGTAACCCTCGCTATTGTGAATTAGAATGCACCAAGATAGGTGATTTTTCTCTATCTTGAGCCTCCACAATCGTCGTTCAAAGATGACAAGGTGGCTCACTTACTGGTGCATTCTATGAATGCCCCACCATCTTTTTTTTCGTAGAATGCCCCACCATCTTTTTTTTCTTATTTGTTTATTAAGTAAGCGATAAAATTGCCCCTAAAATCACATAATAATTCCTCAAAAAGTGAAATGATCAATATGCCCCTAAAGTCAAGCTTTAGAACTTTTTATTCCAATGTCAACAGAGTAGTTACATTGTGCATACCAAAAAGAAATAACGAAAAAGACCCTTAGATCAAAGTTATTTTCTTTGCTTTTATGGGTAACTAAGTAATTTAACTGTGTAAAAAATTGTAAAAAGACCAAGACACCCCCAAATAAATCTAAAATAACAAATGAATCTAGGGAAAAGATTATTTTACCCCTAGAAGACAACATTGTGTGCTTTTGTGTGAAGGGCAAAGTCATCAATTCACTATTATAATCAACAGTAATTAAAGGCATAACTATAATAGTTTTTCCACATGGCTTAGGTCCTGTTAATTAGAGTAATTGTTTCATGTTTCACTGCTAGTCATACCAGAACAACCAAAAAAACATTTAACTGTAAAACAAATTGTACATGTGTTACTAATTTATTTTATATTTGAAAGTAATGTTTTAATTGTGAACACAAAATTTAATGTATATAAAATAAATATTTGTTTTTGAAATACTAGGACTATGACATATTCAATCAATTCAAACTAACCTAATTTAACCTGTTAAACCGGCGACTCAGGTCTTAGACTCGATTGGATTTAATAACATCGTTTTTCTAAAATAATTTTTGGTTAATTGTATAGAAACAAATATACACTATTATAAAACAACCAGATAGTATTTTAAAAAAATAATGATAGGTTAAAAAAAGACTTGTTAATATTATATAAAAAAAACAATTATATTGTTATTTAAAAACAAAGTAAAAGTTTAATGGTATTTAATAAAATAACATCTAAAATATCTTCTTAATTAATTTAAGAATTTAGTAAACTAATATATTAATAATATTTTAAACTAATTAATTGTAAAAATATAAAAATTTAAATTAATGGAAAAAAAAAACAGGTCAGACATGCAGGTTCTGATCTGAATTAAAAGATGTAAGCGCACTTGGGAATTTTTTATGATTATGCATTGCCACTCCTCTTTTTGTAATTAAGAAGGTGACAAGTCACCTATTTTTGCTTATAATCTACCTACCACTATGGTGGCTAAAAAATTAGATAAAGGTTTTTTTCTTGAAAAATCTCTATTTCAATCAATTTTCACTCAAAAACACCATAAAAACAATAAAAACAATCCAACAATCCTCAAACACCTTATAATGACTAAAAACAAAATCTTAAAAATCTTAAAAATCAAAACTGAACTTGATCTGTCGATTGTGTGATATTTAGAAGGAAAAACGACTAGTATTGCACTTTTCTTATCTAATAAAACTATTTAACACCGAGTTTGATTATTTTTGCTATAAAAATTGTTACAACTAACAACTTCTCTCTCTTCTACTGTTATCTAGCGAAATCCCTTCTCTCTCAAATTAATTGACTAAAAAATAAATAAAATGAACTTTAGAATTGAAAAGAAAATTGGCTTGAATTCAAGGTGAGTCATGTGTTCTTATCTGTATTTTATATTTAAATCTTCTATCTTTTAATTTACTATTTTTTTTGGTAATTTAAAACTTAATTTCATCTCATTAGATCATTCAAGTATTCAAGTGAAAGAAAAATATGAAAAGAAAAAAAGGCAAGGTACTTTATAAACTTCAACTCATATGCCTCCATTTTATTTTGATTGGTCATTAAATGCACTCCATCATGTGAGCCAATTTGCTAACATGTATGGGGGTGTCTTCGATAACATATGTTATTGCCATGTATGTATATATAGAGTCCGGGGACAAACCTCATATGAGTCACTCTACTATATATAATTTCTATATTAGTCCCCTCAACTTCCAATTTTATCAATGAGGTCTTCTATCTCTATTCTTTTTCTCAACCGGTCCCTTTCCTAAGAAAATTGGATGAATGTCATTTATAACAATGCAATGGACAATCTTTAGGTGTGGAAATACCTAACCTCTCCCTTCACACATGAAAGAAGACATGTAAAATCAAAGTATAGACTTGCCTTGGTTGCGTAGACTCTAGTTTTGCCAAATTTTCCTGCAATTGCAAGCAGTAATTCGGTACTTTTCCACCCAAGACTAGGGAAAAATCAGGCCCTAACTAGCATGTGCAACACTAATGCTATCTCCTAAATTTTATTTTATTTTATTTTAATTGGAGAATATCATTGACAAAAATATATGTAGATGGGAACCATTGCTAATATATATATATATATATATATATATATATATATATATATATATATATATAAAATAACAAAATTATAAATGCTATACATATTTATGTGTATTATATCAATATTAAGAGATGTATATATTTCATTGCATTTTAAAAAAGAATATTGATGTTCTATATGAGAGAGAGAGAGAGAGAGAGAGAGAGATACAAATTTGCATATCTCAAGTTTGGTTTGGTTTGATTTGGGTTTTAAATCGAGTTTGAAAATATTTATATATTATTTATTATTTATTGAATTAAATAAATATTCAAAAAATTCACTTAGAATAATTATACATTGTGATTATTAGAGATGAAATCCATATAAATGATTTATGAAGCGAGACATAACATAAGAAAACCAGGGCTAACAATAAAAATTTATAACATATACTAAAATGTCTAGGAAATTTGTTTTTCATTCTTAATTTTTTTTATTGCATCCTTATATGTTTCAATTAATGACTAATTTATCAAAATTTGTTAAGGATTAAAACTATTAAATGATAGAGGACTAAAAAGAAAAATACAGAGAAACATAATATATCTAATATTCGGAAGCAAAGTTCATTTTAGTCTAAAGGTTTATTTTTTTTATTTTTAATTTCTTTATTAATTCCTAAGTAACATGTGTTTATTTAATAAAGAATAATATAATTTTATTTGTACCGTAGATATAGGCGGCCTCTTTCTAACAAAAGATTTGCAATTAATTACTATTAATTACTTTATTTTAAGCTAATTAAATTGATGTACTCGCTTTATATTTATTATCTTATTAGAGATATAAATTTAACACAAAATAACTTAGAGGGTGACAAAAAAACTATTTTGAATTGTTTTTAATAATGTAATTTTAGAAAGGTTTTAAATATTTTTAATTGTTTTTAATAATTTAATTTTAGAGAGGTTTTAAAATATTTTTATAAGAATAAAAATTTATTATCAAACAATAATGAATAAAATTGAGGTTTGCCTTTTCCAATAACGTGGGAGAATTTCTTAAGATGCTATATACTAATTCTTTTTTAAATGAGGAAAATATATTTTACTTATTTTTATTCTATTACTTTTCATTATTAATTAAAAAAATTAGGAATTAGAAAAAGAATTATGGTAGAGAATTTATTATTATTAGGGTAACATAATCCAAATTATTGATTCGATACATTAATTTAAAAGTTAATTCAAATTAACTCAATACATCTCTGCGTCAATATTTTTTAAAAATATTATTTTGATGTATTTTTTATTTTTTTTAATTTTATTTATTTATCATATATTTAGTTTTTTTACTATTTATAATTTCTTTTTCTTATTTTAAAAAATATAATTTTTTTCTAGCAAAACCCTAGTTGAAGTTGCAGTGCAATTTTTTTATATTAAAATTTAAAAATTTGTGTTGTTTTAAATTAATATGTTTCAATGTTTTTAAATTATTTTAATGTTTTGATATTAAAAATAAATTTTAAAAAATAAAAAATAAATTATTTTAATATATATCAATAAAAAATACTAGAATTGCAAACTGTATTGTAAGCAACCGCACCACACCACACATCATTTCTCTGCTTTTCTTTCTTTCTATCCAACCAATTAATTAATCCATCATTTCTGTCTGTCACCTCCATTTTCCCTTTCCCCTCTCTTGTCTCCACGACACAAAGTGTTTCTTTCACTAAACTCAAAATACTGCGTCGCTCTTGACGCTTATGGCTTGATTTCTTCCAAGCAAGCAAGGAAGCAATGAAGGAAGGTTTGTTTGTTCCTATTTCAGTTGCATTGTCTCCTCCTCCATCGATCTTCATTTTCTTTGTTTCAAATTTCAAATTACTTTCTTCTTTTCTTCCCTTCTCATTGTTTCTTAATTTTTACCTCTTTTATTTTGTTCATTATTCATTTTAGGGTTTGCATTCTCTCTCTCTCTCTCTCTCTCTCTCTCTCTCTCTCTTAATTGTGTGTTTGTGCATTGATAAAAAAAAAGCTTGAAGAAAACGACAGAGTATCCGAGTTGAAAATGACCTTGAATAGGATAGATTAAATAAATAAATAATGAATAGAGTGTTCTTAACCTTTTTTTTTTCATCTTATAATAATAATAATAATAATAATAATAATTTTTCAGGGATGAGTAAATCTTGGTTTTTCGACAAGGATTTCAGTGGGGTTCCGGATAATTTTTTCGAGGATACTTTGGGGTGCTTTGATTTCCCGTTGGAAGATGTAGAACCAAATGGTGATGATGGAGAAGACTGGGAGTCTAAATTCCGACATCTCGAGCCCCCTTCCTCTAATCTTTTAACCACTTTTTCAACCGTTATCTGTGGTGAAGATGCCTCCTCCCTGGAACCCAACTATAACTCTTGTTCGGTTTTGGTGAGTTTTATTTATTATTTCATTCACACCCCATATCTGTATTATGAAGTAGCTTCTGCTCTATCTTGTTTACTATCTTATCTCTGCAAAACGTACTGTATTTTTTACAGACTCAATCCGTACTCTTGCTATAATCCTTCCTTTTGTTGATGTCAATTACACACACATTGGGGGCCGGGGCTTGTTTTAATGACTGATATCTTGTTTGAAGTTGACATCTGGGGATTTTCTTATCTCTTCTGTGTGCCATTGTTTTCGTTCGTGAGTGTGGGTATGCACCCGTCTGCTATGTGTTCTGAATTGAGGAACATGGTTTTGTTCCTTAATCTCTACATTGCTTCTGTAAACTTTTGTGTAGGTTCTCTATCTGTTAACTAAATAATCTGGTCGATTCTCCTCTTGGTTTCCTTAGCATGTGTTGACTAGCATTTTCTTTTTAGAATTTCAATGCACAAATAAGTGCAAATTGCTAATGTCTTTTCATGTATTCATATGGTTAGTCGAGAGATTGTGTCATTGCTACTTTGCTAAAGCATTTGTTTTATTTGCTCAGCAGCTGCTGCAAGTTACATTAGCATATTTCAAAGGTAGGTGTTCTTATTATCCTGAGGCATACTTACAATTTTGATGTAATTCGTGAACCAAAGAAACATTGCTGGATGGAACAACTTGAATAATCACATTGAAAAGGAACTCATGCTTCAAGTGCTATGGAATGTTGGTTAATCTAGATGAGCATCCAGTGAAAAACTACAAGAAAATCAAGTTCTGTAGCAACTATATTATTCAGCTGATAAGTTATTTCTTGTCACAATATTAGCAACAGGTGGGATAATAAAGTGCCAAGGGCTCAAACTAGGTGTCTGGAAAAAGTTTGTTGGTATTATGCTATTAGAATTATTATTTTGAAAAGCAAATTTGATCGCCTATCTCCTTGCACTATGCTCTTACTTAATTTGCCATTGGTTTTCTGCTCCATCTGCTAGGATGTTTAGGTTTTCATTTTGGTCTTTCATGCCTTGCTTTCCTTTGTATCCTTTGTTGAGAAGGGAGTTTCACTGCTGCTCATTAAAAGAATGAACTAGTAGTTCGGGAGAAAGTGCAAAATTTGTGAGCTTGTGTTGCATTTATCAAGTTTTCATTTATTGTGTAAAATTAAATAGATGCTTTGTGTGAAGGAATATTAGCTAGTGAAGTATATGCTTCGTTTTCCCTGAAAGCTCTTTGTTAAAGTCTCATCATTAAATTTTTTTAGCAAGAACCAAGAGGCAAACAACAAACTTTTATTCTAGGAAGAGATAGCATTGACTCTCAATTCTAAATGGCATTTTCATTCACATGCATGAGAGAAATGTGAGCACGGAGGACTAAGAATCATCATTGATCACCAGTAGCAAATGGCCTCTAAAGTGATCAGATGAAGCTTTAGGAGCACTAGGACTTAGCATTAACATGAGACATGCATGTCTGCACACAGTTGCCTAGAAATTAACAATATTTGACTGGATTCTTAAAAGCTCTTCCTTGTCATTTTTAACAATGAAGCAATGCACAAATTAGAAATATCAGTTTGTCAATAACTGCTTGTTTGTTGCTTCTGATCAAGAGGCCTGTATAGAGTATGCCCACTTGCCGTTGATGCTGCTGCAGAATGTGCATATCTGTTTATGTTGATCATTTCATAGATGTTGGACTTGTTCTCCCTCTCATCACTACTATTTTATTCTTAATTGAATCTCTTGGGTCATTTGATTAAAATTTGTTATAGATGTTGGGACCATGCAGAAATAGTAATTTGAATCTTGTTGAAGCCCTTGTATTCAACTATTGTTTGGTCACTCCTGCTGGAATTAATCTCATAACTTGAACTCCTTCAGTATAGTTAAGTAATATCAACATCGCGGCATTAGGTTTTTGGATAACTTGTTCCATAGTGGCTTGCTTTTCATGTTTCCTCATTAAATTAAATATGTTTTTGTTTATTGGAAGAAACAATGTAGATCTCTTTAGTTTGTTTTTCCATGAAACAAGATAGAATGTCTTTTATCCGAGTATTCTCTAGATAAATGCAACGGAGATTTCTCTATCTTTTATCAACTGACCTTTTATATAATTCCCAGCTTGATGGATCTTTACAGTTAAAACATTGGGCAAGCTCTGCTGAAGCATCTTCAAGCAGAAGCAAACCCATCCTTTGTCGGTCTTCAGACAGCAAATATTCTCATCTGTTCCAGGCCACCAGCCCAGTTTCTGTCCTGGAAAGCAGTGGCAGTTCTTGTCCCACTGAAAATGCGACAACATATTACCCCAAATTTGTCACACCAGTAAAGCGCCCTCGAAGCAAGCTGCCACGCCTCCGGCGACAGACATTCCCTTTCATCCCCACTGCCTGTGCCTCTAAAAAGTTTTATTGTTCGGCTTCTTCAGATCCAGAATTAGAATACTATAATGATGAGGAAATATTGGATTCTTCCAGGAAAACACAGAAGAAAAGGAATCTGATGCTGCTATCTTCTGCAGTAGAGATGGCGCCGAAGATGAAGCAGCCAGTTGAAACCAGGAGATGTACACATTGTCAGGTGACAAAGACACCACAATGGAGAGAAGGACCATGGGGGCCAAAAACCCTTTGCAATGCTTGTGGGGTTCGGTACAGATCAGGCCGCCTCCTTCCAGAGTATCGACCAGCTGCCAGCCCTACCTTTGTTCCTTTTTTGCACTCCAACTCTCACAGGAAGGTGTTAGAGATGAGAAAGCAGACGGAGCAGGTGACCCCTATGGCAGCAATGGATGTGTTAGTGCCTATGGCACCAGAACATTAGCTCTGTTGGCAATATTTGCCTGGTTATTACTAGGGAGCCTTGTAGTGGGGAGCTGTCTTGTTCACAATTTTCTGCTTATTTCATGCTAGTTAATTTCTTCGTTTTGTACATTGATGGAATAAGATCTAGGAACCCTAGATGATCGGTTGTTTAGTAGCAGCAGAGGTAGAGAACATCCGAATGAGGCAGAGAACTACCAATGATTATGTGTTCTGCCCAAATGCCAATCACTCGTCAGCAATGCTTAACACATGCATCTCCATATTTGGACAGAGAGGTGGCTTTCGAATGGAATTATCAAGCTTAAAAGACATGCATGCATAGACAGTGTTTGTTCTGATATTGGATGGTTTTTCATGACCTTTAGCAAAAATTTGAAGCCGCAAGTTGAGCTGTTATTAGGGAAAAATGGGTGGCGGTTTCAAAGCAATTATGACCGCTAGCTCATAAATACATCCAACCGTAGTTAGGTTTTGCCCTTGAATATTTCTCGTAAAAGGGTTGTGATGTCGGTACAGAAAGTATTGTTCTGAAGGGGGGGAAATATTGATACCTAAAAAGTATTTTCTTTCTTTGGTTTTCTGGGTTACAGACGGGGCATAAAGCCAAAGAAACAAAACTCACCAGCTATTACTTGCTTAAAAGTAAAAATCCTCCTGTAGGCCTTCCTTTCAGTCACTGGGGAGGCTCGAGAAATACTTAGTTGCATGAATCATATTGTGACACCTTTGTTTGCTGATATATCTGCACAGCTTCTTTATAAATCAGAGAAATAACCACCTGCCAATTCTTATGCAGCAGGCCTCTAATTTGCTCAGGGAGCATGAAGTTTGAGCCTTCCTTTGCTTTCTCGTCAGAGATAAGCTCCTGGGCAAAAGATTTGAGTCCACTTCTAAAGAACATTTAGTGTCCAGTTGAACTTCTTTCTCCTTCAAGAAAACAAGATCTACTCTCTGCGCTCGCATGGCTGCCATCATAATGATCAACTACATGCCTTGGTGAATTCGTTTGGGCTCCAAGAGTGTCAGGTAAGGTTTTGTTCAAAAATAAAATAAAGAAAGAAAGAAAGAGAGAGACTGTCAGGTGGGCCGCAGGCTTGAATTGACACAGGATATTTAAGTATTCTTTCAGCTTTGATAAAAACTAATTAATTTTATTTATCAATTGATGTTAAATAATAAATTAGTTATTTATAAACTTGATCACAATTAAGAGATAATTAGATTATTATCTTTATATTTATATAAATAAGAATATAATTAAGGGTGTCATAGCATGTTGTCTTCTTACGTGCTATAATAATTGTTAAATGCAAAACATAATAATTATCCAATACAGTCTGCTGTGCACTAATTAGACAAGACCGCTACTTGCTATATTCTTTTTCCATGCCTCGTTCATGATGAGGCTGCTTTATCTTCAGATTTCGGCATAGTTGCTGTCAACAATGATTCTGCTGAACTTATCCAACCGGACCAGTCTCCGTCTTTCGGGGGCATCAAGAATTTGAAATTTCAATCAAGCTCTTTCAGTTTTTGTACCTTGTTATTTTACTGCGTGTTCGTGGAAGCTTGATGTTACTTGCTGCTGCTTAATTCTTGTTCTGGATAAGACATGTATAACCGCTAACAAAAACTTTATAACTAGCCCTAAGCAAAAATATAAATAACCGATTAATTTCAGAAAACCATAAAAAATTAATTAAAAAAATCAAAACAAGAATAAAAAACCAAATGAAAGGATTAGAAAATCTAAAAATATATTTTGGTTTTCAAAAGTTCAAAACCGATTGACCGAACATAACCAAACCGGTTTTACCAACATTTAACTCAACTATAAAAGGCTAATAGGTTTAAAAGAAAACCTTATACTATACTCCCTCTACAATTGCTTTAGATTTACTTTTTTCATGATTTGCTTCTTTTTAGTTTTTTAGTTTTAACTTTTAAGTCATGATTTCAGTTCAGTGTTATATTATTAATTATGTGTAGTTGTGTGAACAACTCAATGTGATGTTATTAATGTCTGTTATAAATTTTTAAATATTTTTTAATATATATCCAACGATACATACGTATTTGTTTGAAATGTTGCTTATTTTTATTTCATTTCCTCCAAATGGACACTTACGCAATAGTTAAATATCATGTCACAAGTTGAATTTGACAGAGCTTGATTCCAAGGGGATGATACAATAATGGCAAAGTTTCAACAATCTTAATTAATCGATTGTTCATTAGCTACGATGCTGGTATGCACCGTTTTAGTAAATCCACAGGCAGAATTTTTATTCGCTTATTATAGACAATGTTTGGTTAGTTACTTTCAATTCTTTTATTGTCCTTGTCATTTCACATGTAGCCATTTCTGATTCTATCAGCTAGAGTCTAGAAGGATTGTAGAAGGATTGTTGTGATCCTTTAACAACAAATCTTGCTTTATATTTGTCAATAGTTTCATTACCTTTCATCTTCCATTTAAATATCCATTTTTAGCCTAATGATTTCCATTTAAATATCCATTTTTAGCCTAATGATTTACTTCAAGGTGGAAGATCCACTATTTTACATATTTTGGTTATTTTTTGTATTTTTACTCCTTCTCGGCTCACCTTCATCATCTTACAATTGGTTATGACTATTAACTTCAATTATTCTTTTAATTAAAAAAAACTTGTTATGCTTCTTAAGTAACACATATTCAAAAAATATAGCATTTTCTTATTCCATTATAGTATTATGATGAATGTTTGTTATGCATTATTATTATAAAATCAAAATATAGTGTTAGGTCCTATCTTGATCTTTTTTTGGGTTTTAATACTACTATTTTTACAAGAAACCCCACACTTTGTGATATTTATAGAAAGGTCGTCTACCTTTTATAATTCATATGGTATTTATTTTTTTTACTTTTTTAGGTACTTTGTTAAGTATATAATTAACAGTCAAAATTACATCTCTTCATAATTTCTAAGGTTTTTCCAAATTTATCAACATGGCATTCACCATTTCTTTTAGTGTTAGGTTTTTATACTTCATAATGCTATTTTGTTGCGGTGAATAAGACATGGTAGTTTGGTAGATAATATCATTTTAGAAATAAAATTCACTAAAAATTGTTTCATACTCTCCACATCTATCACATATTTAGTTATTTTTCTACTTCATTCTTATAATGTTTAAACATTTCATGAGCCTCATCTTTACTTTTAAGCAAATAACTATAATATTACCTTATGCAATCATTTATAAAAATAACTTAATACTTTTTCATCTCTTGTTTGCGCAAACTTTAAATCATCAATATTCGAGTGAATTAAATCTACACATTCACTACTTCCCTCAATTGTTTAAAAAGAAGTTTTTGTGAATTTTAATTATACACAAACCTCACACTTATAACCTTCTTAAAAACCATACTTGGTAATAATTCAAAATTAATTAATCTATGTATAAAAATATTATTAACATCTGTTAACTTGTCATGTTATGTATCACACGACTTAAGCAAGAAAAGGAGATATTTTATTATTATCCACCTCATCCTTGATTACAATAGTTATTACATTCATGTTGAAAAGATCACTAGTAAGATACCCATTTCCTACAAATATTCTATTTTTAAAGAATATAAACTTGTCACTCTTGAAGACTATCTTAAAACTATTTTTTTTCTTGATAATGAGCCAGAAACTAAGTTCTTCATAATGTCAAAAACATAAAACACATTATTAAGGGTAAGAAGTTTTTCACAAGTCATCTTTAGTATAACCTTCCTAATGCTCAATACCTTAGAGGTTAATGAATTTCTCATGTACAAGTGTTAACCATCCACTTCTTTGTAAATGGAAAACATCATCATCTAGACACATAAAATGTCTTGTTACACCAATATCAACACATCTAAGCACATAGAAGTATGATATCAACACCATATCATACTTTTATGTGTTGTCGAAAACTCTTATGAAGTTTATTCACCATTTTATCTTTTTTTCTTTTTTTTTCATCAAGACTAACTCTTTTATAATAGGCAATGGTAACAAATTCTAAAGAGCTAGTGCATTAAAACCATAAAAAAAATTAAATGGTGAATGATTAGTAGTAAAATGTACATTTTTATTATATGCAAAATCTATAAACAACAAAGATTACTCCTAATTTCTTAAATTCTTTTGAATGACAATACAAAACAAATTAGTTAAAGTCTTATTTATGACTTTCATTTGACTATCTGTTTGTGGATAACTAGTAAAAAACAACAACTTAGTTCCTAACTTTCCCCATAAAACCTTCCAAAAATAACTAAAAAACTTAACATCTCGATCTGAAACTATACTTCTAGCAATATCATGAAGCCATACTATCTCCCTAAAGAACAAATCATCAATATTAGTTGCATCATTAGTTTTATGATATGGCATGGTATGTGTCATTTTAGAAAACCTATCTATAACCATAAATATGGAGTCTTTACTCCTTTCTCACGTAGGTAAACCTAAAATAAAATTCATGGAAATATCTACTAAATGTTTCTTAGGTACAAATAAAGGAGTGTATAATCCATATGGTAAGACCTTAAATTTAGCTTGTATATACGTGATATATTTTTCACATGCCTTTTGTATATCATTTTTCATTTTATACCAAAATAAATGTTCATGCAAAACTTCTAAAGTCTTTCTAACATTAAGTTGTCATATTAAACCATCTTTTAAGCTTTACGCATAAGTAATTAACGTATAGAACTATCAGGCACATAAATTCTATTCTTCCTAAGCAAATAACCATTAAATCTATAGAATTTACCATATGTTGACTTCTTAGAAGCTTCATACTCATTAGGAAAAACACTATTATTGGCATAAAAGTCTTTAACATACTCAAAACTTAATAATTTCAAATTTAAAGTAAAAAAAAAGAAAGAACGTGCTTCCTAGATAATACATAAACCACTATATTAGCCTTACCTTACTTGTATTTAATGACATGTATGAAGGTTTCAATGAACTCTACCCACTTGGCATGCTTCTTATTCAACTTACCTTATCACTTCAAATGCTTTAATGAATCATGATTTGAATGGATAACAAACTCTTTCAGTCACAACTGATGTTGTCAAGTCTCCAAAGTCCACATCAATACATAAAGCTTTTTGTTATAAGTTAGGTAATTCAATGTTGCTCCGTTAAGCTTTTTACTAAAATAGAAAATCAGCTACTTCTCTTAAATCAAAACAGCTCCAATATATATTATTTAGGCATCATACTTAATCTTGAAAGTTTTAGAAAAGTCAAGTAATGCTAATAAAAGTAATGAACATAACCATTTTTTAATTAAGTTCTATGCATGTTATTTTTCACTACTCTATTTAGATAAAGATTTCTTAACAACTTTAGTGAGTGGTGTCATTAGTATGGTAAAATCCTTAACAAATCTCCTATAAAAACTAGTCAAACCATGAAAACTTCTTACCTCAGTAGTTGATTTTGGTGTGAGTTATTCTTGGATAACCTCACCCTTTCCTCATCCATCTTTATACCATTTCTTAGCAACTTCATTGCGTGGTGGCATTAGTATAGTAAAATCCTTAATAAATCTTCTATAAAAACTAACCACACTATAAAAGCTTCTTACAATAATTGACTTAAGTGTGAGTTATTTTTGGATAACCTTTATCTTTTTCTTATTATCTATACACTTTGCACAAAAAATATATCAAAGAAAAAAAAATCCATGTAAAAAGTGCACTTCTTGAAATTGGCATACAACGTTTCCTTTCTCAAAATATTAAGCACACAACGCAAATGTTCAATATGCTTATCTAAAGTTTTATTATAAACCAAGATATCATCAAAATAAATGACAATAAACATGTATATAAATGCATATAAAACATGATTTATCAATCTTATAAATATGCTAGCTAGGTGCATTAGTAAGACCAAACAACATAAAACCATTCATAAAAATCATACTCAATCTTAAAAGCAGTTTTTCATTTATCACCTTATTTCATTCTAATCTAATGATACTCACTTTTTAAATTAATCTTTGTAAAATCACAAGAACCATACAATTCATCTAACATGTCATCTATCCTAGAAATTAGATGTTAAAACTTTTTTTTTTTAGTTTAACGTGGGTGTCCGGGCCAGCTTGCGCCCACCTCGACTAATCCCACGGGCCCTGAAGTTAACGACCATGTAAACCTCCAGTGGCCATCATATAAGCAACCACAGGGCTCGAACCTGAGACCACAGAGAGAGCAAACCTCTTGATCCCAAGCTCTTACCACTGGACCACCACCTAAATGGTTGATGTTAATACTTACTTTACCATAACATTGTTGATAGCTTGACAATTAACACACATCCTCTAATATCAATCATTTATTGGCACAAGTAACACAGGAACCACAAATGGACCCATGTTTTCCCCTATAAACCCTTTATCCATCTTTACAACTTCTTTATCTTCTTGTGATTACTTCTATAGGTTGGATGGTTAGAAATCACAACTACAAGTACGAGATCAATTTGATGTTTTATTCTTTTTATTGGCGATAAACCACTAAGAATATATTTGGGAAATACTTCCTCAAATTCTTCCAACAAATAAATAGCAACATTAAAAATGGAAGGATTAAGATTGTTATTTTTAAAACATGTTTGTTTGTATAAAAATACATATATGGACTAGTTAGTATAAAAAACACTTTTGATCTTATTTTTTTCCTCTCATAAAACTCGTTTGTATCTTTGTTTTTCCATCAAAACTCTCATTTCATTTCTTATCACGTGATCCCTTTTTTTTTCTCATTTCACTATTTTTTTTCCTTACCACTTCTTCTTTTTCACTCCTCTCAATCTCACTTTTTCTTTTTAATTTTAATTAATCCTCCTAAATTTTTTTTAGTGATAATGATATAAGGGTGATGGATTTTCCATCTCTTACAAATGAAAATAAAATGTATATGTCAAAGTGTATTATTTTAGGAGATTATCAAACTATCCCTAGTAGTTTTTTTTCAATTAATATATCGTCAAGTGTATTATTTTAGGAAGAAAATAACTAAAATGGTGGAGGGACTAAGTTATAAATGAAAATAAAATACAGGGAGGCAATATTGGACCAGAGAGACTAAATAATTATTTTGCTAGAACCTCAAAGACTAAATAATAATGTACTCTTTATTTTTAGTTTTTGAGAGTAGGATCGGAAATTAAAAAGGGGTTTGACTATATTCCATAAAAAGGTCCTGACTGTGTTCTTTAATTGGGATGCCAGAAGAAGAAGAAAGAAAGGGTGCGGTGTGATGTTTCTCGAACTTGTCCATCTCTAGCCTCGCCGCAAACTTGGCCTGACATTTTTATGTGGAGGTTGTGAAAGGGATAGGCTAAGAAAATCACAGCAAACCAACTTGCCTACCTAAAATGAATAGCTCAATAATAATAATAAAAAGTAATATAGTAGTAATTATTGAATTTAATATACTTGGAGTTGTTAGAGAATAATATAAATTATATCGAGAAATTTTATTTAATAGTTAAAATTTTTAAGTTGAGATGGTTCTTTGATATGGTATCAGAGTCTTGATAACCAAGCGGTCACGAGTTCGAATCTCACTTTCCTTATTTATTTGATAAAAATTAAGCACAAGATAATGTAGGTATATGCAAGTTTCAAGCCCAAAGAGCTTTTACTTGAAGGAGTGTGTTAGAAAATAATATAAATCATATCTTAAAACTTTACCTAGCAGCTTCAACTATTGAGTTGAGATGATTATTTAACACCAAGTAGCGATGTCGAGGGACATTTCTTTTAAAAAAAATAATTAATTTCATAAAAATATATAAAAGTAATTAATAATACAATGTAATAGAATAGATATTTTATCATGATCAAATATTCATGATTAAATTATTTTTAAAAAACTATGCATAATAGGTTCATATATGATTTCATAAAATAATTGTTAATATTATCATAAGGAGGTCTAATCTTATTTGAGAACTATGATATACTTGGATAACTTTCTAAATATTATTTTAATAATTTTATTTTAAAAAATCTAAAATAAAAAAAATAATTGAAGGACCATGAAAAAATAACACCCGACGTGCCT
Source organism: Populus simonii (assembly GCA_007827005.2). Classification (NCBI taxonomy): domain Eukaryota; kingdom Viridiplantae; phylum Streptophyta; class Magnoliopsida; order Malpighiales; family Salicaceae; genus Populus; species Populus simonii. The sequence continues at coordinate 19,918,662 of CM017467.2, read as the reverse complement.
AGCTTCAAAGAAAAAAAACTTTATTTCTATTCTTAAAACACCTCTAATTAGTCTAGAACCCCAAACTAATATATTTTTTATGTTTTCAGATCATTTTAATATGTTAATATTAAAAATAATTTTTTAAAAAAATATATTATTTTAATATATTTTCTAACAAAAAAAATACTTTAAAAAAAAACTCTTCATCGTCCACAAACCACCCTTTAATTCCACTTGGGAAGATGTCATAAATCTTGACATGATATAATCTAAGGGTCTGTTTGGCTGTGTGTTTTAACCTGTGTTTCGCCAAATTTTGAATTTATTTTTTTTTTGTTAAAATTGAGTGCGGTTTGTACTTTTTGGATCGTTTTGATGTGTTGATGTTAAAAATAATTTTAAAAAAATAAAAAAATATCATTGGCATGTATTTCGGCACGAAAATCTATTTGAAAAACAACCGCTACCACACTACGAAACACACTCTAAATATATAAATATAAAAGACACAACATTCCCTGCCATGTACCTTATCTGTACATCGACTTTTTGTGTGTGTATATAAAATACTATTAATTATCAAAATTAAGTGTTTTCATGACTATTTTATGGGTCGGAGAAAATCATTTCGGATCAACTCTCGTCGATGGAAGTTGGGTACGGTTTTTAACATTTCCAGCGGTGGTTTGCTTTATGATTTTATGTCCTTTCAAGTCGAATCAATCTCTACTTGTTTGCTCAGACTTTAACAATTCTCTACCTCTATATGTCCATGCCTAGGTAGCTAGGATTAAATTACAAATAATATATAAAAAAAAAAACTGGGTTTATTAGGGCGGCCCGTCTGGCTATATATCTCATCTTAGCATGGACCATGCTTGTTGGAGCAGGAATTTACACCAGCAGATCCTACCATGCAATTTCAGCATTAAAAGCTAGAAGAATGGCATCAAATCTCCCCAGCTTTTTAATACTCGATTGCAGTCTTTTTAGAAACACTGTGCTGTACTTAGAATGGCAAGGAATGCTAGATGCTTACTAGACATTTAAATTATACATCTAATTACATTTAATAGGAAGAAAAACAAAAAAAAAAAAACACGAAAGAAACGAGATGTTTATTAGACATTGATGATAGTCGGCCATGGAGGCTCTCTCTTTCCTTTCAATAAAACAATGCCGGCAGAAAAATAACTGTAGGAGCTGGAGATCCTTCTAAAAATGGGGCTTGGCTGGCCTGGCTACGGGACGGCAATGTGGGACGGTTCTAGTTCTCAATGTAGCATACTTTCGAAACACTTGGTTCTACAAAAATATGGTTTTAATTCATATTCACACCACATATAATTAAATAAATAATCTAGTTAATTATCAAATTGAACACAGACGGAACCAAGGGGTGGCAAGCAGGGCCGGCCCTGCAAAACACCCCTACAAAATATTTTAAATTATTATTTTAGTATTTAAATATAATAAGTAATGAGTTTTCTAATAATAAATTATTATTTTACTACTTATCTTTAAATTTAAAATTATCTCTCCTTATAAGTAGAAAAGAAAACAAATAATTTTTTTAATTTAATTACCTTTCTTTACTGTTTCTCTGTCTTCCTTCTCTAGAATCCTAACCAAAAACTATAATAATACAAAGCAATGTGGAAAGGTTAAAACAAAACTGCCAATTAATTTATTGTTTATCAAAATAAGGTAATTTGTGACCCAAATTTAAAATCTTTTGTTTTTTTTTTATATTTGTTAAGAATTTGATGAGGTTTATATATATATATATATATATATATATATATATATATATATATATATATATATATAATTCTACTATTTTTTCTTATTTTATAGATTTACTAATTTTACTATTTTTTTTATTTCTTGTTATAGCGAATGTTATTTTTTCTAATTAATTGGATATATTTTATGGGTTTGTTTCGAGTATACTTAAATTTTAATTCATTGTAAGTTTTTCTCTTTAAGAACCAATAATCTCATTTTTTATGTTAGATTTTCTTTTATATATCAGTTTCTTTACATGTAAAAAATTATACATTGTTATATTAGTTTTGACCTCTCCTATCAAATAATCTCAGCTCCGCAATTGAACCTTAGTTATGTTTTTTACAGGAGACCCTTATTATTGTTGGTCAAAAAGTAGCTAAAAATTTAATTCACATATGTAATCTTTAATATTTATCTTGTATATGTTAAAAAAAAGACCAATTTAAAATTCATTTATATAAGTTTGTTAATATTTATCTCACGTATAGCAAAACTTAATTCTCTAAAATAAAAGGATTTATAAGAGCTGTAATATATACTAATATTATCATGTCAGAAGGTAATATAAGATCAAATAAAGTTTCTATACACTTTTTTTGAACAATGCACTCCTTAAGATAAAACTAACTCACAATATTGCAATGTAATATTAATTTTGGTTGCAGAAGATATTTTAATTTCATAGTATGTCAAGAGTTTTCAATTGTAGATATCACTAAATATAAGGAAACAAAATAAGCTTTTAGGTTATGATTTATCATATCTTTATTTTTATATTTCCATCGTATCATAAAATTTATTTTAATTTTAAATAAAAATAATAAGATGCTTTTTTAATTAAAAAAATTATTTTTATGTGCATTATAGAAAAAAATAATACGAAATCTTGTCCTTGGTTTTTTTTTTAAAAAAAAGATATGAAAACTTTTGATTTTGATTTTGTTTTCTGATTCGTTTTGATTTTGTTTTCTGATTTTATTATTTAACATTTGATTTTTTCATAAAAGGTGCTTTCAGTTAATGATCTAGATCACGAGTTATAATAAATTTTATGAAAAAAATATATAAAAGTATACAATAAACAATAGAGATCAATTTATTATATTTTATTTATAATTTTAAATAAACTTGAACGCCTAAAAATTAATTTTTTAAGATAAATATAAAAAATAAAATCATAATTTTGTTTTTTCTTTTTAAAATTTAGTAAGAACTACTCACCTAATTTTTTTTAATTATTATATTTTATTTGCAATTTTAAATCAATTGGACGCCTAAAAGTCAAATTTTGTTGAAGATGAATATAAAAAATCAAATCATAATTTTATTTTTTATTTTTTAAATTTAGTTATCTTATCCTCCACACGTCTGAAAAAATGTGTCCCCGAGTATTCTACGTGTATCTTTCTTTAACATACGTTATCATATCCTCCACGTGTCTGAAATTAAACTTATTATTTTTTATTTTTTGTCATATACCTCTCTGTCTTTGATACGTATCCAGCAATATCCATAATGTATCCTTATACGATACTTGTGCGGGTAAGAGGATTTTTTAAAAAAAACTTCGTGCGGTCATAATCAATATGGATATATTAATAACAAGGGTTAACTTTGCTTGGACATTTGTGACTGCTGCGATTTGATAGCTAGTGTGTGTGTTTTTTAATAATAATTTTTATGATTTTTTTTTTTTGTTCTTATTGGGTATTATTATATTTTTTTTAAAGATAAAATTAATTTTGTTCGAGGTTCGTGACTGTCGCTTTTAATAAATATATTTTCTGGGGTTTGAACTTGTATTCTCATCTTTACAGGGATATAACAGTACTTTAACCGCTAGACAACACTTCATTGATACAATTGTGATTGATTTAATAAAGTAAATTTATAAAAAAATTATAATTTTTTAAACAATAGTTTTTCTTGAATAAATTTACGGTTTTTTTTTTTTAAAAAAAAGCAAGCTCCCTTTCAAAAAAATATGTTTCTTCTTTTGATTTCTTAAATTTAGATTTTGAAATTAATATTTAAAAAACTTGTTAAATTCATCAAGATATATTATATTAGACCATTGTGAAGATCCTTAAAATTATCTTAAGAAAATAGTTCTGTTTTATACATAAACTAGTCCAAAATATTTGTTGCTATCGGATAAAAATAAATCATTGCTCTGATTACGATGGTTAATAATTAATTAACACAAGATTACTTTACCAAGAAAATACTTAAAAGTCAACTACCTAGAAATATGTATATAAATTAATTCATACAACATTTTTAACCGGTGTACATACGGAGACTAAGAAGAATTGATAATAATATAGACATAATAAATAGTGAATAATTTCTTAAAATACTACGCTCTCAATCTTACAAAACAACAATAACCGAAGGTAAAACTAAAAAAAAATAAAATATTGTAGCTTCCCTAACATTTTCTTCAGTGGGTTTTGTTTTTTAATTATTATTCTCAAGAAAAATTATTTGCATTTGAACTAGGGATATTTTTGTTATATGGTGCATTAGTCAATATGAATTTTTTTAGAGGCAATTATGTATATGCAATATATTTATGAAAAGTAAAAGAATCAAGATACCTCTAAAATAAAATCTAACACTTTAAGGTAGGGGTGTTGTCGTCTTTTTCTTTATTTAGAGTACAATAAGATTATGTATATGACTCTAAGGATGAAAAAATTAGGCCATTGAAACATGGGTATTGATGTCTTTTTTTTGTAATTATTGGTTTGGTCGAGAGTTGTAAGGTAATTTATCATTTAATTTTTATTTTTAAATGCAAAAAGTTGTTGGAGCGTGAAAGATGCCGTGCAATTTAAATGGCACGTGTGTTATCTCCTGGTGGTGTAAAATAAGCTTCAACCGTCTCATTTGATTATCCTTTGTATCCTCTTCCTTTATTATTATTAATAATAATAGTGGAGGTAATAAAGATATTAATAATCTTCAAATCAGTTTATATTATTTGTTATTTCAATAATAATGATAAAATAATAGTAAAGATAATAATAATATTACTAATAATACTCTAACAATGATATTAATGGTAATAATAATAGTTTATAATAATAATAATAATAATGATGGTGGTGATGGTGGTGATAGTGGTGATTATAATGATAATATTACATTTGATAACTCTTTTGTCATTAGAGTAGATTTGAATCGCTATGATAATAAATAAATAAATAAATTATGTTTACTATGAACAAAAACATTAAAAGATTTAAAGCGGAAACACTATTTATTTATATAAACAGTAAACAATCATCTCATATATATTTTTCATTCACATTTTTTTCTTTTCTTATTGTTTTTTTATTATTTGCATCCTTGTTTTTTGATTAAGTTCTTACTTTTTATTTAACAATTGTAATTTGATTTTATAAAATTAATGCTTTGTAAACCATGAAATGATGCTTGAATTATAAACAACGAACCATCCCAAACTTTGTTTCATTCATATCTTTTTATTTTTGGATTGGGTCCTTTTTTTCATTAGTAATATCGTTCTTCATTTATCAATTATAGTTAAATTTATATCATGAAATAATGTTTGGAATTATCAGATCCTTTAATAATATTTGCAATTTTTTAACGTTAAAAATAAATCCTCTGTCGCGCAACTTAGCGCATGGAATCAAACTAGTGTAGTTCAAAGCACAATAAACTTGAAAGGATCCAAAGAAACGGCAGGGAAAGCTGGCTGAAGACACCTAACCTTAAAACAAAAGGAAGAAAACATGAAGTATTTGTTGATGTGTTTGTAAAAACAGGGAAAAAAATCCAGGTGGGAGAGAGAGAGATGGCGATGTGTTTGTAATTAATAAAAGCAAGAAGCAGAAGTGGTCGTCTTGTTTTTGGAGTTTAGCAGAGAGTGAACAAGTAAGTTATGATGGGCCTGTCTATTGTCCAATCCTTTATTAGTAGGAGGAGGTAGAGAGAGAGAGAGTGGTGGCACCCGTTGCTATGCTAAGCAATAGGAGCAATTCCCATCCCATCGATGAATTTAATGTCTGTCTCACTCGCCCTGCATCTCTCTGTCTGTCTGTTTTTCTGTCTGTCTCCCTCTCTCTGCGCCAAGGTGAAATATATTGTCAGCTTCTTCAAAAATCCTACGACCCCATTTCCTTTCTTTAATTACTGAAGCAACCCAGCCCTTCAAGAATTGAGGAATTCTTCTTTTTATCCCACGCAAATAAGTAGAATTAAATGTGGACACTGCTCCATCCAAAACAAGCTCTTGCTCTTTGTTAATACTCCAATCAAAGTTTTGAGTTTATATTATTTTTCTCAAGGGAGAGGGAGAGGGAGAGGGAGAAGGAGAAGGAGAAGGAGAAGAACCTAGGCACAGTGTTCTCCTTTTTGGCCTTCAAAAACTGGTAAAGATGGCTTCTTCAATTTAATTTTAAGGAATGAACTGAGATTTTCTTCAAAAAAAATTTTTACTTGAATATCGTTGCCTTTCATTTTGTAAAGCAAGCAGCTATGAAAAAGACAGATAAGAAGAGCTTGGATCCACAACTATGGCAAGCCTGTGCAGGAAGCATGGTACAAATCCCTCCACTAAACACTAAAGTCTTCTACTTTCCACAAGGCCACGCCGAGCACTCTCAATCTCCCGTCGATTTCCCCCAAAGAATCCCTTCTCTCGTTCTCTGCCGCGTTGCCTCTGTCAAATTCCTCGCCGACCCTGGTACTGATGAGGTATTCGCCAAGATCAGCCTTGTTCCTTTACCAGACGCTGACCTTGATTCCTCTCAAGATGTGGACATTTGTGGTGATGGGAACGGCAGTAACAACGCAGAGAAGCCGGCCTCTTTTGCAAAGACACTAACTCAATCTGATGCCAACAATGGTGGGGGTTTCTCTGTGCCTAGATACTGTGCGGAGACGATTTTCCCAAGGCTGGACTACTCCGCGGATCCTCCCGTGCAGACTCTGATTGCTAAAGATGTGCACGGTGAGGCGTGGAAGTTTAGGCATATTTATAGAGGGACACCAAGGAGGCATTTGTTGACTACTGGATGGAGCACCTTTGTTAACCAGAAGAAATTGGTTGCCGGGGATTCAATTGTGTTCTTGAGGGCTGAAAATGGCGATCTTTGCGTTGGAATTCGCCGTGCCAAGAGGGGGATTGGAATTGGGAGCGGACCTGAATCATCACCATCACACATTGGGTGGAATTCGAACAATGCTACCTGTGCTAACCCATATGGTGGTTTTTCACTTTTTGTGAAGGAGGATGAGATGCGAAATGGGGGGGTGAAGGGAAGGGGAAGAGTGAAGTCTGAAGAGGTTTTGGAAGCTGCTGGTCTTGCTGCTAATGGAAATCCTTTTCAAGTCGTTTATTATCCACGAGCAAGCACGCCAGAGTTTTGTGTTAAGGCCTCTTCAGTAAGGGCGGCAATGAGGACCAATTGGTGCTCTGGGATGAGGTTCAAGATGGCTTTTGAAACAGAGGACTCTTCACGGATTAGCTGGTTTATGGGGACTGTTGCCTCTGTTCAGGTTGCTGATCCTGTCCGATGGCCAAACTCTCCATGGCGTCTTCTCCAGGTTCTCTACTTGTCTTGTCTTATCTGTAATTATCGACTTTGTTGTTGTTCCTTGGGTAAGATTGTTGATTATGCCTGTTGCTCAATTAGCATTTAGTAATTCCTTTCTTCTTCATTACCAATTTAAGTGGTTTTGCAAGTTTTTCCCATATTTCAGTTTGTTTTTATCCTCTCCTCTTCAATTTTAAACCGTGAATGAAGTTCCTTAAGATCTTAGTTGAGTTTGGAGATGGATTCACATGCCAGTTGCTTTTCCGGGCCTCTTTCTTGCTAAATTACATGCTTCCATATGCCTTTAAATTCGTTAAGGATTAAATTGGTAGATGCCATTCTCCTCGTGTTTGCTCTGAAACATTTCATTTGTCCAAGTTTGTTCTTGTTTCATTTTCGTTGCTTTTTTTGGGTAACCAGTTATTTCCTCTTCTCCCAAGATGAATGCCACTTCCCAACCTACTTCTAACTTTTAACTATACTGTGATATGGCTGTCTTTGGTGCTAGAAAAAACACCAACCTATTTGTTGGTTCCAGACAAGTTTATGGCATGATAATTATGGAAGTCACATTAGGAGTATTCTACAGTTACATGTCTCAATGACAGGCAGTGTCACACAGCTGTACATGACAAGTTTCTGTAAATCAATGGTGGGAAATTTATTATCATAATTGAAGTTTCTGATGAGTTGAAACAGGTCGCATTATATCTAGAGTACCTGCTCATCTTGATTGACAAGGTCCGCAGCATTTCACTTCCCTTCGAGGTTTTGATAGGGATTTTACACTGCTATTTTTTACTTGTTGAGGTGGCATCATTATCCCATATACTTTACTGTTTGCATATATAGTTAACGTTTTGTACTTTACAGGCTTTCAATAAATGATATACAAACTGGTGTCTCCAGATTTTATTTTATTTTACCTATTAAATTAGGGATGTCTTAATGAAAATGCTGATTCAGGATAAATCTTGAAGTTAGTTTTCTATTCTAGATGACTTCCTAAAAGGCTTCATTTTTTTTATTACCTAATCATGCTTTAAGCATAGAAATATTGCACTATGGATACTTGTGTGACTTGAGTTTGGCATCTCATGGATTCTATGCTGATAATTGTGGATTTCAGAGTCTGTTAAAAGTCTTGAAACTTTGAATTAATTATTGTTCTCTAGCATTTGAGAATTGCTGAATGTTAGCCTAAACTCTAAACTCAGATGATCTTGCTTTAGCATCTTATTTTCTTATATCTTTTGCCAAATGGTGTGGCAGGTTACATGGGATGAGCCAGATTTACTACAAACTGTAAAGTGTGTCAGCCCATGGCTGGTTGAATTGGTGTCAAATATGCCAGTCATCCACCTATCACCCTTCTCACCACCAAGAAAGAAGTTGCGATTCCCGCAACAGTTAGACTTTCCCCTTGATGGCCAATTTCAATTGCCTTCATTTTCAGGCAACCCCCTTGGGCCCAGCAGCCCTTCGTGTTGTCTATCCGATAACACTCCTGCAGGCATACAGGGAGCCAGGCATGCTCAATTTGGAATATCTTTATCAGATTTCCAGTTTAAAAAAAAGCTGCAGTCAGGGCAGTTTCTGTCCAGTCTCCAGAGGTTCAATCCACGCACTAAAAATTCTGAAAATTACCTGACAGGACACCCTGACAGCAATAAGAATTTATCTTGCTTATTAACAAAGGGGAGCAGCAATCCAGAATTGGAGAAATCTGATAATGCAAAGAAACACCAGTTTCTGCTCTTTGGTCAACCAATACTTGTCGAGCAGCAGGTATCTCATAGCTGTTCCGCTGATGCATTCCCGCAAGTTATTAATGAGAGAAATTCATCTGATCGTAACAGAGAAAAAAATTCTGATGTTTTACGATCAGCACTTGGGAAAAAAATTTCACAAGAAAAGTCGTGCACTACTGGGTTTTCATGGCACCAAAGTCTTCAGAATGCCAGTGAAATTGGCATGGATACTGGTCACTGCAAGGTTTTTTTGGAGTCAGAAGACTTGGGGCGGACCCTTGACCTCTCTGCACTTCATTCTTATGAAGAGCTACGCAGGAAGCTGGCCATCATGTTTGGAATAGAGAGATCAGATATGTTGAGCCATGTTCTCTATCGAGATGTGACAGGTGCTGTTAAACAGATTGGAGATGAACCATTCAGGTATCTGTTGTAAGGAAAAAGAAATTTTTTTTCGTCATTGGTTATCTTTTCATCCTGCAGACCTTGTATTTTGGGTTGATAAGAACTACTTGAACCTGACTTTGCAACTTTGGAAGCAGGGATAGTGTTACATGTATTTAATAGATCGTCTTTCTTTTTTTTTAATTCTCTTGTTGGAAATGCAGTGTTTTTATGAAAACTGCAAAAAGATTGACGATTCTGATGAACCGGGCGAGTGGCAACAGTGTTGGGAGGTAAGACTAAGAGGAGAAAAGGAAGTGATAGTGGTTTAGGAGATTCTTCGATTCTTTGCACTCATAAAGATTTATTCTCAATCTCTGCACATGGAAACAAAATTCAAACGAAGAACTTTGTTAGATATTTCAGTTAGTTGAACGTTTTAGACTAATCAAAGTTGATGATCTGTCTTGCAGGAGGACATGGATCACAGGGATGCGAAATGCTGAGAATGGACTAGAGGCTCCAAATAAGACCGGTCCCTTGAGCATATTTGCCTAATACAGTGTGAGATTTGAGAGCAGTTGGTGTAAAAGCATAATATGTGTTGAAGAGTTTTTAGTTGGTTACTGTTATGTGTTTAGGAAAAAGAACATACAACTCCCCGGTGTCTGAATATTATGCTTCTTAATTAAATGCGAAGTAAGTCTATGTACTGGATGCTTTTGTTATATTCTCTCTTTTTGCCTAACATGGTCGGACTCCTGACTCCTGAGTTTCCATTTCATGCCTCTGGTTTGAGTCTGAGCGCCATTTATTATATCTGAGCTTGCTATTAAACAGGGGGTATTTGTACAGGAGTAGTCGTAGTAGTAGAAGGCCAAAATGGCCAGCACAGTAACCGATGACTGGAGTGAGAAACATGTGCAGCCCTGAGGTGGTTGAATCATTTATTAGGGGTGACAGAGAGGTTTATTGAATCCCCAAAAATCCCATGAAAAACAAGAGGTAAAGAAACACATTAATCACCGAATATGAGCTGCAAAAGAAGCTGATGCTCAAACATGGCCAGCCAGCACTTCCCTTCTACTACCAGTTGTTGCTGCTCTCATTTCCTGGAGAATCCAAGAGTTGTGAACAGCAGTATCGATTCTTCCTAACTGGATGCTAAAGAAACGCTTATGATGATTCTAAATCACTTGGAGTATGTACTCGGTAAAATAGTTTAATTGAAGATTATGTGTGTAATCAATGTAGCATGCATGCATGTCCATGATGTCTTACTTTTTAGAGGTTTTTGAAATAGCACACGTGAGATAGTTTTTGTAAAGTACCATATCATAGTAATAGGAGAAAAAAATTAATCTTTATCTTATTTTTTAAAGTATTTTTTTATTTTGAAATATATTAAAATATTTTTTTATTTTTTAAGTTTTTTTTATATCAATACATCAAAATAATTAAAAAAATACTAAAAAAAATTAATTTTAAAATAGTTGCGCTCCATACAATAACAAAACCTTCACAATTTTTAAATAACTTCACAAGAGAATATTATTTTTAAATAGTTGTCTGGCGTGGGCTGCTATAATTTTTAAATAACCAAATTTAAACAAATTTGGTTGCTCTTTGATATTGAGTTAAATTATATTTTTGAGAATTTTTGAATTTTTTTAGTTTAAATTAATTTCTTTTTATATTTCTTAATTATTTTGATATATTGTATTAAAAATAAAATTTTAATATATTTTTAAATAAAAAATACTTTAAAACAAAAACAATAGTATACTCTAAAACACTCTCCAGACACTTCCGATGATTGATTAATACTGCTCTCCTACCACTTCCATTAAATAACATACGCACGTGGAAGTGGGAGCCTACACAACTCCCTACATCCACATGTTGTTTCCATTTGTGTCGCCGTTTTGGTGGCCGGGCCTTTCGTCCGCCTCTAGGCTTGGATTTGACCCCGCCCTACCCACCACTCCACCCCATTGTTCAAAGATGAAACTTTAATGTGTCCATCGTTTCCAATTTTTATTTAATTACATCTTATATTATTTTTCTTCAATCGATGACAAGGTATCCCAGGAACTAAAATTATTTAATTCAGATTTAATTGTAATTAAATTGATCCATCCATTCACATACTAATTACTATTATATGTACACGTATAATAAAAAAAGCTCGTGTCATGTCATGGTTTTGTTATTCTTCTTTCAATAAATTAAGTTATATATCATAATATGTGTTTGGTATTGTTGTGTTTTAGATTAAAAATAATATTTTACAAATGATTTTTTTGTTTTTAAAATGATTAATTTTCACTTTAAAAAAACAGTAGGATCATAATATACTACTTTGTTTATGATTAAAAGCAACTTACTTAATTTCAAAACAAAATTGTTTTCTTTATTTATTTTCAAAACAAAATATTACAAGAAAAGTTAAAAGGTATGTTGAATTTAATGTATAAATATTGTAAAACTAGACATAAAATTTTATAGATTGGAGCAATGTTCAAGATTTTTTTACTCTGGTAATTTAATTTTTTTTTTTAATTTCATCATTCCATGTTATGTTGGTTGATAATTGAGTTTTATGATTTATTTTTCATGTGCTTATCACAGTGTCAAAAAAATATATAACATTATATTGATGTATGATTTTGCAAAATAAAGTTTATTTTTATTGCTCGTAAAGAATTCAGGCTTTAGGGACCAGATCTTACACTAAAACAAAAATGCAGGCGTTTTCTTTTTTCTTTTTTACTGTATATGAGGTGTGTTTTTAAATATTTTGGTCTTTGAATTTCTTGTATTTTTCATTTTTGGTCTTTGTAGTTTTACAATTTTAACATTTGTTCCAAAACTTTATTTTGTTCACGTTTCAGTCCACAAGTTTGAGAAATAGAAAAGAAAGTCGCCAAAAAGTGGGAGAGGAGAGAGATAGTGGATAGTTGCCACCTTTTAGCGATAAAAAAAGTCATTCTTAGTGTTCATGAGTTCTATTTTTCAAGAGAGGTATTTGTGTATATGCCTTGTAGCCAATCGGTTAATTACATGTAATATTGATTATGTTCAAGCAAAATATATTTATTATTAATCAAAAAAAATTATATATTTAATATTCATTTATAATTGATTAATGAATCTAGAGTAATGATAAATTTCTTGGAACAAAAATATTTTACAAAGAAAATTATAAAATTGTTATAATTATGAGATTTTTTTTGCATCAAATCATTGTTCCTAGTCGATGCTCTATTAACATTGGACATTAACTAGAGATGTTGAGACTAGTACATGTTATGTTCTTTTCTTTATGAAAGGAAGCAATTATTCTCATAAGTTGAGGTATGATAAATATCTGAAACTAATATGTAGATACTTGTTAAATAACATGTGTATTGAATGGGTTCACATGAAAATTTTATATGAAGAGATCACTTGTATCTATAAAAAGGCTTACGTGAAAATTGTGTAATTGATTTTTAGACTTGAGATCACTAAGTTATTTTATATAGAAAATGTTATGCTTTGATTCTGATTACGTGTTATCCTAATCAAGAGTAATAAACAGAAAAATAATAGGTATAACATGAACTATTTAAAGGTATTTCAGTGATTAAGAGATAATTAATCACCCTAGGTGATTTAGAAAAAATATTTCACATGTTCTCAAATAGTATTGATTATGAAATCCTTGTGCAAGGTGAAATAAGATTTAAAAATTTTCAAATCTTATTCAATGAATCAATAACTATAGTGTTAAGAATAAACATGATTTGACACAACAAACACACTTCGTGCTATAATGTCTAAATCAAAATATTTTTTTATGAAGGGATAATAATTACATTGAGAAATTTCTTACTAAAAAGTTAAGTCAAACCATTTATGACTTTTTTAAAATATAAGAGATTATGACACATTGTTAGACGATGCACTTGATCTTTAAATACAGATTAATCAATTCCTGAATTAATAATAAATTACATTGTTTAATTTGTTTAATCCTATTTTATTTAAGATTGTGATTTACATTTGAATCAACTTATTAAGAACTTAATGGGTCACACAATAAAAATCATTGGTCAGAAATTACTTTGAGATAATTAATCAAATATGACTTGATTGTAAATAAATTTTAGAAATTAAGAACTAGAATGTAATTTATATATGGAATTACAATTCTAGACCTAGAAAAATCAAGTAGGGACTTAACTGAATAAATTTTTAAAATTACCCTAAACTAATATATGTAATATTATTTAGGGGGAAAGTGATATTCTGTTATTTATAAAGTTATTAAGATTTTCCTCTAAATAGAATGTTATGTCTCTTATATTTTCATAAACAGTAAAATTACATAAATTATCGTTCAAAGAGAGCTAGCACTTATAGGCATAGCAATCCATCTCTTTTAAAAATGATTTTAGAAGATTTCTCACTAGTGGTTCGTATGGATTGCTGTTAGAGGCTAGACACTTGAATGACTTGTGGTTTACAACAACCTAACCTTGAATAAGTTGACTAAACCTTAAAAAAAATCTGATCTTTAAATAATCTTTACATAAACCCTAAATGTTCCTAGATTATCTAACAATATTCTTGGGACGCTAGAGAAATTCTTAAATTATTATTTTTGTTGCCTATATGTGTTTTGAAAAATCCAACAAGAAATTTTTTTGTCTTTTTACCCCTCATCTTCCTAGAAAAAATAGACTAGGCTTTAAGATTTTTTTGAATTGGGATAAAGTTTTGATTTTTTAACCTATTAAATATTGTTTTAAGGTTAGACACGAGTTTATTGAGATTTGTGGAAGTATTTCGTAGGTGTTTTTGGATATATATAAAAAGGAGTTGAAATGGTTTTTTTATCCAAGGAACGAAGACTTAAATTTCTGACAAGTTTTTGACCACCTTAAATGGTCGGATTAAAACAGTAGATAATGTATCGACAACTTCACTTAAGAAAATGATGGGTGGACGACGTGTCACTTACCCAATCTAGAAAAAAAAAACAGATGTGTGGGGGCTTGGCCTTGTTTTTAATGGACCAAGCTTTATCTTTTTAATATTTTCCTTCAATCTGAATTAGATTTTATTGAAATTAATTATTTAAAAATATATTAGAGGTGTGGTTTTATTAAATAATTGAGTTAATCAAGAATATATTTCAGATATTATTTGAGTAAATATCATTCAATCTTTACTTTATTTTCAAATAAGAATATATCATTCATTTACAGTATTTGCAAGCTTTCTTTTTGTGCATCTTATCTTATTTTTTTTAAAATAAATTATTTGGTGTCTTTTATGTAAGTGATTATTTTTATTATCATTTAATTAATGAAAAATAGTTTCAAAACAACAAAGTTATTAATCCGAGTAGGTTTCATGACTCGACTTGCTAACTTAGTAAGTTTATCTAGATTGACCTAGATCAATTCAAGATATAATGATCTCAATACTTAGAAAAATAAATCAATGTCATCTTGAATTTTTTAAGTTAATCAATTTTTTATAGTATCAACAGGGTCATATCATATCAACTTCCTCAAAATTTAATTTGAAAATCAAAACAAACAAGGGGTCAAATCAAGGATTCTCCATGTTCATCCATTAGAGTGCTTTTTATGACACTACCAAAGAGTTATATGCAACATCATACAAATGGTATATTGTTCTTATACTTTTTAATACATTCTCAACAAAATTATCATTATATTTTTTTTTAATTAAAACTTTCTTTTAGGATTCCGATTAAATGTTGTCTAAAAAAATATTAAATTGGTCATATAAGAAGTTTTAATTAGAAAGATATATTTTTTTATCCATATTTGAAATCATTCAAATCACCTTTGATATGTGTTTTGATTGTTTTTTATCTTCATTAAATAAATAGCGTAGAGAAAAATTTATATGTTTTGTATAAATATAAATATTAATAAGAAAAAGAGGAATTATAGTAGCAAATTAGTTTATTTCAATAAAATTTAAATTATCACTCTTTATATAAAACAATTATGGTCATATAATTAAATTAAAAAAAATTAAAGAGCTTATCATGGCATAAGATTATATATTTTAGTTTCTATATATTTTTTAGCTTTCCGACTAGGTTTAGAGTTAACAATTTTAGTTTCTATATATTTTTTTAGCTTCATGACTTGATTTAAAGTTAACAATTTTAGTTTCTATAATTTCACACATTAAAGGTTATTTCTTGGTTTTGTCCGGTCATTAATAACTTAATTATTTTTAGATAATAATATATAGAAAGAACCATAACTTTTTATTTTTATTTTTTATGACATGTCATTTATCCTCAAATCTTTATTGGTACTCCAACTTTTATTTTATATCAATCAAGTATATGAATTTTGATATTTTTATTTTGATACACCAATATTTTTATATTTTTAATTGACTAGGTTATTTCACTTAAGTAATTTTTGTAATGTGATCTCTTAATCAAGATTGCATGAACTTTTAATATATATATATATATATATATATATATATATATATATATATATATATATATATATATATATAAAGCATGCAATAGGCTGAAAGGCCTTTCTTAGCAAATTAGACTCAATAAAACGAGTAATTAACATGAGATATGAAGCAATCCCTGAATCTAAGTCGCAGATAAATTTATAAAGGCAAGAAACAGGCACGCAACTAAATGAAGCTAAATGGTTTTAAATTGAGATCAAGTATGATTGAGTCATAATTGTGGCGACTATCATTTTCATGAATCCCTAATTTGCACAATAACAGTCTTTAACGTTTTAGAATGATTATGGTGGGAATTGATGTAGAATTATTATTGCATTATAATGTCTAACAAAGTGGGGGTTTGTGTTATTGTTTTTTAAGAAAATATTAAGGGCCTTCGAGGGGTTTGTTTTTTAAATTCAATAACATGAGTTATTCAACCAACCAAATATGATTTTATTTGAATAAATAAAAAAAAGGCAACAATAACTTGAAAAAAAAGATATAATATGAAATGACAAAATAGGATAAAAAAATAAATATTATAATCTAGGAAAAAACATTTATCCACAAAGAATATGGAATGATAAAATAAGATAAAAAAATAAAAAAATCAATATGAGTTAACCTAAGCTAGCATAATAGATATGTAATTTAGAGATAAGGGGTGAGTCAGTTCAAGTTAAAAGTCAAACTTCCATCCTAGATCATGGGATTAGAATAATCCATGAGAAATATTTTTTTAAAGAAAATCACAAAGCCAATTTTAAAAAAATATCGAACGACAAAACTAGAAGAGAAAATAAGAAGTTCAAAAATAACCCCTGTTAACTTTTCAAACCCGTGACCTGGGAATAACAAAAAAAAAATCAAAAAAACAAATATCAATTAAAAAATAAGGGTTCAAAAAAATAGAGGACGACAATAAATTTCTTATTTAAGAGTTAAATTTTAAATTAACAAAATGATAAAAAAAAAACCCAAAAAATCAGATGAAATTGTAAAACATAATAAACTATAAATTTAGATTGAAAATGATGAAATTGAAAACCAATAAAACTTTTATAAAAAGACCTAGTAGAAAATTTATAAATCAAAAGAATAAAGATCAAAATAGAAAAAATAATAAATAATAAAAGAAGTAAAAAAAAATGTCGACTCACGTTAACTTCCCAAACATATGACCAACATAATGAAATCAAGATAACTTGATAGATCACTCTTCTAAAACCCGACCTAATGGTTTGAATCGTGACACCGTGACCCAGGTCCTAGGTAGGGCCGAGTTCCAACAAAAATAGAAGGAAAATTAGCCCGATATAATCTGTTTAAAAAGCTAAGTTGACCCGCAACCCGATCAACCATGGAAAAACATAATCAAAATCCATTAATGCTTGTCTTTTTTTAACTTTTTTTTTTTCAAAATGATATCATATCTATATGTTTATAAAATTAAAAAAATTAAGGTAACCTCGGTCAACCCTACATGATTAGTTACCAAGAACTTGTCCCGAGTTGATCCCCAAGTTAGTTTTGAAAACCATACTTCGGGTCATTAAACTAAAATCACAATACATGGGAAAATTGAGAAGTCACGGATAAAATGCCAAAAAATAAAATCACTAAAAAAACATTTACAAAAAAGATCTCAAATAAAAAAAATAACAATTAAAAAAATAAGAGTGCAAATCAAAATAAATAAATAAATAAATAGGCAAGAATAATCCATTTATTAAAGGTTAAATTGAAAAGAAAAAAATTATTAAAATGACAAAAGAATCAAAAGTATGAGGATTGAATAAAAAAAACAAAACACAATAAATTTTGATTAAAAAGTGAAATTGAACACAACCAAAACCTTAACAAAAGAATCAAGAAAAAAAATTAGAAACTAAAAGAAAAATGATCAAATTAAAAAAATATTATAAGTGAAAAAAAAAATTGGAGATTAAATTGAAAATAAGTAAAACTTTTACTAAAGAGCTAAAAAAAAAATCAAAACAATAAGAACCAAATTGGTAAACATAAAATATGACAATTTGAATTGAAGGACTAAATTGAAAAAAAAATATTCTAAAAAAGCCAAAAAGCAAGATTATAAACTAAAAGAATAAGGACTATAATTGAAATACAAAAAAAAGAGAGGATAAACCTGTATTTATAGGGGTAGGAGAGAGAAAGAAAAGGGAAAAAAAAACCTACCAACAACAAACCACATAACATGTGTTTACACGCGTCATACTATGTGGAAGAAAACACGACAGCGCAACCACAGACATGATAGAAAACTTGGTTTGGCTATTAGAAGGTGCCACGCGTCATACTATGTGGAAGAAAACACGACAGTGCAACCAAAGACATGATAGAAAACTTGGTTTGGCTATTAGGAGGCGCCACACGGTAAGGTGTAGGCCCCCCTTACTTGCTGGTACATTGTAAACACATGTCAACAACTTTTTATTTTTAATTTATTAACCAGTAGCAAAAGACCAAATTGTCCTCGATTTTCATGAAATTAACATAAAAACCATATTGAAAAGACCTAAATGACCCTGCATTCATGATTTAATTTCTTTAAAAAATGAGCAAAATTGTCCTTTATCTATTTTCAAAAAATGACAGGCAAAAACACCCCGCAAACAAGCTAAAGAAAAATCTATTTTGGAGGGTAATAAGGTCATCCAACTGTGAAAAATAATAAAAAGACAAATACCCCTAAAAAAATGTTAAATGACTAATAAGCTATTTGAAAAGACAATAATGCTCCTAATATCAAGACAAATGGTTTTCTTATATAAAGGAAAAACACAACTATACTATAGAGATGAATAGTGATTTATGTTTGAGTGTACATGGAAAAAGCCTTACGTTTTAGTTTTTATTTTATTTTATATAAAATAAAGGAAAATTGTCTTAATTTTTCTATTTTTCGATATCAATAATACTTTCCTTTTGTACTTTGATAGCTAATTTTAATTTGATTTTCTTTGTTCTTTCAAATTTATATTTTCACTTTTTTTTCTTGTATCTCTCTTTTTTCTCCTCCTTAATTCTTCTAACCTCCCTTCCCTCTCTCTCCACCTTACATAACCAAATTTTAATTTTAAATTAAAATCCTTAATTTAGTAATTCTATTACTTCTATAGTTTTCCTAGAAGAATGAGAGAGAGAAATGACAACTTATGGTTGGTATAAGTTGATGCGAACCTAGAAAATAAAAATATTAAAACCCATGATTAAGATAAAAAAAAAAACTCAATAAAGCTAAAATTATATTGATAAGAAAAACAGACCTAATGATTATCTAAACTAAAAAACTAAAGATATTGAATGAAAGAACTCAATCTATTTGATTTTAAAGAATTAAAAACCATAAGTATAAGAGTTTGATGAGAAATCAAGATTATGATGAACCTTGCCACATACAAAATATTGTTTTTAAATGTAAGAACCCGGCTCAACTTGCTATATATTGTTCGTTTTAGGCCTTGCTGCCCTCACGGTTTTGTTCCTGGTGACGCGAGCCCACATATGAGCTTGACATCCCAAAACGCGTATGACAAGTTAGCAATCAGCACTCTTAATAAGACCAACTACTAATCCCTCACCCGCCGATGTGGAATATTACAATCCACCCCCTTAAAAAGCGCGACGACCCCGTTAGCATAACCAGACAGCCAGTGAGGTTGGCTCTGATACCAAATGTAACAGCTCGGCCCAACTTGTCATATATTGTCCGCTTTGAGCCTTACCGCTCTCATGATTTTGTTCTTGGTGACGCGAGCCCACATCTGAGCCTAATGCCCCAAAACGCGTATGACAAGTTAGCAACCAACACTCTTAATATGGCCAGTTACCAATCCTTCATCGACCGATGTGGGATATTACACTAAATAACAAGCAATCTTCAAAAGAATAATAATCTAAAATGCAAGTTAAATAACTCTATTTATACAAGGTAAAACATTCTAAACTAAACTATAAAAAATCTAAATAAAATAATATAATTATCGTAACTTTATTGCAAACCTTTTTAAACTCCAAGTGCTACTAAATTTTAATCCTATAGAAAAAAAAAACATTTTAGCAAAATTTCAGCTTAAATAAAAATTATATTTATTAGTGTAAAACTATATATTAAAAAAATATAAATCAAAAACCACCTTCTCTTCCGCAACCTATTAAGCTTTCCAAACTCCTTTACTTGTCAGGACTATATTAATTAAAGTTTCATTCTTTTAAACTTGTATTGACACTTCATCGATCATTAAATACTACTTTGATCTTCTTAGTTTTTAACTCTATAGATTCAATTTAGATGACACAAGTTCAACGATAGATTAAGTTTTGGTGTGGTTGCAAAATCAATTTAGTAAACAGCCCTCAAATTAGCCAGATTTTCTGTTTTTATTTTCCCTTATCCTAGCAAAAATAAATAATATATGTCATTAAAAGGTTAAAAATTATATAGCAAAAATCATTATTTTTTATATAAGCAATCCAAAAGTAGCGATGTCTTCGCCAACAGATATAACAGCAGCTTTGGCAGCAGCCATGGGAACGACGTTGAATATCCAAGACTTGGATAACCCAAAGAAAAATTTTAGTAATAAAAGCAAAAGGGTCAAAATCAACTCCGGCAGGAATATTCCGAACATAGTAGAACAGGATCATTACTTCAGCATCCATATTTGCAACAAAGTGTTTAAGAGTTGATTCTAAAAGATCAAATCAGACCCTCTGGTTTGCTTTTGATTATTTTTTAGTAATTAAATTCTATTTAAAACTCATATTAATATCCTCAAAAGAAATTTAAACTAGAAAATCAATTTAACTATTATATATGAGTCGGTTTTCTGGAACACCGCTGAACAATGCAATAATCCAATCCACATAAAATCATGTGAAGTATAAAAAGAGGAGAGAGTCTCGTAACTGGAGAAACAAACATCTCATATGGGTGGCAGACAGCATTTTACACGATTAAATTAAACAACACAGATAAGTTTGGTTGAGCATTGAAGGACACACATCGACATGATACACAGATAACGCGGGCAGATATATGATATGATATGATATGATATGACACTCTCTCTTGTATCCTTTCCTGGAAAAGGAAGCATCGACTCGCATGAAACTAGAAGCAGAGAACAATCGAAAGAAATACTTGTTTAAGTTGTAATTACCAGAGAGTAACTGATCAGTTGTAGTACAGCTCGAGGCCCATGCCATCATGAATTTCGTAGTCTTTGAGAGTGATATGGTCCTTGTAGATAGTGTACCATTTCTGGATCCGGATCTTATCGGGTCGGGTGCCGGTCTGGGCAGCCACCAGCTTTTTGAGGTCCCCTATCGTATCATCTTCATTGCATTTTACTCTCACCTTCTTGCCCAATCTGTCGTTCAAGACCACCTCTATCATCCTTCCCTTCCCCTTCCTCTTTCTTCTCTCCTTTTCTACTCTTCATTCCCCTTTGCTCACAGTTGCATTGCCTATATACATAATAATGAGGACATGCCATTTCTAGAATATTCTCCATACATGCCATTCTAGAATAATCTCCATTAGTGTGGATTCTCTTCGCAACTGCACGCGTTACACGTGACGAAACCCAACGAGAGCCCGGGGTTTTACCATGTATGTATACATGTATATACTGCTTGGAGATAAAAAACCACTCCCATCACCTGGTTTATTTTATGTAATATACCCTCGAAATCCGAATCAAGATGTCAATTTATTTGCGGTAGCAAAATGTTCCGCGGCTGGCTTCGAGGTTTTTTTTTTTAACTTTCAATTAATTTAATTTATTTTTTTATTTTAAATCGTTTTGATGTAGCATCAAAAACAAATTTTAAGAAATAAAAAATATTATTTTAATATAAAAAAAAAAACATTTTAAAATATGATCTTTATCACCCTCTCCGGGGTTTTACAACTTCAGAATTGATCTGCCTTCCGACTAGAAACTCCTGAGAGAATAAATTCCTGATAATATTCAAGCACATGCATAAGCACCCACTTCCAAGATTGGCTAGTGCCAACCGACTTGAAACCAAAAAAGAGACTTTAGCCAGAGTAAAACATAAATTTTGATGGATGAGGAAAACCCTACAAGTCAGTAACAGGAAGAAACGAGAAAGACATTGAATAATAAACAATTAGAGTAGGTAGCTAACAATAATGACAACTAAACAAGCAGTAAAACCATATAACACGACCTACCATCCAATCCCCATTTGGAAACAAAAATACTGTACATATATCTGCTGCATAATCCCTTGCCATCCAAAAATGGGGTCTGTGGCTTTAGGATCCAAGTTTTCAGGTTCAGAAAACCTCAACAGGATCGATCATCATCTTTCCACGACAGCAACCCTATTGATCAATCCTCCAATAGTTTGCATCATTGAACTCTTTATTATCAACCTCGGCAGTATCAGAATTCTCCTTCTCTGAAACTTTCGGTGAAATATTCCTCTTCAGAGGCCCTGCTTCACCAACTATCCCCTCCTTGAGAGCTTGTTCCATTGCCTTTTCAGTGCCTTCTAACTCAACACCAACAAATTCAACATCCTCTTCAAACAAAGAAGGCATGGTGGGAGATTTTTTACTTGAATCACTGCTAACGGATGCATCACTAGAATCCTTGGAGGGTGATAAGCCATTTGGAAGCATGGATTCCCCACTTGATGGGGAACTGGCACCAGGTGTTACTGTTTTCGCTTGGCTGGAAAGAGAGTCGTCAGAGTTGTCATGATCTTCAAATGGATTCACAGTTGATCCCCCTGCTTGCAAATCTGATGACTCTCCCCACCCTACCCATTCAGGTAAAGGCCTATCTCCAAACAATTCTTCTTTGACTGATGTCTCATATTTGAAAAAGCTTGTATCAGGGGCATTTGCATCACCGCTTTGTGAAACCAGACCACTCCCAGGAAATTGATCGATGAGGTTTGTGTTGGAAGTGGATGTGCCATTGACAGAATCCTTGCTTTCGGTCAACTCATCTTCCTCTCCCACCACCACCTCATCATCACTACCGCTGTTACCGCCATTAGCATTTCCATTTAAGTTAATCTGATCCATCATCTCTCCAGGCGATGTGCTCACAAGTGAATTGCCAATTCTATCATCTTGGAATGCAAACCAGTTTGAATTTGTGAACAGACTACTGCATTTAAAAAAAAATAAAAATCAGTGAGGTTCCTAATCATATCCAAAAAGAATTCTCTCAAATATGTATGTTAATAATTTGACATCCAAGATATTGATATTATATGATTTGTTAAAGAAATTATACCAAATGCACTGCTTACGCCAGCAACCAAAAAGATGCAAAGGTTCAAGTCAAAAGCATCAAGACTTGGCATAGCATTTTAAAAACACTTTGACAATCGAGTTTTCCGGTAAATAGGGTGAAAGAATGGCAGGCAGATGCACACACTAGGCATTGCTAAAGCTTCAGGCCAAGGGCAATGAGACTTGCACATTAGTAAAGTTTTAAAACTTCTCTATTATGTATCCAGTAAATAGGATGAATGAAACATTTAGGCAGGTGCACTTGCAACTTATAGAAGATCCAATATTTCAATATAAACAGTGTGATGGCTAAAACCCTTACCTCCCTAGGTCATCGCCAAGCCTAAGGGATGATATAACAACTTCGGCAGACTCGTCATCAAAGTAGACATCCTGATATTAAAGACCAAACAACACATGTTTGCTATCAAAAGGCAATATAGAGAACAGTCGCTACCAATGAATCCCCCCCCTCCCAAAAAAAAATGAAAAGAAATGAAAAGAAAAAAAGAAACAAAGATTCATACACACACACACACAAACACATACTTGTATTATAAAGTTAAACTGTTACCTCATCATCCCGATCAAGGCTCCCATTGTCCTGCAACCAAAATGATAAAAAATTAAGAGCCATTTCTTGCAGGTTGATACATGAAGGATCCCTCTTATATATCACAAAATTTGAATAAGCCACTCAGAATCATTCTTTTGATTTTATTATCTGAACAAATTCCCAAATTGATATACATAATGCATTGAGTATATTGCTGTTGTTAAAATGAAGTTTGAAAATAAATAAATACTATTAAACCAAGGCACAAGTCATCTCCTGACATCTTCTCTTCCATGTTCTCTGTTTTTTATTTGAATAGAGTTGATTTTGTGAAAGATTGAGAATTGATTCTTGTAAAGGATAGGGAGTGTATTGATTGATGGAGTTTGGAGTTCTTGTTTTAGAGAGAAGATGGAGAGGAGAGCGGGGGCATTGGTGTTATTTTGGAGAGTATGAGAAACTAATGGGTTTAGAGAGAGACAAGGGAAAGTAAGGAGGAATATGTGATGGCTCGAGTGAGAGATGCATAAGAAATAATGGTGGAGATGGGGATAGAGATGGCAACTGGCAGCAGAGATCAGGCTAGCGTGTCACATGATGGAGGAAACTGCTGGTATCAATTGGACCGGTGTGTTGATGCAATAACCTTAGAAGGATGAAATTTCAATGAATCATTCATAAGGCACTCATTTGAATTTCAGATCCTAGAAGGGGCTTATTGAGATATGACTCCCTGTTTTTATGAGTGATACAAGTTGAGAGCCAAAGTACAGAAACATAAATAACAGGACAAAAAAAGAGGAGAACGAAAGTCATCAAAAAGAGAAGCCACTATGTACCTCTTCATTATCCTCGTTCCCATATATTTTGTATCTAAAAGCCTGACTTAAATTATTGGCTAGAGCTGCCACATCATAATCTCGGTCATGAAGGTCATCCTCGTCACTGTCACGCGTCCTATCTTGCAATGCTGTTGGGCGGCTGTACAAAACAAGAGGATGAAGTGAGATTACCAATCCATTCTCTCCAGGGAGAACTCCAGTGGCAATAATTTACAGCAGAAACACAAATGGAAGAAAATTAGGCTTATCAAGTAAAATGTTATTAGCAAATTTCAACATATAATTCATATTAGAAATGATAACCCACCATACTGTTAGATTTTTAGAGGGAGAAAAAAGAAAATTATAAGTGCAACACCCAGATTGCCAATAAATTTAAATCCTCATCACCATATCCTTATTATTTAAATATGTTTTGGACAAACATCTAGTTCTATAGGTATCACATATTTGAGTACCCATCAAGCGATGAGCATACCACAGATACAAACACTGTTTTAAAGAGTGCATAAGCATAAACAATATGAGGCAAGAGCATACCCGCAAGCCCATCGGTAGACATTTTCAACTGCATTACGCTCTTGCAAAACAGTGGCTTGCCACTCCATCCACTCACTATTTTCCTGGAGATGTATAAAAATACAACGTGTTAGAAAAGATATTAAACCAAAATTCCATTGAAGGGACATCAGTTCAATCACACTACTACATTGATGTTGGATGCAAAGATGCACCAAATGAAACAAGGAGTTGAAAAGAGCAAATAACAAAACTATTGTCATGACATTGTGTACTTCAGTATAAGTATAAAAAAGGATATTTGAAAATACTCTATTACTTGGAAAGGTAACTAAAAAAGAGCAAATTTAGGAGTTCCAGTTCCCACGCGAGAGAGCAAAAACTCTTCGAAATTGCAAAGAGAAGCAATGTGGAAAACAATGTCATCATCAAAAGTAGCAACAACCACAAAACACAGCATAGCGCCTGGTTATGGATGCTTCTAGCCAAAACAAGCTTGATGTGATTTATATCAGAGATGATAAAGGTCACTCCAAACTTTTCTTTCAGCAATGGTTTAGAGGGCAGACTAGTTCTTAAGCACTCATAACCTTCAACCAAACTTTTATCACTAGTTCCACACACATGCCAGTAAGACTGGGCTTTTTTAAGGAACTTTGTACTCGGTGAAACAAATGCACGATGTACATCCCAGCTTACCACCCACCTGGAGATAGGTCTGAATGCGGCTACTGATGTTTCCCAGCTGAAAAAGCTTATTAGAAATTCGTGTAATGTGTCCGAGGTTTCCTGCACGTGGTGCTTGTTTTCCAGCAGCAGGAACCGTTGGCTGCATAAGGAAACATGTTTATCAACACATAAAGCGTGCCAGTGCAGAATATAAATGGTACTACTTGCATCTAATTTCCCATTCCACTAAATTCAAGTGGAGGGGGTAGCATGGAATATAGTCTTCAGCTCTTTCCCCTTTGTTTCAGTAGATAACATGCAAATAAATCCTTATCATTACCATTGCTAAGATTTTGCTATCATACAAGATTATTCCAGTATCATAAAAAAACTCCATATACCTTATTATCACCGGATATTAAAGGGTTTTTATCTGTTTGGAGAAATTTTCCAATCAAATCACACTCTTGTAGAAGATGATCAACCATAGCATCACTCTTGATCTCCAAACAAGACATTATGATACTCTCTACATGATGATGCAAAGCGTTATTGTAAGGGTACCTGCATCAGTTAAAACATCAGAATCATGAATGATCACCTAGCACACCATAACTGGAGCAACTTCAAAAAGACAACTATTCCTGGCTACCAACTTCATTAATCTACCGATTCGTCAATTCGCCATTTAAAAAATGATGCAGAAACTTACTCGAAGAACAGATTAAGGATTCTTTTGATGGTTCCCGAGCTGACTAACTCCATCTCAGTGGCTTCGTTTCCAGCTCTTAGTAGCACCGCAATGAATTCCACAATCTAAATTGAAATTGAGAGCAGTTAATTTCCAAACAAGTTTATACTTCAGTGTAATTTGAACTAAAGGTTTATATATTCCACCAACCATACAGTTTATGCTGCCCAACAGTTTCCAAAACCATGTTATTGAAATTTTCTGTTTTGCACTGTGTTCCATATGAAGATTACAGCAAAAGCATGAAACCAACCTTAAGACAATGTTTCCCAAGAGGAGGCTTCAGTACTCCATATGTTGTAGGTAAAATCCTCTCATCAGACCGGACATTCAATAGCAGAAGCAAGTTACCTGCAAAATGGAATGGGTAATCTTAAGATTCTTAACAAATACCGGCGTTGACAGGGAAAAGATAGAAAAAATTATATAATAGCTTCTTTTGTCAGATGCCTCTATCCTTTTTTAAATTATAAATTATACTACTTAATATGGTTATGCTAATCTTGGTTTGACTGGATGCATCCAAAACATATATTAATGAAAATGCATAGGGAAAACTGAAAAGTTTGTGGGCACCGCCAAACCCCAAAGAAAGAAGGAAAAAACAACGGGAAAAATCTCAGAAAAATCTTCCCTGTATTCCTGTTTTTTTTTTTTGGTTGGGGGAGCATTCTCACAACCATAGAAATTTACTCACCAAGTTTAGGTAACATTGCACTAATAGTCTCTGGATTTACAGGGATTGGAGACTCATACATATGGTGGCTTCGAAAAGAATGCATCAAGGGAGAAGACATTGCTGATCTTTTTGGATCCAGTAAGGATATACAAACAGAAAGTGAATTGACAAGACCAGATTTTGAATGTGAATCTTCCAAGGCATGACCAAATATCCTTGCCACAAAACTGCATTTGCCCAAAACATCAAAACCACAAATAAATTAAAACATAAACAAGGACGAGTAGATTTAGTAGCCAAGATACAAAATCCAACAAACCTTGGACTAGAGAGTTTAGTAGCCAAGGCCGATGGAGCATTTCTAGTTATTGCACATAATGTTTCTGCTGCATTAGCATTAACTTCAGGTGGATTCTGGTTCACATAAGAGAAAATTATCAGACTATTTAATATATAATACATCCATTGTAAAGAGTCTCTTGCTAATCATTTCAGATTCTTCTTCCATTTTCAGTTGTCTGGCCAAGCCTCAACACTAACCTTACATCCTCAGATTTTTTTCTAGTTCATATTAAAAAAAGAGATGTTTTCTTGACAAAATTGCAGCACTTACAGAAGGACTCAATTTGTCCACAATCATTTCTAGCAAATTGCTATCAGCCAACCATTGCATCACATCAGTAAAATTAGGATAAACATGGTCATCAGCTCCTACCAGCCTAACCAAAACCTACATGAAACAAGCAATATCATCAACAAAATATATTACAAGCAAGAACTTATCGAAATGTAAACCACTACAGGATAAGAATCTCAATTACCTCCATAATGGATGTTATTCCAATTAAATCAACAAGTTGGCGGAAAACATCCTGATGGGCCTGTGAGAAACCAAATAATGAATATTTTCTCTAGCAGGCTACTAACAATAGTCAGATACTATAAGAAAAAGTGTAAAACTGAAATACCAACACAATCCAAATTTTACAGATCTCTGAGCAAATCATAAGCCTCAATTAAATGCTCATCTTGCCTAACATGATATACACAATAAATTGCAGAGTGAAGAAAATTTTCATGATGAACAATGAGAAACTAATCAGGAGGGGGGGAAATGCTATACTTTGGGATGAAATGCTATGTTCAAGCAGCAGAGAACACAAATATGAGAGGTCTAGTATGTTATTTACACAACGAAGTGACTGTTATTATGACCCAATAAATGTTTATGTGGATATATATGCACCTGCCTCCTTTCTCCAGTTAGCACAAACATTATGTATTCCTGTAATGAGTATTACTAAACTGAATTCTAAACCATCAAATGCCACGAAAACCTAACCATGAAAATATATATTCGCACCCATAATGAATATTTAAATGATGGGCATTGAACGGCACAACTTCCCTTGATCGAAACAAACATGTTTTTACAATTAAGCAGAGTAAAAGTTGCAACAAACCACGACATAGATATAGGTAGAAAAATTCTCACTTGGACATAGTTCATAAGTGGGACTGTCTTGCGTAACATGAGGCAAACAACAACCTAGAATAAAAGGCAAATAGCATCAATGACGTGATCCTTGCCGAACAAAATATTAAAGATACAACTTCTCGTGAAAACTGGATACAAAGTTCTGAAAACATACTTTGCTGAAATACCCAGCAAGCAAGGCACTATGAGACCGATTTGGTTCCAAGAAAGAGAAGAGTAAGTTCATCAACTGAAATAGCAAGGAAGTAAAGATAACCATCAGTAAAAGAGCATTTACCGCAACAACCTCCAGATTAAAACAAAGTGCAATGAAAAAAATGTAACCTACCTCCTCTTCCTCCACTAAAGTTTTAAGAATAACATCAATTTCACATGTAAATATCTCACAAGCAATGAAGGGGAACCTAAAAACCAAAAGCAATTTGTCACAGAAAAAAACAAAAAGTTAATGTAGGAGACATTTCAACATGAGAAAACAGTTTCTCTAGTTAAAATGACATACTTGAAGGCTAGTTTGCTTTCAGCATCCTCTGAAGGTTCCTCGATAATGTATCTGAGCAACTGCTCCACTTGGGCTCTATCTCGCAGACTGCATACAATAATTTATGTTGAGCATCCACCAGGATCAACTTTATGATATGCTCTCAAACAGTACAGAGACAGTAAACTATGCATGATAGAGAATGGCCTTGTGCAGAAATCAGAGCATTTCAGCATTGATGGTAAGAAGGGAGAAAAAAAATTACAAATTGATAAGTCGGGTGTTCAAAGCTTTGCATTCTTGGATTATTTCTTCCTCGTCAAGAAGCTCTTCCAACGTGAAATTATCTTTGTCTAATAATGACTCCACCTACAGATGCAGTAGCAAGTTGGTATAAGTAAACTAGAAATAAGAATAGCAAATATCAATAAAACAACTAAACATGTTTGCTTATTAGAAAAATATTACCAAGCACGCAGAACTTAATATCATCAGCAACGGAATTAACATGGTTAGGAGAGTATAAAACTAGTAGCACTTTTAGCAAGGCGGCCCTCCCATTCAAAATTCAAAGCTAAATATAGTAGTAAATATAAAACCTAAACAAATTTTCAACATCATTTCTTTCATTTACTAAGAAGCCGCCACGTACCCACTAGATGTGGATTGAATTAACTGCTACTGCAATTAAAATTAAAACATTTTAGAAGAGTTGATTAATTAATTAATTCTTCTAATAAATGTCACGGACAAATAAAAGGTTTAAATGCAAACACAGGGCACTGCATACAAAAAACATGACAATTCACTACAGTTTCTACGCAAACATCCACTAATTAAACGCTGAATTAACAAAGGAATCACATAAATCTACACGATGAAAAACAACATCCATCTCAACTCAATCAGTCCAAGCCAGTTAAAACCATGAAATCCATTTCAATTTAGAAGTCGCGTATTCCTAGGTTTTATAGATCCAAATAACAACGATTTTAAAGCTAAATCCACCAATCTTTACAAACCCTAGAGATGAAAAAATAAACTTACAGGAGAGGAGGTGGAGAGAGAGGTGAGCTTCCAAAACATGTTTAAACGAGTGGAAAGAAAATTAACAGACGTAAAAAGCTAAAGGAGCCGCTGTAGATCTGTTAACCCCAAAAGATAAGGAACCAGTAAAATCTAGGTTAAGCACGAGACTCGATATGGAGTTGATAGAGAGAAAAGGAAACCCTAATTTTCGATTGAAAAAAAGGCCAGATCGTGGAGATCGAGAGAGAGACAAAAAAAATATCGCGAGAGAGTAGCTACGAGCGAGCAAATTTTTGTTTTTTTTTTCCAGAGAGAGGGTGGAGGGTGGGAAGAGGGAGGCGGAAAGGTACAGATGAGGGAGTCCGAAATTCACAAAACCAAAAATTTATGATGTTATTGTGCCTATGCATTTGCATTCCATTCCATGCATGTGGGTGTTGATGTGTAGATGTGGAAATGTGGATGCTGATATCGAAAAGGCATCATTATGTGAACTGAGCTTCATTTATCATATATTTTTATTTTTTATAAAAAAATTATATATGTAAGATTTTTTAGTGTATTTTTATAGTTTAAATAAAAAACTTTATACATACATGTCATTAACTAAATAAAAAACTATGTGTATTAATAAATAAATAAATAAATTATTAACAATATCTAAAAATAAAACTTGAAAAATCAAGAGATATGTGTAGATCAAGATGTTTAATCTCAAAAGACAAGACATTTACCTAATTGTGTTTGCTAAATTTATTTATTAAAATAATATTTTTATTTAAAAAAGTGATAATAAAAATAGAGATACAAATTAAATTGATCGAATAAAATAAAAGGAAAAAAACATCATGCAAGGCTACACATATTAGAAATATTATCTGAAAAAAATTAATTTTCAAAAATAAATCCATACAAAAGATTAAAAAAAAAATTATTGATGAATCATAAAAACCATTCAAATTTAAATGTATAACTAAAAAAATAATTGTCATTTAAAAGAGGATCTCCAAACAAAATTAAAGAGAGAATGGATACTAATTTAAATATAAATTAAAAAAATAGAAAAAAAAATAATCATTAATTTAAAAAAATTAGAAAAAATAAAAAAGCAAAGGCCAAGCGCTACGAGGCTTGGCTAGCCCTTCTGGCCCATTTTATCAGGCTCGTGTGGGCCTTTCTTGATATGCTCGTGTGATTCGACTTTTAATTTATTTTTTTTTTGCAATTGAGGTCAACGACATGTCGTCCGCCCCAATATTTTTTAAAAAAAATCAACCTGAGTTAGATTTTTCAACCTATTTTCAACTCAAAACACCTATAAAACACTGTAGGAACCGTGATAAATCTATCTATGACATCAAAAAACTGCCCCAAAAATCGAAATCAACCCGAATCTAAAAATCAACCCGAGTTTAGATATGTTTTTTCATGAATTTTAAAGATACAAAAACACCTAATATGAAGTCTCATCATCAAATTGGACTATTTGGCACAAATATAGTTCATTTTGGTGGCATAAATCGATGTCAACGATATTTTTCTCTCTTTACTACTGAAATTTAGTGACCTCTCTTTCTCCTCTCAACTAGGGACTAAAAAATAACAAAAAATGAACTTTTATACCAAAATTAAAATGAAAAAATATTGAGGTACTTAAATGCATAATTTGCGTGATTTTTAAAGTTCAATGACTAAAGTGTATCTTTTGCAAAACTTATGGCATGCCACCTATGTTTGGCGTCTTTTTCATTTCGATCTCTCTTTTTTCAATCTCACCTTTTTATAAGAAATCAAAATCAATTGGTAGGACTAAATCGCCAAAAAAAAAGGTTTAAGACTAAACTAAAAAAACATAAATTCGCACAACCCATCCACAGTAATGTGTGAAAAGATGAATAGTTGAGTCTTGTACGATGAAAAACTTACACCTTTTAGAGTAACAAATAATGTTTGATGATTAAAATTTTGGTCTAACCTAAAAAGAGTCCATACTTTTATAGTTTTTAGTTTTTGATGTTCTCAAACTATTTCCGTTCTTCTCTTTTTCTCAATCAAAAACAAAAACGTTTCACTATTTTTAAATCTAGTTTCCCCCTTAAATTAAAGTTATATCACCCAACCCATAATTGATTTTACTTCAGACCTAGATCGCAAGTTAAGAGTTAGACTATAGATTGATTTAAGTAACCCAACCTTTGATTTCAAGAAGAAAAAAAAAACAACACAAAGTTTTTTTATTAAAAAAAAGGTTTTTCCACTTAATCAACCTGAACCAATTACCAGATAAACTTGTTGGGTCTTATAATTATGGTTTTGACAGGATTTTCATTTTTATATACTTTCAGGAGAATTGAAGTAAAAAAAAAAACAAGACTAGTTTAGACAAGATGCATAATTGGGGGAATTTTTAAGATTTGGCTAGGAAGTTTTGCACTACTTGCCATTTTGGTCATTCTCTACTTTTGCCTTTTGTTCATAATAAAACTAGCTAATAACCAACCGTAATAGATTTCAAGTTAATTTTTAATCTAATAGAAAAATATCCTAGTACTGTGAATGTATTTTATAGCATAGAAAAATTTTAAATTGAGAATCGAAAATTTACTACATGCATTTAATAAAATAAAAATAACAGATTATTAAGGCTATGAACACTAACCAAAGACCAAAACAAGAAATTAAAAAACAATGCACATAATGATTTTGATCACGTGACACGAAGTGTTCTTCAAATCTTTATTCTATTTAATTATATAATAATAAAAATAGAGTTTTAGCATAAATATAATAATTTAAATGTTGTTGAAGATGTAATTGTTAGTATAACTTTTTAATTAATGTATTTTTAAAACAAAAAATATATTTTTTGTTAGTTATATTGTTTTTTGATAATTATTTTTCTTGATGGCTTTATCTCTCCTCCCTCAAGATTCTAGGGACTGGAATACAAAACAAATAAAGTTTGAGATCTAAATAAAAGATCCAAAATCCCAAAGATCAGAGTTTTTTCTAAAAAAAAAGCAAAATTGAGAGACTAAAATGTAAATTCACACACATTTTGAATAGAAAATATGAAAAATGCTATTGGTTTTTGTTAATGACAAATTTTATCATTGTTTTTTTTATTTTCTTATTTATAATGATTCTAAATTTTTCCATGTAAAATAAAATCAAAGTGGAATTCAACCCCAGGATAATCCACAATACCTAGGGACATGATTAATTGCAATTCAAAGTGAATTTATGTTAATTGTTTGTGCTAATAATTGGTTGCGTAGTTTAATTCAATCGAATTCAATTAATAGTTGAATTTATGTGTTTAAAATTAAAATAAATATAGAAATGGAATTAGATAAAGCTTTAACATTATTTAAGGGATTGAGATGTTGTTTTCTTCTCTTGTGTTTTGTCGTATTCTTTAAATTTTAATTGAATATTTTTAATTAAAAACTTTCAACCACGTTTTCTTAGATAAGGTTTATTGTTAATTATTTACACTTCAACCAATTGAAAGCTCACACCAATTGAATATTTTCTACTAACATATAAAAGCAAAACAAATCAAGAAAACCATCTCTAATTCTAAGATCAATCCATATCAAGGTTGCTTAAGTTATTCAATAATCTATGATAATTTAAAAGTTAAATTATATATCATTTGCACCCTTATTATTTTTAATTAGGTCCTTTTCTAAATAGAATTACAAAATCATGTGATGCAATAGCATACACTCTAAAAATCAATATTAATCAAGGATTTTAATTCAATGTCCATAAAAGTATAGAATATTATATATATATATATATATATATATATATATATATATATTGAAAAATTTATCACTTTTTTGTTTTGTTTTAGGATATAATTTCTTTAATTCAATTTCAATCGATAACAAAAATCAAATATTGATGCCAAGTAAAAGAAATGCTGTAAAAACTGTACAAAATTCAGGTTAATAATTTTTCACGGCTATGAGATCTATTGTTGGTTTTTTTTTTTTTCTAAGCAACAATACAAATAAACATAATTACAATAACTAATTAACGAAAAAATATTATCAATATTCCAATTCTACTCCTTTAGTTTAGAATTTTACTATTTTACCTTTATAGTTTTAAGAGGTTTCAATTTTGTCCTTTACTACTAACTAATTAACGAAAAAAATTCATATTTTTATTTTATTTTTTCTTACTTTTCTTCAATTTTCTTCTCATGTCCACACGTGTTATAGTATGACATAAATGCAATTAGAAACCTTAAAAAAAAACTCAAAAATCAAATTTAAAAAGTAGGTTGTTTAACGCTTAGGGTAATGTGGTGATATTGAGAAATTTTAATTTATAAAGTTAGAATGAATCTATAAGGGCAATACTGAAGCTTATCCGAATTTATTTTTAAACATAGGTAAGTCTAGTATTAAATGGAACGAGTATAAGCCTAATGTGTTTTGAGTATGTGTTTGAAAAGTAATTTTTTAACGACAAAAGTAAAGACAACCAAATTTAGTAAGAACAATAATAGATGAACTTGGAACTAAGAGGTTTGCTTTCTCTGTGGTCTCAGGTTCGAGCCCTTGGTTGTTTATATGATGGCCACTGGAGGCTTATATGATCGTTAACTTCAGGGCCCGTGGGATTAGTCGTGGTGCGTTCAAGCTAGCCCGGACACCCATGTTAATCAAAAATAAAATAAAATAAAATAATAGATGAACAAAATATATCGGTAAAAATTTACATAAGATGAGAGCTTATGAATTTCAAGGACCAAATAACGACACATAACAAATGCTTAATGTAAACAATTGAGTAGGGGTGAACATAGATTGGTTCGGTTTAGTTTGGATAAAAAAAAATCCAAATGAATTGATTTTTTTTAAAATATTGAAATGAAACTTCACCAATGGGACATCTCGATGGCTTTGTGTAAAAGGGTTAAAAAAAAGAAAGAATCCTCATATAGTTTTATATTAAATAAAAACTTTAATCGGTCTTCAAAGATTTTTGTGTAAATAGCTAGTTATGCTAAAAAAATTTAAAATCAGCCCAGAATAGTATACCCAAAGAAGGTTGCTTCATGTTTGTTCCCAATGATATAGGGTACCTATTATGCATATTGTTGGGTTTCCGGAAACCCAAACACGCAACAAAAATTGTATATTTAAAATTTTTTCAGGAGTTTCAAAGATCTCATTAGACAGATCTAGGGTTGTTTAGGGTTTATATGAAGATTACTTAAAGATTAGATATTCTTTTTGGATTTGAATAATTGTTTCAAGGTTAGATTGTTGCAAACCACAGGTTGTCAAGTTGTTGGGCCTCTATTATTTTCTTCGCAATCATCCCCGCAAATGGCTGACGGGAGACTGGGGTAAACCTCTAACATTGATCATAATTCTTCACCAAGTTTATAGTATCACGGAGTATAGTTGGCCAATCGAAACCTACTCAAATAGTCGGTAAGAAATTTAGAGTCTGTGTGTAGACCACATATACCTTCATGTATCTCTTTAAAAACATAAGTGCTTTCTTTTTTAGATAAACATTTTAGTAGTGGAGTTGAGGTAGATCTTTTATATAAGACATTATTAATTACACAATTCCCCACTACATGCCTAGTCAGCGAATGACTTTATTTTTTTTTAAGAGTAATTCCTTAGAAAGTAGGTAATGCATGATCGAGGTTCTCCAATCTTCCTCAATGTTGATGGAAAAAGCCATAAACTCTTTTTTACCCATACTTGTTTTTTCCAAAACTTTAACCCAAACATTTGTAAGAAGGTCTACAAGATTTAGACTTGCTAACTTAGACATAATATCTACCTGGTGGTTGTCTTCCCTTGGAATGTGAGTGATTGAAATGCTTTTGTCTTCAACTTTTAAATAGGATTGAACCTTCTAGAAATACTACTGCATGGTCAGTTCTCTAGTTTCATATATTTCTTGGCATTGACCAACCACCAACTAGGAGTCATTATAAACTTTAAGTGGGTAGGCATTCAAAGCCCCTGCAAGGCATAATCATATTAGAAGAGCTTTATATTCTAATACATTATTTATGGCTGAAAACTCAAAACAGACTCCATATTCCAATAATGTTGGAAAAACCATTAATATATAATTCCCAGGTAGGGAACATCATAGGTTATTCTACTAGAGCTTCTAGTTCGGATGAGGAAGTTGTGATCAAAGATGGGGATCTAGATGTATCCATAGGACCTTCAAAAAGTATTCAGCAATGAAGTCTGCTAAGACTTGACCCTTTATAGCTGTCTAGGGTTTATATTGAAGTCTAAACTCTCCCAATTCAATAACCCATCTAACTAGGTATCTAGACATCTTTGATTTATGGATGATCTATCGCAGAGGTTGGTTTGTCAAAACTCTGATTTGGTGAGCTTAGAAACATAGTTTCAGCTTTCTAGAGGCACTAACTAAAAGTAAGGGCAACTTTCTCCACTTTTAAGTATCTCGTTTCAGCATCATAGAGAGTTTTGTTTGAAGTAATAAACTGTATATTGCATTCATTCATCCTTCTTTACTAGAATAAAGCTTACTATTGAGTCTATCACCCCTAGGTAGAGAAATAGGTTTTCACTCTTTTTTGGTTGAAACAAGATTTTAGGAGATAAAAGATGAAAATTCTCATGATTATTTTGGGTATTCACTAATTTTAATTGGAAATATTTTTTTCACCACAATATACGAGTTGTGAAAAACTCTTTTGTCTTCCAAGATAGGTAAACCCTGTCAGGGCACATACATGGATTCTTCCCACAAGAATTTATTTGGGCATACCAGCCCATAATGAATTCGAAATGCCATATTTATTCATGAGAATAAATATTTATTCTAAGCTACAGACGAACCATCGGATAGGAACCCATCAATACCTTTAAGTCACATCTAGACCACACAATGTAGTTTACCTCAGGTAAGAAGCGTTAGGGGTGCTAATACCTTTCTTAGCCACAACCAGTCCCTTATCTTAGAATTTTATGTAAGACCAGTCCACCTGGATCTCTTAGTGACCTTAAAGCAATACTAGGTGATGATTATTTGATTTTGACACCACA
The DNA here is from genome assembly GCA_007827005.2 of Populus simonii. Classification (NCBI taxonomy): domain Eukaryota; kingdom Viridiplantae; phylum Streptophyta; class Magnoliopsida; order Malpighiales; family Salicaceae; genus Populus; species Populus simonii. The sequence goes on along the minus strand of CM017467.2, from coordinate 19,881,265 downwards.
GTGCCTAGCGTATACGTGCGACATTCTCCGTCACCAATCAAGAGAATCCATTCAGCAAAGGTGTAAAAAGCTACTTTTAAGCATAAATTAAGCTATTAGATGAAAGACATCTACTCTATTTTAGAGTAAAAATTATGGATTTTTGCTTGAGCAAATAGATGCTTAGAGTAGTCATGATAATCTCTTCCATCGTGCCTCTTGGGAAAATATGCGGAACTTATAAAAAATCTCCCTCGAATAATTCTACTTTTCCATTGAAAAGTATATTTTGACAACCAAGATCGCTAGTAGTAAGAACATCACGCCATGAGCAATCCACTGTTTTAAAATTATTAATTAATTATCTATAAACTAAAAGAGAAGGGGATTTTACTGTACCCCTCCTTACAAAGTACTATTCATTTGAATAGTTCTTTGCTTCTTCTTCTTTCTTTACTTTTTCTTCCTTGATTTTTTTTAATCAGTATTTTTTTTTTATTTTTCCCTTTAATATTAATTTTTTCTATTGAGTTATCATACTTTTATGACATGAATCACGGGTTTGACGGGTTAACCTGGTTGATTCAATTTTTTTTTTTATTTTTCTTAATTAATTTTTTTTTTCAAATTTCATCATTTAATACTGGGTTGATTGGAAATTAGACTTTATGATTTTTTTTGTTTACTATTATGTTATTTTAGCCTTATGACCTGGGAATAATGCATAACGGGTTAACCCAAGTTGGCTCGAGTCATTTTTCATGTCATCTTTTTTTAATTTCATCGTTCAACACTGAGTCGACTAGGAATTGAGCTTTACAATCTTTTTTATTTGTTTTCTATGGAGATACTTGGTCTCATGATCAAGTTCGCTAGTTTTGGCATTTTAACCCGGTAAAATTGGGTCGTTTTTTTATTTACTTTCTAAGAGGTCATCTCGGTCTCATGACCCACTAATAATGCTTAACGGGTTAATACGGGTGGACTTGACTCATTCTTTGTGTCATTTTCTTAATTAGAATTTTTTATAAATTTCATTGTTCAACATTGGCTCCAACAAGAGCAATTGAAAATTGAGCTTTATAATTTGTTTTGATTTGCTTTCTATAGGGTTATCTTAATCTCATGACCAATCGTAGATTTGACAGGTTAAACTGGGTTAAATTAGGTCATTATTTTATTTTTTTCTATGAGGTTAACTCGGTCTGATGACCTAGGTCATGGGTTTGACGGATTGATTCAGCTCATTTTTTATCTTATTTTCTTAATTGATTTAATTTAATCCTTTAACATTAAGTTGATTAAGGATTGAAATTCATAATTTATTTTAGGTTATCTCGACCTTATTACCCGGTAATAGTGCTTAACGAGTTAACTCGGGTTAACTTGATTCGTTCTTTGTGTCATTTTCTTAATCATTTTTTTATTTTGATTTGCTTTCTATGAGGTTATCTCAGTCTTATGATCTAGGTTGTGGGTTTGATAAGTTAACTCGGGTCACTTTTTTAGATATTTTTTTAATTTTTTTTTTAATTTCATCTTTCAACATTAGAATGATTGAAAATTAGGCTTTATAGTTTATTTTGATTTATTTTTTATGGGGTTATCATAGTCTCAAAACTTGGGTCATAAATTTGACATGTTGACCGAAGTCAGTCCAATATGTTATTATCTTAATATTAAAAAATATATCATCTTGAAATGTTTTTAGTCAAACTATGTTTTTACAGGTTGTATGGATTGGTTTTGGTGCTATAAAGTCAACCGAGTTACATTGAGTCAACCCTTACATGATTTAATTTTTTCTGGTAGAAAATATTTTTTAGCAACCTTTAAATATTAAAAAAATATTTGATCCGAACCGTAATGTAGCGTGGATAAATGATCTAGCAGCATCTATTAATCATTAGACCTTCATTCCATAAAATGAGTGATGCCATCTTAAGGAGTCACATCGATTTTTTTTCTTGTCTCCGATGTTGAGTTTTGATCAACATTAAGAGGAATTTTGAATCTTGAATGAGTGGTTCTTCCTCCAAGTAATAAAACAGCTTTGATCACACATTCATAGATAACTCTCTGACACTCGTTGAGACATGGAAAAACCTCAACCCATTTTTTATCATCGCGTAAAAGTTCCAAAGCTTTTTAAGATCATACCTGAAATTTATTTATTTTTATCATAAAAACATGTTGTTCCTCTATCATGACTTGAGCAGGACTAAATCCTCTTGATCAGGGAGACCACCCTTTATAGCTAATATCCTATATAAAATTATTTGGAAATTATAAATAATAAAGAGACCATGCGTTTTGACTGTTTTTGATGACTAAGAGTATGTTTGGTATTGTGGTAATTTTTATGGTTGTGGTTTGAAAAAAAATTATTTTATAAAAAGTACTTTTGATTGAGGTTTGTTTTATATTTATGTATGTTTGGTTAAAACTATGGTTGGAATTGAGGTTGAACAAAAAGTAGTTTAATGTGTTTGGTTAAAAATGCTTTTGAAATTGAGGTTATAAAATAATTTTAAAAAATATATATTAATATTGATGGTTTTTAATTTAAATATTATAGATTTAACTATTGCTATTACATCATGAAATAGATAATACTTTATATAAAATATTTTTTATTGTTTAATTAAACTATCTACAATTCCATCATGTATGAAATACATCCGACAAGAATTACAGTTTTCTTGGTTTCTTAAGTGCGCAACAATATCAGGTAAAATATAATCAGGAACAAAATTGGGTTGCGATCAAATTCTACAAATGTTATGTCATCAAGCGATCTCCGTCTAATTTATGTAGTGTCCTTGAATAATGTTAAACACTAGTTTTTCGAATAAAACACAATTAACAATTAAAAATAAAATTTAATTTTTTTTACTGGATCAGACCTATTTCAATACATTTATTAGCTTTAGACCGGATCCGGTCTGGCCGGAACAGTAGAGACATGCTCCACTGTTCAAGTGAACAGTGGAGAGTGGAGACACTCTCTACAGCATAAAGTAATATTGTGCTGTTTTAAGTGATTCTGTGTTTTCAACACAAATAATAATAGGAATTATAAGTAGTGAATAGAATTTTATTTGTTACTAAACATTTATTTCCTGTGATTTACTTAAAAAAAAAAAAAAGAAGCAACATGTAAACAATCGGGCAGTAATCATCTTATCGATACCTGGCTTTCTAAGAGTGTGTTTGGTATTGCGGTAGCTGTTGTGGTTGTGGTTTGAAAAAAGTTGTTTTATAAAAAGTACTTTTAGTTGAGGTTGGTTTGAAAAAAATAGGTGTTTGGTTAAAACTATGGTTGAAATTGAGGTTGAAGAAAAAGTAGTTTAATGTGTTTGGTTAAAAATGCTTTTGAAATTGAGGTTATAAAATAATTTTAAAAAATATATATCAATATTGATGGTTTTAAATTTAAATATTGTAGAATTAATTACTCCTATTACATCATGAAATAAAAAATACTTTATAAAAAATACTTTTTATTATTTCATTAAACTATTTATAATTCCATTACGTACAAAATTCATCCGATAAGAATTACAGTTTTCATAATTTTTTTAGCGTAGATAAATATTATCAGGTATAAAATTGATATTACAATACAAGTGAATTTAATTAATTCATTTTATACTAGTGTTTTTTTTTAAAAAAACAAATGTTTAAAAAATTAACACACTGAAAAAAAAAAAAATTCACGTGAACAGTGCAATTCGCACTGTTCACATGCTCCACTGTTCAGTGAACAGTGGAGGCATGATACACTGTTCAATAAACAGTGTATCATGCTACACTGTTCACTGAACAGTGTTTCATGCTACACTGTTTGAACAGTGTAGCATGGTTGTTCTCAAAGAACCACGCAGAAAAGCACCATTTTTCTGCTTTCAAATTGCCTGCGTTTCGCACGTAATTTATTGTGGGACCCATACACAGTGAACAACTTTTTTTCCTTAACCAAACACTGAGTCAGTGCGTTTTTGAAGAAACACAACCTCTACCTCGTTGCCAAACGGGCTCTAAGATCCGATGAAAGAGAGTTATTTCCTGAAACGACATCTAGCTGGTACAATGGTAAATGAGCCTGTATGATGTGCATGAGTCTCATCAATATTTTCCTTGAGTAACCATCATGCATCTATCCGACCTCTCTTGACATGCTTGAATAAATACTTTATTTGAAATCAGATTTCAATATTAATATGAGCATTTACTTTATTAAAAGACCTCTATATATATTGCATGAAACAACATAGGTGTTCCCGAGCTTCATATTTTTCGTGACGATGAAGTTGTCGCGAAGATCATGACATTCACGATAAGCAAACCAATTCTCATAAAAAACAGTCTCAAATTTGATTTTTTTAGGAAGCATTTCGAATATTGGCCTTCTTTCATGCAAGAATCTCTCGCATTAATTTGAAATTCCACAAGAGTCGTCATGTATCATAATTCTGAAAACAATGTTGTCAAAAATAGGACTGCTTTACTTGTTAGGAACCTCTGATGTTCGACATTTGAATTCAGAATCTTGCCAGCCTAGGAGATGAGTATGTGGTAACCTTTATTTTTTCATGAGATTAAATAATAAGCTCGATCTCTTGGGGATTTGAGGAAATAAATGCGGGTACTGTAAAGCCATAAACTTTGAGTAGTTCTCAATTAGAGAAGTAATTATTTTAATTCGGTTCGGTTTTTTAGAACAAAAACTAGTTCAAACCGGTTTGGCTCAGTTTTTTTTGTTCGACTAAGTTTTTTTTTTCCGATTTGGCTTAGTTTTTTCAGTTTGGCTCGGTTTTAGCTCCATCTTTTCAGTTGGGTTCAGTTTGGTTTTTTCAATTTAAAGCTTGTAAAACCAAAACTAAACCGGTCGGTTTTTTCAAAATTCTAATCGGTTTAATCGGTTTTTTTTCACAGTTTGATTTTTTTAATTTTTTTTTGTTTTCTCGATTTAATTGATTTTTCAGTTTTTTTACTCATTCCTTTTTTCAATAATAATGTCTTGCACTCTCTAATGTCTTCCATAACCAATCCACCTATGTCATTTGATGATGGATCATCATGTATTTTGGTACAAAACAGTCTTTTTTTCCAAGAAAATGAAGTTCATTATCAGGATGGTTGACTTTAGCGATCCTTTCTTTCCCAATTCAAAATAATTTTACTAAATAATTATTTAAATGAAGAACATGCATAATACTTTAAACCACATCTTCATCAAAAAAACGTTGATGAGTTGAGCTTATTCTCAGTATCGTAGATAGAAAGTTGCATGAATCTAGGAACATCACCATCAATCGGCTAGAAAGATCATATCAAATGATAAGTGTGACCATTAATCTTAAAAGTATATATGAAAGCGAACATAGAGTTATATGCGCATATATTGTTGCAGATTTTTTTAAGATATAGCGCCATTGCTAGGATCAAGCAACAGATCTAAACATCAAGGCATTGGCCACACAAATTGCAACCAGATTTTCCCTTTTAGGCAATAAAGCAAGAAAACAAGACTTTTTTTTTTTTATGGAACTTGAAAAATGTTATAAAAGAACTACATGTGTCGAGGTATTTCTTAGAGTTTCTTGAGAACAAAAGAGTTGTAAACCAAGTAGGAAAAAAAAACATAAATCAATGAAAGAAATGCACGCAAAGTGTCAAAGATAAATTATGGCGTAAATTAAATACCAAAAACAAAAAAAAGGAGTCATGCCTCCTCATTTCTTGATAAGTAGCTTGGCCAAAACTACAGTGCTGCTGAGGAAAAGTTTGAATAGAGCGATTCGAGTTGCTATAACTAGGGAAAAGTTTGTATAGGATCAAGATGCGAAGAGAGTGTGAAGAACTTGGCTCATAAATAGGTGAAATTGAACTTGATCCAAGGGCTTAAAATGCATGGTGAAACTCGACTAGATGTCATGATTCATGATGAAATATGCTGGATCACACAATGTACTATTGGATGGCGAAGGGATCCCAAGGACAAGAACGTGTTCTGGTTGTGAACTTTGGCGACATCTAGTCGTTAATTGATGTTGATGGGATTCACGAAGTGGAAGGAGGATGATTATGCACCCTGTCTTGTTAAGAGACAAAGGGGCTAAATCGAGCGATAAAATAAAAAAGGCATAAGCACAAAAGGCAATGCTCACATAGGAAGCGCTTTTGATGCTATCTATCAAATGAGATTTTAGAAAGTAGATGCATTGAAGATATTTTAGCCACCATCAATAACCAAGACCCAAACAAAATTGATCATAAAGATCATTCTTTTAAGAAAATGGGAAAGTTATTCTGATCATCTCATGTTTTGGGTTGATTTTGTATTGCAACGTAGAGTTTTTTTAGGAAAGGATTCAACTAGGTTTTGATTGTGCTTTTTGGGTATGATTTGTGGTCCAAACCGACTGGATTTTAGGTTTAATTAACCAAGGCAGCTTGAGGCTTTGAAATTGGGTGGGTTTCGGGTTAAAAAAAGTATGATTTATGGTTTGATTCAAAGTTAAATTGCCTTCCAATGATCTTGACTAGCATAATCACTTTCAATCCCACATAATTCATTCCTTTAATTCTCAGCAACCAAACAAGGTTGCCATTCATCTAAATCAAGTAATTTACCCTCCAGTGAAACAAACCATTTCGACACTTGAAATTCACGTTTGTGAAACAATTTAAAACCCAATTTGAGAAATATAACAACTAATTAAGCTCAAAACCACCAAAAATGAATTCTCGTCCAAAACCCAAAACAATGCTGAATTTCTCCCAAAGAAAAGAAAAGCCAAGTAGCCACATAATATAATCGTGTCAACACTTGAAATTAACTTTCAAAAACAGTTTGAAAACCTAAAAAGAAGTGCTTGATTTCTCGTAAACAAAGCAAAACCAAGCAGCCCAAATATAGTAATAGTACTATTAACCATGAGTAGAGCATTACCTTATAGAGAGGGGGTACGTAGTGAGAGTGAAGTGAGGTGAAAAGAGGGAGAAGGAGAGAGAATAAGGGAATGTATGATGTGTGAGTTTTGAAATGGAGAGGAAGAGGGAGAGAGATAAATCAAGGCTAGAAAGGAAAAAGAAAAGGGAAGGAGTGTGGGTGGCTACTACAAGTAGTGTTAAAAGCAAGTGATTGAAAAGGGAAAGGAAAGAGTTATCTAGGAGAGAAAGGTTTTTATTTTTATTATTATTATTATTATTATTATTCTCTCATTCTACATTTGTTTTTAATTTTTTAGTGTTATTTTTGTTATTTTTATGTTTCAGGGCTTTTTAATTATTATTTTAAATATAATAATAGCTAAATTTTAAGGATATAAAGCGCTACTGTCTTTAAATTTTAAGTTGTAAAATATAATATTTAAAAACTTGTTTATAAAGTAAAAAAGAATTCAAACAGTAATTTTTTTAAAAAAATATTTGTGAAGAACTAGGAGAGTTTAACAAATTGAGAGCTTGCTGTAATTTAAATATTTTTTTCATTCATCATTAAAGGCCGATGAAGGCGCAATCGTTAACAATGGAAAATTAAGTTCATGATCATGAACTCAAAAGTGTCATAGACGCGCGATAATCCAAACATAAAGCTTAGCAACATTTTGGCTTTTTAATGAATTGCATAGTAGCATCAACAAGCAACTACAAACAAATAAGACACAAACTAAAGGAGCGATTTGGCTTGTTTTCCTCCCAAATGAAACCTTTCAAAAAGTCCTTACCAAGTATCCCTAAAAAGCCATCGATAGTTATATGACCCGCACGATGTTGTGGGTTAATTATTTTTTTTATATATAAAAAAAAATTTACTAAAAATATTAGGTCTTTCTGTAAAGCTATATCTAAGAGTTTTGGATTTGACTGCAACGTCTGACCCAAAAGTGATATTTATAATATTAATAATAACATTAAACTTGCATGATCTAAGTTTAAGTGAGTTTGGCTGCAATATCAGATCTAATAGCCTTGGATATGGGTTTGGCTGCAAGGATGTGTCATAAAAGTGTGATAATTAAATAGATTAATGAAAAATAAAAAAAAACAAAGAAAAAAACCAACAGGAAGAAAAAAAACTAATGAAGAAAAAGAAAAAAAATCTGAATTAACTGGGTTAACCCTTCAAACAAGGTTAACCCGTCAAATCTGGGATTCGCGTCATGAAAGTTTGATAACTAAATAGAAAAAAAATTGACGGGTTAACTGGGTTAAACCGCCAAACTAGGTTAACCCGTCAAGTCCGGGATACGTGTCATGAAAGTTTGATAATTAAATAGAAAGAAATTTAACATTAACAAACTAAACTAAATGAAAAAAATTATTTAAAAAGAAAAAAAGCAAAAAAAAATTCAGATTAACACGTCAAACTCGGGATCCGTGTCATGAAAATCTGATAACTAAAAAAAATTTAATATTAAAAAAATAAATTATAAAAATTATAAAAAAAACACAAAGAAAAAAGCAAAAAAAAAAAAAATTAAAAAGAAAAAAAACAGCTCAGAGTATTTTAGTATATGTTATTGTTATTATTATTATTATTATTATTATTATTATATATAAATACAGGCATGGGTTATTATTATTATAATATTATTATAAGTATAATTATAATATATAAGTTATATTATTATAATTATAATTATAATATATACGTACAGGCGTGGGAAAGCTATAATGCTTTCCCCACGCCTTTTAAAGTATTACTTTACACACACACACACGACTAGAAATGATTATTTTCGGTTCGGTTTGGTTTTTATAAAAAAAAATAATCAAACCGAATTTTTTTAAAAAACCGAAACCGGTTCAAACCGGTTTGGCTCGGTTTTTTCAGTTTGACTTGGTTTAATTCGGTTTTGTTTGGTTTGGCTCGGTTTGATTCAGTTTTTTGGTTTAATCGATTTTTTTCAGGATTCAGTTTTCTCGGTTTTCTTGATTTTTTGGTTTTTTTGCACACCCCCATATACGGCTTCGGTGAACAATGGGCAACTCCTACTACTGAAACCAGTGGATACCACGCCTCTTCCTCTCATCTCTGGGCTGCTCTTGCTGACTCTTTCCTTGCAAATGGTTCCCCTACCAGAAAAAAGTACTTCTCAACCAACAGAGAAGAGGTGGATTTCGGTTCGGCATCCCATATAGGGCGGGATGAAGTTGTTCTTTTTTTGAAAGAGAGTAGGGCCTTGGCCGAGCCTAGCAAAAATAAATAGATGGAAAAAATCGATGGAAAAAGGGAACATTTCATTATGCAAATCAAATGAAGGTCTCAAAAGGGGCGAAGAATTAAATTTAAAAAATGTGCTTTTTTTTGTGGTTTTAAGAACTTGAAGTGGTTCTAAAACTTGAAAACAACAACTAGCATACGTCAACAATGATGAACAAACAAAACATTTAAGATTTAAAGCATGGTATTTGAAACTTAAACACGTAAAACACCATTGCATATATAGCATGAAGCGTGGTTCAAAAGCATGGCAAATTAAAGAACCAAACAAAATAAAACGAAACTTAAAAAAATGGGAAGAAAATAAAAAGCAAAAGTTAAAATTAACGTTATTTATGCTCACCAAGCATAGTACGTAGCAACAAAAGCAGCAACGGGGGGAGGAGGCAATCGAATAGTGCCAGCAGGAAATAGCATTGAGTAAAAGAGTGGAGTGAGAGAAGCAAGCAATAACAGCTACAAGGAGACGTAGATGCCAAGGTAAAAGGATTAATGGAAAAGGTTAGAATCCAATTTTAAAGACAAAACACACAAAAAGAAACCAGAGGATAAAAAGGATCTATCGACAATAGCCATGCTAAAACTAAAGGGCAAAAAAGGAGGAGCGACAAACCATTAGGACAGTCAACCCCAGGTAGAAAAACAAGTCTTGCGTCAGAAATTGAACAAAACAGAGAATAACCAAACAAGTTGGAAAGGAAAGTTAAAAAGCAATGAAGGTGCAAAAAGGGAACATGGTAGGAAAATCGTGCCATGACAAAATCATAGTCCTCCGGACAAAATCTCTAACAATCAACCCACCATCCCCGCAGGATTACTTTGCCTACTCTTGGACAACAAACAATCACCCAATCCAATCACTAACCCCCCTCCCTTCAACCTTTTTAAGCATGTCACAATTCCAGAAACATTCTCACCAACCCATAACCCTAATTTTCTACTTATGAAAACAAATAAAATAAAATTGAATCATAACAAATGTGACGGAGTTGGGCTTGCGATAAGATGTGATTCTGAGCAATTATGTGTGAGTCTGTCACAACTAAATAAAAATCTATTTCAAACATATTTTATATATCTCTTAGTAGATATATTTGTGGATCCATTGGGACATGTGTAGACTCAATAACAATTCAAATCTTTACAGAAGTTTTCGAAGACTATTTTTCTCAGAGTAGCTATGAAATCCCTATTCCAACGGTTGGATCTTTAGATTTTAAAAATCTCGTTTTGGGATCTTGGTTTTGATAGATTTTGCGGGTTTTTTCTTATTATTTTTAAATTTCATACTTTTTTTCTTTGTAATTTCAAAATTTTATTTTGTTTTTTAGTTAAAATAGAGTTTCGAGTCCATTTATAGATTTGTAAACCTTCTAAAAAAATAAAAATTATTATTCAAGAAAAATAAAACTTGCCAACTTGAAATTCATATTTATAGTTTTTTTTTTCTCATTAAAATTCTTGTATTTTTTTTATTTGTTACTATATTTAAGCCTCCGCTTACATAGATAAAAACAAAAACAGAACCATCTAGGTATGCACGCCAACTTTGCTACAGTAGTACATGACGAGATCAAAGAATTGATAATTAAGCATGGACGTCCAAAACCAACCAACCATCAAATCCCACTCACATCCAATAGCTCTCCCAGGACGAATGAGACAACCCAAAGATGAAGTGAATTAGATGCATAACGATGCCTGCTGCCTCCAAGTGGCACAACATAAGAATGAAACGGGGCCACATCTACCAATCAAACTAAAAAAAAAAAAAAAGCCTAGAAGACAAGAGAAGGCAAGCTTAGTGCTGTGCGAATGTACAGTGAATTTCTCTCCACATCCAAGAAAAAAAATAATAAAAAAAATAAACATTGAATTCGCCAGCAAATTTATTTATTTATTTTTTAATTTTAATTTTAACTTTAACTTGTAATGTAATGTTGAAGTAAAGTAAACGAGCTACAAGAAAACTTTTTAGTTGTTTTAGTTTATTAATTAATAATTCATAAAAATTACTTGGTTTTTTTGGTAGAATCACCACATTATATGGGAGGAGAGAGATGAAAGAAATATTTGATTTTTGTCATAAAAACAAAAGAAATTCTCAGAAATAGTAATCGGATTTAGAATTGAAGATAGGAGATTCTTTTGCTTTGTTTTCTGTGTGTTGATGCTAACTATTACTATTATTAATAACAATAGAACTAGTAAGATTTAACAACTAGCAGTTGTTGATACAGATTTCTTCTATTATTAATGCAATGAATTAAACAAGTAGGTGGTGGTGGTGGAGGAGGAGCAGCAGAGATGAGTGTGAGCCATGCATCGATACATCCGGTGGAAGATCCGACGACGACGGATGGCGGAAACAATAACGCGCCGGGAGTGCGGATGAAAGACATACAAGGGATGCCAGGCACCAAAGGCGGCCTTGCTTTGCGTCTCTCTCAGTTTGTATTTGCTGTTACGGCTCTTTCTGTCATGGCCTCCACCAGTGACTTCGCTTCTGTCACTGCATTTACGTAATTAAATTGCTTGCCTTCTTCTTATTCTTTCCTATCAATTGCTTGATTCTGCTTTCATGTTTATTTAAGAGAATTATAGGAATAGTTCAGATTCAAAACCCTAAGTTTAGTATTCCGTTGGTGCTGCTATGTTAAAGCAGGGAAGGTGAATGTTTCAAATGCCGTAGCAAGTAATTACAAGTAATTATGATGCTAGAAAAAAAAAAAAAGATAAAATTTATGCATGTTGTTTTTAGCATTTGGATTGATTTGTATGGGTCGTTGAAATTTATGCAGGGTAGTTGCATTGGTACATCATAAAGAGGCATACCTCTCTAAAGAGCTTATGATTTAGAGTATCCTTCCTTGTTTTGCATTAGCTTTCCTTGTCTGTATTTCAATGTGATCAGCAGTTTGGAAATACTAAGTAAGTCTGTTTGACATGTTCTGGATAAACTATTGATAAGATTTCATTGTTGATGAACGAGTTGTTTTAGCCCAAGGACTGAATTGGTTGTGCTTTGAATGTCTTCTCTGTGCAATCATGCTGCTGAATTTTGCTACACTATCACTAATATGATGGAATGTCAAATTTTTAGGCGAACCATCATCTTAATTTTTTGATAACATCAATTCTTTTCTTTTCTTTTCTGATGTGCGATATCAGCTGCCTAGTTGTGGCCGCTAGCTTGCAGTGCTTGTGGAGCCTTTGCTTGGCTATTGTTGATATTTATGCCCTTCTGGTGATGCGCTCATTGCAGAATTACAGGATTGTCATCTCTTTTGCTGTTGGTGATGGGGTAAGATGACAATGTCTTTAATGCAAAACTGAATCTTAACAGTCTACGTCTGGGCCATCCTTGTTCTCCTGTGTTGTTGGGAGCACATATCTTTACCCTCCTAAAGAAATATATGACTGCAAGTCTTTTCTCAGCAATATACTACTCCCAAGGATATAGGCATTTTGCTTGTGCCCGTGGCCAGTCTTCTGCATTCATAAGATTTGGTATCCAGGAAGTAATTTGAACTATTTGGTTTTTCACTTATAGATTTGGAGGCTTTCCTTTTCTATTCATCCATCCAATCTTCTGTATTTGTTGATTATTTTCTCTATCACCCCCTTTTTTTCCTTCTTCCTTTTCCCTTTGATTTTCAGCTTGTATGAGCTTAAGCTACAGTTACCATTGCTTGCCTTTTCTATGTAAACTAACATTTTCATTATCACCAGTCTAATGTATTAGCATTAAGAAGCGGAGTCTGCATTGGGTCATAATAAGAGGAAAAATTCAGCAAATCATTTCATCCTGGAATGCAGAATGGAATCATATTTGAATTTACTTGGACTAAATATTCTTGACTAATCTCTCTTTGTGAAATGGGAAGAAGATATTATTCATTATAATATCTCTCAAGTTCAAGTGCTGTAACAGTAGTCGTTATGGTGTCTGCTCAAAGCTTTTGGGTGCATGCTACTCTAGGATTGTTGAAAATATCATCAATCCTGTACAGAGAGCATAAACTTCATATTTTATGGCCTTTGACTTTTAGTTGTGTTGGGATACGTCTCATAAGTTTTATCAGACATTTTCATCAGGTTTCCTTTTGTGAAATATGTTCATGATGATCATTCCAAAAATGAAACATTGAACTGGAGAACAGAAGGGTTGCAGTAATACTCCCTTCCACTAAAACGATGCTGTTGGTTACTTGTACATCATGTTCATTTTTTATCCTTCTCGACTTCACTTCACTTCAGTCATCGTGGCCATGCCATCTTGCAAGTTATTCTATTTACATGTAAATTATGTTCTCAATTTTGTGTCATTTCCATGCAGATAGCTTCCACGTTCACATTTGCTGCAGCTTGTGCTTCTGCTGGGATCACAGTCCTTATCGACAATGATCTCGACAGCTGTGATGATAACCATTGTTTGCAGTTCGAAACGGCTACAGCCATGGCATTCATCAGCTGTTTCTCTGCATTGCCATCTTTTCTCTTGAACTTTTGGTCACTGGCATCACGATGAAGAAAAAACAACTTTTATGAATTAAAAAATTTATTGACAACACTGGACATGTGGTACCAACTGAAATACAAGACAGTCTTGTTTAATGTTTGTTGCATGTGTGTCTTGAAAGAAGGATGGATGCATTTCTCTTTGCATGCGATTTTGTTGTAAATTGGAACGCAACGTAAATATATGGGGTGCTGTATATTTGCTTATTTAGGAAATGGAATTGATTGGATGACTTTGGTGTAGACATTCGCGAGGAGATACGTGTAATGACACATCCCAAGACTGGAAGCTCACAAACTTCATGTAAAAACCTGAAGGTGGTGCTTCTTGTGTGTGGACACAAATGGTATAAACCAGCCATGTCTAATATGGCTGCATGGTGAAGGTCAAGATTGAGATTGCAGGCAGTTAAGTGACCTAAATGTTGTGAATGGTGACAAGCATGGCTGCCATTATTGACTGAAATGCTTTGTGTTGTGTTTAGGAAACAATCAAAGATCCTAGCTAACAATCGGTAGAAAAAACAATGTATGTTTGATCTTTGACAAAAATTGGAGTTATTATACAATTCACCCAAAATTCAATATGAATTTTTTTATTATAAAATTTATTTATAAGCCACAAAAATTCACCATAAAATCTTAGAAGAGCCTCTTCAAGTTTTTATGTTAAAATATATAAAAAGCAAAATGTAGTTTTTATGTTGAAATATATTAAAAAAACAAGACATTTGGCTGGTAGTCTTTTTTAGGCATTTCATTCATTGGTTGAGGTGATTTGGCTACAAAACTTTTTAACCAATTTGTTGGCTATCATAATTTCAAAACATAATATATAAAAAATTTATATTTAAAAACAACATTTCCCGGTTTTAAAATTAATTTTTATCTATATAATTTTAGATTATTTTAATATATTAATATTAAAAATAATTTTTTTAAAATAAAAAATATTATTTTAATATATTTCTAAAAAATAAAAAACTCTTAAAAACAATTTCTATTACAATATCACACACAATCTGACATCTGACATTTCTTCACACACACCCATCCCCATCTGACATTTCTTCATCTTAAAATGTGTTTGGAAATATAGTTATAATTGCTTTTTTAAAAAAAATTTACTTATAAATGTATATAAATCACATTTTTTATTTTTAAAAAATAATTTTAACATTACATCAAAATAATCTAAAAAAATATAAAAAAATTATTAATTTAAAACAAATACAATAAAAAAAATTCAAATTTTTTTTTAAAAATCAAACAGGACTATACATTCACATTTTGGAACAGCAACAATACTAAACGGTTATATTTTTTTTTCTCGAAAAAAAAAGAGGTAAAATGGCAAGGCGCGAATACACACGCAAAAGTCAAAGACCTACATTTAATGAGCTAGTGGATAAAACAAACATGAATCTTGGATAGAATCCCTCGAGAGCCACGAAGACAGAGTGTGAACAGGCTTTAAAAAATGCACCAAGGTTCAGTAGCAGAAGCTGCACAACTAGCATTTAAAGCCCTCGGAAATCCCAATTTTGATAGCAAAGAAAAGTCCAATGGAGTACCGGACTACCAGCAGTGCAATTTCGAGGTTTTGCCAATGTGGAGGTAATAAATAGCAAAACATTGAAATGACATCTTTAAGACATTCCTGGAAACTGCAAGAAAAGCTCCAGTGATATTGGAAAGGAAAAGGTATATTTATTTACATGGACAAGGCAAAAACCTGCAGCTGGGTTTAAATATTTACTATAAAACTTCTCTTTTCATTTTCAAAAATCTCTACCAAACCGTTGTTCTCGTATTCGACTGCATAGTTGGATAAACGAACTGTGGAGTTCACAAAAAAGACCAGTTTACAAAAGAGAAAGCAATGCAATGAACAGCGTTCTCTTCTGCAGATAGCACTTTCCAAGCAACAGCTTGCTCATATGAAACATTACGCCCCATTGTTGACATGCAGATTCCAGCAGGCAAGCATGCAAATCCCTGATCAGGGAAAAAGGACAAGTTTCATCGATTAGGATTTGTAAGTAAAACAATTTATTTTCCACCTTTTCCCAATGAAGGTAACACGTAGACTGGCTGAGGCCAAATATAATGGAGGAAAAAAGGCACAGGATCCATATTTACTGTACCAATGATCTCATTAATCTAACCAAGATGCTCGCTCAACTACATCTTATGAATCCCTGCTTTCTTTGCTTATGAAAATTTGGGGAATACACAGAAACAAAACCGCACATTATCTCAAATCAATCCATAGAATTTAAGTTCAAAATCACAAGAAAGAGCACCTATAATTTTGCAGATCTTTACAATGCCTTATAATGATGAGGGAAATTCTAGTGAATAACCTAACTTGACAGCAAACATCCAATGTTTCTCAACATGTAGACAAACATATGGTCAAGAGAACAAACAGAACGTATTTCCATGTAAAACTTACCTGTTGCATTAACTTTGCAAATTCTGTATACAATGCCTGGCGTCCAGATTCATTGAATATCTTATCCAGTGTAATATCTTGTAGAGCCACTAGAGTTGTCTCCAGCATGTCAAGCCCTGCCTGATTGGCAAAGATGAAAACTGGCAGCGACTGCAAAACAAAAAAAAAACACAGATACATGAAAAATCTCTGATGTTATCTCAGACACTGAAGATTGAATGATCTCCTCAGTAGTGGAGCACTGGTGTAGCAACTGCAATTTTCAGAAGCACTTCAACTAAATATTTGACAGATATACTGTGTTATCCAATTGGATGTAAATGTACCTTCAATGAACAACATAAAATTGCATCTGGATGATGCCATAGATGTTTCAGGACAGAATCTCCACCCGCAGAATCAGATCTCAGTAATTCTGCTCCTAAATGGTAACTAAGCAAGAAAAGAAAAGATCATGAAGTTCTATCAAGCTCAAATTATCATAGAAGATGCTAAAGATCATAAGTTCTATCAAGCTCAAATTATCATAGAAGATGCACTACAAGATGCTATAGAAAAATAATGAGCAACTCGGTCATTAGCACTTCATTAGTATTAATATTAATATAATATAGTCACTCAACCATGATGAAAACTTAAGCAGAACTTGCCTGTGACTTTGGCAGATCCAGTGAGCCAAGGTTAGAGCTTCAGGAGATCCTGCAGATAGCTTTGGTCCCAAAACTGGACTCAATCCTGATGGAGACATGGCCATGGCAACCCTCTGGACAGATGAAATCACACTACGTACGTACTGACGTGCCATGGTGGCAACATTATCCTGTAGATTGCTCTCAAAAGGGAACTGGAAGGCAATAGTCAACACTGATCGCAAACTATGACACGATGAGCCATCCACTGCAGCGTGGTTTATCGCCAGCCCCGCTTCAAGACTTGATGTTAGATCCAGAGTACAATTTGTAGTCAATACCTCCTGTGTATCCTTCTGTATAACAACATTGGCATATTAAAAAAAAAATGTCATGCAACTTTCACCAAGGCCTCGAGTAAACACAGCTGAGACAAATATGTTTACTTAAGAAGCAACATATTTCACGAATGAGTATCTTGTCCAGTTGAGCCAATGGAAAGGAAAAATTACAGTGAAATCCACTCATACTTAACTGCTTTTGATTCCAGAGGAATGATGCGGAAACCAGAAGGTAGCAGTGGAGCATCATCTGGAAACATTTCATCAATTGGAGCAAAAACTAGTTCAGAACAGGCTCCAACAGCATTCTCATCAATTCCACTACATATCTGACCAAAACAAGGGAAACCCATTAAAGCACATGCAGCCAGTTCTTATTAGTATATACATGTCTGGTTAAAGAGCATAATCAGGCCTCTCTTAGGCAGCTGTAAGTACAGCATAAACAAACCTTAGTGCAAAAGAAATTCTCTGAATTCTGTAAGATATAGTAAATAGGGAGGAAATGGGAAACTGATCGGACCCTGGAACATGGTATAAATTACACAGGAAAACTATGAACCAAGTAGGCCCATCAACCATGCTACCTTGCCCAAGTTGAACAAGTCAAGGTTAGCTATGTCAAAAATGGGGCGCAGATTGCAACTATAGCAACCCCAAAACTCCTTGACACTCATTTAAACAAAAAATTCAAACTACTACATGCTATAGCAGGTTGAAAAAGGTAAATAAATAAAGATGCTAAAAGCAGCACCTGTAGGAGATGGATGTCCTGTGAAACAAAAGCATCTTCTTGTGCAAAAGAATGGCCTTCAAGTCGAATAACTTCAAGCAACTGGAGCAAAAGTTTCAGTTAGGAGCAAAAGTACTTGAAAATGTTTGTTTGTGCAGCACAAATAATTGCACTCATTGCAGGATAAGATCTATATTTAGCAGGCACAACATTTTTGTATGAACAGAAGACTCGCCTATCAAACCATGACAATGTTTTTGAAATCCCACAGAGGACTAGGGTGGGAGGTTATGAAAGAGGAAGCAACCATAGACACAAAAAGCAAATGCTCAGTACCCATCACGACAATTTGAACACTGAATATGTTAAGGAGGTGATTAAACTCTACTGCGGTGAAGATACTGTAGGAGAGGTCCTGCGGAAAAATAGCTCGACGCTAGGATGATAAAAAGCTTAACACCTCTCATTATTATTACTTTTTCAATATGAAAAAAAAAATGAAAGGAAAAACCCACAGGGAATCAAAATGCAATATGATTAGGATAACACATCCCATTTTTTAAGCAATCGCACATTCCTATTTATTCAATATACCAGCAATCTAGCATGATGATGAAATGATTGCATCAGATAACATACCTCTTCTTGTTCAATTGTGTGGCCCAGTGGCATGGTGATTTGGCTCCCAGTAAACCTCATGGGCCTCATTCCTGGATATGCATATGAACCAGCCTTCCACAATGCAGCAGAATAGGCATCAACACTGAAATCAGCCCACTCAGCGTGATGCTCCCTTAGGAAACAGACTAGCACAGCAGGATGCACATTCTAGCAGATAAAAGCAAGAAGAAATCAGTTTTATCCAAAGATATGTTGCACTAATTCTTACTTTTAATCACACAAAACTTTTCACCCCCTCTACTTTTGTTTGGTATTGATTTGGGGGGAGGAAATTTTCAAGGTTTGAAGAGAGGTAAGGAAATTTTGGAGGAAAAATTTTTGGTTTTCGTGATTTTTCCTCTCTTTTTTGAATTTAATATTTACTTTTTTTATTCCACATCCAATTTCGAACTACAAATAATATTATTTGATTTTTTAAGATAAAACTTCATTGTAATATTGATTTGATTTAAATTGAGACCCAATATGAGTCCTTATTTTTTCAATTCCTACCAAACACTTAACACTTCACCCTTAAATGTTCTCTCTTTTAACATTTTCCCTCCAAAGTTTTAACTCCATAAGGCAAACTAAGATTTCCTCTTTGTCAAAAACCAGTAAACCAAAATTTGGCACCTTTGACAAGGAAATTTTGAACTTAAAGACTGTCCATACATAGCAAGAAGGTTAAAAAGCCACAGAGCATCAGGTGAATATCCTGAAAATAATTCTGTTGTAAATCCAGATTTCAGAAGTAAGAACAAATAGAAAGTTGAAAGTAAATATGATGAAAACTATAAGCAACGTCAAAGTCATGGAAAAATATTAAACTAGAAGCTTATTCAGGGTTTGCTGGAAATGCAGAAGAATGTAGTTAACAATTACCCTCAAAATATTTCCTTATTGTTTCAGTAGGCAATAGAAAATTTGTGATCATAGTTTCAAAACTTACTTGCAGTAGCATGGAAGCTTTCGCACAAAGAATCCCTCCCAAGAACGAAAGAGAATGAGCAGAATTATTAGCACCAATCAAGTTCTTGGTTGAGTTAACTGCAATTATTACATCCTCAGCTCCATCCGCATTCATCAGTGACCAGCCATCATCATTAAACCCATTGATGGCATCATTGAAACCTCTACATGAAGTTGACATGGAACACAAATATACAATTAAATCATCCATATGCACACCTTGAATGATCAAATACACATTGATTTGGTCCACATGAATGTCTTTGCAAGAAAACCACTTAAATTAACAGACACGGTCATAGTACCTGCTTAATCTTTGGTTAAAGGTTCTCAGAACAGCTGGTTGCCTGCCCAAACCATACACCACCTCACCACTGGTTTCATGAGCTACTTGCCTGACATAACGCAGTGCCTTGAAAGCAACCAGATAATCAGTACTATAGAGTTGAAACTTGTCTTATCCATGAAAGCTGTAACTCCATACACAGCGGACCAATAAATAAACACTCCACATATCAATATAATAACGTTTAACAATAGAGGAACTATGCCCACATTTGAAAAAGAAAGGAAAAAGAAAAGGTTCCTAATTTTCGACTAGTAGAGCAATAGCCTCCAATTTCACAGGCATATAAGGCATCTCAACCAAATCAAGTAACAATTTAAAACAAACTCAAATTATTGCATCCTGCATCCCATGCAAAAAATTGATCAGATAAGAATTCTTATTGAGGGTAAGTCCTATTATAAGAATAGTAAATAAATAAATAAAAAACAGAGATAGTTGAGTCCTTACGAAACTGCTTTATGAAAGATGGTTGCAGTAAGAACCCACTCACCGCAATGGTCATTTTCTGTGCCACTGCTTTTGATGATTCATAAAGTGGTCGAAGCACCTCAGGCACACTCCATGCCTGGAAAAAATATGAAAGAATTACCTCTGACTTATGAAGAGACATATAATGCCAACTGTCTAAAACTGTACCTGAAGATTCAGGTGATCCACGATGTGGATAATTGACCCTCCTTCACATGGCCTTATCAAATAGCCACTAGGAAGCATTTCAGCCCTCACAAACTGGGCAGCGGCAGCTGCTTCGGGGCCAGCACCATAACCAGAAAGTGATCTCTCACAGACCTTAATATAAGATGTACAAATGAGACATCTAAAGCTGAATACAGCGTTGATCTTGACACTAAAGCTGAATTGTCAATCAAGAATTAATCTATACGAATGAGCTGAACTATAGAAGACATGTGTACCACAAGGCTGCCATTCTCTAAACTTGTAGTGTATCTCAGAGTCCACATATCCCGTGCTGGAGCAAGAGTAGTTGGAGCATATATCTAAACCAATTTCAACTTTTAGCTGCTCTGGTAAATAGTGTAGAAATCCATAAAGAATAGCAGAGGAAATCAAGCCTTTATCCATTCTTGATTACCTGACTGTACACTAGTTCAATTGTTCCACCATTTCCAGCAGGAAACATAGTAAAAACTTCAAGGTTCCGACAATCACGGAACCAAGATGAACGATCTTTAAGGATCTCTGCAATCTGTCATATATTTTGAAAAAAAAAATTCATATAGCATATATATACAGCATTAAAACAAGCAGCCAGTAATCAATGTCAAGAAACAACTTCAATTATTTACAGATATGAGTGTGAATACCTTTTTAGGCTCTAAACTTACAAGACCGCAGGCTCTTGCTGCCACTCCACCGCACCTTTGCGAAATGGAAAAAATCCCAATCGAATCCGGACCAGGCTGCCAACAAATTTAAATGATTCATTCAGATAGAAAAGGTGTATAAAGAAAATCTATCAACTAAAAGACCAGTGGAATAGATGCGCGTGCACACACACACAAATATATATATATAAACAAAAAACCTTCATTCCAGGCATCTGGACCCACTCTAGAGCAGTTCCTGTGGCCTTTGCAAGGAACTCTGACAAGGTCTCCTCAGCTATTGAGAGGAGTCTGAAAAAAAAAACCATGATATTAGTTGGATGGCAAACCAACAAACAAGCATTCGGCTAACCACAAACAAACAAAATGGAAAAGAGATCCAGGTAACTGTGATTACCCAGCAGGGTTATTGGCATCTCTTAGTGAATGTTGTGGAGTGGCAACCACAGAGTCACAGCTTGCATCAGTTGCTGTTGGTGCCTGTACCAATATCAACTTAAATAAATCATGTCCAAGAATGAAGGAAAGCAAATAAGATTACATCAAATGCTTAATTCATGGAGCTCAGTTAGAACTACATTTACAAAACAGCAAAAAATACTATTGGTGCTACAACTAATTAAGCACCAAGCGGAGCATGACCAAACATGGGAAGAAAATGTGACAAGAAAATAGAGGCACATAATAAGTTTAAAATTACTAGCTGGTATGAAGAAAAGTACATAATCCTAATAATGATATGTAGTTACTATAATTTTTCCTTCCCCTGGAAGCTGGCTTTGTTTAGACTAGAGTTAATGCTAGGGCCTCAGGCTGCAACAAAAATCATACATAGATAGAACAACATCATTAACACAGATAAAATGCACCTTCTACACCGCAAAATCTGGGACACATGATAAAACCATCAAAGTTGGAATCACCCAGAAGTGTTAGTTAAAGTTACTTTGGGTCATCATGCCAAACGTATATTCCAATATCATCCCCAGCACTACCCAATTTGCAAAATGGATCATCGTAATGAATGAATGGAAACAACAATTTATAAATAAAAGACCATGATCAGAGACTTACAGTTTGCAGTTGTTGCCGCATGAAACCATTTTCGCACACCAGCTGTGACACCTGTTTTTGAAGGCGATCATTCTCTTCCATCAACAGCTTATTCATTGCTGTCAATTTCCTGTTCACAGTCTGGAGTCTTGAGGACTCTTTTCTCTGCTTCTCTCTACACCTGCACATCCAAACAGCACCCAACTTCTCTCAGTGTCCCAGGAAACCCCTTCATCCCCAGAAGAAATTAACACTGTGATCTCTTTATACACATCCCAACTTCAACTTATCAAAAACCCATATTGGAGTAACTCATACAAACTAATGCATCCTATGAATGGAAGCACATAAATCCAGTGTGAAATCATGACCCAATTGAGGAAGGTTTACACTAATAGAAAAAGGGAAGAAGCTTGCAAACAAACAAAATTCAAATTGCAGAAAAGATGTAGTGTTTCTCCCACCTAAATTTTTTTTTTAAAAAAAAAAAAGCTACCCTGGTAGTACTCTTTAATTTACCAATCTGATACTTAATGAAACTTAATTATTTGGCATCAATGCATTTAATGTCAAAGTGTAAAACTTCTTTATTAAATGCTGTTAATCCAGCCCCTCTAAGACCTGATCACCCAAAAATTGAATCAAAATAAAAGTCAAAGTAAATGATTTAAGTAATTTTAGTTTCTTTTTAACTTAACCTGCGATTTTGAAACCAGACTTTGATCTGCTTCGGCTCAATATTAGCT
This sequence comes from Populus simonii, assembly GCA_007827005.2. Taxonomy (NCBI): domain Eukaryota; kingdom Viridiplantae; phylum Streptophyta; class Magnoliopsida; order Malpighiales; family Salicaceae; genus Populus; species Populus simonii. The sequence goes on along the minus strand of CM017467.2, from coordinate 19,858,243 downwards.
AAAATGGGGCACTCTCTAATCAATTGTTGCCTACGCAAAGAGCTGGGCTTAGGGCACTCCGCATAAACTCTTTCAAGAGCCTCCACTTGCTCTGCTGTGTACCGAACATACTTCCCATCATCAGTAAGGTGCTTGTTTATGCTCCCACTACTGCTGCTCTCTCGGTGCAGAGGGGCCACTTCCATGGCCATTTCCACCACAAAATAAATAATCAAACACAGAGAGAAATAAAGGAATCAGGAGGTGTCTGCTTTCTTTATGGGGTTTTAGATTCTTTGGTTCCCTTCCTCTTTGCAAGACATAAGAAAGGAGAAAGGAAAAGAACAGTATGATTTGAGCTTAACAAAGAAGAATCTTGAAACTTAAACAAAAAGAAAGATGGAATTCTTCTTCTTCTTCTTCTTTTGCATACGTTAAGAACAATACATATGTAATACTATGAACAGACGCATAATCTGAGTGTGTAATTTGTGAGAAACCTCTGCGTTTGTTTTTAGTTTCAAGAAAAGACCCCAACTACTGCTTTAAAAAAAAAAAAAACCACCAAAACCAGCAGCTTTGAAAGAGAGCAAAAATCCAAACTTCAGATTATTTGATCTCAAATCAGTGTCACAGTGATCACATCAAAGAAGTTTTTGACAATAAGAAAGAAAACAAGAACAAAGGGCTCTCTCAAGAAGGAGAGCTCTCCCAGTCCCAGTGGGTTTGACATTAGAGAGCAGCTGCTGCCATGAAAATTACAGAAATGAAGAAAAACCAAGCAACCCTAACCAGAACGAAACCTTGCTACTTGCTAGAGACTTGAAGGGATTTTATTAGTGTGTGCGTGTCTGACAGTGAGTGATCTAAGTCAGAGCTTGAAACGGTAAAGGAGAAAAAGCAAGGAAAGGAAATGGAAAGGAAAGCGAGAGAAAGAGCAGTTTCATTTTGCACACATCCCCACAAATTAACTTGGCCTCTGTTGCGTGCTTGTCATTATTTGTGAATGCGCTTTAAACTATATTTTTAAAAAAGTTTAAAAACAATATTTAAAATTATTTTTATATTTAAAATTATTTTATGAATTAATATTAAAAATAATCTTTTAAAAATAAAAAGATATTATTTTAAAGCATTTTTAAGTAAAAAAATATTTTAAACCGCATCAGCCACCACACTCTCAAACATCTTCTAAATATTATTGTGGTTTCTTTTTTTTCTTTGGCACCGTTTAACATTGTCAACCATGATTTTTGAAATTTTTATTTTAAAAAAATAATATTTTTTATTATTTTAATATGCTAATATTAAAAATAAAAATATTATTTTAATATATTTTTAAATATTTTTTATAATATAATATAATTTTTGCGTATTTACATTTTCTAAATTGAAATATTTAGATTGGTGTGCCAACATTATATCCCGTTCAAATATGTTGCTTTTTAATTAAAAATATATTAAATGATATATTAAATTTTTAATATTAGCATAGTAAAATTATCTAAGACCATTGAAAATATTAACAAGGAAAAATAATTTAAAAAATATGTTAAAAAACAAAAAATACTATAGTGCTAAATGGATATGTCATGTCATATAAGCTAATTTAATGTCGAGTACTAAATAAAAAAAAAAAATGGTTTTTTTTATTAAATTATCACTTAAAATATAATATTAAAAAAATAATATTATTGATAACTTAATCAAGAAAATAGTATAGTATATGAAGTTGCATGTATCATTCGCGTGTTGCAATAATAGAAACAAAATAAAAGTGGAGATTTTAGGCTATTAGCATAGAAAATTAAGAAATTTGATAAAATAGCATAATTGCAAAAAAAAATTAGTAAAATAACAGGGTTTGGGATTGTCGCGTTCCAAAACACAATATATAAAAGACGTTGCGATTGAGAAATGCGATATCAAATAAATTTTGCGTTTCAAAACCACTATATATTAAAAAATCACAATTGAAAACCGCAACATATAAAAAAGTCACAATTAGGAACCGTGACATATAAAAAAAGTCGTAATTAGAAACCACAAGATCAAGTAAACATCGCATTTTAGAATCGCAACAGCTAATGAAATGGCTAAAAAGTTCCAATAGCCAAATCACCACAACCAACGAAATTCCATTAGCCAAATCTCCTTGTGCTTATTTGAAGGGTTCTTATAAGATTCATGATGCATTACTTCTTGTATACATGTTGTATGAAATTAGATTGAATTGCATAATAACTGCAATTCAACAATTATTTGATTTGTTAATCTTACAATTAATTTGGTTCATGACACTTGTACATCCAAGAACCTAACAATATTCAAATTAAAACTATACTTAATAAATAATCACTCATCACCACTTAGTACGCTTTCTAACCCCATCTTTTAAGTGCATCTTTAAGCCCTCGTCTTCTAGATAGTGCGCTTTCTAGCCCTATCTGTTATTTTTCAAGTGCGTTTTATAACCCTCGTCTCTCAGAGAGTGCGTCTTCAGGCCCTATCTCTTCCTTTGAGTGTGCATTTGAGCCCTAATCACTTCGATAGTGGGCTTTCCAGCCCTATCTTTTTCCTTTCGAGTGAGTCTTTGAGCCCTCGTCTTTCAGATAGTGTGTTTTCTAGCCCTCATCTTCTAGATAATGTGTTTTCTAGTCATATCTCTTTTCTTTCGAGAGCGTTTTGTAGCCTTCAACAATCATATAATGTGTTTTCTAACCCTATCTCTTTCTGAGTATGCTTTCTAACCCTCATATACTTGATAGTGCACTTTCTAGCCCTATTTATTCTTTTCTTGAGTGCGCTTTTGAGCCCTCAGCCATTAGATAATGTGTTTTCTAACCTTATTTCTTTCTGAGCACGCTTTCCAGCCCTCGTATACTAGATAGTGCACTTTCTAGCCCTATCTCTTCTCTTCTTAAGTGCGTATTTGAGATCTCAACCATCAAGATAATACGCCTTCAGGCCCCATCTCTTTCCTTTTTTAGTGCGCTTTTGAGCCCTTGTCACCCGATAGTACGCTTTATAACCCTATCTCTTTCCTTTCGAGTGCGCATTCAAGCCCTCATCATCCAGGTAGTACGCTTTCTAGCCCTATCTATATCTCTTATTGAGCACGCTTTGAGCCCCCACTTCTAAATGACTGGCCATTTCTTGATCTAATAAGTCCACTATCTCTCATTTCTTTTTCTTGTTTACAAGCTTACTATATAAAGTCTCTTACGAGATTTTATGTCGTAAGCATTGTAAAAGGGGGGGCAACTGCCATAATCTATTTTTGAGTTATTTCCCACAACTTACCTTTTTCCTTGTAAAAATAAATAAAAAAACAAACAAATTTATTAAAATTAAACCAATTTGATTTATTTTCATGCTCAATTGTATCAAATCGATCCTAATTGATGGCATTCATAACTAATCTATCAACAATTCAACAAATCCTAAATTCAACCTAATCCCTACATAATAATTTAATTTCAACTAAACAATCACAAATTAAATATAAAATTCATATAATTAATAGTAATGTAGCATGTTTACCTTGCTTGTAAGACCAGGAAATGATGATAGCAACATCAATAGCTTTTGAAGAGAAAAACATCATTGGAGACCTGAAGACGAAGATGGAAGTGAGTTTTGGGTGTTTTAAGGACAATAAACTACTAGTTTGTGGGTTTTTTCATAAAAAGGATGTCAACGTCAATTAAAGAGAGAATGAGAGGCTTTGTGCATATGTTATGTGATCTGAGAGAAAAGAAAAGGGGTGGGGTAAATTTCACAACATGTCACAATTCAGAATCAAAATATATTAAGTTGTCATTACTCTGAAGTGAAACATGAAGGTTGTCACTATTAGGAATAACAAAATTTATTGAATATATTAATTTAGAATTACAACACAGAGGTTGTCATGCTTGGGGAATAGCCACATCTATTAGATGATGCAATTCAAATTCATGACAAGTTTAAACTATGTTATTTTGCCAATACTTTTTCAAATTGTGTTATTCCATTAAATTTTTTATTTTACTTTGCTATTTTTTTTTATAAAAAACAAGTAATATACTACTTTTTCTTATTGTGTTTGTTTTTTAGGTAGCTTTTGTGATTGTGATTTTAAAAAAATAAGTTTAAAAAAAGTACGATTAGTTGGATTTAGATACGTGTTTTGTAAAAATTATGGTTAAAGTTTATGTGTAAAAAAAAAATACTAAAATGTTTGGTGGAAGTGTGGTTACGGTTGCTTTTCAAAATGCCTTTTACTTGAAAATGCATCAAAATAATATTTTTTTTTTAATTTTTTAAAAATTATTTTTAATATCAGCGCATCAAAATGATCTGAAAACATAAAAAAAATATTAATTTGAAACAAAGAAAAAAAATAAAAAATTCTCAAATATTTTCAAAAGCGTTTTTGAAACGCAAAAACAAATAAGGTTTTACGAAATTTAGTTAAAAAAACATGTAAAAACTGCTTTACAAAAATTGTTTTTTAAACTCAATTTTTTAGTGGATCTCACAGTATAAAATGCAGTTTAGCTTCTTACCAAATGTCTTGTTATGTTTGTTACACCACAAACATAAAAACAGGTGTAAAACAAACGCAACTGAAGCCTTCATGATAACAGCCATCCCACATAGCTTTTGAAGACCAATGATAAATTAGTTTAGGCTTTTACAAAGTAGTGTCACTTCTTACTGAAAAATTGCATATCATTTTAAATTGGATCATTTGAGGACGGGATCTTCTCTTCCAATGGTGGAACTATGTTTGAATTAAGCCAAAAGTCAAAAAGTTTATTTAGTAAATTAGGAAGGAAAAGGAGTTCAACTTGCAACCACTGCAGCATCTGTCGAAGTATATATTTCGCAGTGTTGGTAAGCCGATGGTCAACCATGTTAGCCGAGGTTAGGCATATGGTGGACCCGGGCGGTGTTCCCGTCGTTAGATGTGCCTTGGATAAAATTTATCACTATTTACTCTTTTCAAATATTTGTTGTCAATTTATTTCTGGATTTTTCTCTCTTGGTTGTTTTATTTTCTATTTTTTTTAATTATCCTTTTTAATAATGTCTAGATTATTTACATCATTTTCTATATCAAGACCTTCAAGTACTCATACGTTTATGCATCCATATTTCTTTGATCCTAAAATTATCTAAGATTTTTATAGGGAAGAATACCAAATAGCTTTTATAGAACATCTTTAAAATTGGAATATACCCAAAGAATCAAAGAAAAATATATATTAAATAGATAGATGAATTATTCTATGTAAATTACTGAGTAGACCTTAAATTAAAATGCTTCAACTTATTCAAATAAAAAATTTATATGAATTTTTTCATATAGGATTAATTTAAATTGCAAGTAAGACTGTTTTATTTTCATATATTTAAGAGAGATTTACAACCTTTTTAAACTCATTATAGGGAGTCTTTCAATTAAGGGTGTGAAAAACAATAATTAATGTGACTCTGAACCTCTTACTAAACGACTTTTTTTTTTTTTAAAAGGATGTAAATGTTGAGGAATAGGTAAGGATGATAATTTTCGGTTCGGTTTGGTTTTAATCAAAAACAAATAACTAAATCGAACTTTTTAAAAAAAAAACTGAAACGTAACCGAAACCAGTTCAAACCAACTAGTTTTGATTTGGTTTGGTTTGGTTTGGTTTTTTAGAACAAAAACCGGTTCAAACCGGTTTCCCTCGGGTTTTTTCTGGTTTTTTTCGGTTTGAGTTCGGTTTAGTTCGGTTCGGTTTTTTTTGTTTCAGGATTGTAAAACCAAAACCGAACGAACCGGACGGTTTTTTTAAAATTCTAATCGGTTTTTTTTCACGATTTGGTTTTTTTGGTTATTTTTTTTCCTGCTTTCTCGGTTTAATTAGTTTTTCAGTTTTTTTGTTTATCCCTGAAAATAGATTAACGTTAACCAAATATTTGAACCTGAATCTAGGTTAACCGAATTTGTAGGTTTTTAATTTTCAAGTTCATATTCATGTTTACAAAAGTGTTTAACATGATTTTCATGTTCAGGTTCAGGTTCCTAGGTAATGGTTTAGAATATCACATCGTAAAAACCTCTAACTAGATAAATGTTTTCTTAAGAAAAACAAAATTGATGAAGTTAAACTAGTAAACTAACAGAAAAACAAATTATGTGGAAAAAAAATAGAGAAGAAAATACTAATGGGTAAATTAAAAGAAAATAAAAAAAACTAAACTTCTGTGGACTCCCTCACAGTTCACTGTGAACTTGCATAATAAATTGATAATTATCAAAACTAAATAACTTGGTTTGGAAGGTAGTATGGTCTTTTTCATGAGATATATCTGTCATTACAAGAATGAATAGAACAAATCAGTACTTTTACTTTTTGTTTGTAGTGTAAAGACTCAAATACCCTCAAAAGCAAAATTTAAATGACTTTCGTTGTTGTGGAATTTTTTATTTTTTAATTTCAAAAGCACAATACTATTTTACCCTTCAAGAAAAAAAATCCTATGGTTGTTGTTTAGGGGTTTTTCAGTCTTTTCCTCATGGTTTTTTTTTTTTGTTATTGTCAAGTTGAGTAAATGTCAGCTTGGTCTTTTAAAAAATAAAATAAAAAAAATTGATGGTGCGTGCAATACATGCACTAGCGAGTGGAAGGAGCATACGCCCTTCGACGACACGTGGGCTCCTCTAGCAGCCAAGCGTCGCCTTCCACGACGATGTTTGGAGCGGCACACCGAGGGCTTGTCAATGGATGGGTGCGTGTTGACGGTGTGGCTTAAATGGATTTTTCTTTTCTTTTACTCCCTCTTTTCTCTCTTTTCTCCTTGGAAAAACACAAGTTTCATTTTATTTGTTTTTTTTTATCCAATTTGATTCTCATTTTTTTAATTACTATTTGTAGTTTATTTATTTTTCAATTTCATCCATAAACATTTAATTTAATTTTTGTATCCAGTTTGGTTCTCAGTCTTTTGATTACTGTTTTCTTATTATTTTTTTGATTTGTTTTTCAATTTTTTCCTTCAATATTTTATTTGATTTAATTTTTATATCCAACTTTTCTTTTTATTTCTCTTTTTATTTTCTTAATTTATTTTATTTTTTAATTTGATCTTTAATAATTTTATTTTATTTAATTTTTATACAAGATTTGATCCTCATATCACGAGTCACAAGTTAATCAAATTAACCTAGGATTTTTTCAATGTTTTTTTTTTTATTTAACTTCGATCTTTTTTCTATATTTTTTTTTAAAAATTTTCATTCTGATATCAATACATGAGTTAATCAGTCAACTAAAATAGTTTTTTTTATAATTGATTTTTTCTCTAATTTCATCATTTATTGAACCATGAGTTTTATGATTTTTTTTCACTTTTTTTTTAGGTTTATCCCATGTCATGAATTAATTAAGTTAACACAGCTTAACTTTATTCAGGGTTGACTCAATTTATCATTTTCTGACTATCTTTTTTTTTTACATTAAACTCTGACACGACAGGTGATATAGCATGTGCCACAGTTTAAAGTTTAAACTATACTGAAAGGGTGCATTGCTCTAATTATTGATAAAAAAAACTAGGAAAAATGTCGGAAATATTTATTGCTCTAATTTAATTTTTGCTCTCATTTATCATAAATTAGCATTATTTATGAAAAAAATAAACTGTCCATGCCAATAGCACGCGGGAAGATTGACGGGCCATAAGGCTCCCCATCATAGCAGTTTTATGCTGCAATCCGCGCATGTTCTGCAAACCTAGCAATCATCAGAAAGCCGGGCAAAGCAAGTATAACGTTCACAATTAATCTCCTCGGGAGAACAAGAACAAAGAAAACAATGCTTGGAAGCCTACGCTGTAAGAAGAAGAGAGGAAGTTTTGGCTTCCCAACTTGCACCCAGTTTAATAATAAATCAAAATTAATATTGCACGAGTTGCCGTGAACAAAATCTAATAAATATTGCAATGACTACTCTACGATTGGAGGCAAGCAAACCTATAAAAAGATTTTTTTTTTTAAAAAAAGAAAAATTGTTGGCAAACTATTGGCACGCTTAAATTAGCGTGAGATTGAAAAAACTAAATGTGGATTTTATTGAATAAACAAACCCTAGTATACATACATGCTTTGTTGCGATATCACCATGAAAAGGGGCTTGCTCCCAGCAAAAAAATCTCATTTTCAACATCTTTCACCCATTGACAGACCCTGTTGCAAGTCTCTATTGCCAAACCCTGCAAATTGAATACAATAAAAGAAGTTCAGCATCACATCTAAACTATTTGCCAAAAAGATACGATCATGCAATCCATTTGTAGATTTATTTTAAGAAGCGCAGCCAGCAGAAAGATTTAGTCTCATCAAATGAGAAGGCAACATAATTGAGATAGAGTATATTGAATATTTTTTATGAAACAAGAATATATATTAGTGATAAAAAGAGAATACGCAATTTATTTGGAGTTGGAGAATAGGTCACCCTCCACACTATGAGGACATCAAAAGAAGACGTCAAAATAATAATAAGCTCGGCCTTTAGCCTTTCACAATTAATGATCCCAGAAGGTTATCTGATATGCCCAAGAAAAATCTTGTTTGGTAGCAGCTTATAAAGCTAGCCTTAGCTATGTGGCTGCATGGGCCTAAGGTTTCTTGCCTCGATGAACATGATGGTTTATTCACTTCATTTTTAGAACGCAAAAGCCAAGAACTTCAGCAAATGTCAAACCTTGTCTGCAAGTGGATCGAATGCCGCATAAAGTTCAAAATCCGGGGTGACCCAACAGAGAAGAACTGTAACACAAAGTAGACACAATTTCACCATGAAAGTATTTTAAACAAGTAAAAATTGAAACAAACATCAAGGAGCATGATTATGGTGTAGAATTCCAGATAGTGAAAAATGAGGTTTGCTTAACAAAATAACAGACAGAACAACAATAAAACTTAACTTTGCAAGATACGTAGCATTATTTTTCCAATTCTAAGTTATGTGCGCTATAATAAATGTCTTGGCCCATAAATCTACAGCCACTGCCAACTTGAAAGAATATTATGCAAAATGCATATACACAAGCAAGTCTAACAAGATGAGGAAACATATCCTTCATCTGAGCTTAGTACAGAGAAATGCTTACTAATGGATCTTCCATGGCTTCATAAACTATGGAGCATTTAAATACACATTGAAATTTTGTACTTTGTGATTATTTGATATGATCGAAATTTTTAAAAATAATTTACCATAGTTTTCATCTCTTCTAAACTGAGTTTTGTGGGGCTCATTTCCATTATCGTGCATCGAAACATACAGTTTCTGGTAAGCTCTGTACAATCTGCAAAACAGGATTTTAGTTTTAAACTAATTCGGATAACTCGGAATTCGAATAGTGCTCACCTCTAAAAGGCCCCAAGGTTCCACAGCTTTACCTTTTCTGCTGTCCTGGACTATTAATTGGTGCTGAAAACTCAGAAGATATGTATTGATCCAGATAGATGCTGCGATATATGAAATGCCAAAGTCCAGCAGGACCACCAATACCAACAGATGGTTCCCTGAATCTCTCAGGAGAATCGGTTGGCTGTTGATGCTGCCCTAAACGAGGAGAAACAGATCCAGAACGAGGAAATGGATCGCCAGGCAAATCCTCAACATGTATCCCACCATCCAGCATGGATCTCTGAACTTCGCTAAGAACATTCGACTTCAGAAGAACCATTTCAATACGAATCCTATAAAATTTGTCAAATTTTAAATTTTAGAGTCTCAAATAGAATGGAAGAGAAATAAAAAGAACCATTCGCTCATTTCATTAAAAAGCATATGGGGAAGAAAAACCGATTGCATACTGAAATTCAAATAGAAAATGCTAGGTAATTTCGAATTCTCTACCCCTTCCATGCCCCATAAAATAATTTCCTAACATTGTTGGAAATATGAAGTTATGAATAAGAAGCAAAATTTTATTGATCTCAACATAATTTCTATGATAAGAAAATTAAAACAAGTGATGACAATAGTAATGACTTGACACTAGTGAGATTATTTGTTTCCTTATTTTAAGGCTCTACTTGCAATGAGCATGAGCAATGTGCTTTCCAGCTAGTATTAACTAAAAAATCTTAGCCAAAATTATTTTTATTTATTTTAGTACAAGTAAATCCAAACGTGTAATTTATGATGAAAATATATATTATAAAGGTTCAGTCATTAGGAGACAATAAGAAGCTGCTCTGATTATCACTTAAGTTGATGCTTTGGGAATTTATTGAAAGATGCATCAGTTGACTTTTCTTGTCCAAAAGAAAGTTACATTTTAGGCTATTATTCTATATCACATAGATTTTGATCATGTGAAACAAAAAAAAAACAAAAAGTTAGCAAACACGCATCTCCATATATTTCCTCTTTAGGAGACGAACAATCTATCATTTTTTCCTGTTCTCAACAATTCTCATGACTCAGATACCAGAATAAGGTCCCCTCCACTTATCTCAATACAAAAATAGACAAGTCATTGAGTAAATTGGCAATCATCTTACCTGCAATCCTTAAGATGATAAAAGGCACCTGAACTAGTGGTAAGCAGCATCAAGTATGTGTCAACCTACAACAAAATTAAGTTCATGTCAATTCCCATCAATTGCTATACAATTAGGACTATAAAAACACTATTAATGTGGATCAAACAATTGCAGTCATCGATTGTCTTCTACAATCACTGTCCAGAAAAACAAGAGTATGATGAATTTGCTCAAACAGAAATGCAGCTAAACCATGTTTCACTCACTTCAAGATAATGGACATAAGCATACAAAAAGGCCATTGGATTATATCTTGGCAGGCAAATTGGCGAGAAAGATTCAGATGTCCTGCATAAATCAAAAGAATGTCAGGCCACAGTTTCAAAAGAGAATTCAGAAATTCCATCTTTAGGTTAAGACAACAATAACAAGCATTAATGGAGAAGATAACTATGCCTTTTTTTTTGCGGCGACTTTTGCATTTTCTAAGTTCTACTAAAAAGTAATTATGCAGTATTAAGCTCAATCATCCATCGGGACATAGAGCACATTTGTAATGACAATGAAAATGAGAATAGCCTAGCAAAGTTGGAACTTGCAAGACAATGTATTAACTAAAGGATTTCTCAACAATGAGAGGACTATGAAACAACAAAAGTCCACTGAAAGTCAATTTTACTTGCCTAAATGATTCAGAAGACATTATAAAGTTGGAAAGTAACAGCATGTCATCAGGATGAAGAGAAGCTTTTTGAGCACCAACAAGACTAACGACCTGAAATTAATCCCCAAGTCATAAACAGCTGTAGCATCTAAAGGAATTTCAAACTGGAAAATAAATGCAGTTTTTTAGAGATTGATGTTTCTAAAAGCCAAAAAAGCAGGGGAAAACAAGAACAATGGGGGAAAAGAGAAGGTATTAACTTTGTGTTTGCACATTAATATTGCAAAGAGGACACCAGAATCAGCAACATCTTGCAATATAGCACCTGCAGCTTGCCTCGTTGCATAAGCAAGGGGAAGACAAGTGTATGCATGAAGAAAAGTTGCTGGATTCCTGACAAGAGAAACAACAAAAACCGCATCAGCACCCTCCAATTTTAAATAGAGGTATAAAGACGTGCGCTTCGTATCTCATTTAACAACAAGAGGAAATGAAAACATCAGTTAAATAATTCATCAATAGAAAAAATAAGAAAATATCAGACAATTACAATCTTGTAAAGAGGAAGAAAAGGTGCATAAGAATTTCAACTCACTGATGGTCAATAACAAGAGAAATCAGATAACCTCAAGAAATATGACCAAGGAAAACTAATGGTGAACAGAACCTCTATCATAGTTTACATATAACAAAATTGTCAAACTAACATAGAGAGGATAGTTCAACAAAGAATGCTGCTTTGCTAGAAACCAGGGATGGCAACCAAACCCGATGGAAATCCACCTGAACCGACTTAAATGGGTGTTTTCTTTTAGGATAGCTGTTGTTTCATATCAGACATGGATACCCAAAATTCATACTTGTTAGGTAATGGATAGGGTATGAATATTGCTAAAAACTAACTTGAAACCCAATCCAAATCTGACCTGAAATATATTGGCATACATATGTAAAAGATATTTGCAGTTTTACCATACAACACACACCCCGAATATATATATATATACACACACCTTTTATTTTCATATTAGATAATAAATAGTGCTGGGGTAATGGGTATTTGAAATCCGATGAGTTAGGTATGGATATCCGATTTCCTTACATTTTGGGTAAAGGGTGGGTGGGGTATTCATATTGGTCTTGGTTCCAGATGTGGATATAGATATATTAAAAACCCAACCCATAGGCACATATTGTCATCCCTAGCACTTACCAATCCATGCAGTTGGCCACTGAATCTCGTTGTTAGCTACTTAATGGTAATAATTAATAGATATTAGAATTTCTTGATATAGTATAAAGAACAAAACAAGTACAAATCATACCTTTTGAGTATAGGTTATTTAAACTTAGCAAACTTAGTTCTTATTAACAAAGTTTTTTAGGTAGGTATAATATATACTAGTTTTATAAGGTTGATATTTTGTCTTTATCACATTTCTTGTATTACAAAGTACAAGAAAATGATTTGCATTTTTGTCATGTTGTTCATTAAAATGTATAACAATGTGTTTTTTCTTTAGGTTATGGGGTTTAAAGTAGAGAAGTCTTAATTAATAAATTTGCATCTATGAGATAGGCCCTCGCAAAATCAACAAGCCAAGGAAAAAAAGTACTCCAACCACCTGAAGCAGAGATATTTTTTTTATTTTCCAACACCAGCAAAAGGAGCCATGCGGAAAGAGTAGAGAACGAACCAACTTAATGAATGGATGAGAGATGAGAAGACAACATCTGTTCCTCCAAGCAATGGCGTCATATCAAACTTTGGATTTTTCTCAAAACATCTATTTACTGACTTTGTTAAAATGAGTATCATCTGCATCCATTTAGAGGAAAACATGAGAAAATATGAAGATCATGAGAGTTTTTGATCTATTTAAGAAAATGTCAGAAAATAATAAAAAAGGTAACACATAGAAAAGTGAAGTAGTGGAATTAATTGCTACCTGACCATAAATAAGTTCTAATTGCCCCTTCAAAGATTCATATGGCTCTTCCGTGCAGCTGATGCAAACCAGGTAAATTGGTCCTTTCACGAGAAAAACCACCTGAACCCAAAAAGAAACATTCAAAGTTTGCAAGTCGGTCAATTCAGTAGATCTCTCTCATGCTCCTAATTAGAAATCCTATTACTCCAAAAGGAAGATGAAATTAATAAAATAGGTTTGTTTGCATTAGATCCTCTTCATTTTTTCACTAACCAATGAGCTTCGAGAAGATACTTCCACAAAACACCAGCATGATTGTAGAAACTGCTATGAAAACCTTGGAGTAACATCTTAACTTGGAGCTATTTGAAATCATCTCCTAAAATTAAGGGGCTATTCTTTTATTTTTCTTAATAATTGAAAAAAAAATTGAATGAGCTTACCCGAATTAAAATAACAGGAGAACAAAAATTGTGCTACTTTATAATCCAGGTCGCAAAGAACAAAGGATTGATTAGAACATGAAGAATACGAATATTTTTTTAAGGCCATATGATAAAATATAAACAAACCTGGTGTTTTCCTGCCCTAACCAATTTGATACGATCCCCCCTGAAAGGCAAATAATGAATAAATCTATTAAAGTCCTCAATAGAATGGACTTCAGATTAATAGCAATTCAAAGGATGTTCATGGCAAAAAATGAGAGTTCACAAGTTCATCCATGTACCCATTCTCCACGAATGAAATTATGGCCTGCAGTGTAGCTGAAAATCCTGCTAGCTTGTGTTCATCTCCATATCTGGAGGTAAATAAGAGAATTTGATCAGGAAAGCAAACATTGAAACAAAAGGTGATAGATTACACTATTGTTGTTTGCATCACTATGAATAAGAATTGTGTACTTCCTGATGTGAACATTTGGAACAAACCTGGAATATATTGGTTTTCCAGAATGACTCAACATAAAAAAATGCTTCTTCCTTTTCCTCCATGATATGGAAGCATCATCCTGCACTTCATTTATTAATCAAACAGGATGTAATATTGCACAACTCCTCTTTTTATCATGTACAATGGTAGGTAAAACAGTAAGCATACATGGTTGAAAATTCTGAAATATGCTTAACCATTGAACGATTTCAATGTCGATCACTGGTGTCTGATAACAAGATTCAAATAATGCACAATACATGCATGTGTCCCTAAGGCTCCTATTATCTACTTTCTATCTTCTACTTTTCTTATGATAAGTACTTTTGTTTCTTTCCTCTACAAATCATTTGTCTTTGTACCATGATACTAAAAATAATCTCTCCTTGATTTAATAAATAATTGCCATATCGGCACAATGCACAAGACTGGCTTTTCAAAAGACTCATATAAGGCTAAAATAATATTGAAACTTCAATTTGAAGATGAAAACATAGGCAAATTGATGTAGGAAGAATAGGCAATAGGTAGCAAATAATTCTAGATATTAGAATTTGTTCCTCCATGATAAGGGTGCATAAGAAACATCTACCGGTAGAGGAAAACAGCAGAAAACTGAAATTACAGCAGAATAATGGCTAAACAAGAATAGAATTGAAGTTTGAACAAGATAATTAGGGTTTAGGGTTCATAAGAAACCTCTAAGTTTGAACTCCAATTGGCGAGGTATTTTCAAAAGTTAAAAGAGAAGAGAGACGCGGGGTGGTCACGCTTGGAAAACAGGCAACTAGAGATCCTATTGAGAACTCTGCATTGGTTGCAGCTGATGTAAATGCGAGCAAGATTATTGCAAAACAATACAAATCTTGCATGTAGTGTGACTACTATGTTAAGCCATGCCATACACAGGAAACCTGTTGGAAACTTCATGGAAAGCCACCTACTTGGAAAAGCAGCAGACCTGATGACAAACCCAACAGTGTGGTTCCTGCAGCATATGAAGCTAAGAAAAGCCTTTTTAGTAAAGAGCAGATGGACCAAATTATGAAACTACTAAAGTCCAATTCACCATCTGGTATTCCTAGTGTTTCTTTGGTTCAAATAGGTAGTCATCCCCGCGCTTTATCTCGTTGTTAAAATTTTGCTTCTTGGATCATTGATTCAGATGCATCGAATCATATGACTAGTCATTCCCATTCATTTACAAATTAATTAACATGTCTTGGTAATGAGAAAATCAAATTTGTAGACGGTAGTTTCTCTCATCTTTTGCAGGGAAAGGGTTGATAACAATTTTTTAGTATAAATCATAAATTTGTCCTTCATGTTCCTAAAATTGCCTGCAATCTTGCAATCTTATGTCTATGAGTAAACTAACCAAAGATTGTAACTGCTTGTTATTTTTCATGATTTTATCTATATATTTCAGAGCTGGAGCTCGGGGAAGATGATTAGTAGTGCTAGGATGATCGATGAACTTTACCACCTTGATGACAACTTCTTCGATAATAAAAAAGCTCGAGGCTTTAGCAATACAAGTTCTATTCATGGACAAATAATGCTTTGGCATCTTAGACTAAGACATCCCAAATTTCTCTATCATAATCATTTATTTCTTGAGTTGTTTAAAAAATTAAATTGTTTATCTTTTCAATGTGAAAGTTGTCATTTATTAAAAAACCAACGTGCTATATATCCTTCAAAACCCTATCATGCTTCAAAACCAATTTATTTAATTCATAGAGATGTGTAGGGCCCTTCAAAGATCACTATTGTATCTGGAAAAAAATAATTTGTCACATTTATTGATGATCACACAAGATTATGTTAAGTTTATTTGATAAAGGAAAAATATAAATGATAGAAAACCAATATCATATAAAGGATTAACACACTTCATTTTGGTAATGGAACATAATACTTTAATGATTGTTTAGAAAACAATTTTAAGGCAAGGGAGATTCAACATCGATCTACATGACATAACACTCAACAAAATGAAATTGTTGAGAGAAAAAATAAGCATTTACTAGAAGTAGCTCGTGCCATAATGTTTTCTATGAATATTCCAAAATATTATGGGGTGAAGTTTGTTTTTGTGACATCCTATTTGATATTGCTTAAAAAAATCTTTTCCTAATACACGAATACAATCCGATTTGCCAATAAAAGTTTTTGGTTGCACAGTCTTTGTTCACATACTAAACAAATTCAAATTTAAACTTGATCCTAGAGCTAAAAAATGTGTTTTCATCATATAAACCTCAAACAAAAGAAAATACAAATGATACAATCCTCAAACCAGAAAAATTCATGTAAGTATTGATGTTTCTTTTATAGAAAATCAACCTTACTTTACCAAGAATCATATTCGAGGGGAGAAACAACTAAAAGATGACGATTTTAGGGGCATGTATGTTCCATTACCTAATACAATTATGGATATTACTATTTTTTCAACATCACAATCTTAGGAAAATAATGTTCATGATATTGAAGCAAATGAAAATACAAGTAAATAATTGTCAAGTGTAAGTGTATTGCAAATAGGAGAAGTACTACAAAAAGACCAAACCGATCCAAATACCAAGCTTCAAGTTTATACTTGAAGAAGAACTCATGAGAAAAGTAAAGACCTACCTCTCATCCCAACACAAGATCAACCAAATTCACCAAGAGATGGTCTCAAGAATATTCCAGGTATTCCTATTTCTATTTCTACTTTTATTGTTCCTTCTAAATGAGCCTATAGACCTTGACATTTCCATAGCTATTAGAAAGGAGTCTGATCATGTACTAGCCATCCCATTGCTAAATATTTATCTTTTCAAAAACTTTCTAATAATCATAGAGCTTTTACTTTAAGATATCTCAATTGTTTATTCCAGGAAATATTCAAGAAGCTCTAGGTAATCTGAATTAGAAGTTATTAGTCATGGAAGTAAATATAATTCAGAACAAAATTAGGATTGCGATCAAATTCTGCAAATGCTATGTCATCAAGTGATCTCTGTCTAATTTATATAGTGTCATTGAATAATGTTTAACACTAGTTTTTCGAATAAAACACAATTAAAAATAAAAAATATTTTTTTATTTTATTTTACTGGGTCGGACCCGGTTCAATGTATTTTTAGCTTTGGACCGGACCCAATCCGGCCGGCACGTGAACAGTGGAGCATGCCTCCACTGTTCAGTGATTTCTCCACTCGCAAGAAGCAGCAAAATACAGCTTCTGGTAAACTTGCGGCACAGCCTTAATAAATGGTGGGTCCTACCAAAAAAAAATGTGGCTTTTGCTTAACCAAACAAGAAGAACTGTGGTTGAGGGTGAACCTTACCCGTAGCTACAATACCATCTTGTTTGGTTAAGCAAGAAACACAAATTTTTTTGGTAGGACCCACCATTTATTAAGGTTGTGCAGCAAGTTTATCAAAAGCTGTATTTTGCTGCTTCTTGCGCGCGGAGAAATCACTGAACAATATAGCCATGCTCCACTGTTCACGTGGCGGTTGGACCGGGTCCAGTCCAAAGCTAAAAATGCATTGAACCGGGTCCGACCTAGTAAAATAATAAAAACAAAAATTTATTTTTTATTTTTAATTGTGTTTTATTTGAAAAACTAGTGTTAAACATTATTCAATGACTACATAAATTAGACGGAGATCGCTTGATAACGTAGCATTTGCAGAATTTGATCGCAATCCCAATTTTGTTCTTGATGATATTTTACCTTGTTGGATTAGGAGTACTAGCATGTTTATTTAATGGTTATGTAATCAATTCTTAATCACAGTTGAAGAATAAAATTACAGCACTTTGCTTTTGATTGGCGTGACTCCTAAGAACCTTAGGTGTGAAGCTTACGTTTTTCTATCCTCTAGGTGTAACTCCTAGAAACCCTATTACGGTATATTTGTGAGGAATAAAAGTTTTCCTCCAATTTCCAAAGCGAAACAAAAATTAAAAATTAAGTTAACAGATCAATAATTCTAGTATGAAGAAAAAAATTTAACCTCGTATAGGAAGGAAAAATATTTTCTTGGTACTACTAACCTATAATACACATCACTTAACCACTTGCACCACCACCCCACCCCACCATCACAGGCCACACCACCAACCACAACCACTAGTCGTTGTCGTTGTCGTTGCCGTTGCCGCTATCACCATCTCCATGTCCACCACCAACATCACCACTACCACAACAACCACTATCGTACAACCACCACCAATACTATTACTACGACAACCACCACAACAAATGCTACCATCATAACTACCACCACTATCATCACTATTTCTATCACGAGCATCATAGCTTTTCCCATCTTACTACCATTAATGAAAATAATATTTTCCTTAATACATCCAAACAATAGAAAATAACTCATTTTTCAGGAAAAATGTTCTTAATATAGGAAAATACTTTCCACAAAAAAAAATGAACCCTTTGCATGACTAATAGTTTCTACAATTTTCAGCAACTTAAGTCCTATGTTCCAATCACCACAACAAAAGCAACCATCATAACTACCACCCCTATCATCACTATTTCTATCACGAGCATCATAGCTTTTCTCATCTTACTACCATTAATGAAAATAATATTTTCCTCAATACATCCAAACAATAGAAAATAACTCATTTTTCAGGAAAAAATGTTCTTAATATAGGAAAATATTTTCCACAAAAAAAAATTAACCATTTGCATGACTAATAGTTTCTACAATTTTCAGCAACTTAAGTCCTATGTTCCAATCATCAAACAACCTCCATTGAATTCCTAAAAATACACACGTTTAGGTCCATTCAATCCTATAGTTATTAACCATCAAAAGATCACTATTTACAGCCTCTAAAACAGCCCTAAATTTCAGATCCAGAATAGCCCCCTAGGCTGTCCTGCATCACAATGGTGAGTGAAATTCAGTGACCCTTGGTTCCTGTTCTATTTCTTCTTCTATTAAAACATATTCCCACTATTTTAGGTTACATGGTTTCAAACGCATGCATTTTAAAGAACATTGCTGAACAAACTCAGTCAAGTTTGGCAAACAACTTAAGCAAAAACTACTTTGCACATTTTCTTTTTTTCCTGAATAAAATTTTCTGTTATCTTAAGCAAAGCAAGCAAAAACATATATTTTGAATGAGATTTTTTTTTTTTTTTTACAATATTGACTTGTAAAAAGAAAGGCCGCAAAACTGATTTTTGGTCTACATGTCATCACCAAGATTTAAAAGTATCTATGATGCTTTTTCCCATAGCTAGAAATGTAAAAACGAACAAAAAAAGCAAAGCAAAGGTCACTCAGCAGCCAGCACCATTGCCTGAAAAATCTACCTAAAAAGTAAAAAAATATTCATCCCTAACGGAGACTAAATTTTTTGCATCCACACAGGCCATGCAAAGAGGTCAAGAAACAAAGACCCGTAGTCTTATTATAAGACTCTGTTAACCACAATGCCAGTGCATACTTATGCATAGAAAACAAAACTTATACTCGATATCAAAAACTGGCAATTCCCATAACTAATTTTTCTTTTTTCAACAGATTCACAAATCAAATTTTAGAAATTCTAGCAGTTGAAGGCGTGGAACTGAAGCAAAGTTCAATCTGTTAAAATTCAGATATCATAAATTCAAATTCACATAATCATCAGTTATTAATGCAAAGAATAAAAAACCAAAAGAGTACCTCATTGACATGTCGTTTACCAGGCAACCAGGCAGCTTGTGAATCAAAAACCCCATCGATACCACCATCACTTGCAACCTCGTGTATATCATCATCATCACTAGCGCCACTGCTCCCTCTCCCGCCAGCGTATCCACTGCTGCTAGGGCTGGAAGGCCCGTCCACTTCTACCTCAGAGTTCGTCCGCCTCCACACAACACTGGTGACGTCGCCACCGTCAATTCTGTCATCTTGATCATGGCTCATTTCTTGGTGATTATTGCTGTTTTCACTCAGCGATTCGTGCTCTCCTTCTTCCTGTGCTATAGCGTCGTCTTTTTGTATGATGGTGCTATCGGATCCTTGTTCGAGTTTTAGGGATTTGAATTGGTTATCAAAAGGGTTAGGGCTGGGATCGTCAGCGTAAGAGGAGCTGGAATCGGATGAGGACATATTTGGAATTTCAGTAATTACGAGTTGGCTTTAGTTAAACTTGGGGATTTGACAAGAAAATATAGTTGTTTGCCCAAAGAGGAAGAGGAGACTGGAGAGGGATTTTTATTTTTTTCTTTTTGGGTGTGTGGATTGTTTGGTAGCTGAGCTCCTCTACCGGTCTTTCTTTCTTTTTTTTGGTTTGATTCAATGTCTCTGCAATTCAGTGTCGTTGGTGCGCGAGAGAGGGACCAGTAGGTGGATTACTTGGATCCAACATTATTTGTCTCGGGTCTTCTCCACCCTGAACGGGTATGATCATTCTCTGATAAATACCAAAAAAGGGCATTATTGTAATCTTATAAACTATGTAACCATAGAAAAGCTCTGATAGGAAGATCACGGGTTAACGTGGAATGCAAACAATGCTCTGTTTTTTTCAACTCTAGTTTTTTTTTTTTTTTTTATCCTTGTAGTACTAATTTGATAGCCAATTTAAGTGAATTTGGTGAAATATGGCAAGATTTAATAATAGGGAATCAAAATAAAAAGGATGGAGAAAATAAGTAGTTGTTCAAAAAATTGACATGAAAAGTCACTTTCATAGTTAATGTTTTTAAATAATAAATTTTTGATCCCTTTACATTTTAAAAATTTTATTTTTGCTTTAAACTTCATTTTTTTTATTTTTGGTTTAAGAGATGAGAAAGGGAGTTACTAGATTCTAATAATAGAGAGAAAGTCTTGACTAACACTGATTTAGACTATAAAACAAGTCAGTTTTGGTATCTAAAAGTTTTGTTAGATGAAGAGAGTTCCACTAGGATGTTTTTTGGCATTGATACTACTTGAAATAGTAGATTTGAGCTTGAGAAAGTTTTTTTTATTTGAATTTATTTTCGATTTTTGAACTAATTTTGAGGTTATTTAAAGTCATAAATGGATTTATCAAGGTTTTTACGATGTTTCTAGATGTTTTGGATAAAAATAGATTGAAAATCAAAATTTTAGGCATGAAATAACCATGCCATGATTTTTTGACGACCCTCTAGTAATTGGATTTTAGTGTAGTAGACGACGCGTCATCTTTCTTTTAATATAAAAAAAATAAGTGACTTGACGCAGTGATCATATCTTTTTTTTATGGGTCAGGTGCTCAGGCCCATGCGCCTACTTGGCCTATTTTGTTTGTTTTTTTTTTTTTGCATTTTACACTTTGGTCTTTTTAAATAAATTGACTATAAAATAATTCAAAATGTTTTTTATTAGATACCTTTGAAATTCTTTTTCTAATCATAACCCTTTTATATTAGTGAGCATTCTTTTTTGTACAACATTTCATAATTATTTTATTTTAGATTTTATTTAATCGTTGTTTTTTTTATTAAATATTGCTCGATCTTTTATTCTCTTTCATGATATTTTATAACATTACCTGATGTTCTTTTTTCTACATCCCTCCACGGTGGTTTTTACTCCAAAAAAAAATTGACACACAACAAAAAAATTATTGCTACTAAAAAAAGAAGTTGCTAGTGGCTATACTTATTTTCTAAAAAATAAATTATTCAACCCATGACAGAGCACGGACTAATAAACTACTTTTTACAACATTTTGAAAGAGAAACACAACCTTCATTTAACACTTCTCTCCTAGACAAATCCATTGATATCAAAATTGATCTTTTTGATGGTCGAATGTGGTCGATTAACCTCTTTTTCTCCCCTCTTTTATTTTCCCGCTATTCTTTCTTTCCTTTCAAATTCCAAGGACTAATATACATAAAAAAGATAAAATTGTAAGACTGAAATGTGAAGCTCTAAAAAGGGACAAAAAATAAAAAAGTAAAAATCTTAAGGACCAAATTGTAGTTTTCCATGTCCCATAAATAGTAAAAAATGAATAAAGGGAGCTGTTTTATTTGTATTAAAATTGATTTATGTTATTTTATTTTTTTTAATTGATAAAAGTTAATCTTGTTTAGTAAAATTAAATATTAATTCAATAACGAGATATCTTTTAACATTAAAAATATGATGTAGCATACAAACCAAAATAAATTATAAAAATTAATGTAGAAAGATGAAATTAAAAGTCTTTTTAATATTCTAAATAAATAATTATTTGAGAACTAAAAAAACAAATTAAAAAAAATCTAAAACTAAGAAAGAACCATGTTAAAAAATAATTAAATAATCGAAATGAATAATTATTTGAGAAAAAAGAAGAAGAAAGGGATTATACTTATCCTATTTATTTTTGCATTTTAAAACTGCTTTTAAAAAAATTGAATTGAATTTTATTTTTTTCTTTACTTCAAATTAATATTTTTTAATATTTTCAGATCATTTTAATATATTAATATCAAAATAATTTTTTTTAAAATAAAAAATATTATTTATATATATTTATATAAAAAAAATATTTTACAAAAGAACAAGTTAAAATCATAAATACAATCTTCATTTCATTGTTTTCTTTAAGTTTATTGTGTAATAATATAATATAATATTCGAAGACAAGGACCAGTTCGTGGTTGCCGGTGGTTTTCTCACCTACCCCAAATATTCCCAAAACGTCCCCAGCTCCCTCCCCCCGCAATTTTAACTTGCGAAACACTGAAAATAAACATCCCGCCGGCCAAAAGAAAATATATCAAAATGTTCAAATAAAAATTAAACACAAAAAAATTGCCTTAACAAAAAACATCTCAATTCTTCATTCCAGTTTCGTGTACAATCTCGAAGAAGTTAGCACATGACAGGAAAAAAAAACTACCATACCGAAGACGTCCAAAAAAAATACACTACAATTGACTATTCAAAAATGGAGCAATTCCATCTATCACATACGTATTCTAACGTAAGAAATTCCTTTCTCTCTCTGTAAAAATGAAAAATCCCCGTTGTTATTTTCTCAAAAAGACCTCAAATTTGTTTTTTCCCCTCTCTTTTCAGTCCTGGAAGCCAGTTTTTTCCCAAATTGCATTTCTGACCCTACTAAGATCCCTCCCTTTCAAAGTCCTCCCTATCCCTTCATGAACCGAGAAGGATGCGATCCTTGACCTAGCCATCTGCCTCACCAATAACTCGTGAGGTGGGACCCTCACTCCGCCATCAAAATAATCATCACCGTCGACATCATCATCATCATCATCATCAACATCACCACGATCATCAACAACGTCAGATCCCCTTCGGTACTCGTTCTTCAATATCCTCGACCAGTCCGGTATATTCACCGGCAGCGACGACGGTTTTCCGCCTATTTTTTCCCTGGAATCTGTCGGTCTACAGGCAGCAGCGGCGGAAGTTGACTTCTTGACGAGTCGCGGACTGAGGACTGGCTTGCGGAAGTCGGGCGAGATAGAGAGAGTAGTGGTGTGGTGGTAGATGTCCGACTCGTCGAGTTCGAAGGGTGAGTCGTGAGAGAGTTGCGCATGGTGGTTGAGGTCAGTTGAAAGGAATCGGTACTTTTGTCTGGCAAAATAGCTGTTGCTGGTGGCCATTTCGAAAGAATGGAGGAGTTGTGGTTAGGGGATATTGATCTACTTTTATAGAGCTTGGTTGAATAATGGACAAGGAGGGGGGAGAGAGAGATTTTATAGTATAGGATGTTTTTTAAATTATTTTTTATTTAAAAATATATTAAAATAATATTTTTTTAAATTAATTTTTAATAGTAATATAAATAATAATTGAAATTTTAATAAAAAAAATAGTTTCCAAACGATATCTCTTTTATTTTCTATGCTTCTCTATATCTTTTTTTTTCCTTCTAAAATTACAGGATATCCCTACTAGTTTTATATTATTTTCAATAACACAGAGTTAAATTGTTGATATAATTTAATAAATTATTTTTATTTTAGTATATTTAATATCAATACTTTTAGTTTTAAAAAAACAATGAAAAAATTTTAATTGATGATAATATATTTTAATGTTTTTGATAGATATATAAAAATAAATTTTATTTGATAAAAAAATCATTTTAACTTTTTAATTCAATTAGTTTTTTTCTTTAATTTTTTATTATGACTCTTTCGTTGAATATGTTTTTCAGGAAACTATCATGTTATTAAGACTTGTTTGAAATTATAGCACTGGTTACAGTTTAAAGTATTTTTTTTAGAAATACATTCAAATGATATATTTTTTAATTTTTAAAAGTTATTTTTGAGATCAGGACATTAAAATAATAAAAAAAATTTAAAAAAAGTTTTTTAAAATTTGAGGGGCCTAAACAGCGCCATAAAGCATAGCTAATTTCCTGTTTGTTCGATGAGGTTGAAGGTATTAGTATTTTATATTCAAAACCTGCATTTTGTTTAAATCCGACCTCATTTATCATTGGATTAGTGATTAGTCATTGTATTTGGCAACTACCTCTTTTGGGGCTGAGGTACCAAAATCTGAGTTTAATTAAACATTTCTAATTTTAATTACATAGTTATAGAAATCAGCTGAAATGAGTCGTTTTTTTTTTTTTTTAATAAACCTCTTTCGATTATATTAAAGTTTTGATAAAAATGGGATGCAAACTATGAACCCCTTTCGTTTGTTCATCCAAGAGTGGTCTTTAGTATATAGTTATAATTATAGTGCATTTATTATGGTTATTTGGAAACATTGTAGTTATAATACCAAATAATAAGATAAAACTTATTATATAATAAGTACAAGTACTCATCAATTCATAATTATTTAATTTTTTTTTCATGACTTCAATAATTCTTTTCTTCTACACAGAACAAGTAGTTTTTTTTTTTTTCCTTGTAGTTGTGGTAATTATCAGAAAAATGGAGTAATAAGTTAAATTATTTTAAAAAAAAGATGAGTTTTTTTGGTATATTAAATTAATCTATTTAGCAGATTGTAATCATTTTTATTACGAAGTAAATAGCCTTAGGTAATAAAAAATGGATTTCATATTTTTTTTTCAATTTTTATTATAATTTTAACTTGGGTTTTGTTTATCTATCCATAATTTGTAGAGAAATTTTTATGTTATTTATAGAATAACTGCTCGTAATCGTTTTATATGAAAAATAAATACAATTAGAAGAGAAAAGGTTTAAATGAAAATATTCTTATTGTTTTTTTATCCGGAATTTGATTTTTTTAATTTATTAATTCTTAAATAAATTTAAAATAACTAATAACATATTACCAATTAAATTTGAGTAACATGAATGTTTTTATTTTCATTTCCATTAGTTTTTAAGTCAAAATGCATTAAACGGCTTTTTTTAAAAAACAAATACATAATAATAAATAGATAAAAACTTAAACATGTTAAGCTTTAAATAAACATGATAATATTTTCTTTTTCACATTCAAAAAATTATATTTTACATATCAAGTCAAAAACTAATAATAAATTTTAATTAAAAGATAAAAATATTCATTTATATTTACAAATCAAGTCTATTTTCTCTCTCTTTGATTCAAAACGTAGAGACAAACCTTTAGACAATGTAAGCAACCATTTTCCAATTCAAAATATAGAAACAAAGCAACATTTTTCATTCGTCGAAGGGAACATGTGGAAAGAAAAAAAATATTGAACTTTCATGGCAGGGGAGAGGAAGAAGTGATGGCGGGGGCCCGGGGGGCTGTGCTGATGTCCTTATCATGGACAGTCACCAAGCCCCACGACAATCCACTACAACTACCATCTGTCGTCACCACCGTGGACTTCACTCAGGCCACAAACTTTTATTCTCGTATTATCACGATTTTGTGTGTTGAAAAAGAATGATCGACATGCTCAAAAGGGGCTTCAAGAAGACGACATAGACATGGAAGCTTCTGGGATCAAAGTGGATCCTAAGTCCAAAAATTGTTCTTGATTAACCAGAACTATTCCTAATCCCATCGACACTCCTTACGAAGGTGGCACTTTTCAAATTGATGCCACTCTTTTAGGTAACATAATCCGATGACTTAAAACAAACACTCACAGATAAGAAATTTCAGTTTTGTTTATGTCTTGGCGATGCTTGACAACTGAATTTTAATGGGTTGTATTTGTTTTTTTTTTTTAATGAAATTAAGCTGCATATGAGTGTTTGCTTATTGGATGAAAAAGAAAGTTGGGAAAGAGAAAGACACATACTTGAAGACTGAAATTGATATTTTTATTTGGAAATTTATAGCTTGTTTCAAAATTGAATAAGGATGAAATTATAAAATCTTATTGAATTAAAAATAAATTAGACTTAATTAAAAGCAAATAAAATTTTTTTATGATACAATGCAACAAGCATCACTAAAAGATTTATTAGAGATATCAATTGGGTTTATTACAAGGTCTGAAACTAAGAAGATCCAAAATGAATTGATTAGGTTGATTTTGTATGTTGTGTTAACATGTTGTAAATTTGTCAAACTAAATATTTGTGTATTGTTTGGGTCATATCTGAAACTATACATTGAACTTTGTTGCAATTCTAGTTGAGATAAAAACTAGATATCTCAGGCTTTTCATTGATATGAGATATGACCAGTAATTCATCAAGATAAAATATAACAATGTGTTTGAAGTCAGGCTAGAAGTTGTTGTACGAGTTTTGCTATTTGTTTCCTTATGATTTGTGTACTTCTTATTCAGTAAGGATTATTTGTTTCCTTATTATTTGTGGACTTCTTATTCAGTAAGGATTTATTTTCTACAAGGAAAACAAAGGTGGCAACAATTGAGATTATTTTAGCAAGGTTTTTCATGTCAGCAACTTGTGTTTCCTTTTGTTTAGTGGATTTTCTCATTAGTAATGTTCTCTTATTATTGAAGGACATTAGAGGTAGTATTGAACTTATTTTTTTTAATGCACAATTTTATATTGATAAAAATAACTTTCAATCCAACCATTTTATTATGTTGAAATGTTGTCAAAAGATTTAAGAGGCCTTGTTTTATATATAGTTAAGATTTCATAGTGATTGGATATCAATGAGGCCTTCTTATAAGGTCCAAAAGTTATTGTTTAAGAGTTGTATTAGTTTTCTAATTGATATAAGATTCTTTTTTCTATTTTATTTAGAACTATTTTATTATTTTTGCATTATTGTTTAAGATATTTTTATTTATTATAAATAGAGTTACACTCAACTATAAAAGGGTTTAATGAAATTAGGTAAGGCTCGCAAAAGCAGACTAAAAACTACCATTTTGAAGCTCATAAAGGACTTATTAGCTAACTCATCTTAATTAAAAGCTTCATTCTTAAAAAACCTAGTTAATAGGTTTGCTATGGATACACAGCCCCTGATGAATCTCCTATAATAACTAGTTAAGCCCTAAAGCCCTTTAAATATTTAATTTTGGGCTTGGACCATTAAACCATGGTCTCAACCTTTTTTGGGTAAGCTTTTACCCCTTTCTCTAATACTATATGGTCCATATATTCTACTTTTCTACAAGCAAACTTATATTTCAATATTTTTGCATATAACTTGTATATAGATAATAGCCTAGATGGCATTCAGGTGACCAAAATGATCATCTTCTATTTTATTGTAAACTAAAAGTCATCAAAAAAATAAAATAAAAAAAGATTCCTAAAGGAAGGGTTTAAATACATCATTTATTAAGGCTTGAAATATGGATAGGGCATTAGTCAGTAAAAAAAGCATGATCAAGAACTTATAATGCCCTTTATAAGTCTTGAAAGTTATCTTTGGGATGTTCTTCGATCTTATCTTGATCTGGTGGTATCCCGATATCAAGTCTAATTTAGAAAAGTAATTAGATCTACATAGCTCATTCAATAATCTTTTCACCATTAAGATATGGAACTTATCGTTAACAGTTTTCTTGTTGAGAGCTCGATAGTTAATACACATTTTTCATGAACCATTTGACTTTCTTACTAATAAAATGAGTGATGAAAATGGCCTCTAATTGGGTCTGTTAGTTCTTGACTCCAATAATTCATTCAATATTATTTTAATCTCTATTTGTTTTTTAAATATAGATAGTAATAGGAACAAACACTAATTGGATATATTCTATCCTGTAACATGATTGGATAATCATAACTCCTAATTGGTGGTAACCTTTTAGGTTTTTCAAACATTTAGGTTTGTAAATCTGCATTAACCTTGAGCTTAGCTTCCATATCCTAAATCTATAAAATCAAACCTTTTACCTCCCTTTTCAATTATGCAAGATGAGTTAACACCGATGTTGATGAGTTTGTGGTTGATAATGTATACATGACTGATATTGATTTTAATAGCGTGTTCATGGGATGAGGATTAGTTTGGATAGCAGTGGAATTATTGATATGGATGGGATAAATATGACGATAATTTCAGCTAGAGGGGTAATTATAAGTACCGTGACCATAATATTGAGTTTGGTGGAGATTTGGGTACAATTTAGCTGCAAATATCAACTTTTCAGGGGAAGAATGATTCAAATGTTTATTTAGAAGGGGAGAAGAAGGTGGAGTGGATTTTTTAGTGTCATAATATCCAGAGCTCATGAAAATCAAGCTTGTTGTGATTACTTTTACTCTTTATGCCATTGTGTGGTGGGATCAATTAGTGACAAATTGCAGGAGGAATTATGAGTGGAAAAATTAAGACTTGGGATGAGATGAAACCCATTATGAGGAGGGGACTTGTTCTTAGCCACTATTATAGAGAGCTATATCAAAGGTTGCAGAGTTTGAGCCAATGTATAAAGTGTGCTGATAAGTACTTCAAGGAAATGGAACTTGTTAGATTCAGGATAATGTTGAGAAAGATAGAGAGTTTACACCTAACTGTAATGATAACACCGAGGTTGATCCATCATAACCGAATGATGAGGGTAAGTCTAAATACCTTAGAGAGAAGAAAGACATATTGACTACTAGTAAAGGTAACAATGATACTCTTACTTCTTATAACCATGATATTAAATGCTTTTGTTGTTTGAGTTTTGGTCATGTTGCTTCACATGTCCAAACAAAAGAGTCATGATTATAAAAATCAATAATGAGGTTAAGACCAGTGGGGAGGATGAAGAGGAGAAGATGACATCATTGGAGGATGTTGATAATGTTTGTGTTGAGTATCCAGTTAAGGGAGAGATATTTGTGGTAAGGAGAGCACTGAATATGCATGTGCAAGGTGGATGATTTAGAAGATTAGAGGGAGAAAATATTCCATACAAGATGCCATGTTCAGAATATGATATGTAGCTTAATTATAGATGGTGGTAGTTGTACTAATGTTGCTATTACTGAATTGGTGGAAAAATTGAACTTGTACAATACCAGACATACCATACCTTATAAATTAAAGTGATTGAATGATAATGGTGAGGTAAAGGTAAATAAACAGGTTTTTGTGTTTTTTCTATTGGTAAATATTATGACGAGGTGTTATGTGGCATTTTGCAAATCCAAGCTAGCCATTTGTTGTTTGGTAGACCATAATAGTATGATAGGAGAGCTACACATAATGGGTTGACAAATAGGTATTCTTTTAAGATGGGTGAAAGACCTATAACTTTTGTACCTTTGACACCTAAGCAAATATATAATGAGTAACTAAAATTAAAGATGGGGAAGATGGCTAAAAAGGAAAGCTTGTATATTAAGGAGACCTTCTTTGCTAACAAAGTTCTTTCGGGCTTTGATGATGATGCTATTTTTTAACCGTTTATGCTTGAAATGATGAAATGCCATTAAAAAGTTGAGCAGCCGAGGGGCGATGTATTGGACCCTAATAGGGATAACAGACAATATCCATACTAGCTGAGGGGCAAAGAAGCACATAATCAAATGATGATTTAACAAAATCCATTAAATCTATGAATAACGTCTGACAATGATAAATGCCTAAATCAACCGAGGAAAATTTTGCTCAAAGATAGTCTATGATTTGATGAACTCCATCGGTGGTTAGGAGTAATGCTACACTTGAGGGGGAATCTTCCATAACTAAAAAGTCTATGTTTCCCTTTGAAAAATGGCTATAATGATTGGAAAATGTTATCATATGAGTGTGTTTGAACAAATGATGCAAATGATCAGATTAGTTAGGGGCGATTTGAAATGGGCATTAGCAACATATGATTTGATAAACTCCTTCAAAGAAGTAAGGATAGTGGAACACTGCTTCTCCCTCAAAATAAATGAGTAGATAATGGTATAAGAATACCATAAATTAGGGTGTATCATTCGACTAGGAGGTAACATCATGACTAAGAAAATTTATCATTTTTTAAAGAATGGTTAATTAAGGAGAGATTCTTTTATTGTTTAAAGGTTCAGGTTGTGCAACAAAGAAAATCAAGTACAATTGATTACATAGGCAAATCCCAAACGAGTTAATGCGACGAAGAGGCTATAAAAGACACGGGCAAAACCTGAGTGGGCTGAATATTTAAGTTGAGCAACCAAGAGGCCAGATCGGTAGCAAAAAAACCTTTCCACCAATCAAAAGATGATTTGCAAAAAATAGAGCCTGTATTTCAAAACCAAGTAAAGATGCATGTATAACATTTAAAGGCACTGTACAAATTTTTACAGGAATTACATAAGAAAGAATCCTCGGTGAAGTCTAGCAAGACTTCAGCAAACAGGAACCCAATAAGGTTCTAAGCTTAACAAGACTCAATTTGATTTTCAAAGCTTAACAAGGTTTCAATAAAGACGGAATCCAACAAAGTTCTAAAGCCCTACAAGGCTCAAGATAATCCTAACCCCAATAAGGTTTAGCAAGAAAAAGTCTCTAATAAAAAGGACCCAGCAAGGTTTTGACAAAGAAAGAGTCGAACAATACTTTAGTAAAAAGGACCCAACAAGGTTTTGAGTCTAACAAGGCTCCCAATGATTAAAAACCATGAAGATTTTGACAAAGAAAAAATCTAGCAAGACTATAGCAAAAAGGATACGACAAGGTTCTGAGTCCAACAAAGCTCCCAACGATTAAAAACCAATAACATTTTGACAAAGAAAAAGTCCAGCAAGACTCCAGCAAATTAGAACCCAATAAGGTTCTGAGTCTAGCAAGACTCCTAATGATTAAAAACCTAGCAAGGTTTTGACAAAAAAAGAGTCCAGTAAGGTTCTGAACCCAACAAGGCTCTATTTGATGAAAAAACTAACAAGGTTTTGACAAAGAAAATGTCTAGTAAGACTCCATAAAAAAAAGACCCAACAAGGTTCTAAGTCTAGCAAAGCTCCCAACAATTAAAGACCCAACAAGGTTTGAGCAACAGAAGAGTCCAGCAAGGCTCTAACAAAGAGGACTTAACAAGTTTCTGAGCCTAGAAAGGCTCCCAATAAAGAAAAAGAAATCTGGTATAGATAATCCAAAGAAAAATCAGAAGAAGGTCCACTTCAGAAAAATAATTCTCAATTCTAACCCTGTCATTAAGAAGTCTTCATTTTTAACACTTTTAGATAATGCACCTTCTAGCCTTATTGCTTTCTTTCTTAGGGTGTTTTGTATCCCTCACCTACCAGATAATATGTTTTTTTAGCCCTATCTCTTTCATTCTGAGTGTGTTTTCTAGCCCTCATCTACTAGATAATGCGCTTTTTAGCCTTATTTATTTTCTTCTGAGTGTGCTTTAGAGCCCTCACATCCTAGATAATGCAGTTTCTTACCATATCTATTTTCTTTTGAGTGCCTTTTAAAGCCATCACTTTTGACACTTTTGGAAGGATTGACCATTTCTTAATTTGGTAAATCTATAATCTCTCATCTTTTCTTTTATACAAGCTTGCTATCTAAAGTCCTTTATAAGACTTTTTGTTGTAAGAATTGTAAAGAGGGAGACAACTCTTTCATGGATCATATTAATTAAATTATGATCGTTTCTTGGTGAAGTATGAAAGCTTGACTTGGCCTAAATATCATTGATAAGTCTATTGAATACATCTTTAATCTTTTTAGCCCTTGACCTCGTATATTTAGCTGATTCTTATTAACTTATCTCTAAAAGGATCAGGGATCCTTTTCCTGTTTCCAAATGCTGACAAAGATTTACATGAATAGATGTTATACATGAAACATAATAAAAGCTACATAACACTTTCATATAAGCATAGCCTATGAAGGTAATATTTATCTAAGGTTTTTCCCCTGATATTTGCTAATTAAAGTCTTTCAAACATGTCTATTTACAAGACTTAAGGGGAAAATGATAATACATGCATATACAT
Organism: Populus simonii; assembly: GCA_007827005.2. Lineage (NCBI taxonomy): Eukaryota > Viridiplantae > Streptophyta > Magnoliopsida > Malpighiales > Salicaceae > Populus > Populus simonii. Next base: position 19,825,921 of record CM017467.2, on the reverse strand, counting down.
CTATATACATAAAAAAGCTTGCTATTTGGTAGCAGGCCCATACGTGCCTTCCCGCAAGCAGACTTGGTTTTCCTTTCCTCCTTTCTCTCCCTGTCCTTTCTAGTTCTAGCCCAACTAAACCCTACACCTAGGCCACACTCGCGTACCAATAAACAACCTCTCTTAAACTTCCTTATGCCAACTTGTCCACCAATAACTCTACACCAACTTTTATAGTTTGTCACTCTTTTAACTAGCTCATTCTCAAGCACCAACCTATCGATCAATGAAAAATATGACAAACTAACCAAGTACTTTCTAAGAAAGTAGATATTCCTCATTATATTTCCCTCTCCATCAAGTGAACTTATATGATCTTTAGTAGCTATAAATACCACAAGTCATCAGGTAAGAAGGAAGACAAAAAAAAGCTCACTCAAGCATATTTAATGTTATATTTTTTTTTATTACTCTACATACACATTTTCTTCACATATTCCTCCTACATTTGTTAAGTTAAGCATCAGAGGATCCCCAATCCTGATAGGAGACTTGTTTTGTATACCAGTCACCACCTTATGACTCAACTAATGAAAGCTTAATCATGTCCGAAGATTTTTGCAACTTTATCACTTACACAAAACATAAAATGGATACAATTAAGGTATAATGATAGGGAGAGATGTTTGCTAAAGATAAAAAACCCGGCCCACCTGGCAGGTTAATCCAGGACCCCGCCTTGGCCGAATTTCAAATGGTTAGTTTGTGAATACTTGGCCTCATATATTTTTTTATAACGTACCCATGAAATGTTTCATGAAACACACACACATACATGAAATGTTTTTTAATTTTTCTCAGGTTGACCTCGAACCTGATCCCTTAATCGGATCAACTCACGAATTGGGTTTAATAATTATGGTATCTGCACTTGTAAGAAGTTATAATCATTATTATTATCGTTGTTTTTTTTTTGTTATTGTTATTTAAACATAAAAAAAATATCAGGAGCTCAAAAATAGGAATACTACTTTACAATCTTTTATTTTTAGATATATACAGGGGGTTGTTTAACATGCCATCAACATGCATTGTATATGTGTGTATACTTATTATTATTATTATTATTATATAAAATTACCTAAACTCTCCTAACATTTAAATATGATAGCATTTTTTATATTTTAAAAATTATACTTTATATACAACTGTTTATAATAATTTACTTACGTAAACTCAATTAAAGAATAAATTTAAAAATATTACATAATTATCATTATATTTAATTAATAATTAAAAAACCTTTACAAATTAAATATTATAACTTTGTCATCATAGGCTCCCCTCATGCATAAGTTGAATAATGATTTACATGCTATTGTCTTTATAGTTCCTTGATAAAATCTGATTTAACGGGATGATTATGCATCAAATCTTGCCAGATATTGAATTCCTTTTCAGCTGCATATGGGGCCAGAAGATGTCCCGTCTATGAAAACCCTTGCAAGTTGCAAGCCTATGTACATATGCAGATATTTAAAGCGAACATTGCTCCCTTGAAATTTAAATTGCAGTGCCTACCTCCATGAAGATGTGTCCTGGGTATGCAAGATCTTCCACAAAGATGGAGCATATCTGGAGCTGATTTCCAAATTCAAGTGCTTTGCTTTTTCCACTTCGGCTATTCTCTTTGGCTTCGGTCAATCTTATAGATGTGTTCTCTGTCAAATCTGCTAGAGAGCTCATTCATTTATACTCAAGATACTAATGTGACAAAATCAGTGTCTGTGGCTTTCCATTGCGCCTCCAGAGGTGGAATCTTTTCTTCGGCTTGCAGCCCATGGCAGCTTATGTACTCGCGATTTTCTTTGCAAGAGACATGTAATTCCTGCGTCAGAAAACTTGTGTCCCTTTTTCCACTCCCATGAGGAAACAATAATTCCTTTATTTCTTGAATTCTTTGTACTATGGAGGCTTTGGAGTAGAATTTTGAAAACTGGTGGGGGTGCCATTATGTGCTGCCAAACTCTGTTTCTCTTCTTTTTGTTCAATGGCGTACTCTTTGGACATGGTAAAATGCAGAGGAAATTTCGGATTTTTAATCTTAAACGAGCTTTTTGTCGGCAAATAATTACATATTGGATAAAAGTTAACCAAAGTTAATTATATATTAAAAAAATAGGATTGATGTGAACAGTAACTCACACAAAGAAAATTTTGAAAAAAGCAATAATGACTTGCTTACAAATCGCAAAAAATGTTGGAGATTTTAAATATTAATGATTTAACAAAAGAAATATTTTTTTTAGAGAAGATAATTTATGCTGGAGTTGAATCTCAGACCTGAATTTGTAGAAGAGAAGAGGAGTTGAGTACAAAGAGGAGATGAGAGAAATAGATTACAAATATAAGAATTTGATTTGATTTGCGTACCATTTTCATTCACGAAGAGAGAGGAAAATCTTGAAGATTTGTATATATTCTTGATGGATTCATCTGAAGAAGTTTTCAGGAATTAATTAAAGAAATCATGACTTCCGTCGCTTGTCCTGCTCTCCTAAGTTCTTGTATTAAAAGGCACTCAAAGTAACATGATTTTGAAAGCCACGTCGCCAAGAACAGCAACTCATGCACAGAACAAGCTTGTGACAGATTACATGTAGACATTGAAAAGGGCAATATTACTCCAGGAAAGGATTGGAATAATCACAAATCATTTTGTTCCCTCCTTTCTCCGGTTGATCTTCATCACCGAAAATTCAATACCAAGCAACAACCCCCTTCACATGACCTTAATTATAAATGCCTGTTCAAAGCACACTGCAATTTTCACTCAGCTAGAGGCTACAGCTGCTTCACTTTCGACTCAGAATTGGATACTCAGAGCAAACAAAACAATACAGTATGATCTCCATAGCTTCTTTCTTTCTCTTCTGCCTCTCCTCCTTAACCATTCTATTCATCGCAAGAGCCCAAGATAGAGCTCCTCACGGCCTTGTTTATGAGAAACCCGTGGCTTTCTCACCGTCAGCGGTTGAGTTCTTCCATCCCAAAACACAAGAACCGAATACCGAGAACCCATGCGCTGCATCGTCTAGTTGTTCACCGTTTCCCCTAGCAGCTCAGTTAGAAGATACTGATCAAACACAAGGTAAAATACCAACATCCCAGAGAGGAGGAAATCAGCTGGGGGCTGGTGGTATTGCTGGCGTTATACTTGGTTTGGCATTTGCAGTGCTTCTCGCTATGGGAGTCTACTATGTAACGATCACACGCAAAGCCAACATAAATCGAGCCAATTCTGATCAACCTAACGCTTGATGTGGCCATCCCCTAATTAAGTCTAAATGACTCTTACCAACTCTCTCTCTCTCTCTCTCTCTGATTTTGTGCATCGAGTGTATATCTATTGTGTCATTAGTGATTATTGCGTGGTATTTTACAATTATAACTAGTCATCAAGTTGTTAATCATTTCAATCTTTTTAGTGTCTGTGTGTAAAGTTGTTCGTTTCCAACTTCGGATGATATGAGTGCAGTTAGGAAGATAACATCCAATCCAAGCCGTAGAAAGTCCACTCACAGGATCCAGAATTTTAAAGTGTTGGGTTAGAGACTTATAGAGAAGTGATTCAGAGTCGAGCATGAACGAAACCATGAAAACACCTTGAAAAAGAGCATGCTTGGATCAAAAACCAAAAAAAAAAAAACTCTGTGAATCCACAGGAATGGTTGCCTATTTCGTTCGACGACCTGACTGGACTAATCCATTCCGGAGAAAATATACAAATAAATCTTTAAAAGATCTCCCTATTGATCATAACTCCTACAGGTCAAGTAAGGTTTACCCACACGTACACCTACTCAACAATTTCCTTCATTTTTTTTCCCTGTTCAGAGTACTTAAAAAAGGATACTCTAACAATTTTTTATTTTCATTATATTACATTAAATTTCATTACCATATACTACTAAAATTTAGTTAGAATAGATGTGTAACAGCTGATCTGATGAACACCAAATTTTAAGGGGCATGGATTACACACATTTGATTTCTTTCATTTATTCGTGATAATGATCAGATTGGATTCAGTATTATAAATCAAGAACCATTATCTCATATAGCATCATTACCTTCCACTTCATTTATTTGCAGAAGATGAAGATCCAATGGGTATAATTACAAGTTAACAGGACAGCACAGGAGAGGTTTGGCGGGAAACCCAGCTGGTGAAACTCCAAACACATCGCGTGCAGTTGAATGCAAGAGTGCAGAGTCCCATTAACAATTAACAAACCAACTAAAACATATGGAGTTGGTTTAACGATCACGTGAAAGTCAACCAAGTTAATAGATGTTTTAGTTATTTTATAATAATTTTATGTTGCAGCTTGGTTGGTTGAAACACTTCAATATAAGCGGTCATAAGTTAAATTCCTACTGGATGGGTCATTTGTTTAGAAAAACGCGGACCCACATGCTTGGGTTTTACTGTAAGAGGTTCCATTAGATTTTTTTTACTCTTTTTTTTTTACTTGTTTTTCAATTATATTATTTAATATAATTTTTTTTATTTAGTTTTATTATTTAGTAATGGGTTAATGATAAATACACTTTTATATTGTTAAAAAATTACTTTGGTCAAAAAAGTCCATAACCAAGTTATAAATTTTACAATTTAATCAAGGTAACCTAATCATTTTTTTTGTTTGAATTTTTTTTCTTTGAAATTGCGTTGTCGACAAAGTCATGTCGAGATAATTTCTACGAGATTTAATTTAGAACTTGGGCAAAGCAAAGAGTCTGTTCGGGAGTTTTCTACTCTAAATTATTTATTAACATTATTTTCTAGAGAAAGTCCCAGGAAGCATGTATCAACTCCGTGTAGCTTAAATTATAGCAACTAAAGTTTGTGGGAAATAAATATGTCAATTCAGAGGCCAAGAGGCTGTTAGTGTTGAGTTTTTTAAAACACATACACGCAACATAAAAAGTAAATTTTAAAAAAAAATTAGGAGTCCCAAGATCCCGTTAGGCAAATCTAAAATTGTTTAGATATGCAAGCAAAGATTAGTTGAATACCATATTATTATTATTTTCTTTGAATATTTTTTTCAATGCTAAGTTGTCACAAATCACAAGTTTTCCAAATGTTCGGCCTCTAACAATAATCCACATGAATCACTAATGAGAAATCTTCTAAACCCTTTTAGGATAGAGGGGTTGTCATACCTTAATTGCTAACTCTTTTCTTTTGTGTTTTAGGTATTTCTGGATTGTACTTTATTTACAAAAAATAAGAGGTATAGCTTTCTATTTATAAGAAAACCCAAAAACCTTATAAATTAAAAAAATATCAATTTGCCTCTTAGATAATATCACATATATTATTTCAACATCATTTTAGAAATTTATTCAATCAAGTCCGTACTTGATTTTTTCTAAGTCTAGAATTGTAATTCTCTGTATTAATTACATTCTAGTCTTTAATTTCTAAAATTTATTTACAATCAAGTCATACCTAATTAATCATTCCATTTTAATTTCTAATCAATGGTTTTTGTATATATGACCGATTAGATTCCCTAATAACTTGGCCCATATATAAAATATAATTCTAAAAAAAATAGAATTAAATAATTCAATTTATTATCAATGCAATAATTAGTTGATTTATATTTGAAGATCAAGTACAATATCTAAAAACTTGTCATGATCCCTATAATATCAGGAAAGTCCTAAGTTGTTTAACTTAACCTTTCAGTAACTAGTTTCTCAATGTAATTATTATTCATTCATTAATAATATTTTGATTTAGATATTATATCATGAGGTGTGTCTATCATGTTAAATCATGTTTTTTTCTCAACACCATAGTCATTAATTCTTTGAATAAGATTTAAAACTCTTTTCAAATCTTATTTTACATTATGCAAGGATTTACTATCAATATTTTTCAAGAACAGATGAAATATTTTTTCTAATTCACTTAGAGTGATGAATCATCTTTTGATTACTTAAATACCTTCATATAATTCATATTGTACCCAATATCTAGGGGTGGGCAAAAAAACCGAGAAACTGAGAAAACTGGAAAAAAAATAACTGAGAAAACTGGAAAAAAAATAACCGAAAAAACCAATTAAAATTTTAAAAAAACCGGCTGGTTCGGTTCGGTTTCGATTTCGGTTTTATAAGTCTAAAACAAAAAAAACCGAACCGAACCGGAAAAAACCGAGCCAAACCGGAAAAAACCGAGCCAAAATCGAGCAAAACCGAAAAACCAAGCCAAACCGGTTTGAACCAGTTTTGGCTCTAAAAAACCGAACCGAACTGAAACCGGTCGGTTTGACCCAGTTTTGGTTTTTTAAAAAAAATTCAGTTTGGTTACTTTTTTTTGATAAAAACTGAACCAAACTGAAAATAATCACCCCTACCAATATCTGCTCATTTATGAGCTTTGATTAGGACAATGTGTACTAGGATCAAAGCATAACATTTCATATATAAGATAATTCGGTGATCTCAAATTTAAGGATCATTTACACAATTATCAGCTGAGCCTTTCCATAGACACATATGATTTCTCCATATGAATTTCTCATGCGGGTCAGTTCAGTGTACATAGCATCTAACAAACACCCATATATTATTTTTAGATACTCATCATACCTCAGCTTATGAGATCAACTACTTTCTTTCATAAAGGAAATAATATAATATGTAACTGTCTCAACAGTTCTAATTAAAATCCAATCTTAATAAATTATTGACCAGAAATACTTAGGAATAATACTTTGATGTAATAAAAATCTCATCATTATAACAACTTTTTAATTTTTTGTATGCATTGTGGAATATTAATTTTATGTTTTCATCCAAGTGTTATACATTTTTTTAAAGGGTTGATGCTTTTTTAATTTTGAGATGTTGTTGCATGATTTAATTGTCCAAGTTTGTTACAATGAGAGTTTATTCTACATTATAACTATTAATATATATTAAAATTTAAAATATATGATCAAAAGAGAAAACTTTTGAACTTTTGAATTGATACATTATGTTGTAGGAAAAGAAAATATTGTATATAAAAAAGATTTATTGTCCTTTTAACTATCTTAATTTGTGCAATTTTATAGATGATTTCTTCACTAAAATTAGAGATTAATAAAAAAAAATTGAGTGAATTTTAGGGATGCGTGTGGTTAATATCCCAAAATAGAAGAAATAATTATAGAAAATGTAAAAATATATTTGGTTAAAAAGACAAAGATGAAAATACAAAATAAATATATTTTTAGAACAATTATAAGTGAATTCCTATATTTTTTTAAATTAGGTTGTCATGGTTTCTAACAAATTTCCTGACATCGAGTTAGTGTTTGATTTTGCGAATATTTATTTTTTCTATCACATAATTAAATAAAAAAAGTTTCATAAAAAAAGTTATTAAATCCAATGGAGTCTAGGACTTGGGTCACGGGTTTGGAGGATTAAATCGTGAAACCCAAGTCGATCTAGTAAGTTGCTGACTCAATATTGTATTTTTTTAAAATATCATCTTAATTTTTTTTTAAAAGTCAAACCAAGTTTGTACCAGTTATCTGGTTACTTTTGAATTTTTCAAGTTGATTAATTCACATTATAATAACTTCTACAAAGTTTAATCTGAAACTCGGGATTAAAAAAAAAAGTCGAGTTGAAAGATTTTAAGTTGATCTGCTAGACTGAATTTCAAGTCAATTAGTTTACATTATAGTAACTTCTACATAGTTTAATTTGAAACTTGGAATAAAGAAAAAGTCGAGATAAAAGATTTCAAGTTTATCCGCTAGACTGAATTTCATGACATTGTTAAAAGAATTCTCTGGCCTGAACATTTTGTTTTTACATTCTAATTTTTTTTATACAACCTGTAGTGTGAAGTAGATTTAGAGTCTGTTTAATATTTGTGGTGATGATTGTTTTTCAAAGTATTTTTTGTTTAGAAATGAATTGAAATATATATTTTTTATTTTTTATAATTTATTTTTAACATCATCATATTAAAATGATTTGAAAATAAAAAAAATTCATTTGAAGTAAAAAAAATTAAAGTAAAATTTTTTAAAAAATATTATAAAATAAAAACAAACAAACAAAATCTTATTTACTCGATATTCATTTATTTTCAAGTAAGATGAAAGAAGAAGGAAAAAAAAGAAAGAAAGAAAAAAAAACAAGAAAGAAAGGGAAACTATTTCCATAGTTGTGGGAGACTAGAGTAGGCTGGGCCAAAGCAAAAGAAGGCCCATAGTGCACAAGTCAATGGGATGTAGTGTAGCTTCTGTGTTGTGTTTTTGTCGACCCGAACAAGCAGAACAGGGCAGACAACCCGTTCTTTCTTTCTGCAAAATCAAAATCTAACAAATTATTACTACAATACAGCAGCGCCATGATCAGCATCCTAGCTCAAGTAATAATCCACTCTTTCTTTCTTTCTTCTAAATCAACAAATTATTATGCTCATATAATAATATATTGTTGTTGTTGGGGATTGGCAGGAGCGTCTGCTGGGCGCGGCATTGGGAGCTGCATTTGCGGGTTTCATTGTTTATGAGCAACGAAAGCGCATCTATCAATCTATTTCACCCGAACATCCTCAATCCCAGGTTGTTTTTGAAATTATTTTCTTGAAAATGGAAACCCTAGTAGATTCTTTCGTCATTTGCTTGAATTTTATTTTTATCAATAATCTTGTTTATGAGAACAATCAATCTCTGAGAAATTGGATAACCCATTTCCTTATTATTTCCATGCATGGGAGGGAGGGGCAGTGTGTCTTTAAATTAGTTGCAAAATGAGAGAGTTATCTGGATGAGGACATGCAATTTCTTCTGTTAAATTTATTAATGAGATGGGCTTGTTGAATTGTCTGAAATACTTCCACATCTGGTCCTCCCCAATCATTCTCTTCAAGAGATAGGTTAGTAGTTTACACACACAATAAGACCATCTAGAATTGTCTGATGCAACACAAAGTTGCTTGGTAATACTAATGCCACAAGAGACTTTGTTCGTCTTCATTTTATCAGTTGGATTACGGGGGGTTTGATACTTACATAAATAACATCATAATCTGTTACGAGTGCATTTTTATTATATGCATATCGTCACCAAAACTTGGATTTCAGTTCTATGATGCACGAGACTTTTGGTTGCTAGAATTGAAATTTGGTCCTTATTGATACTTTAGAATTACTACGGTGCATTTTGGACCTTCAAACACACTAACTAAGAACCCAAGATCGAGCTGTGCCAAGGAAGGCGTTTCAATGCTTAAGCAGAAATTATTAAGACCTACAGATCTTGTGTATCATCACACGTTAAATATAACCTGATTGGAATTTTAGCTTGGTTCGTTTAGAAGGGAAGGTTGCTCATTACTAGAGTATTTTTTTGTTGCTTCTCAGGTTTTTGAGATGTTCAATCAACTCATGGAACCAATCAAATGTCTCTTTAAAATTTATTGCCCATATGACAAACTCAACATTTTCACTCATTTCTCATTGTTGCTTTATATTAAGTAGACTAGCTCATGGACAAATAAGCTTTTTTCCAAGGCCCAAAAATGTCAATTTTTCTGTCATCTCCTTCTGTGAACTGAAAGTGGGAAGAAATTTAATTAGATTTTAGAAATTGTGGAACCATCATGGCAATTTCAGGGCTGAGCTATCTATATGAACCCAAAGCTCTATCTGCAAGCTTAAATTTGTCAAAAGTTGACATCCTGTCCCTGAGTAAATTTCCTTTCTATCATAGTATTGGCAAAAAATAATATAGTTGCCGTTGGAAAAAATAATATAGATAGAAAAGTTTTGGCAAATAACACAATTTGGTAAATATCACGGTTGAGAATAACAATATTTTAAATAGTTTCCGTTGGAAAAGAAATGGTTAAAATAGGTTGACATTAATTCCAAGGAAGAGAGAATAAAAAGAAAGAATGGACTCCTGAGGCATTGAAGCTTTGATGACAACACCCCTGGTACCCATGGAAAAATGTTGACCAACGAATTCAATGACACTAAAAAGGTCATCAATAGTGATTGAAGTGGGGTACTCATGCCATTCAAAGGCAAGTGAGCCACCTGTCGTCTTTGGACAATGCTTTTTCCAATCTCGACTTTTTAACCTGTGTTATTTTGCCAATATTTTTTTCTAACGGTAATAATTTTAAAAAAAAATCTCTGCCCCCCACCAACATGTTGAAGGAGATAATTATCTAGATGTGTGAGGTGTTTTGCTGATGTGATTGAGCTCCTTGTCAAGTGAGATACAAGGATACTGGGGGTCTCAAATGGCATTAGAGTCTAGTATTTCTGTTACATTTGGTGTTTAAAATGATTTACAGACCTCTTTCATCATCAATAGACAACAATTGTACCTACGCCATTGATTGAAGATGTTTTCTTCGACTCTGTCTTTAGTCATATGGCACACTTGTCTCTTAACAGAGTTTTTCACTGAACTGTGATAGAAATTTTATCTACGAGAAGAGATCTGTGCTTTCATATGCTGTAACCTGCCATGCATACTTCTGTGTTTTCATATCTGGTGTGGGTCTTCCTTCCCATATGATAATGGAAACTTTTGACCATTAAATATATTAGCTATCATAAAAGCTCAATTCAACCGTATTTCCTTTGAAAAGTCAAACCTTTGTGTTCATAAATTTCTAATAGTCTTAACTTCGATTTTCTGACAGTTGAGAGAGCCCATATTTGGAAAGCAATTTCGTTCAGAGTTCGAACTTTCTTGGAACAAAGCTGTGGACCAGACATTTGGACCTCTGGTTGCTTCTCTTAATTCACGTAGGCATTAAGACTTTGGATTAGTTTCATTGCTATTGATTGAACATTTATATCAAGTTTTGAGCCATGTACATGCAATAGTTCTAAATCATTTTATGGGACGTGTTCTGAGGCTGACTATGATTAAAACTCAAATAATATATTACCTCACTTGTAATATTTTGGAATTTTAAACAACTTGTATGGCATGGCTTATTTTCTTGTAATATTTTGGAATTTTGAACAAGCTGCATGACATGGCTTATTTTCTCTTTATGCTCGATGTTATCTGAACCTTCTGATTTGCTCTAGGATCTCAACATAAGACTGTTGTTATCCTTTTTGATATTAAGTGTATCCATTGCTTTAGTCTGTATAATTTTTAGTGGGCCGTTTGCTTAAACCTAGTCTGACAGAGACAGTTTTTATATTGAAGTCCACAAGGTATTGTTTTTCGGACATGCCAGACCAGTAAAAACCCTTCCCAATTCCACTTTCAAAACCTGGATGTCCCTTGATATGAGTGTCTGCATGGAGAATCAGTGCTTCTCCATAAGATCTGGTTCATAGGAAACACTCTCTTCCCTTCGATCTGGTTTCATGGTAGATCAAATAAGTGAATCGTTCATTGTGATAACTATTTCAAATTTGATACAACTGTTTTACCTGTTCTGTTCTCTTGGCTGTGGATTTACCTGTTAGTGTATACACTATATGCCTTGTAGCAGTGTTGTTAAAGGTGAAAGCCACTGAAAAACGCCAAGCCTGGAGAATGCTTGAGGTGCTAGGAGCATTCCCGAATGAACCAAGATGCTCAACCTGTATATGAAAAATTACATGTAATATAATATATATTATGATATATAAATCTAAAATATATACCAATCAAGATTAGATAATTAGAAAATCAAAAGAAAATATAAAATACCATAATATAGTTATATAAAGTTACATTTTTCACTCTTACAACAAAATACAATAATTTAAAGTAGTAAAAAGCTAAATAGATTTAAATACAAACTTAAATATCATCATCATTATTCATTAATCTTCAAAAACATCTTCATCTATGCTTTCCTCTCCTTCACTTAGTCCTTCTTATCCTTTATTTCATGATTATAATCCAAATCTTCATCTCCAAAATCATATAGCACTTGCTTGAAACTAGAACTTGATCTTTCTTCATGTGTGATGTTCCTATGCTTCTCAACTTTGTCTTTTGTTTAGTTTTGGTTCTTGGTTCTTCATCTCTTGTTGCCCTTGCCACATCACCCCAAGTTAAAGTGTCTACATCAAACAATTCATCTACTATCACAATATTTTCTCTATATTAGCACCCATCGTCCCAACCAACCATTCATTGCAATCATCAATGTCTGTCTTGTAAGGAAATAAGATCAATAACATTCCTCAAATCACACTAAATCCTGTAATCTTTTATGCTCTAGTCGATTTCTTTTCTGTGTGAATCTGTAGAATTACAATATTGTACAATAGAATTACAATGTTCAATAGAGTTAAGATCAATTCGTTTTTTTTGTTATGATAAAAGAATAATAAGAAAAAAGTCAAAGTGCTTACATGTTCAAACACATTCCAATTACGTTCACAACCCGCTGCACTACAAGTTAAGCTCAAGATTTTAATAGGTAATTTTTGTAAATCTGGAGTGGAACTTCCAAACAAGGTCCACCATTTAGCTGTAAAAATTATGAACAAATAATTTAAATTTTTAAGGGTTGAATGTGATAATCTTAATTTTTTTTAAGAAACTAATAAATGTTACCTGGAAACGTTGTGTTTCTTGATCGAATTGTCATGGATTGCTAAAAAGTCTCTTTCTGCTTGCTTGAATACTGACAACTCACACATGATTATATCTTGAATATCATTATCAGGAACTAATTTTTCAATGCATTGATACAACCCGTTGGCCATTTCTTGATTAGTTTCAATAGATGAATCACTATAAAAGAATTCACGATTCAAGTAATGGCCTATTGCATGCAATGGATGATGAAGTTAACATTCCTATTTTGCATCAATGACATCATATTTTTGTCTGTTTTTCTCTTCATTATTATTGAAAGAGTTATGGATTGTTTCTTTTACCCTATCCATAGCTTCATAAATGTATGTTTTTCTCATTGTCTGCAAGCTGAAGAACTCTCACAAGATGACCCATCAAGGATATAGACCCATGATTCCAAAAGGATGGCATCAAAATGATTTCAGTTGCTCCTTTTCCTTCAGCTTCCTTTGCCCATTTACTCCTTGCCCACTTTTCTGATGTAAACATGTTTCTAAGATTATTCTTTTGCTTGTATACTTGTTGCAAAGTAAGAAAACTTGCTGCGAATCGAGTTACTCCATGCTTCACCAACTCTCTCTTCTTTGTAAACTCAAAGAAAGCCAATAATAATGACGACTCTTTGTAAAGTTTTCTTGACTTGAGGAATTTTTCCAATATCTTCTATCATAAGATCCACACATAGAGTTCAATATAAATGCTTTCTCTTTGCCTCTAACAACTTACTTATTTGTAATAACAAAAATCCAAACATAAAATTTTAGAAAAATAACCTATTTAATCAAATAATTAAAATAAAAATCTAAATTACAGCATGGAAATTAATAAATTAATTAATAAATATGTACCGGTTAGCATATAATTACTTTCAATTTCAATGTCGGTGGTTACTTGGACAACATTGCTATTGCTCTCTCTAATTTGTTCTACAAATTTAATTCAAATATTTTTTCACTGGATTTTGCAAAAGATGATCCATCAATAGGTAAACAGGTAAACAGGTAAACGTAAATAAAAGTTAACCATAAAATTGATTATGCAACAACCATATTTTACCTATTCTTCTATATTTCCTTTCAGTAAATTATTTGTGCATCCTCCAGCTCTTATTTTAAAGATTGAAGTTCATGATAACTAGAAGATTTCAAATTTAGTCCATATCTTCTAATTGTTTCAACCATTTTTATAAAACTTTTCAAATTAGCAACATCAAATGCAATCCATGCTTGATAAAAAAGAAAAAAGAAAAAAGCAAGCTATATATTAAATTGTTCTAACTTTTGCTTTTTTGTTACAAGTATCATTTAATCTTGTTTACCTCAATTTAACTTCTTGTCCTTGTTTGGGTATAAAAAAACAAATCCATTGGTCCATTACTCTTTACTTTTTTTTCCACTATCATATCGGCCACTTCCTTCATATAATCTTTTACCAGGTGAAGGAGAACATATCTCTTGTGCTACATCATGCTCATCAATATCATCTTTAAGAGCTTCAACTTCATCAAATTCAAGCAGGTGATCATATGATCCAACCTTTTGTGTCTTCTTTTCTTCCATGGAAGCTTTCAACTCCTCCTTTACTTTAGAAGGGAATTTTTTACATGTTGCAACATTTTATATATCCCAATTTGATGTTGTTTTGCTGGAAAAACTCCACCTTGTGTTGTTTTCTCACAAAACTTGCATTTGACACTATTTGAATCATAAGGGTTTTTTCAATAGTTGTAATTTCATACAAGGGCTCGGAACATCAAAACTACACAAATAAAAATATTGCTCAAACACATCTGAAGGACATAGAGAAGATTCCTGTACATTACAGTGCACATGAGCATACAAAATTCTGGGTGAAAACAAATAATTTCTCTTTATAATTCCTCTTATGTAATTTAAATAGTAGGTGCTTAAAAACATTCTATGTTGTTATGCCGACCAAGTTTTGAAGCTATATTACTAGAAAATAAAATATTGAAGAATAAATTAAAAAAATCAATTTAAAAAAAGAAAAATGAAAAAACATAATTTTAGTCGGCATACCAAATTCACGACCCACTTGTGAGGGTGAGATAACTATATTTTTTAAAATACTTTTTAATTGTTTTTTATTTGAAAAGATATTAAATTTATTTTTTCTAGAAAAAAAATATTTTATATCACATTATCAAATATACAATAAAGCTATATATGATGAACTAAGAGTCCGTTTAAAATTACATTCTATTTTCATATATTTTTTAAAATGCTTTTAAATATTTTTGGCTTGAAAAAATATTAAATTTATTTTTTTAAAAGAAAAAATATTTTATATCACATTTTCAAATATACAATAAAGCTACACATGATAAAATAAGATTCCGTTCCAAATAGAATTTCACTAAATTATGCTATCTAAGAATTTACAAATCTTAATTATTCTAGGTGCAAGTCAAGGAGTATTGATCTTGACTTGGAATCAATTAGCATCCAAGTCAGTCTTAGTTTTAATTTTGTTCTTTTTTATTTTCTTAGAAACAAATTCATCGAAATCCTTGCAGAATTATTTTTTTTAATGTAAGGTTATTTTTTGTTTTCAAGTTTTTCCCCTTCTTTTCTATACTTCTTTCTCTTCCAATGTAATTTTAATATTTGTATGTTGAGGAGCAGTTTCGTTTTCAAAAGTGACAAAAAGTCTATTGAATATATATATATATAGCAACAAATTGATTGATTTATCCATCATTACTTGGAAAACACCATTAACATGCAATATATGCGTCACAGTGTTGTGGAATCTATTTATCATTAATTTTAAAGCTTGTAAAATTAATTAAGATGAATGAAAACTAGTTTGTATATCCACATAAAATTAAAAAAAAGTGAAGTGTGCACTTTCTTCTTTCTTCGGGTAATTAATTAAATCATGGCCATAAGATTATGTGAATAATATAGCTATGGTTCCTGTTTGACACGGACAAGACAATCTCCATCTAGATTCATGTCTAAATTGTTTGTCTGCACACCTGCTCGAAACATCCTCTTTGTTTTCCTGATTTGTCATGCTAACTACAAGGTGCCAGTACTCTCTCTCGAATTGATGCTCTGTACCTTTAGCAGAAGGATAACTAGTTTCTGTGCTTGTGTGACTGACATTATACACTGCACCTAACTTGATTCTCTCTCCACCAATATTAAAACCAACCCTCTCTGTCCTCCTCAAATCACAACATCAAACATTTTTGCTTGTAGCAATCCAATTAAGATTTGGAACATTTTCGCATTCTTCCCAAGGAGTGTAGGATGAGGCAACAATCTTTAAGCTTATTATTCTCTCTTATCCTTTTCTTTCTCCATTGTACAAAAACGTTAGGTCAGTCACCGGCGGCAGCCCCGGTAATGCCACCACCTACGACCCCAGTGAAGGCGCCGCCTACGGCCCCTTTCACAGGCACCATCTGCACAGGTAGCAACATCACCCGGCCCCGTTGACGTCATTAAAATCCTGCAAAAGGCTGGCCACTTCACTGTCTTCGTCCGCCTAATGCAAGCTACAACAGAAGACACTGAGTTAAACAAGGAGCTGAACAAGACAAACAATGGAATTACAATCTTTGCACCAAGTGACAGCGCATTTTCGAGCCTCAAAGCAGGCTTTCTAAACGCTCTAAGCGATGAAGACAAGACTGAGTTGGTGAAGTTTCATGTACTACCTGCACTTATATCATCTTCCCAATTCCAGACTGTCAGTAATCCTGTAAGGACACAGGCGGGAACGGGTCCCAGGGTAACAATGAATGTTACCACCACAGGGAATTTCGTGAACATAACTACAGGGCTGACAAATACAAGCATATCCGGCACCGTATACACTGATAGCCAGCTTGCTATTTATCAAATTGACAAGGTGCTATTTCCTTTGGACATTTTTACTCCTAAGCCTCCTGCTCCTGCTCCTGCTCCCGAACTGGGAAAGCCAAGGAAGGCAGCTCCCGGTGTAGAAAGTCCTACCGCTCCTAAGGATATTTCTGGTGCTCTAACACCACTTATTCTGCATAATAATGCCTTGCTCCTTGCAGTCAGCTGTATGGTTGCTGCAATCTTTTCATGAGATATATACCCCCGAGTGGGGTAACATGGGTCCCTTTTCTTGTTTTTATTACTATACTATGATTTTATGGAGTTTGCAACTGGTGCTGGTGATAAAGATCTATGGTGATCAGTACTGCTTTTGAATAATTGACAATTTCCTGTCAGTAACATTAATTTGTACCATTCAAGTTTGCGATTAACGAACTAAGAATGGATTTAATTTTGCTCATATTCTCCCTTAATTTTACTTTCATGTTTTATATGAGTAAGTATTTTGAGAATTTCATTAAGCTAAAAAGAAAGAAAAAAAACGAAATTCATGCGATTTTTGAATCTCATGTGAGTTAAAATCACGGACAATCTATTTATCAATACATGACTCTCTCTTTTCGACCTTGAAGTTTTTTCTTTAAAAGAAAAGAAAAATATTACTAAAACCTATGAATTGAAAAGAAAATCTAAATGACTGATATTTTTTATTTATTAAAATATTACATTAAATGACAAAAATATAAAAGGTATTGGAAAAGATATTGAAGATATGTTTGGGCATTATATTGGGTTAGTTATAAGGCTTAATTATTTATGTGGGTTTTGGCAGCAAAGATTCCTAGTTTAGCAAGGAGTAATTAATGTTTTAAATTCCTTTTATCACAAGGATTTCTTAAGTATCCTAACTATATAAGAAAAGAGGGTTGATGATAATATTTATGTGCTTATTTTTTAGGAGTTTCCATGTGGTATAGCAATAGAGGCGGCAACAAAAAATGAAACATTATATGCTATTGTTTTTTTCTTATTTTGCAAG
Source organism: Populus simonii (assembly GCA_007827005.2). NCBI lineage: Eukaryota > Viridiplantae > Streptophyta > Magnoliopsida > Malpighiales > Salicaceae > Populus > Populus simonii. The sequence continues at coordinate 19,808,425 of CM017467.2, read as the reverse complement.
GATTCCATGTTATTAAGGAATTAATTCAGAAATTAAAACAAAGTTTTCCTTGTCTATTTAGGACACTAAAGGCAGCTACAACAATCTTTAACCTTCTTGGCATAAAGAGTTTTAAAACAAGGAAGGAAGGCACTTATTTTGGGCTATTTAAGTTGTTTCATGTTGAACTATGTTAGTATTTAGGTTTTGTTTTTTTTTTTTATTATTATTTTTCATTAATTTTGAACTCGTTTAATTTTAGTTTGGGTTTTATTTTTAAATTGGATTCATGGCAGCCCATTAGTCATTGTTTAAGACTTATTAAATATTTTGAGTTTTAATTTTAGTTGGGTTTTGTTTTGGGCCTTTGATTTATGATTCAAAGGGAGTTTATTATTGTTATTTGATGAGACTATGTTGGTATCACTATTTATATGCTGCAAATTTCGTTATTGCTATTATTTTATATTGATACTTAGCAACTGTAGTACGGTGGCTATGGTTATAATATGGTCTTGATACTTAATCGCCATAAAATTTTAATAGCTAAGGATATAACATAAATTGGGTATTTATTAGTTCCCAAAAAAGGGTAACTAAGGACTTAGTATAAAGGGATACTTAGTCACCATGCAATTGGTGACTAAGGAATGGATTATAATTTGATTTTGACCATATGATGTCCTAATCAATAAAATTTATGGTGCTCAGAGAGTAATTAGTGGCATCCTATTAGTTACTCCTTAGCCCACCTTAAAGAAAAAGATAGATATGAAGAGAAAAGAGAAAATAAAATTTATGACTCCATAATCCATCAAAAATTATAAATGATTGGTCGTCATTTACAATAGTTATATAATCTTATTTATATTGGTACATGTTAGAGTCCTGCATAATCTCTTAAACCTAATTTTATACAAATAATACAAACTATATTCTAACTAAAGCATATCTTTTTTTCTTATTAATGCATATATCACAGCCTATTGTGTACGTAACACACTAACCAACTAATATGTTGAAGACTCATGTTCTATATAGGTTTAGATATTCTAGTCACTCACTTTAGTCTTTTGTTTATGGTCAATTACTTCATCTTGGTTGATTACATGGACTCTTTCCCTTTCCCTGTGATTGATCGTTCTCTCTCTTAGTCAATCACTATCACTTTGCATGGTGGAATGCAATTATCGCCCTAACCAATGTAATATGGTATAAATTGAAGCTCTGTTCGGCCCAACAAAGTTGATGATGTTCTCAGCCCAATCAAGTCAGCCTAGCTTCAGTTTGGTTCGAGGCTCATTGAGGTTGCATGGTGGCAGCATAGAAGGTATGTTTGGACATTATATTGGGTTAGTTATAAGGCTTAATTATTTATGTGGGTTTCGGCAGCAAAGGTTTCAAGTTTGGCAAGGAGTAATTAATGTTTTAAATTTCTTTTATCATCAGGATTTCTTCAGTATCCTAACTATATAAGAAAAGGGGGCTGACGATAATGTTTATGTCCATGTGGTCGAGCAATATTTATATAAAGTTATAAACACTAGCGGTTATATTTGTAGTTCGTTGGCGGGTCGTGCTCCCGTCACCCGGAATATGGTAAAACGGTCCCGGAAAGATTCCTAGTTTGTCTGGTTTTTGCTAGCACATGAAATCCAATTTCTTGATCTGTTATCACCAGCAAGCAATTGATAATTTCCTAAATATTTACATCTGCTCCAAAAAAACCTAAATAGAAATTCTGGATTTCTTTGTTTTTTTAGAAAAGGTATATTCCTTTCCTTAGCAGCACATGTATGAATATGAATTCGGTAAAAACAAACAAATATTTGTCGTCTGATTCTACAAGTAATCTGTACTTCTTCTATCTGCTGCTGTTGTTTTCACTCGAAAAAAAGAAGAAGAAGATTTCTCGAATCCTCAGACACAGATAGAGAGAGTGAAGTCCTTCTGAACTCCCTACCACCGCAGGTTCATTCTTCTTCTTCATCTCCAGATCCTTCTCAATCAAACCTTAATTTCTGTTTTTATTTTTTGGAGGTAATTGTCAGCTTAATTATTTAATATCATTCAATTTCTCTTGCTTTTAAGTTCACTACTCGCTATGGAAATATTCTTGAAAGTTTTTTTTTTATTATTCTTTCTTTTCTTTTGTCTTCTTGAGTCAGTGTTTTAAGTGATTTAAAAAATGAAACATGTGTTACATGAGTTGTTTTGTTTTGATGTTCCTACGAAAACAAATAAATTATGGAGTCTTGTTTTGTTTTGGTTGGGTGATTGCCAAGGTACCAGGTAGAAATGGCGACTGGGGCTGTACCAGCATCATTTTCAGGGTTAAAGATGAGGGAATCAAGCTTAGGGTTTGGAAAGAGCGTGGATTTCGTGAGAATTTGTGATACAAAGAGGATCAAATCCGGTAGAAAAAGAATTTCAATGATTTAAAACTCTAATAATGGTCCTGGGATTGTTGAGCTTCAACCTGCATCAGGAGGGAGCCCCCTATTAGGTACCACAACAAACCATACCCTATGATCAGAAGTGATGAGTTGAGGCATATGTGCTTGTTTTAATGTCATTGTTGATCAAATATGATCGGTGCTAAAGATACATGTGCACAGAAAACACGAAGAACAGATTTATTTGTATTTATATGTGCTAAACTTATTTGGGCAAAATTTAATGTTTTTCTTACATATCTGATGCATATTGTTTCTTTGAATGCAGTCCCAAGAAAAAAGTATTGTGAATCTATAAACAAGACTGTCAGAAGGAAAACACGCACTGTAATGGTGGGAAATGTGCCTCTTGGTAGTGAGCATCCTGTAAGGGTTCAAACTATGACCACAACTGACACCAAGGATGTTGCTGCGACAGTTGAACAGGTTCTTTTGACTTTTCTTGCATTTCAGCTCTTTCTAATTGAACCATTGGTGTTTGATTGCTCTTCCAGCGTAGCAAGAGATTAGACCAACCATGGTGACTCTTCCTATTTCAACATCTGCTTAAAGGACTGGCATTGGATTCTCTCCTTGACTGAATTTAAAATATATATATATATATATATATCTTGTAAACTCATGGTTTAATATACGAATAACTGGAGTCTCTTGTAAACCCATGGTTCAGTAAACAAAAAGGAGGGGGACGAGGAGAAGAAATCTCTTGTAAAATCATGGCTTAATATACAAATAACTGGAGTCTTTTGTGAACCCATGGTTTAGTAAACAAATAACTGTGATCATTTGTATGGAGACCCATCTTGATGATGATATGTTGACTGGATCTGGTATTGATCAAGTCTGGTTTCACTGCTAGTCTGTTAAAAACAGTTTCTAATTGATTTCTCATCACAGTTCATTTTGATGAAAGTCCTCAGTCTTCTTGTTGATTGGGCCTTTCTGTCAGAACTACTTTCTTTTTTCTCGGCAGTTACATTAACTGCTGTTTATTTGGGTAGGTGATGAGAATAGCAGACAAGGGAGCAGATATAGTTCGGATAACAGTTCAAGGGAAGAGAGAAGCCAATGCCTGTTTTGAAATCAAAAACTCTCTTGTACAGAAAAAGTAGGCTCCTTTTCTTTTCGAATAAATAAAAGTAGGTCTGATTGATTATAAGAAACCTTCAATCCATTTTTTTTATGCGGAGCAACCTTGTCTCTAACTGTTGTATTTATGCAGTTACAATATTCCTCTGGTTGCGGATATTCATTTCGCTCCATCTGTTGCATTGCGAGTAGCTGAATGCTTTGACAAGATTCGTGTCAACCCAGGAAATTTTGGTAAGCCACAAGGGCCTTGTTCCATTCTTCTTTAGGTAATGAACGCAACTGATAGGCGGTTCAGTCTGAGAAGCTAGAGTACAATGAGATGGTTCATTGCAGCTGATAGGCGGGCTCAATTTGAGAAGCTAGAGTACACAGAAGATGACTATGAGAAAGAACTTGAGCATATTGAGAAGGTCAGAACACTCCTCTATCAAAATGGTCACCCATAAAAAGTTCTCAATAAGAAGCATGAATATGCAGAACACTCTTCTGCATTAACTGAATCATAAACATTAAGCTGTAAAGACAGGAATCGTCATTTTTAAGTATTGAATATAAGCATGTACATAATTACCTTTATTTACATATATTGACCTGAGGTTTTGATTTGTATTTTTTACTATGCCAGGTTTTTACTCCATTGGTTGAGAAATGTAAGAACTATGGAAGGGCAATGCGTATTGGAACAAACCATGGGAGTCTTTCAGATCGTATAATGAGCTACTATGGAGATTCTCCTAGGGGAATGGTGAAAAATTATTTTCTCCCATAATGTTTAGCGATTTTCTTCTTTCTGTTGTACTTCTAGACGCAGTAGCATCATATCATATGGCTTTTATCAAGCAGGTTGAATCTGCATTTGAGTTTGCTAGGATATGTCGGAAGTTGGACTTCCATAATTTTGTCTTTTCGATGAAAGCAAGCAACCCAGTTGTCATGGTCCAGGCATACCGTCTACTTGTAGCGGAAATGTATGTTCAAGGTTGGGATTATCCATTACACTTGGGCGTCACTGAAGCTGGAGAAGGTGAAGATGGGCGGATGAAATCTGCAATTGGCATTGGGACTCTTCTTCAGGTAACCTTAGAACACAAATTGGAAGCTCTACAAAAATGGAGGATCCTTTAAAATCCTGATGATACGTTTTTCTGATGAATCCTGCAATTTTGAACTTTCACTTTCATATTGTTTAAAACGCATCATTCTGTAGCTTATTTTTAGAAGGAAATTTATGTGGTGAAATGTGCATTCCATTTGTGTGATCTTGCTCTTCTATCAAAATTGATTTCTTCATAGTTAAATATCATCACTGGGACAACATTATATGTAATGTGGTCACTGTAGAAGTCAGGAACTCTGTTGGATGTGCAGGATGGTTTGGGTGATACAATTAGGGTTTCACTTACAGAACCACCAGAAGAGGAGATAGATCCCTGCAGAAGGTTGGCCAATCTTGGTATGAGAGCAGCCGAAATTGAGCAAGGAGTGGTAGGTTATATGGTGCACTTCATCAAATTAACACAATTGTGCTCTGTAAAAATTCTGCAATTTATGCAATCTTATTAGTTGACTTTTGGAGGCATTGTTTCAACCAGGCACCATTTGAGGAAAAGCACAGGCATTACTTTGATTTCCAGCGCCGATCTGGTCAATTGCCAGTGCAAAAAGAGGTTTTCCTTCAACTTCTATGGATATATGAGCATTTGTTAGCTCATTTCTTTGATCATGATTTTGCAAATTGAGAGTTGATTGTTCACGTAATTACAGGGTGAGGAGGTGGATTATAGAGGTGTCCTGCACCGTGATGGCTCCGTGCTCATGTCAGTCTCTTTAGATCAGTTGAAGGTAACCACTTAGTATTACTCTTACCTTATATTTCCTTTCACTATTGTCCCCTAATTTTACTTTTCTAACTTGGAGGGAAGCATATGATGGATTTTATTGAAAATTTTCTCCTTCCAGGCACCCGAACTTCTCTATAAGTCACTTGCAGCAAAGATTGTTGTTGGGATGCCTTTTAAGGTCTCTTCTGACCTCATTCTGTTGCATTGAAAGAGTAATGGCTTGAAGATGATTTCTGAATCCATCACTGTTTTTATTGACACAAAAATTTGCATCTAGGATCTGGCAACAGTTGACTCAATATTTTTGAGAGAGCTCCCACCAGTGGATGATAACGATGCTGTAAGAACCCTAACTGTCTCTTGCTTCATTTGATTGGGAAAAGCAACCCCCCCACCCCCCACCCCCCAAAAAAAAAAAATATATCATCGTTGATTTGTGATGCCTCATTTTAGAATTAGACAAATTTACTAAAGAATTAGAATAACTAGATGTTTATACTCTGTATCATGACTAGCGGCTAGCTCTCAAAAGGTTGGTAGAAGTTAGTATGGGAGTAATTGCTCCTTTATCAGAGCAGCTAACAAAGCCATTACCCAATGCCATGGTTCTTGTCAACCTTAAGGAGTTGTCTACTGGTGCATACAAGCTTTTGCCAGAAGGTACCACTTCTCAAAAATTGTCATGTTTTGTTGGGTTCTTATGCTCAATGTCTTCATTTCTTCTATTTTCTGTGCTGAATTGTATTGAGAACTTTGAGTCATTCAATTTTTACCTCTCAGGTACACGCTTGGTTGTGTCTTTACGTGGCGATGAGCCCTGTGAAGAATTGGAAATTCTCGAACATGTTGATGCCACAATGATTCTTCATGTTCTACCCCTTTCAGAGGATAAGATTGGCAGAGTGCATGCAGCAAGGAGGTATTTCTGCTACTCACTTTAATTTTTATAATATGGTCATTAATTAAAAAGGTAATACCAAATCATCAGTACATCCACATGTAGATAATGTATGCCTGAGAAAAGTCTTTCTTTTTCAAACCATTTTGTTGTTGATTGTTTCAAGCTTCAACTACTATGGCCTGTTAGGCATTTTTGTCAGGAGTGTTAACTATACTGCTGAGTAGACCCATACTAATGCCTAGGGTGTACCTAGTGACTCAACATGATAAAAATGAGTCGTCTATTAATTGTTCATTTGTTTTTTGTGTTATTTCCTATCTGCAACAGGGTTTTTCGCTGTCTTGTGAACACTCCCTTAGTCTTGACAGTTCGAACTCTATCTTGGCTGCAGATTATTTGAGTATCTGGCAGACAAGGCTTTGAGTGTCCCTGTGATTCACCATATTCAGTTTCCAAAAGGGGTTCACAGGTGATCATGAAACTTGTAATATTCATTGAATGCGATGCATGTATCAGTTGTTTTAGCTTATACTATTTTCTCCTCTTTGCAGGGATGACCTGGTCATTGGTGCTGGTACAGATGCTGGAGCTCTTTTAGTAGATGGTCTAGGAGATGGTATCCTTATTGAAGCCCCGGACCAGGATTTTGATTTTCTCAGGAATACATCTTTCAACTTACTACAAGGTTGCAGAATGAGAAATACAAAGACGGTATGAAGTTTGTTTTCAAAATGAAAAAAACATTAAAAAAAAAAAACTCGAGTTGACGCACTTAGAGATTAAGGTCTTTATTAATTACTAGAAATGCTGAAATCTCATCAGGAATATGTCTCATGCCCTTCATGTGGAAGAACCTTGTTTGATCTTCAAGAGATAAGTGCAGAAATACGAGAAAAGACATCACACTTGCCTGGTGTCTCGGTGATCCCCTAATACTTTTGCATTATCATTCGATTTAATGTTATTTAGCCTTGTTATTTTCCAGTAAAAAATGTAATTTGTCTTCATACATTTCCTTTCATAGATCGCAATCATGGGTTGCATTGTGAATGGCCCTGGGGAGATGGCTGATGCAGATTTTGGGTACGTCGGTGGTGCTCCTGGAAAGATTGACCTTTATGTTGGAAAGGTAATGAATATTGTTCGTACTAATAATGCTCTTTAGTTTATGATTCAGTGACTGTTTAGGCTCTCCAATTATCCCTTAGCCGATTTATATTAGGATATGAGGATGAATTTAGAGTAGACATGCTCCCAGAGAGATTTAGGAAGTATGTCCATGTTTATTGTTTATCATCTTCAACGAGTGATTGATGGGTGGGTGAAATTGATGGTAAGTTGGAATCTGTGGTGTCAGACGGTGGTAAAGCGTGGAATTGAAATGGAGCATGCCACTGACGCCTTGATCCAGCTGATTAAAGATAATGGCCGCTGGGTAGATCCTCCTGCTGAAGGGTAAACTGACAGATAGTTCCAGTTCCACAATCTTAGAATAAACAAAGGCAGAAATCCATGATACAGCACAACAGTCAATCACTACAGCGGAAAATATACCTGTCAGCGTAATGTTGTACTGCATTCTCTCTCTCTCAACAATTACATAATCTGTACTGCATTCTCTCTCTCTCAACAACTACATGATTCCTCAGTATAGTAAGCATATCAGTTATTAAATCTTTCTATTACATCCCATTCAATAACTTAACCTTATCTATTATAATATAATTTATATAATACTCTAATATATTTTTGTGGAGTAATTTGTGGAACATTACATTTTTCACTGATAATTTTTTATTTGATTTTTTATTTGTTGGAAAAGAAAACAAAGAAATATATCGCATTAACATAAACGTACAATTGTTTTTTGGTCGCCTAAATAATGATTAAAATGGAAACGTCGTCGTATGCAGAAATCTTGAGTGAAAAAAAATAAAAAAAAATAAAAATTCAAAGAAGCTCTCTTCTAGCAGCATAACCATAAGCAGACCTTCGAATATTATCCTGTCTCTTCTTATAAACCAATCCTCCAAATCCAACCAAACAAGCTGCCCCTATAACTGCTGCTGCTATCCCCGCCTTCTTCCCCCCACTCATTCCCTTAGACTCTTCTTCTTCATCGTCTTCACTCCCACTTCCTGCTTTCACATTTATATCGCTCGCCACCGACGGATCCGGATCTGGAACATTCTCAGCCGGTGCGGGCACATGAGCCGTCAGATCTGAAGGAGGTGCTGCTGATGGGGATGCCAATGTCGTCGGTGAGGGAGATCCGGTTTCTGGTGAGAGAGAGGGGGGTGGAAGAGGAGGAGGAGAAGATAGTAATGGTGAATCGGATTGTTGAGGAGATGGAGATGGTGATTGTTCAGGAGGTGTATCCGTGGAGGAGGAGAATCGTAATAACAAGAAGAAGGCTAAAAGAGCGCAAACAATTGGTGTTCTTCTAATGGTGGTGGTAGTAGCCATAATTGAATCCAAACGGCGAGACTCAGAGAGCGAGAGAGAGTGATACTTACTTTTGGTACGTATGTGTGTGTGAAGTGTAGCAGTAAATGTGGATCTATCTGATAGGGTAAGGAAGTTTAAGGTGACGGTTTTTGAGACGGGAGAGAGAGAGAGAGATCCTCAACCTCAAGCCTCAAGGAAGTAGAGTCTAGTTCGTGTGTGTGGAGTCTAGTTCGTGTGTGTGTGAACTGTAAAGAGCTCAAATCCTTTGTACCTCCCTCTACTTTTTAATTGTTTTTAATCTTGTCCTTGTACTTTAATTTCTTTTAAGTTCTTCCTTTTATCGGATAGTCCCGGTATTTTTCCTTTATTACTCACCCAGGCAAAAGAATTTGGTAAATTAGCATTGCGGAAAAAAGTATTAGGAAACAGTAAAATTTAGTCAAAGACACGGAACTCGTTTGCGTCATTTGCGGAGAAAACTCGTTTGCGTCTTTGACTTAAACACACGAATGACATTTGAGATTCACGTCTTTAATTTAAATATGCTCTAAGCTGATATAACCTTAAATTAACTCTAATAACCCTGAATTAACCTTAAATACAAATCTCAAACTCCTAATCCCTGATCCCTGACTATAAACACTAACTCTAATTTCAAACCTCTTCTAAACTCGTAATCCTCCCAAACTTTTAAATCCAAACCCTAAACTTTTAAATCTATACCCCAAACTCATAATTTGTAATCATAAACCCTAAATTCTTGAATTCAAACCCAAAATCCATAATCTCTAATCTTAAACTATAAATTCTTAAACTCAAACTTCAAAGTCATAATTCCCAACAATAAACTGTAAACTCTTAATTCCAAAATCTAAACTCATAATCTCTAACCTTATACCTGAAATTTTTAAATCTAAACCTCAAATTCTAAATACAAACTTGTAATTCTTAAATACTACTAATACTAAATTCAAACCCCAAAAACACAAAGAATAAAAATGGACAGGATATTATTAGGTTTAAAAAATCATAAAAGCAACATTAAAATTTATTTACAATGGTGTAATATTTTAACATTGTTTTCATTTTGTTTATTATAATGTTAGTTAATTGATCTTTATAATAACACAACATAACAATATGCCACATTCGTTCATTTGCCATATTAATTAACCTATAAATTTTTGTTTTGCAATTATAAACAACTTGTTGTCACTGATCGCATATTCACTTGTAAATTTATGATTTTATATTCTACATACTTGTCGAAAATAAATTTGAATGTTCATAATATGTAAGACAATATTAAAATCTCACCTTGACAAGTCCAAAACAATTATAAAAGAATAATAAAAACACAAATGCATAACTAAGAGCTCATTTGGTATTTTATTAACAGTTGCTTTTCAAAGTATTTTTTATTTAGAAATGCATCGAAATAATTTTAATATTTTTAACATTAGTGCATCAAAACGATCTGAAAACACAAAAAAAAACCAATTTGAAACAAAGAAAAATAAAATAAAATTAATTTTTTAAAAAATAATTTTGAAATAAAAAAATAAACAGACTCTAAAAAAATAACACGACATAATTCTATTGTACATATATCCTAGTCTATCTATGTCTACGATGATGAGCCAATGGGTCAGCTTTATCAATAGCATGATTTCCTAGTGTTTGAGTCGTTTCATACACCGACACAACATCGTCTCTCCAAGCATCTGAAATATTGTGCGACATGAGTCAAACTAACGAGATGCATAATAATGAGCAAGTGTGTTATCTTCAATTTCATGAAGACCACTAACAGTTTCTCGACCATCTCGTAACAAATTGTCAACCAGATTTTCAGCAAATATATTTATTAATCCATAAATAAAACACATTTAGCATCACATATTAATTACAAAATGTATGAAGTACTTACAACATTTTGCATCCATGGTGCATATGACTCATACTCGCATAAAGGAACCTGCACCGAGTTTGGTGTGATGATATGTTGTATTATACACCAATAGCACTCCATGTATTCATCATCTGAAATAATAAATCACACCTCTATAAAGATATCATCTCTTCGTGCATCCCACTGCACTATGTAATGGAGATTATGGGTCATCCAATTATAATCATCATGTTTATCCCGTCAACTAATAGCATGTGATGTGTCGCTTATATTTATACCAATAACATTATACGATTCAGGCAAGCAACTCAACATGCTAAAAAAAGATGAGTGAGACCATTATTGTCCATATATCGACATTCATAACATCAATTGCATGGAAACCATACTCAATTAAAACCTAAATTAGCTCAATTATCTCAATTCCAATAAAATATTTAATTATGATAATTTATCCCAAAACTTAACTCAAAACCTAATTGCTATTATTTCGACATTCATAACACTGCTTGCATGAAAATATACCTAATTGCATCAATTAAAATCTAAATTACCTCAATTCAAACAAAATATCCAATCATTCCAATTTATCCCAAAACTCAATACAAACCCTAATTTCTTTATTTTACAAACCTTAATTTATCTAATTTGAACCTAATTAATTCCATAAATAACATCAATTGCATAAAAACATACCTAATTGCTTGAATCAAACTCTAAATTATCTCAATTAAAACAAAATACTCAATTATCAAACACCACACAAACAATATTAAATCAAAATTAAGAATCTCATAATTTAACAATGACAACCATAAAATTATGAGAAATGTAGTGATTTTACCTTAATTTATCGATGACTTATGGTGGTTCGATCAATGGTTATGGCAGGGAGACTGAATGAGGATATTAAACTAACAGATTTTATTGAAAAAACGCTAGAAAGATGCGAGGAGATGAGGGAAAGAAGATTTCGGTGTTTTGGTAGATGATAGGTGGTTGTTTTCGGTGATTTGGGGCAGGAGAGGCTGGGTGTTTTAGGTTTTGATGGGTGATGAGCGGCGACTATAGGAAGAAGAAGAAGAAAATGCTAGGTTTTTATAATAATCGAACATGCGATTCTAAATGTTGATTTTGTTATGTAACAATGATTCAGAATCATGTCGTTGAATAAAGACGTGATTAATAAACACGTCTTTGTTCAAATCATACTACTTTTCAAATATTTTTTCAGCATGTATTATTTTGCCAAATTTGTACTTAAACAATGTTGTTGTGCAAAAAAAAAAAATATCATAGTTCATCCATTAAAAATATGGCCCCTCCATTACATATTATTTTTTTATTTTTAATTTGAGAAGTGTGACATGTCATACACACAAAATAACATTTTTTAAAAAAATTCCCTCTCTCTTGTTTTAATTTTCATAAAACTAATGATATTACAAGTTAAATAGTTTATACACTAAAAATTTATAAATGAAGCATACATGAGATTCTCACTTGTAGATTTTAATATGTATGTGTGTGTCAGTGTTTTAGAGATGGATTTGTTATTTTCAAACTTATGATGATTTTTTTGTTTATTTATCTTTATTCTAAAGAGATTGAATTTTAAAAAAAAAAACCATTAGTCATTCGAATTACACCAAAACACATGTTATTATGTATTGGAATAATGAAATGATCATTATACCCTTCTTAAACAAAATCAGTTAATTAGTTATTAGGGATAATACAATCTTTTTCATATGATCCATGTCATTATCATATTAATTGAGAACAAATCAGTCTTTTAACATTTTAGAAGCATAATAAAATGATTTAAATACTCTTAAAGAAAAAAATTTGAAATAAGATCCAGGGGTTTTCAGTCTTTTAACATTTTGATAGCATGGTAGAATGACTACATTGCTTTAAAGGTATAAATTCAAAACTGACATCCAATGGAATTTTAATATTTTCATCATGGTTATTTAGTCATAATCAATGTCAATAAGGGCAAATTTAGTCTTTTAAAAAATATAAATATAATTAAGAAAATAAAATTGTTGGGAGGCATGCAACACATGCACTAGTAAATGGGAGGCGCTCGTTCTTTGAACGACACATGCGGTGTCTTTTAAGAGTCAAACACCACCTTTCATGACAGTGTTGAAAGCGTCACGACATCCTTTTCTCGGTGGTCAAGAGTGTGTACACGACAACGCAGCGGTTGAGCTCTGGTGGACGTTTTTATCGTTTTCTCTCCACTTTCTCTCTCCTTGCCTTGGGTTTCGTGCTAACCCTTTTAAAAAATAGATTTGTCTTTTCTATTTGTATTTTTATCAGTTTGGAACTCATTTTTCTATATTTGTTTTATTTTTAATTTTTTTTAAGTTGATTTTTATTTTCAATTCTATCCCTTAGTATTTTATTTCATTTAGTGTTTGTATCAATTTAGTCCTTATTCTTTTTATTGTAATTTTTTAAATTATTTTATTGGTTTTTTTCAATTTCATCCCTCAACATTTTATTTCATTTAATTTTTTATCCAATTTAGTCCTAATTCTTTTGATTGCTATTGTTTTATCCCTTATTTTTTAATTTTTTCCCTCATTATTTTATTTCATTTAGTTTGTAAACAAGATTTGATCATCATTCTTTTGATTGTTATTTATTTTGTTTTTTTAATAGACTTCTAACTAACTATTTCCTAGTTATTACACATGTTCTTATTCATCAATTAAACTCTTAACTACTATTGTTATTCATAACCCTACGTGACTGAATTATCAACAACTAGTTTAACTTTTCCTTTGCTTCGCTTGATTGTTACTGCATGTAATTCTTATACTGCTTGTCACTATCACTGCCTTCATGTTGGATTGTAATAAATTACATGAATCTTGGATTGTCCCTCGCAGGTGTCTTTGTTTTTCCCTTTCATATTTGCTAATGCATAAGAATTTAGATAAGTCCAACAACTATGGTCGATGGTAAAAAATGGTAAAAAGTTCTTAATATGGTCGATGGAGGCATGATTGCTTTGGAAGATTTATTTAAGAGCTTACACCCAACTTATCTAGTTTCAAGACATGCTGGTTTAAATCATCTAGGTGGTGACCTAGTAGTAAGAGTTTGGGATCAAGAGGTTTGCTTCCTCTATGGTCTTAAGTTCGAGCCCTGTGGTTACTCATATGATGACCACTAGAGGCTTACATGGTCGTTAACTTCAGGGCCTGTGGGATTAGTCGAGGTGCGTGCAAGCTGACCCGGACACCCACGTTAAACTAAAAAAAAAATTACATTCTGGTTTAAATCTCTCTTAAATGAACTAGTGGCTTGATTTCTTTTGCATTTGTTAGGGTGAAGATGGCTCTGCATTTTTCCTTTACGCACATCCACCATGGTCCGTAGGTGGGATCTTGGATGTGCCATTAAACTGTTTATTCTTGTTTTGCAGCTGAAGAATAGCGTTGTTAATGGCATAATTGTCGCATCCGGCTCGACTTGGTAGGTCAATTCAAAACTCGAGTGATGTAGAGTGTCTATTTTATTGAAAACCTGAGTTTATAATTCCAGAAAAAACCAGTCGACTAACTTAGTGGAGGGTCCTCCTATATTCTAGATGATTGTTTTGTTTTTGTTTGATTGTATCGGTTTAGGATTTATCATGCGGTTTGATAAAAAAAATAACCTCAGCTGGGGTAAGAACAGAAGCCTTTGTATTTTGAATTCTTCCTTTCTGATATTCAATAATGTATGAGCAGGGAATGCTGGGACCAACCTCCCTGCTGCTATGCATATATTTTATATCATGTGTTGTTGAGTGCGTTTTGAATTTTTTTTCATTTAATTATATGACAATAACGATGGATTTCTGTAATTAAGAAAAACAATGATTTCAATTCCATAGAAAAAATGTGATTTTTAGGCTAAATTCTCCTCTTTTTTGTTAATATCTTTTTTTGTACAAAAAATATATTTTCCAGCTATGTTTTTTATTGAATAAAAATTGAAAGCAAATAAAAAATTATTCAAAAAATTAAATAATCTTAATTAAGAAGAAAAGTGTATCTCTTTAACCAAAAACCTGTTCCTTTATTCACATGTTTTATTGACAAAAACATATATTTTTTATTAGAAGTATTGTTATTTAAATAAAAAATTATTATTATCATAAAAGTAAGCTTCATATAAAAAAAATCATGATTTGATAAATTTAATATGAATGTATAAAATATATATAAAAAATAAATTTGAGAAAAAAAATAAAAAAAATTACAATAAAAAAGCAATAAAATGAATATTTCAATCTCGCTGAATATTCATGAGTAAAGTTTGTAGAAATTTTTATATGTTAGGTTTATATATAATTACTCAAAAAAAATTGGTAATATTACCATAACAGGCATTAATATTATTTGACAAAAAATAAAATAATTGGATAATTATTTAAATATTATTATCATAAATTTATTTAAAGAGAATCTTATTATGAAAAAAAAAAAAAATTATATATATATAAAGGTCATTATGTGCAACAACCCTTAATTTATATTTTCATTTTAGACAAGCATCGATTTTAAAAATTTTAAAAACATAGCATTAGAATGTAAAGATAACCATATTAATTCTGTGAACTGATCATCATGCAAAAGACCATGCAATTACTAAATTTATTTATTTTTAACAAAAAAATTTGTAGTATTTCTTCTATTCAAAACACTACCAAAATAATTTTTGTTTTTATATTAAATCCTATAAAAAACAATGTGTGTATTCCTTTCAAATCATTCAAGGTGGTCTCGGGCTCATCTCTCTTCAAAATATATTCTTAAATCCCAATATTTTCATAATACACATCCCACACAATTCATACAATACACAAGAAAATGAAGATGTGATGATCCAAGGACCATCAAGGGATGTATATGAAGTACTTGTAAAATACAATTAAATTATAAAATATAAATATGCATGTACTATTATAATTATACATTTAGGACTTTTTAATCTCTTAGATCTCCAATCTTTATATCGACTATCAAATTTATCCTTCCTTACCATTCACAATATTCAATCTTTATTTCTACTTGATACCCTTAGTTTCATTCAAACACAAAAATAAACATTGTTTTAGAAAATTTTGGATTTAATTTATATAACTATATCTTTAGTTTAACAACATATATTACTGATCTTCACAACATTCTCCATAGCTTCCCAGCAAACGACTCAATCCTTAGGATCTTAATGTCTTGCCTCAAAAGTGGATAAATCCTTATAATACATTATCCCACCCACAGGCAATTCAAATCTCGAAATACTTTATCCTGCCCCGAAAGCAAATCAATTCTTCAATTTCCCCATCCTATCTTATAGGCAAACCAATTCTTGAAATTTATTATCCTATCTCGAAAGGAATTCATTATTGTATTTATTATCTTGCTCAAAAGGCAATTCAATTCTCAAATTTTATTTTTTTTTGCTCTAAAGACAATTCAATTCTCAAATTGTATTTTCTTACCCTGAAGCAATTCAATTCTTAAAATCTACTATCATACCTCAAAGGCTTGCATTGTTTTAAAATCATCAATTTAAAAAAATAAAATCATTCAGGGAGTAGAGACAATCCCTTACTTACAGCTCTTGAGACATGTGCTCTTAAGAGTATCGACTCCACTCTAGATGAACCCCTAATAACACCAACTTCTCACTAGTCAAATTTCCAATTTCTTTAATAAACATTTCCTTAAATTTAAGCATTCATTTAAACATACATTCACACTAACTTTTCTTACAATCTAAATTACACATTTGCACTCGTATACTCCTTGTAAATCATATTCCAATTTACCTATATAAATTTGTACTTACACTATTCATTCTTACAACACCACCAAAACATCGACACTAATTAAATCTCATTGTAATAAGTCTTCGTTGACATATTCTTAACAATTTATAAAATACCATAACCCAACCCAAACTTTTTTAATAACACAATTAAATCATCAATGTTAACATTATCTAGTTTATGTTACAACCCCACTATTTTCCTTTACCTTTGGCCAGCCACCCAAGCACACAATTTACCTCATTCCATTTGATTTTTTTTCCTTTCATTTCCACCCTTAATCCCATTATTTAAACCAATATAAATTTATCAATATACAAGATCTCTCCCAACACTATTTCAACATACACTCTGATTTATACATTATCAGGGATTTTCAATCCTTATGAAATTTTAACAATATAAATGAAATTAAATCAAGAAAGATACTTTACCTACATCAATTAATCAAGTTTGCCCAGTTCCTCTTGCAATCTCTTCCAAAGATTTCTTCATTCACTCTTCAAATCACTCTTTCTCTCTCTACCTATATTATCCACGTCACTCTATCTTTTTTGGACTTACTTGATTCTTCAAATCCTAGCTCAACACCTTCATGAAACAACTTAGCTCTTTTGATTGAGAAGTGCAAAAGAAAAAATGAGAAGAAATAAATAAATCTAGCTGGCTCATTATTTAAAAGAGGGAGGGGTTGTTTTTGTTTTATTTACAAAAATGCCACTCTCTTAATTATTTAAGGTCTAATACAAATAAATTTTTAATAGTAAATTTTTAACTTACCATTTCTCATCGTGATTGTTTTCGTGTTTGCACACAAACACAATGAATATTTAAATTTCTACACCTTACATAAAATTTATTTTTTTATTTTCATTTTATTTTTTTGACAGGTGTTTACACTATAAAAAAAGCCAAACACCTATAAATAAAAATCTCAATCCCGCGCTCCTAGATTTCTTAGAGGGCGGACACGTTGTCCGCCTTTGTTTTTTAAAATTGAATGGATAGCTTAGATAAATAACCCATCATCCATCTACAGTATTATATGGCTACCAAAGGTGGTTTTATTATCTAAAAAATCAGGTCCAAGTTTTTTGATCCTAAATGCCCAAATCTTTATCATTTTTAACTCAAAAACACAAAAATAAAACATGACATGGACCTCTAAAACCTCATTTCTAATTATAAAATATATTTTAATCAAACTAATAATTTAAAATCAAATCAAAAAAATTATCAAGCATCGATCTACATTGTTGGATATCATTGAAGGTAGATCACCTTCATTAAGTTATTTTTCTTAAAATATTACAGATACCAAAATCATAGTTATTTGTGGCTAAAATATGGTCACTTTTGAGAGTTTTCGCTCTCAATTTTTTTTCTTGATGATTTTCTGTTTCCTTCAATGTTTATGGATTGAAATGAAAAATAAATAAAGTTTTATGATTAAAATATAAAAATTAAAAAAACTAAATGTGTGAAACATGAAATTTAAAACTATTTAAGAACAATTTAAAATTTAATTTTGTAAAACTGATTTTTAATTTGACGTAGAAATATTTAATAAAATATAAGGTAGCGAGATCATACAAATTAAAATAAACATCAGTATATAGAACTGTGTCAACGATGAAATTAAAAAGAATAAAGTTAAGCGAATGAACTGTATAAAGAAAGAAATTTAGAAATCAAGAAGGAAAAAATTGACTCTTAACAGTAACGTGAATAGTGAAATGTCAAGAGTCCGCAGATGATCAAGGGTTTGTTATTTGTTAATGTTAATTATTCCCCTCTAGAAATTCGCACGTGAGAGAGAGAGAGACAACGTAAGGGCGTGCATCATCGCACGACACGCAGGCAGAGCAAAACGCGAAAAGTAGAGAAACGAAACCCGGACGCGTTCCCGATAAAAAAACCGGATTTGATAATCGCCGATAGGTCCGGGACCTTTTGTAATTAGAAGGTAGTTGTTGGTGTGTTGTTTTTTCCTTCTCGAAACAAGCAAAACGCGTTCGAAACCCTAGTTCATCCCCAATCTCTATTTTTTTTACTGAATTTTATCATCAAAATACGTAAGTGTTTTTGATTTTATTTGATTTTATTTTCTAATCTGTTCGTTTTTGTAATTAAATGATTATGCATCTAAGATTGATAATTCCGATTATTCAAGTTGTGTGGTAGGTTTATTTTTCAATAGATCGATCGCTGTTCCGTGACTGTACAAGCTGGTGTGCTTGCTTTGCTTATCTACTAATCCGCGGTCTAGTTTTGGTTTTTTGGACGTTGAAAGATGGATTTAGTTGCTAGTTGCAAGGTAATTTAGCAGCTCTACAAATTCATTTGCTCTATTGAAATTGACTTTACTGTGCTGTCGTTGGTTTTGATTTAGTTTCTTCTACCAGTACTAGTGTAAATGGTAAATATCAATTAGCAGAAGAGGAATGATATTTGTCCATTAGTCATGGTTGAATTAACTTAATTTTTATTTATTAATTTCCATGTGCCTACCACTAAACATACCCTACGGTGGTGCAACTCCTAGATTTGTTGGTATATGCTGAAATGGCTCTAATTCTTCGCCTGTCTGATAATGGAAATCACATTTGAATTTATCAAGTGGGTGCTTTATTTATATATCACTTCCTTGCATCATTGTTACAAAAGCAAAGCAAGTTTGAAATGATTTCTACTTAATATTATTGATTGATTTGGGCTGCATCTTCAAATCACCTCTCATGTGCTTTCTCATTTTGAATATCAGTGTCGTGATATCTACTTTCTTTTGAAGTTGTATGCACCAATTGTTCTCATACTGCTTTTCTTGGTTATGGAACCTAAAACTCTACTCATACATTCACTGGATGAGAATTTTGAGATAAGTTATCAGGTTGCAGCCCTCACAACTTGAACCTTTGTTTTTGTGGTTGTAAGTCCAGGACTCCGTGTGGCCTGTGTATGAAATGATATTTCCTATAGAACTTAGGGAAACCACTTCATTTGCAAGAGGCTTTCTCTATGCTAAAATTCTCTAATATTAATTCCAAAAATTGCTACTCTGTTTCAAAAAGTCTCTAATATTAATTCTATATAATTTTGTTTTGGCCTAAAAAACTTGCTACTCCATCATTGCACCTTGCAATGGTCCTTCCTATCACTGGAGTCATTGAGTAAATTAATAAGAGTTTGCCCCCTATACTATTGAACTCAGAATTGGAGCCATTGGTCTTTCTTTGTGGCTCTGCTCCCTTCTCATGCTGTTTAGGCATCAGAATATCCTGTAATCAAGCAGTTTCTATCTTTTGCCGTGTTTTTTTAGCGAAGAGATTATGAATCACTTTTTTTAACTCTCTCTCTCTCTCTCTAGGATAAATTGGCATTTTTTCGAATTAAAGAGCTCAAGGATGTCCTGACTCAGTTAGGTCTTTCAAAGCAGGGGAAGAAGCAGGTAAATGGCGCATCTTGTCTCTGGCTTAATTTTCTTGTATATGATGCTTGAAATTGCCATGACGTAATGGTACTGGATAAACTTTAAGCTTCTGTTGTATTGACAATCAGTATATTGAATTGGACCGTGAAAAAATAGAATAGTTGTGCCTATATGCTGTCTTAAGATTTACAAGACCATCCCTTGCCTTTGGGTGCACGTGATGGTTTTGTGTTCTCATTGCCCGCGAAATAATGATTTCTTCATAAACTCTATATGCTTTTGACTGTATGTGGCATGTACTGCTTATGACTCGTGTATATGATTGTGCTGTAATTTTAAATGTGTAGGACCTTGTTGACCGGATATTAGCCATTCTCTCTGATGAACAAGGTAAATTACTCCCACCTTGCAATATTGTTGTTTGTAATAGAGACAGTTTTTATAATTTTGAACATGTAGACTCTCTCTTACAGGTTACTAGAGACATGAAACCCTTTATTGAAGGCCATTTGAGAAATATTTTATCTTTGTATTCTATCATCATTGCTTTTTCCCCCGCTACCAAGTCAATGCTTTTGATTTTAGTGTTTGATGCTCTGTATTTGTTTTTTGCAATGTTTATTATCTCTATCAGTGTGATACGCATATAGTTATCTTTTACATATGCTGCATAATTAATGGGGACTACCAACTAGGAAACTTGTAATACCACCACTTGGGGATTCTTGGATTCGATCTCTGTGAATAACTTCTTCATGCTAAATAAAATGGAATGCTCATAACTCTGGTGTCACATAATCTTAATTCAGCAGGCTTTAATGGATGTTTTGCGAACTCTAGAAATTTATTGATACATGTTAAATGGAAATAATGTGCAATTAACTCTTAATTTGAATTTTTGGGATTGAGCAATGAGATTTCTCCGATTATTATTCCCCCAAATTTAGGTATATGTTTTTATTGATGGTGTGGATCTAATATCCATAGCTATGATTTTCTTTCATTTTCATAAACTTTTTTATGTGAGAGGTGTGATCCCAAATCCCCATCAATCGTCCATCTCAGATTTCAATTTCATGGGATCTTCTTCCCCTCCTTCCCTCTTTTTTTTTGTTCTTGATGATTGGGTGTGGATATGAATGGTTGATAATCATAGAGTTTCTAATGGGTTGTTGAGCATCCAGTTTATGATCAACATGTTCAAACTCTTTCTCGTGCATGGCTTTGACTTTGTGATAGTTTTGGAATAATAAACTTGAGTTTTTATTTTATCTGTAGTTTCCAAGTTATGGGCAAAGAAGAGTGCCATTGGAAAGGAAGAGGTGGCAAAGCTAGTGGATGACACATACAGGTTCATCATTGCTTGCAACTCCATGATTAGAGTCTGCAGTTAGATTTTGTCTTCTCTTTTCTGTTTAACGTGCTAAATTTTTTTATAGTATTTGCATGCTTCATGAGGCCCTCTAGCTAACTTTTTTCTTTCTGGGCAACCATTAATGCTCTTGGAGGTCTTGCTTTTATGCTGTTTGTTGACTTACTCCATCTGATCTCATCTCCAGGAAAATGCAAGTGTCCGGGGCCACTGATTTAGCATCACGGGGACAGGTTGCTTCTGATTGCAGTAATTCAAAGTTTAATGGTGAAATGGATGATCCATCTCACTCAGATACAAAAGTTCGCTGTCCATGTGGAAGCTCATTGGAGACAGAGTCAATGATTAAGGTTAAAAGATCCTTCTCTCTAGTAAATTTCCATTCTTTATAAGCTGTAGTGTATGCCCGATGGATGATTTGCTGGAAGTTCTTTTACTTCTTAAGCATCTGAGGCATGGTCTAAGTTTGATTAAAACCAAGACTCTGCATTTTAAGCACATGGATTGCAGGTTCCATGTTATAGATTGCTTTCTTGCTTAATTGGATGTGCTACTGTGGGATCTAAATTGATGCCCTCCTTTATGTAGCCTAATCTCTATACTTCATTCTTATACGTATACCATCCCCATGGATTTTTATGTTTGCATTTCTAGTTGCTGGAAATTAATAATCACAGTATAGCAAGCTCCTTTGACAATTTTGTTCACCAAAATTCTAACATAATTGATTGCTTCTCAAGAATGTTTAATGCTCCGTGTGTGATTTTTCTGTTGAGTTATTAGATTATGTTGAGCTCCAAAGTATATTTACACCATTCTTTTCCAAAACCTTTCACAATCAGTGCTGACTGCTGAGGCACAATGGTGCTATTATATATGTTTTCAGTGCATCACATTAATTATTGGCAAATATTTTGTTTAAAGGAAGTGCTAAGGGATCATTTGCAGAAACCTTAATAGTTCTCATCTATGCATGTGTACACAATGGCAGGATTTGCTACTCTTTTGTGCTATTTCTATTCATTGTTGAAGAAGAAGCATGCATTAATAATGGATGCATAAGCTGTTTTCTTTTCCCCTTTTTCTTCACTACTCTTGCACTTAATTCTATCCTAAAAGCTTTTCCAATCTGCCTTGCCCCTATTAATTTTATTTTCTTGTAATTGACAGTGTGAAGATTTTAAATGTCACGTCTGGCAACACATTGGTTGCGTTATAATTCCAGAAAAACCCATGGAGGGCATCCCACAAGTTCCTGATGTGTTCTATTGTGAGATATGTCGACTAAGCAGGGCTGACCCGTATGTATCATATATGTTCTATCCTCTTTTGCTTACTGTTTTATGTGTGGAATGAAATGGTTCCCCTTCCTTCTCCAAGATTACATGCTTCTTTCTTGTTGGCAGTGTAACATCACATTTCAGCTACAATTTAACTTTTGAGATTTACGCATCAAACCATTAAATGCTTTCATGATTTTTCTGAACTTGTTTTACTATCACAATGCTTCTTGTTGGCAATGTAACTCTTTAATTTGGTTTAAAGCAAAGTGTGCTTCCCTACCTTGGTGCATAAAAATGTTAGCCAAGTGCTAGCAGGGAAATGAATTTGTCTAGATAGATGAGTGGTGAGGCCTTTCAAGGTAAGAAAGAATTATGGTGATATTCTAAGCAAGTTGGAGATGCCATCAACCTGGGATAAGAGAACAAGCTACTTTGTATATTGTTTGGTCTTATGAGCTATTACAGAGGATAAATTGATCATAGTTAAGGGATGGTGAGGGCTAAAGTGGTGTGGGAAAAGTAGGGAAATAACATATAGTTGGAAATGAGAGGCTAGAATTAAGAAAGATTGAAGTAGGAAGAAATAAGATTTTGTGTCCGTGGAGAACCTTGGATGTAGATTTTGACAAAGAAAAGGCTTTGGTAAAACATAGGATATGTTTGCCTATATTATCATGAAAAGTGTGATAGTTCTATGCAGAACACAAGTATCCTAATGAGTGTGCTATTTGTCTAGCGTAACCGGGATAGTTTTACGGGTGTCCTCTATAAATCTTTTAAAGAATGACAGTTTAATGCCTTGTTGGGCCAAAGAGACAAATTAATGCTGTGTGCATGCGCACCTCGTGTGTGCACTTGTCTCCCCTTCCAGCATGCGGGTTAACATTCAAGAACTGGAGCTTAATGAGGTTTCTTGCTGTCATGTATCTTGGTATTGTTTGAAATATATCTATGTGTTTTTGTTAATCTTTGATCTTTGTTTGTTTGGTGTCCTGATTAATCCATCCCTTTACAATTCTGCTATTTTGCATTTTTATGTAATGTTTTTGGAGCGTTTTTTTTTTTTTTTTTTTAATATCTGTCTCCATCTACAGCTTTTGGGTTACAGTTGCACATCCTCTATGTCCTGTAAAGCTGGTTGCTACAAATGTTCCAGCTGATGGGTAAGTCAATGATATATGCCATCCTATATCTTACTAATGATTTGACGTGCTAACACTTGTGTTTGGGTTGGAGGTAATTACTACCCGATGTTCACATAATTCGTTGAAAAGATATTCAATAAAATGATTTGAACTGCATTTACTGTTCGTCTTGGTAAATTCAACATGTGGAGATTACGTTCAAATGCTTTTATTTTGTGAGCCTGATTTCATCACTAAATTGTTTGGTTGCTGAATCCCTAGCAATGAATATTATTGAAACACCTGTATCATGGTGTTATATATATTTCAATGCCTGTTTGGGGCAGTGGTGCAACCAGAGTTTCATGAAATTTTGAAATTTTTTTCTTCAAAATAATTTTTTTTTCTTGGATCGTTTTGATGTGCTGATGTCAAAAATGAATTTTAAAAAATGAAAAAAAACATTACTTAGATACATTTTCAAGCGAAAAACACTTTGAAAAGCAACCTCTACTATTCTTCCAAACAAGTCCTCAATTTTATGTAAATTGCAAGAAAGTCATGGTCTTCCTTGTGGCACCTGCTTGTGAGACAAACAGATGATAGCATTGGTTCTTTCCATGACCCGGGTTGTAGGGAAAGACCAGGTTCATGTTCTTCTAACTTCTAAGAGCTTGAGCACCTCTTCGCATGTGAATGCGACTTACCAGGAACATCTTGTGATAAGGTTACACGGGAAAAAAAGATTTTAGATGACTTGAAGTGGTTTTTACCCCCTTTAATTTTGGGATTGGGAAGGATATAAATATCTGGATGATATAGTTTTTGCTTCTGTTTTAGTTATGCAGAAGAGAGGAGATATTTGGTGTATTATGCTGGTAATAATAATTGTTTGGTTGATAAAGTTTGTATCCACAAAAGATTGTTGATGTGGTAAGTTCTGTGCTTATGGTTGTTACCTGGGCCAGACCTTTTTTTATTAGAGCAGTGCTGCTACCTTTTTGATGTGATGATACACTACGCGCATGCTACATGCACCATAATAATAGTACTTTACTTGTTGGAGTTAGTATTACAGTTGGCTGTTCTTTTATCACCCAATCCCAACTTTCTTGAATTAAGGAGGTCAACCTGTTATGAAGACCTCATGCTTGTATAATTGTGCCTTATTTGATATTTTAATATTCAACATTTTCCAGTTCAAGGCCACTGCAGGGTGTGGAGAAGACATTTCAGCTCACTAGGGCAGACAAGGATCTGTTGGCAAAACAAGAATATGATGTTCAGGTTGGTGGCTGCATAAAATTTCATATTTTAGTAAGTTATTGATGTGCTAACGGTCTGTTGGTAATGTTGTTACTATCTAGGCCTGGTGTATGCTTTTGAATGACAAAGTTTCCTTTAGGATGCAATGGCCGCAGGATACAGATCTCCAGGTTAATGGTATGAAGTTGAATTTTACTTCCACTAATCTGTTGATATCTCTCTTATTCCTTATGTTTGAAATCAGTAGCGGTTTAGAAGCATTTATGCGACCCCCCACCCCCCCCAAAAAAAAAAAAAAAAAAAAAAAGAAAAAAAACTTCCTTTTTCCCCCCAACAAACATTGTCAGAAAAGCCATTTTTACATTTGCTCTTGACGCTACATCTTTATGCTGCTGTGAAATATGTATTATGATGTTTCTTTTGGTCCACAGTTTCTGGCAATGGTGTTTGCATATTAAGTCTTAAAATTATGTATGATGTGCAGGCTTGGCTGTTCGTGCTATTAATAGACCTGGCTCGCAATTGCTAGGTGCTAATGGTCGTGATGATGGTCCAATTGTGAGTCTCTGACTCTACAACACAAATTTTCTTTGTAGTTATCAATACCCTTTATCACATGCAATTTATCTCCTAGATAGATATTGTTCTTTGTGATGGCGCATCCTCTTTTTTCAATCATTTTATTGCTCATCTGCAGACTCACAGTTGGATTTGTACTTTGAGACTGCTTTCTGATTTTATATTTATGGGTTCTTTAACTAGGTCACACCATTTGTAAAAGATGGAATCAATAAGATTTCGTTAAGCGGATGTGATGCTCGAATCTTCTGCTTAGGAGTTAGAATTGTAAAGCGTCGAACAGTTCAACAGGTGAATTTAATCAATTTTAATCATATTTTGAATTTGGTATCATTACTTTTTATTTCTTTATTTATGTTGATTGGGAAAATAATTAGGTGGCTCAAGCATTTTGAAATACTGTATTTATAATTGTTAGATATTTTATAAGATAGATGGACTTTTGTAATTTGATATCCTGATAGGCATTTTGTTTTTCCTGAAATGACAAATAAAGGCTGCCGGCAGCTCTCTCTCTCTAAAAAAAAAAACTGATTTGAAGCTTGGTAAATTGGTTTGCATCTGAGAGCCTTCAACATCATATAAACATTAAATTTTAGATATTTTTTGCTGTATCAGAAAGCTTGATCACAAATAGTCATTTTTTATCTTGTTGGGAATGCATCAAAAAGTCACTACAGGTAGTTGTACTGATTAGACATTGTTTGTGTATATGCTATTTTTACTGTCATTCCTTGTGCTGCATATATGTATACATGCATTCAGATATAAATGTACCCCACACATATAATACACGCATATGTATGTGTCTGTACATGTGTATGCATATTTCAATTTTGGTACTTGTCAGTTTAATACAACTAAATTTTGTGGCTGTGGTTGACATATTTTTGCTTTTGTATATAATGAGCTACAATAAAAGCATGTGTCATCTCTTGCTCTACCTGAGGAATCATCTTTCCATGCTTCATATTCTGCTTTTTGCTTTAGATACTCAACTTGATCCCTAAGGACTCAGAAGGTGAGCGTTTTGAAGAAGCACTTGCTCGTGTTTGTCGTTGTGTTGGTGGGGGAACTGCAACAGACAATGCTGATAGCGACAGTGACCTGGAAGTTGTTGCAGATTCTTTTGGTGTCAATCTTCGTTGTCCTGTATGTTACATCAACATTAATCAAGTTGCGAGTCCATAATTCCATGCATGCATGTTGCACTGCACTATGTTCTATGCAGGGTGAATATCAGATAATCATCATCTTGAATATTGGTCCCTTCTGCTGTAGTTGGGAATTGATGTATCCTAAATTTGATCACCTGATGTCTGTATCTTGATAATAAGGGATGCAGCCACCTTTTGTTGCAATGCTTGGTGGGGTTGGGTGTGTGGAATAGGTAGTCGTCTTTTTTTTTCATGGATAGTATTTGGTTACTACAAGCAGGCAGGGTATTATTTACCATAAAGGCATTTAGTAGGGTTTGGGAGGGCTGTACAGGAGTGACAAAAACTACAGTGGAAAGGATCATGCAGTTCTTTTCCTTAAGCATGCTGTTTATGATCATTGCTACTGGGATGACAGGAAAATAATGTTCCCAGAGTTTGGTTTTGTAGTCTAGAATATTTCTTGTATGTTCAACAGTATGTTTCATGGAAGTAAAATACCTATAATGTGGTGTTTCGCTGTTATGCTTGTGACATCCATTCCAGAACTTATCTTGTATATGGGTTATGTTCAACCTATTATCGAATGCAATTCGCTTTCTCTAGTGATATTATGTTCTTAGGGATGTCCCACTTTTGAAGATGTTCAATGGCACCAATGATGCACATACTCAATGCTTTCTTTCTAAACAAAGTTTATTGTTTCCTCATTATTCAAATTGCTTTATTAAATTGTAGCATTCTTCATTTTTTTTTATTTGTAGCGAGCTTCAAGAAACTAGGATTGAGCTAGTCCTGTCATGAATTCAGTAGCTTAGTCGCTGAAATTGATTTCCATGTGTAGATGAGTGGTTCAAGAATGAAGGTCGCAGGAAGATTCAAACCTTGTGCACACTTGGGCTGTTTTGACCTGGAAGTTTTTGTGGAGCTGAACCAGCGTTCTCGGAAGGTAAGCAAGCAGCTAATCTTTTTTTTTTTTTTCTAAATATATATGCCTTTTTTTATGGGGTTGGAGGTTCCTGTTATATCTGTTTTATATATCTGAGCTACTATTGCTCTCTTTGCAGTGGCAGTGCCCCATCTGTCTCAAGAACTACTCCCTGGAGAATATAATCATTGACCCATATTTCAATCGCATCACATCTAAGGTATCACTTATCCTTTTCTGTTCATCCGAATCCTTAGTTTTAGGGTGTTCATGTATTAAAAATTATGTTCTTGTGGTATAGATGACACATTGCTCAGAAGATATAACAGAGATTGAGGTGAAGCCTGATGGTTCCTGGCGTGTGAAAACAAAAACTGAAGCTGAGCGTAGGGATGTTGGAGGACTTGCACAATGGCACAATCCTGATAGTACTCCCTGTTTCCCTGATGGTGGAGAAATCAAACCAAAAGTGGAAATAGTGAAGCAGACCAGACAGGAAGGTATTTCAGAAGGTAATGCTGGTACTGGTTTGAAACTTGGAATCAGAAAGAACCGCAATGGCATTTGGGAAGTTAGCAAACCTGAAGATATGAACACCTTTTCTTCAGGTAGATTGCAAGAAAACTTTGAACACCATGAACAGAAAGTTATTCCTATGAGCAGCAGTGCCACTGGTAGTGGTCGTGACGGGGAAGATCAAAGTGTGAATCAAGATGCTGGTGGAAATTATGATTTCACAAACAATGGAATGGAGCTTGATTCTTTATCTTTGAATGTATATACGACATATGGATTCACTGACCAAAATTTACCTGTACCACTAGGGAATGCAGAAGTCATTGTTCTTAGTGATTCAGATGATGATAATGATATACTAATTTCCTCTGGATCTGTCTACAAGAGTAATCAAAATGATGGCGAAGCTACTTTTTCTGTGCCCTCTCCTGGAATTGCAGATCCTTTTCCAGAAGATCCTACACTTGTGACTGGTGGAAACTCGTGCTTGGGTCTTTTCAATGCTAATGACGAATATGGGATGCCCCTCTGGTCACTGCCTTCAGGAAACCAAGCAGGCCCAGGATTCCAATTATTTAATTCAGATGTCTCTGATGCCTTGGTTGATTTGCCACATGGTTCTGTTAACTGCCCCTTGTCAATGAATGGCTACACATTAGCTCCGGAAACTGTCATGGGATCTACATGTTTAATCCCGGACTCTTCTATCGGTCGATCAGACATGGATGTGAATGATGGTTTGCTTGATAATCCCTTGGCTTTTGGTGGAGAAGATCCCAGTCTTCAAATCTTCCTTCCAACAGGGCCTTCAGATGCATCAATGCACTCTGATATGAGGGATCAAGTTGATGTGTCAAATGGTGTCCGTTCTGAAGATTGGATCTCTCTTAGGCTTGGTGGTAGTGCTACTAGCAATCATGGCGATTTGGTTCCTCCGACTAATGGACTGAATTCAAGACAGCAGATGCCATCTTCTCTGGATTCTTTGGCTGGCACTGGTTTGTTTCCTTTTTCTTAAAGCTTTATCATTATTAGTTTATTCTTGTGGAGGAAAGTGTGCAAGTCTTACACCCATGTTCATTTTCTAAGCTTTAACGTTCCTCTTACAGTCTTTCAACTCTGATTGTACCCACTTCTGCAGCTTCTTCGCTTGGTATAAATGATGGCAGATCAGAAAAGGCAAGTCGACAAAGAAGCACCTTCTCATTTCCTCGCCAAAAACGTTCTGTAAGACCACGACCGTATCTTTCTATTGACTCGGACTCTGAATGAAGGGAGGTGAATCCTTTTTTGCCGAGATAATTGCTGCTTTTATTTGAAAATTGTTTAGGACAGGAGACCTTTTCTGGGGTGAAATGGTGATTTTCAAGTTGAAGACCTGTATGTAGAATCTGAAGAGAATTGACTGCCGGCATGCAAATGAAGTCTCACATACGGTGGGGGCTGGCGTGGGGGTGAAGATGTTCTGCAATTGACGAGCTGTGGGCGCCTGTGTCTTGTCAATTTGGTGCAGCGCACCATGGTCTCTGATGTTTGATTAATTCTGCAGAAGCTCCTTGCCAATTTTCAAAAAGGCTTTATTCAAGGTGCTGGTAAATTGTACAGTAATCAATTGAATCTTAAAGTCCAATTAAATCTGTTGGTTCAAACCCTTGGATGTTCGGGGTTTCCCATTTAGTAAAATCTTTTTTGGTCCATGTTTAATGATGAGAGCCAAATAACCTGTAAATATCGCACAGATTCAGTTATTTATAGAAATAATACAAAATTTCAAATTGGTGAATTCCTGATTTCTTTCTTCTCTTTCACTTTCCAAAATCCGCTGGCTTACCTGTAGCTGGAGACGGGTAGATACTGTGGTAGCTTCTAATTTTTTTTCTAATATTACATGTATTATGTGTTGTGGAAGTTTTTGTTTTTCTATCCAACCATAGAAAAAACTTGCTTATTAGTATTTATCTTGTATGTAAAAATCCATTTTTCAACATGTTTGACCAAGCTTAATTTATTTAAATATATGTTTTAAAAATTTAAGTAAATTTTTTTTTAATTTATATATATTTTTAAATCTTATATGTAAAAGCTACAGATGCAAAACGCACGTAGTGTGCCTGAATTTTGACGGGACCAAGGTTATTACAATGCAAAATGTCGAATGGTTTGGTATGGTTGGTTCTTATGAATGGTGGACACAAGCGGATAACAATACAAATTATAATAAATATAGTTTTGAGCTATTTATATCTAAATTCAAATTCAAAATAAACTATCCAAACCAGGCTGGGTATGGATTTTTTATCCTCGAACTTGACCTGCTTAATGTTTTGATACTAGTTAGGTATTTATAACCTGAATTCAGAATGTTATAATTTATAATTATTTAGTATATAATTAGCTTGATATACATGTAATTTTTTTAAACTTTAAGGTTATTTATTTATTTCGAGTTGGGTAGATCAATATTTATACTTAACGCAAACCTAACTTTTCACCTTCATGTTTTACCCGAATCCGATAGAGTTTAAAATTATTTTACCTTTTAAATTTAGTATATTGTTTGTTAATATTTTCATGTTGTTGTATTAAGTTGATAAATGTGGTTGGAATGAGAAAAATAGAATTATGTATGTGAAATGAGAAGACATACAATATGATCAAAATGAAAAAAATACAGAATTAAATACTAAGATAGACTTAAATGAATTAAACATGAAAAAGATACGTATATGGACTTAGTTAGTTAAGATGGCAGCTAAGGAATTGCTGATTGCAAAGTCAGCTCTTGTGACGGGACTATGAACTTAGTTAGTCGGGGATCACATCTAAGAGATTGTTGATTATATAGTTAGTCATTGTTATGAAGACTATGGACTTATTTAGCCGAGGATGACATCTAAAAGATTGTTTATTCAACACTTGTATTAAAGACTATAAACTTAATTGGCCGTGGATCTCAACAAAGGAATTGTTGATTTCATAGTATCATAGTTGTTCAGTTGATTGGAGAGTAATATAAATACTTGTTTTAAGGTCATCCATATGAGCAGTGACTTACTTAATGAATATAGATGAAATAAAAACAAATGTTGTTACATGAAATTCTAAAATTTTCATTTAAATAGAATTGATTATGATGGGAAGTAGTAATAAAGGTTATGATATATATACATGTTTAAATCCTTTTTTAGGGAAATATGTATATATGTATATATTATATCCATTCAGGTTCATCACATATATTAGGGCAATGTTGATTTATTTATTATTATTGTATAGTTTTTGTTAGGTATATATCTTTATGTAAACTCTATAGTTTATTAGTGCTTAATAACTTTATTTTGTAACTTTACTTTCAGCATTATGTATATTAATTCCTTTTGTATCTAAAACACACACACACTAGCTATTTAACCTACACTCTGTCATGAGTTGTAATTTTTTTTTTTCAAAAACATATTGGGCATCCAAGCTATTTCGATGTGTTTTCTTACATAAAAAAATACAAAGTTTAAATTAAAAAGCCTATACAAGTATCTAATTAAATAAATTGATAACTATCTATGTAAATAAACAAAAAAAAATCTTTAAGAATAATCAAAAGAGAAATTGAAAAAAATTAAAAGATGAATGTAGATCAAGATATTCAATCACACAAAATAAGATATTTACCTGATTGTGTTTAATGAACTTGTTTATTTAAATTAATAAAAGATAATAGAAATAGAAATATAAATGAAACTGATTGAATAAACCCATGCCCTAAAAAAATATTACGCAAGGACGAATATATTAGAAATATTATTTAAAAATAAATATCTTTTATTTTGAAAAATAAAGTTCATTTTTATAAAATATAAAATATTCATGAATTAGAATAATATCTTAAAAAACTAAACACAAACAAAATAAATTTTTAAAAAACTTATATTAAAAAAAAGTGCAAAGTCCGTGAGCTAGGTCATGGGTCCAAGATAAACTCATAAAAAATAAATTAAAGATAATCACAAAATAAATATTTAGAAAAAAAGCACTAATGCAGAACAATAAGATCGTTAAAAGCCAAATCCTTAACCAATCAAATGTCAAAAGTTGAAACCAGAAAAAAAATCAAATATATAAAAGGATGTAAAAAAACATTAATTAAAAGAATGAGGGTGAAAACAAAATTAATTAGAGGACAATTTTTTTTTTTCAATTGAAGGGTTAAATTGAATTGAAAATAGCTTTAACAAAATGAAAAAAAATAAAAAGAATGAGGGTCAAATTGAAAAAAATAAAAAAAATAAAAAATTTGATTGAATGATGAAATTGAAACACAAAAAAAAAACTTTAACAAAAGGGCCTAAAAAAAAAATTAAAAATCAAAAGAATAAGGACTGAAATGAAAAAAAAACATGTTTATATGGAGATGATTATATTAAAAATAAAAAAGAATAAGAATGAAACAAAAAAGCAAGAGAATAAAGACTGAAATCGAAAACAAATAACAAAGAGGAAAATCATGTACTTTATATGGTAGGAGAGAGAAAAGCAGAAAAAAAGAAACTACCACCATAGACCATCACACACCAAACCATGTGGAAGAGGACACGGTGGCACATCCAAAAAGATAATAGAAGGTTAGGTTTGACCACCGATTGGCGTCGTATGCACTGTCTAAATGACACCAACACCACTCACTCATTGATGAGTGATTAGCACGCGCCAACAACGTTTTTGGTTAAGAAATTAAGAAAGTCAGCATGAAAATACAAAAACACCCCGTGACTGGTAATTACCTAAAAAACCCATGTGGAAGTACAAAAATACCCCTAAATGAAAACCATGTTTTTGTCTTTTCTAAGGTCAAATACGTATTTTAACTATACATGACTTTTCTAATATTTTTAATGTTTAAAAGTTTATGAAGAATTCTGTCGGTATATACCGACCGTATGACCGATGAAATCTATGTCGTTGGTAATTATTACCGACAGCAAAGGTCTGTCGGTATAGACCGATAAAATTAAAGATGAAATTATATCTGTCGGTAAAAATTACCGATAAAAAAATTATGTCGGTAATTCCGTTGGTTTTCAATAATTTTCTTGTAGTGGTTATTGCTTCATGTGAAAGAAGCTTGGATGTTCTTCTTTATAGTTGATATGCAAGTATGCAATGCAACACTTATTGGTCTCACAGGGGTATTCCTTATCATTGCTTTCCTGAACATTGGATGCCAGAATGCCAAATCCACCATTGCTTATATATAATTATGGCTTTGCATTCGAGGAACTAATTAAAGAAATTGTTTTTCTTCTCTTTGAATATATGGTAGATTTGAATCAAATTTTAATCCTAGGAATTCTCTATTTTAATATACTGCTATAAAAACAAATATTGTCGGTCTACCAACAAGCAATAAGAGAAGAATAGGAAACCAATATTTTTTTATTATTGTATGCTTTTTTATTTTTGTGTTGGATCAATTAATTTTTTGCTTGAAATAATATTAAATTATTATTTTAATATACTGCTATAAAAAAATTCTAAAATATATTATTTTAAAATCTTTTAATTAAAGAGCATCACGCTACCGAATAAGCTATTCATCTTAAGCATGATAGAAATCAAAAGGCCCAATCACAAACACCGTCGGGCCTGCTCGTGAAATTAAAAATGGGATGAGCCGAAGTAAGCTGGAGCTTCGAGGTCAGCTTCTAAGCTATTCATATTCGCTGATCTTAACGAGGATTGAGATGGCCCACTTACATTAAGCGTGTTTGTTTGTATTCAGTTCAGTCGAATCCCTTCCTTCATTTGCTTTCCTCTCCTCTCCTCCTTGTGCTGTGTGGTGGCAGATACCTGACTTGAAACCATCAATTCATACACCCAGCCTTGCTTGCTTGCCTGCCTCCGCCTGGTAATCTTCTTAGTCCTGCCTTCTTCTACTTCTATAATTAGCAAAGTGATATTATTTATTTATTATGTATAAAAATTAATTAGCGAAGTAATTACTCGATTCGATTTCTTCTTCTGTCGATCGTCTTCAGATAATAATCTCTTCCTCCTTTCTTCGATTGCATAGTTTTCTTTAAGCTTAGCTTGTTGTCTGTCATGGCGACCACGAACAAGGATGTTACCATTACATCTGGTAAGCTTTCTCCCGTACATTCAATTTCCTGGATGGATCCGTTGCTGTTTTTTTTTTTTTTCCTACGAAATAAACTCGACTGACTCGCTCACTCGAATCGCATCTCATCTAATGCCATCCCATCTCATATTGCTGTGTGATTAGAGGAGAAAACACGTTCGGCTTCGGCAGCAGAAAATAACAGCAAAGACTCCTCTTCTAAATCATCAGTAACCTCCTCAACCTCCGGGGAACAAGGAAGAGCTCCTCCTCCTCAATCTCCTGGACTGGGAGGTGCCTCTGCTGCTGCTGGATTTCCTCCTAATCCTTTTGATTTTTCTGCTATGACCGGCCTGCTTAATGTATGTCAATTTCCGTTACATTTACTAATTTTTACTCTTCAGTTCTTCGCTTTGTTTTCAATTTAAATTTCCGAGTATAAACATTCCATAAGGTATCTTTCTGGCAGTGAAGATCTTGCCTTGTTATTTGCCCACATGTCCTAAGCTAACCACTTTTCACATTGAAGCTCATTTTGTGAACTTGTGTTTACTTCACTCTAAAATATTGGACACTTTCACCATATCTGTCTAAGGGTTTATAGATGTCAATGCTTTGATATATGTAGGACCCGAGCATCAAGGAGTTAGCCGAGCAGATATCCAAAGATCCTTCATTCAATCAGATGGCAGAGCAGCTCCAGAAGACTTTTCAAGGTGCACCAGCCGAAGATGCTATCCCTAACTTTGATACTCAACAATACTATTCAACCATGCAACAGGTTATGCAGAATCCTCAATTTATGACTATGGCTGAGCGCCTTGGCAATGCATTAATGCAGGTATATCTGTTTTTTTTTTTGTTTTTTTTTTTTTTTGCTCGTCTCATGTTCCTATTCATTGTTTAATTGTAAGTCCTGATGAAAGGCTAATTTTCCCCCCATCAATCCTCAGGATCCATCAATGTCTCAAATGCTTGAGAGTTTCTCAAACCCATCGCAAAAGGATCAGATTGAGGAGCGAATGACACGAATAAGAGAAGATCCTTCTTTAAAGCCTATTTTAGAAGAGATAGAGTCCGGTGGTCCAGCTGCCATGATGAGGTTGGTAATCATAATATCTAGTATTTTACTATTGCTTATTAAAATGGGGAAAAACTAGAAGATTGTTGCTATGTTTCTCCTGTCTTGATATTAGCAAAGATGGATTGTATAAGTTGGTTTTATTTTCTCAACTTACTGACACCCAAATTATGCTTGCCTAGGTACTGGAATGATAAAGACGTTCTCCAGAAGTTGGGTGAAGCAATGGGTCTTGCAGTTTCCGAAGAAGCAGGCACTTCTGTGGAAACTTCTGGACATGAGGAAGCAGAAGAAGCAGGAAATGAGGATGAATCAGTTGTCCATCACTGTGCCAGTGTTGGTGATGTTGAGGTAGGGTACAATTCGCTTTTGATTGCCTGCTGCCTTTTTTTGCGGGTTTGACACGCTTAACCTTTATCTATTTTTCCCCTGATGGATGCCACCTTTATTTTTAATTACATCATTTAAATTGTTTTTGCTTTTCTTTCCCATTAAATGCATTGCGTCTTATCTATCAGTTAAAGTGATTGCAGCCTAGACTGGCTGAAAGTATTGAAAATTGTCTAATTACTGTTAATGGAAGTGTTTTGCTAATGTTTTGTGGACTTAATTTTTAACTTAGGAGTGCCCAATTTGATATGATGAGAGAGGATATAGGCACAGATTTCTATTTCGACATACCACAAGACCTACCATCATGTCAGCATTATTAGACAATGATGACCCCTGGACCTTAAGACTTTGATGGTTTCTTCTCATCACTCTCTTTTTAAGCCCATGCACAGCTTTTGACATTTTGAGCTTTGTTGGTAGCTGTAGATACGTGACTTGTTCATGTTCATTTAGCAATTAGTTGAAGCTCCATAACACTTTTAGCTTGATCTTTGGATTAGTTTAAACGTGGAGACCACATGGTGAATGCTGAATGGAAAACTGAATATACATACCTTTATTTTCATTTTTATGTTGGTATTTTGTTCTTTCATCTCTATAGATTTTAGTGACATTGCTTTACTTGGTAAGATGTAGAGCATTTATGTGGCCCTTGACTTTAGTGTATTATATAATTTTTATCATACTTACATGCACACTCGTTATTCATGTTTCCATTAATCTTGTGAATAGTTTGTTGGATATTATGGTCCCCATTGTTCTTCCATTTCTAATGTAAATATCTGAACATGGCCCAATGCTAGTTAGTTCATTTTAGAGAAGTCCAATGACCGCTGACTTGGTCATTTTGACTACATTGGGAGAATTCAATATTTCTCTAAAGTCTGTGGGAGGTGGATCATTTTTTTTCCTCCTTTGATGTTCAATATAATTTTCTTTTGCCTCCATGTAAATATCCAATGCTTCTCTGTTCTATCTATTTAAGTCAGATCAATTGGAGATACCTTTTACAAATTTAGCTGAAAGTTTTATCTGTACTCTCCAATTAGGGTTTGAAAAATGCTCTAGCCTCTGGTGCTGACAAGGATGAAGAAGATTCAGAGGGAAGAACTGCATTGCATTTTTCCTGCGGATATGGGGAGGTATCATTATTTCTAAACCACTGCTCTGTTGTTTGTGTGTGGTGTAGACTCTTGCTTTTTGCCCCTCCCCTCTTAGCGGTTGATCTTGGCTTTTTTGTTATTATCAAAAGACAAGTAATCGTTAGAGGTGACTTCAGGAACCTATTATGGTATGCTGCTAGAAAGAGTTCATGAATACCTGCGCTGGTACTTGGTAGTTGCCATGGCACATTGCAAAAAATGAACTCCCTAGTTGGCTTACAATGATAAAAGGCTAGATGTTAGATTGGTCAGTGATCTATAGCTGACCTCTTGGTTTGGGCCCCTTCTAGTTGCAGAATCATGGGCCGTCACATTATTGGAAATTTATGCAAATTGGTCAAATTGCTATTGTAAGCAACAAGCAGCTGCTTTGAATTTGTTTCAGGTGAAGTGTGCCCAAATTCTTCTCGAGGCTGGGGCAACTGTTGATGCACTGGATAGGAACAAGAACACGGCACTGCATTATGCAGCTGGTTATGGAAGGAAGGAGTGTGTAGCCCTTTTACTGGAAAATGGCGCTGCAGTGTAAGTCAATAGCTCTCAGTTAGGAATGCCCTCCCTTTATGGCTTCATGTGATTTTTCCTGTCCTGACGGAATCTCTCTTTGGGTTAAACTACAGTACACTTCAGAACATGGATGGCAAGACGCCCATTGATGTTGCTAAACTCAACAACCAGCAAGAGGTGCTAAAGTTGCTCGAGAAGGATGCCTTCCTGTAACTTGGCACGTCATAGGACTCGAGCGTTTTAAACAATTTGATGTCTTTATTATCATCTGATTGCTGCTTCTTGAGTTTTGTGATTGGTGGCATAATCATTCTGTCTTGTGTATCTGGGATTAGATAGGCATGCGATGAAATGTTCTATTCCATGCTCCATACATTATCTACAACTGAGAACATCTCGAAAATGGTTTTGATTGGATACCGTATTTTATTTATATTCTTGTTTTAGCATCTGATGCCTGGGTTTTAACATCAACAAATCCCAACATTCATTTTGAACCTTTTTTTTTTGTATTTTAAAAGTGATTTAAAAAAAATAAATTTTTTTATTTATTTTTACTTTAAATTAATTTTTTTTATGTTTTAAGTTGGTTTTGATATATTGATATTAAAAATAAATTTAAAAAAATAAAAAAAATTATTTTAAAAATATTGGTTTATTTAAACTAAAATTATTTTGAAATTTTGTCACAAGATTTCAAAAACCTTGTTTTCTATTGGATTAAAATTTCATGATGATTGGAGATTAGAAAGGCATTTAAATAGGGCGTGGAAGTTAGTATATGAGATTGTTTTTATTTTTCTTGTTGTATTTTGATTTTTTTTTCTATTTAAATTAGGAATTTTAATTTAATTAGTATTTTTCTATTTAGAAATTCTAATACTCGATGGTTTCTTTTAGCTAGGTAAGTTTTAATTAGAAATCATTTTCATCAAAGGATTTTAGTTTTAATTGAAAATCATTTTCTATAAAGAATTTTAGGACTAATATAAATAAGAATGTCTAGTTTATTTTGAAATTGAAGATTATTATTCAGACTTTAAATAAAACACTAGATAATTTTTTTTTTCTAAACAACCTAGGTCTATAACCTTAGAGTTTGAGAACCCTAACTTTTATCCACGCTATACGTCGTGTCAATTAGTACCAAAGTAGGTTAACCTCTTTGATAGATGAAAACAGTAGTAATCCACTCTGTTATGCAGGAGTGGAGGCTTTTCAGGGCATTGTGGGGACTCGAGAGCAAAAATTAGATCGTTTGAAACAGAGGTTTGATCGTTTGGAGCAAACCATGGCAGATCTAGCTTGGCTAATGAGTAACGCAAATAGAGATTGTGAAGAGGGTATGAACTTACCTGGAGACTTACCTCAAGGCAGGCCAACCCCAGACCTATTCTTGAATTTGATGAGATCTCATTCTATAATGGGAGATTTTTAAATAAAAGATTTATCAAGTAGTTAGCAGACCTGAGTCCTGGAAGCTTACTTTTATTTCAACAAGGTTCCTTATCATCAAAAGGAAGGACTTATCATCAAAAGGAAGGACTTGTCGTACACACTTTCTTATGGTGCTAGAGAATGATGGTTTAGATTTTTAGATTTTTAGATTTTAGAACTCTTATTAGTATCCCTTTAATTCGATCTCAGCAAGATTTGAAACAATCAATAATTTTAGAATTTATACAAGATGATTATAAAGAGATTTTATATTGGATAGATGAACAATTGGATTGTTATTATTTGTCTTTTGTTCAACTTTCTAAACGAGCAAGGAAGAAAATTATAGAGAAGGTGTTGACTATTCATAGTAGAAAGTTTCAACATTACAATAATGATAACACAACATTGCTGCAAATACTACTCTACTTGATGTTTCATCTACTAATAATGAAGAAGAAATCAAAGAAGCTCATGAAGTAGTGATTCTTAAGGTCTCGAAGCACTAAAAGAAAAGCTAGAATAAGTTGTTGGAATTGCTCAGGAGGCTAAAGTTGACATCAAATAGGACTTAAGTATGGGTGTGTTTAAACCAAGCATATTCTTATTGGATCAATCATCTAAGATTACCAATCCAATTGATGGTCAAGATGTTGTTGTGAGGGATGACCAAACACGTCAATTAATGTTGCCATCAACTCAAAAGAAATTTTCATATGAGGTTGATTTTTTGGGTCTTGAGAAATAGATTCAGAAATTCTACGTGAATATATCTTTGCTAAAATTGGATTTAAGATATTTGGAACAATCTATCTCATACATATATTGGTGACAATGTTGTATTCAGAGTATTTATTTTATTTGGAGTGGTCGAGTCCGATGGATAACTCAAGAGCGAGTTTTTTAGAAGTAGAGGGGATTGATATGGGCAAATTTCTTCAATATTATTGATACAATAATATTTATTGCATTATTTCATTGACGATAAAGGGTTTTTAGATTTTGACGAGTTTAAGAAGAGTTCAAGACATAATTTGGTAAATCAAGCATAATTTTTAATCTGACCATTGCATTGAGCTGAACTTTTGACAGAAGATTTTGAAGGCCTTGTTTCCTATTAGGTTAAAATTTCATGATGATTGGATATTGGAAAGGCATTCAAATAGGGCTTGGAAGTTATTGTACATGATTGTATTTATTTTCCTTGTTGTATTTTGATTCTTGTTCCTAATTAGATTAGGACTTTTCATTTAATCAATACTTTATTATTTAGAAATTCTAATGCTAGATGGATTTATTAGTTAGGTAAGTTTTAATTAGGAATATTTTCTTATAAAGGATTTAAGTTTTAATTGGGAATCATTTCCTATAAAGGATTTTAGCACTAATAAAATATAAGGATGCCTAATTTATTTTGAGACTTTAGATTATTATTCAGACTTTTAATAAAACATTAAAGAGTTTTCTCTAAATTTCTTTATAGCTTAGGTTTGTAACCTTAGAACTTGAAAGCCCTAGCTTCTATCTACATTGTATGTCACGTCATAAAATCATTTTTGAAATCAATTAGAGGCATATAAAGGTTTCTTTTATTTCTGTTTCTCTCCATTAAACTCTAAAAAAGAAACATAACTCTCTAGTCGATCTCTCAAGCACAAAACAAAATTGATTTTCTGATTAGAAAATGTATGCTTCGTCACTCTCCTCATAGCTACATCAAGTGATAAATAACTTTAATGCCACAATAGAACATGAAACTCAAGTATTGCCCTTCATCTCGTATAGCAAAACACTTTTTTCTAGTCATCCAGTGCCTTCTTCAATATTCCATTCAACAACTTTGGCAATCACATGACTTCCACTTCTATACATCTTAAAATTTCAATAGTTATTTTGTTAAGCCTACAAAGGTTTTTGAATCTTAATTCCTTCAGAACCTCAATACTTCCAAAACCCAAATCCCACATGTATG
Organism: Populus simonii; assembly: GCA_007827005.2. NCBI lineage: Eukaryota > Viridiplantae > Streptophyta > Magnoliopsida > Malpighiales > Salicaceae > Populus > Populus simonii. The sequence goes on along the minus strand of CM017467.2, from coordinate 19,767,634 downwards.
TTTAAGGTTGAAACTTCAATTTTTATCAACCACATGACTTCCACTTCTATGAATCTTGAAACTTTAATAGTTATTTTGTTAAGCCTACAAAGAATTTTGAATCTTACTTCCTTCATAACCTCAATACTTCCAAAACCCATATCCCATATGTATACTTAAGGTTTCTTGCTTCCTCTAGGATGAGATCTCCAAGGTTTCTAAACTAAATCTCATTAAACAACTAGTCAAAATAATTTCTCCATCTTCTTGATACCAAGATCTTTACATCCTCATCCTTGATACACTGTAATTTGTTTTGTATCTTAGAACTCTTTGTATTCCTCATACAAAAATAACTTTTACACATCCTTCTCCCCAGCTGCGTTCTTTACTTCTCTTTTAGCCAACATATACTCTTCATGAACATTTCTATCTTGGCCTTAATTGGCTTTTCAAATCTTCATTCCCCTGCCTGTAATTTTTTTATGACTAGCTTGATACCTTAACTTGTCAATAGAAAAGTTGAAATCAAGTAGTATACAGGTCACTAGAAAGGTTGACATCAAGCACACAAGTATTTGTACCTATAAAAATCTAGGCTATAAATGCTAGATATAAATATGAAATTTACCTTACCATATATAGCTCCCTAGATTTGCTCTTTGTAATTACTATGTATAGGACAACTTTTCCTATATAATGAAAGACTAGTCTAAAGATGAAGACAATTCAAACCATTCTATTATGGTATCAGAGCTTTTCTCACAGAATTCTTAAGTTTTTTGTTTTCTTTCTTAGTCATAGCTTTATGGAGAAGTCATATAATGTTTGTGTTAGATTTATTGGCAAAAATTATGCTGCTTGGACATTTCAGTTGGAGATCTTTTTCAAGGGAAAGGAGTTATGGGGCCACATAGATGGCAACGACAAAGAAGACTTATCTGCTGAAGGATCTGTTGTTGCTAAGACATAATGGGATGCCAAATATGCACAAATCATGTCTTGGATTCTCAATTCTATGGAGCCACATCTGATCCTTTCTTTGAGTCCTCATAGATCTGCAAAGGCTATATGAGATCACCTCACACAAGTCTATAACCAAGATAACAATGCTAGGCGTTTTCAGCTTGAGTTGGCTATTTTGCCAACTATACCCAAGGAGATCTTTTTATTCAAGATTACTATTCTGGATTTCTGACTTTGTGGAATGACTATTCTGATCTTGTTATAAACAAGGTTTCTGTAGGAGGTATGCTGGCAGTGCAGTAAGTCCATAAAATCAGCCAACAAGACCAATTTTTGATGAAATTGTGACCAAAATATGAACCAGTTCGTGCCTCTTTAGTCAATCGCGATCTTGTTCCATCCTTGGACGCTTGCTTTGGAGAACTCTTGCGTGAAGAGCAGTGTCTCCATACTTAGACCATTATGGAGCAGATAAGAGTTCTCTATCATTGTCTCAGTTGCTTATGTTGCTTACAATAAGGGGATGAGTTACGATATGAGCAAGACACAATGCTATAGCTGTAAAAAGTATGGACATATTGCTCCCTATTGTCCTCATAAATATTACAACTACTGCAAGCAGCTAGGACACATCATTAAGGAATGTCCTATTCGTCCTCCTCCATGCTCCAACAAAGCTTATCACGTTGTTGTTACTGCTGTTAGTTCCCTTGTTTCATAGACTCAGCCTCCATCAAATTTCCTAACCCGAGAGATGGTGCAAGAAATGATTGTGAGTGCTTCCTCCACGCTTGGCCTTCAAGGTACTAGTTCTTTAGCTCTTTCTTGGATCTTAGATTCAGGTGCTTCCAATCATATGACAAACTCTTTATGTGGCTTAAGTAATATCCAAAAATATTGTGGATCCTCACATATTAAAACAACCAATGGTAGTACTCTTCCCATCATGATTGTTGGTGATGTACCTTCTTTTTTAAAGGATGTTTTTGTCTCACCCAAGCTTGCTATAAATTTAGCTTTTGTAGGTTAGCTTGTGGACAATAACTGTGACATACACTTTTCTAATCGTGGCTGTATTGTATAGGACCAGATTTTAGGATAGCTGATAGTGAAGGGGCCTAACACGGACGTCTGTTTTCTCTTCAACTCCTTATTCCACGCACCTTCCTTCCTTCCTCTATTTTATCTTTCTTTTGTACAACACCTAAAGTGTCCAATGAAGTTTAGCATAAACGTCTTGGTCATCAAAATCCTAGAATTTTCTCTCATTTATTAAAATTTAGGTTAATAAATAATAAAGAACATTCAGCTTTAACTATGTTTCTTGATTGTGCCATATGTAAACTTGGCAGAAGTAAAATTTTACCCTTTTCTTCTGAAGGCAGTAGAGCCACAAACCCTTTTGAGATAATTCATAGTGATGTTTGGGGAATAAGTTCTGTCATTTCTCATGCACATTACAGATATTTTATAACCTTTATCGATGCCTACAACCAAGGTTATCAAAAACATTTTTTTGACACGACACAGAATACACAATATAAACTCGGATCGTAAAATCGTAAAATCATAAGTAAAATATTTTAACTAATTATATATTGATAATTTTAGTCAAGTAGTAAACAATAATATAATATAATTAAAATAAAAATAAAATAAACAATACAAAAGTCCAAACACCTTAAAATACATAGTTTAAATAAAATTCATACATAGTTTAAATAACTTAAAAATACAATACAATTATGTCTATAGAATTTCATTAACTAAAAACTAATAAACCTAAAACAAACAATCTGTTGGTGTGTCATGTAAACTAAAACTAGCCTCATTGCCTTTATCTTCCTCGTTATTTCTAAAACATTCATAAAAATCTTTATCATCTAAATGATTATTTCTAAAACCAGCTAGTTTTTTTAAATGCCATGTATACTGTAGTTCAATTTTTAAACTAACTGCCTGCAAATCATGCCATTAACTTGAGCCTTAATACACATTAGACATGGCACAACTGATTCTCTAGCATATGCTAAAATGATTGAATCACAAATCATATATATGCTATAAAACGTGTAAAAATAACTAATCTAAGAAATATCTCTATTTTATATGAGATTTTAAATCTCAATGCAACCACATCACAATCCAAGTAAAGAACCTCACCTCAACTCCCCCGCTCTTTTTAATATACTCTAACACAATGGTAATTCCTTTGGCTGTTGCTTGTGCTTTAGCCACCTGAAATATTAATAATATGATTGCAAGGCAAAGAAAAATATATAAAGATAAGCCATAACATTGCTTGATCAAGTCTGGTTTGTTATTAAATACTTCAGAACAGTTAATGGGTCTAGAAAATGAAATGCTAGAGGATTACATCAAACTTAACAATCTAATGCAGCCAGAAGAGAAAATTAACAGCCCAGTCTATTTTATGTGCAACTTGGTATTAGCATTGTCATGTAAAAGATTCAACAAATTGGAAAGTCTGATTATAACAAAAATATTCTCATGTCATATGGTTTGTTTAAAAAATAATACTAACGATGTTACTGTCATCCTAATGAAACCTAATCATAATCAATGGAGTAATTCACAAATACAGAAGGACATAAGAAAGACAAGGATTGAAAGAGAATGAGATTAGCTACCTATAGGATAACTATATCAAGTAAACCATAATATTGCCTTATGAAATCTGTTTGTTTATCTGATATTTTATAATGGCTTGTGGGTCTAGAAAATGAAATATAGAGGAGCATCAAAGGATTATTGCACAAACACAAACATAAGAAAACTAACCTTGTGCTTTGTTAATGATAGCTTGTTAATCTCTCCTGTAGAAGGATGGAGTTTCCATAAAGAAATAATGGTAATTAGATGATGAACATTAAAGAAGTAAAATGTGCTTTATTTCAAAATAATACTAGAGAAGTTACAACTGTCTCTAATGAAACTTGTAATCAATGAAATTCTTACAGCACGCAAGAAAACTAACCTTGTGATGCCAAGATCTCATCACTCTTATGACCATCAACAATATTAATTTCAATTTGTCTCTTTCCTGTTAAAAATCATCAATACAAAAGTTAAGCATTAAATTGGCAAATGAAGAAATATTGCAATGCCTCAAGAAAATGAATAAATGATTTTAAAACAGGTTGCCTAAGATAGTTTAGTCATGAACAACAAAGATTTATAGATAAAACCCTGAAAAAAAGTTATTGCGTTATGTAAGAGCAAAGATGTGACAGAGGCGGGAAGAAAATGTGACAGGAAGGAGCGTTGGAAAAGGACCTGATTGTGTATCAATATAAATTAGCCTTGTCCTGAAATTTCAAGTTATCTCATAAGCTAGTAAATGTTCCGAAAGAAAAAAAGCTAAAATATCCATAGATCCTACCAAATAAACAAACTAAACATTGTATTCCACGCAGTTAAGAAAACAAATTACTATGTGGATCACATATTTTAAAAGAGAAAGAATCAATTACTTTTGCTTAAACAAGTCAACAAACACATATTTCATATTACTAATAATAAAGCAAAATTTTTAAATTTTAAGCCAAAGAGTATGGAAAACCTCAATGGAAAATTACAAATCACTAGTAGCAACCAAAGTAAGCCTGAATTCCACCTGTAGATTTCCATTAAATTAAGTTAAATTTAATAGAGAAAAAAAAGGAAGAAAAGAAGAACTTAAATAGAACATAAGGATTAAGGTGCACAGATTGTTCAATCTGACTTTTACAACAAACCCATCTCCAGAAACAAGTCTTCAAGAATCAACTATGTCAAGAAAAACAACTAACTTGTTATAGAGAGGTGAGGCACGAGAGCACAGAAGATGGAGAGTGGAGAGTCAGGAGACTTGAGGAAGAACAGAGGCCAATGAATTAAAGAAAAAAATGGTTGTTTTGAGAGATAGAGAGAGAGAGAGTGAAAGTTGTGGAACCAGTTACGGGAACTTGAGATTTGAGAAAGGGGAAAGGGGAGACGACTAGAGTCTAGAGAGTGAATGAGTGATGGCCTGACGGGGAGGGGAGTCAATTAATTTTTTTACTTTTGTCAAACTCGTAAACTCGGTCTAAGTTTACCGAGTTGAACGAGTTTCATCGAGTTTGCTGGGTTTTGAGTTTTTAACTCGATTTTACCCGTTATATACATGTTAACTCGTAAAATCATATGATTTTACGAGTCAACTCGCGATTTTGACAACCTTGACTACAGCCGCTATACATGGGTCTATTTCTTGTGGAACAAATCATAAGTTTTCTCTATGTTCAAATTGTTCTTAGTACTTGTTAACACTCAATTTTCTGCCACTGTTAAAATTTTTAGATCAGATTCAGGTGGGGAATATATGTCTAATGATTTCCAATCTTTCTTGCAAACTAAAGGTATCATTTCTCAATGATTATGTTCCTATACTCCTCAACAAAATAGAGTAGCAGGATGCAAGAATCGCCATCTTTTGGATGTGGTCCGGACCTTGCTCATTGAAACTTCTATTCCTTCTAAGTTTTTGGTAGAAGCTCTCACTATAGCAACTTATCTAATCAATAGACTTCCTTCACAAATCTTAAGTCTAAAGTCTCCATATTTTTGCCTTCATCATTGTCATCCTATATACACAAATCTTCACACCTTTGGGTATATATGCTTCATGCATCTTCCTCCATCTCATAGAAATAAACTTTCTGCTCAGTCAATTCATTGTGCCTTTCTTGGATATAGTGTCACTCAAAAGGGTTATCTATGTTTCGATCCACACACTAATCGGGTTCATGTTTTCAAAAATGTTATTTTCTTTGAAAATCAATGTTTCTTTCCCTTGCCTTCATCATCAACCACCTCTTTTGTCTATTTGCCTTCTTTTGATGACACTTCTCATATGCACAGTGTTCAAATTGACAAGTTCAAGCCACATATGGTGTATAGGAGAAGATTTTTAGTGCTGCCCCCTTCTTAGACCTAAGCGCCAGGTGGCGCTCGGGTCTACCCCGCGCAAAGGCAGGGCCGCCCATACGCCTTGTGGCGCTCGGGTCTGCCCCGCGCAAAGGCAGGGCCGCCCATACGCCTTGTGGCGATCGGGTCTGCCTCGCGCAAAGGCCGGGCCGCCCAAGAGCCAGGTGCCCGCTCCCCATGGCCTGCAGCCTCACCAAAACTTGTGCTGATCATTTTCTCCCCAACCATCCCTTTAATGCCAAATGCACCTCAGCGAAAAAAGACAACCTCACTCATTCCCCGCTACCCTTACAACTCTTTGTGTCAAGGGCTTGGCTGCCATTACACTGCTTTAATCCACAGTACTTTGTGTTTATGTAAACAATAATAGAGACACTGAGGCATTTTATTATATTGTGTAATATGCATACTCAAATTGTTTCACCTCACACTCAAATTGAGGCAAAATAAGGCAACTGTTCAAGGAAATTAATTATCATACCTGTGAGGGGTAAACAGAACATGTACACAGGCCCAATCTCAAATATTGTCGGCCCATCGATTCATGAATCCGGTAATCGGGTTCGGGCCTGCTAGTAAGGAAAAAAAACACAAAAAAGGAAGACAGCGGTGGCAGTAACCGATACATAAGCCACTGGTTCGATGACAAGATGAGGATTGAGATGGCCCACTAACAATAAGCTTGGTTTGTATTCAATTCAATCAAATCCTTTCCTTGTCGTCGTGCACGCTTCTTCTTCTTCTTCTTCTTCTTGAGCTGTGTGGTGGCAGATACCTTTCTTGAAACCATCAATTCACACACGCAGCCTTGCCTGCCTGCCTCTGCCTGGTAATCCTCTTAGTCCTACCTGCTTCTAGTTTTATAATTAGCAAAGTAATATTATTTATGTATAAAAAGTAATTACTCGATTCGATTCGATTTCTTCTTCTGTCTATCGTCTTCAGATAAAATCTATCCTCTCCTTTCTTCGATTGCATAATTTTCATTAAGCTTAGCTTGTTGTTCGTCATGGCGACCACGAACAAGGATGCTACTATTCCATCTGGTATGCTTTCTACCGTCCTTTCAATTTCCTGGATGGATCCGTTGCTGCTGTTGTTATTGTGCGTGCGAGATAACCTCGACTGACTCGCTCACTCGAATCGCAAATTGCTTTGTTATTAGATGAGAAAACAGGTTCGGCTTCGGGTGCAGAAAATAACAGCAAAGACTCCTCATCTAAATCATCAGAAACCTCCTCAACCTCTGGGGAACAAAGAAGAGCTCCTTCTCAATCTCCAGGACTGGGAGGTGCTGCTGCTGGATTTCCTCCTAGTCCTTTTGATTTCTCTGCTATGACTGGCCTGCTTAATGTATGTTTGTCAATTTCCATTGCATTTACTAATTTTTACTCTTCAGTTCTTTGCTTTGTTTTCAATTTCATTTGCGGAGTAAAAACATTAGATAAGCTATCTTTTTGGCGGTGAAGGTCTTGCCTTCTACTATGCCCACGTGTCCTAAGCTAAATCCACTTTTCACATTGAAGCTCATTTTGCGAACTTGTTCTTGCTTCACTCTAATATTGAACAATTTTGCCATATTTCTCTAAGGGTTTATAGATGTCTATGCTTTGATATATGTAGGACCCGAGCATCAAGGAGTTAGCCGAGCAGATAGCCAAAGATCCTTCATTCAACCAGATGGCAGAGCAGCTCCAGAAGACTTTTCAAGGAGCGACAGCCGAAGATGCTATCCCTAACTTTGATACTCAACAATACTATTCAACCATGCAACAGGTTATGCAGAATCCTCAATTTATGACTATGGCTGAGCACCTTGGCACTGCATTAATGCAGGTATATCTGTTTTTTTTTTTTATTGGCTTGTTTCATATTCCTATTCATTGTTTAATTGTAAGTCCTGATGAAAGGCTAATTTTTTCCCCATCAATCCTCAGGATCCATCAATGTCTCAAATGCTTGAGAGTTTCACAAACCCATCGCAAAAGGATCAGATTGAGGAGCGAATGACACGAATAAGAGAAGATCCTTCTTTAAAGCCTATTTTAGAAGAGATAGAGTCCGGTGGTCCAGCTGCCATGATGAGGTTAGTAATCATAATATCTAGTATTTTACTATTACTTGCTTATAAAAATGGGGAAAAACTAGAAGATTGTTGCTATGTTCTCCTGCCTTGATATTAGCAAAGATGGATCATTTAAGTTAGTTTTATTTTCTCAACTTACTGACAGCCAAATTATGCTTGCTTAGGTACTGGAATGATAAAGACGTTCTCCAGAAGTTGGGTGAAGCAATGGGTCTTGCAGTTTCCGAAGAAGCAGGCACTTCTGTGGAAACTTCTGGACACGAGGAAGCAGAAGAAGCAGGAAATGAGGATGAATCAGTTGTCCATCACTGTGCCAGTGTTGGTGATGTTGAGGTAGGGTACAATTCGCTTTTGATTGCCTGCTGCCTTGTTTGCAGATTTGACACGCTTAACCTTTATCTATTTTTCCCCTGATGGATGCCACCTTTATTTATAATTACACCATTTAAATTGTTTTTGCTTTTCTTTCCCGTTAAATGTATGGCGTCTTATCTATCAGTTAAAGTGTTTGCAGCCTAGACTGGCTGAAAGTATTGAAAATTGTCTAATTACTGTTAATGGAAGTGTTTTGCTAATGTTTTGTGGACGAGTGCCCAATTTGATATGATGAGAGAGGATATAGGCACAGATTTCTATTTCGACACACCACAAGACTTACCGTCATGGCAGCATTATTAGACAATGATGACCCCTGGAGCTTTCTTAGACTTTGATGGTGTCTTCTCATCACTTTGAGCTTTGTTGGTAGCTGTAGATACGTGACTTGTTCATGTTCATTCAGCAATTAGTTGAAGTTCCTTAACACTTTTAGCTTGATCTTTGGATTAGTTTAAATGTGGAGACCACATGGTGAATGCTGAATGGAAAACTGAATATACATACCTTTATTTTCATTTTTATGTTGGTATTTTGTTCTTTTATCTCTATAGATTTTAGTGACATTGCTTTACTTGGTAAGATGTAGAGCATTTATGTGGCCCTTGACTTTAGTGTATTATATATAATTTTTATCACACTTTCATGTACACTCGTTATTCATGTTTCCATTAATCTTGTGAATAGTTTGTTGGATATTATGGTCCCCATTGTTCTTCCATTTCTATTGTAAATATCTGAACATGGCCCAATGCTAGTTAGTTCATTTTAGAGAAGTCCAATGACCGCTGACTTGATCATTTTGACTACATTGGGAGAATTCAATATTTCTCTGAAGTCTGTGGGAGGTGGATCATTTTTTTTCCTCCTTTGATGTTCAATATAATTTTCTTTTGCCTCCATGTAAATATCCAATGCTTCTCTGTTCTATCTATTTAAGTCAGATCAATTGGAGATACCTTTTACAAATTTAGCTGAAAGTTTTATCTGTACTCTCCAATTAGGGTTTGAAAAATGCTCTAGCCTCTGGTGCTGACAAGGATGAAGAAGATTCAGAGGGAAGAACTGCATTGCATTTTTCCTGCGGATATGGGGAGGTATCATTATTTCTAAACTACTGCTCTGTTGTTTGTGTGTGGTGTAGACTCTTGCTTTTTGCCCCTCCCCTCTTCAGCGGTTAATCTTGGCTTTTTTGTTATTATCAAAAGACAAGTAATCGTTAGAGGTGACTTCAGGAACCTATTATGGTATGCTGCTAGAAAGGGTTTGCAGAGTTCATGAATACCTGTGCTGGTACTTGGTAGTTGGCCATGACACATTGCAAAAATTGAACTCCCTAGTTGGCTTACAATGATAAAAGGCTAGATGTTAGATTGGTCAGTGAGCTATAGCTGACCTCTTGGTTTGGGCCCCTTCTAGTTGCAGAATCATTGGGCCGTCAGACGTTATTGGAAATTTATCCAAATTGGTCAAATTGCTATTGTTGCATGATGGTAAGCAACAAGCAGCTTCTTTCAATTTGTTTCAGGTGAAGTGTGCCCAAATTCTTCTCGAGGCTGGGGCAACTGTTGATGCACTGGATAAGAACAAGAACACGGCACTGCATTATGCAGCTGGTTATGGAAGGAAGGAGTGTGTAGCCCTTTTACTGGAAAATGGCGCTGCAGTGTAAGTCAATAGCTCTCAGTTAGGAATGCCCTCCCTTTATGGCTTCATGTGATTTTTCCTGTCCTGACGGAATCTCTCTTTGGGTTAAACTACAGTACACTTCAGAACATGGATGGCAAGACGCCCATTGATGTTGCTAAACTCAACAACCAGCAAGAGGTGCTAAAGTTGCTCGAGAAGGATGCCTTCCTGTAACTTGGCATGTCATAGGACTCGAGCGTTTTAAACAATTTGATGTCTTTATTATCATCTGATTGCTGCTTCTTGAGTTTTGTGATTGGTGGTATAATTATTCTGTCTTGTGTATCTGGGATTAGATAGGCATGCGATGAAATGTTCTATTCCATGCTCCATACATTATCTACAACTGAGAACATCTCGAAAATGGTTTTGATTGGATACCGTATTTTATTTATTTATTTATTTTCTTGTTTTAGCTTCTGATGCCTCCTGGGTTTTAACATCAACAAATCCCAACATTCATTTTGGTTCAACCAGTTGGGTCATCCACACTCTTTGAGGACCAAAATAATTATTTGAAAAATGAACAGGCCATCACGATGTTTTATAAGGTGATGAACGGTGCTGATTGCACAATATTTACACCACACATTTTTGTTTTTAAATAATAAAAAGCCTAAACAGTGACAATTCACCCTAACTTTAAAAAACAAAAGGCATGCCTGGGTATTACTTGTGGGTTAGGTGTGCGTACTTGAACTTAAATTTATTTTTTTACATTGTATAACGAGAATTTTCAAATAAATTTATTAAAATAATATCATAATTTTCGAATAATATGAGAGTATTTTAGGAGAATTTTAACCATTACTTTTCAAATAATTATATATGATACTAATATACATAATTTTTTAAGAAATTTATATTTAATGTGGATGAAATATCTATTTTGTTATTTTTTTATTGTAAACTTTTTTATATAATTCCTTAAATGATCATTATTCTTATCTTTTTAATATATTTGTGTTAAAATTATTGATTCATGATTTTTTTAATTAATTTTTTTTTAATTTTTTTTAATAAACTGTTAGCCTTTTAATGAAACATATATGTTTCGTGAAAGAGAAAAAAAGCATGAGGAAGGAGGTTTTTATTAAAAAGATACATGTCTCTCTTATTTCAAATCACTAATAAGTTTTAGGATATTTATTTTAATTATTTTTAGTTTTTATTATATAAATAAAAAATTGCTAAAAAATATGCATTAATAAGAAAAAGAAAACTTAGAATTAAAAAAAATACAGAATTTAAATTATACATCGTAACTTAATAAATACTTATTTTCTTTTTATTTTCAAATAACTTTATAAAATCTATCAAAACTCGAAAGAAAATTACGATAAATAATTGAATGATATATATAGAGGCTTTTTTTTTAAAAAAAAAACACTAATTATCCAAATTCTAAAGTATGAATGGATTAGAGAAGATCCGTTGGTAAAACTTAAGAAAGATAATGATGATGGATAGGATATATGAATTGGATAGGTGGAGGATGTAGAAGAAGGTAATATCAAATTGGATATCAATGGGAAGTGCATTGCCTCCACGACTGCTCATCTCTGCTTCCCTCTCCCTCTCGCTCTCGCTCTCTAGAAGAAACCAATTGTTCTCCTCCTCTTCAAATTATCGCTATTACCAGTACAAAAAGATTGGGATCCCCACTGCCCTCCCAGCCCCGTTAACCCCAGCTGAGAGAAGAAGAGATTACACTAGTACTGTTAATGCTATTGTTACTGCAACTGCAAGCAATGAAGACGATGAAGAAGAAGAAAATCAAAAGCCAAAACTGATCAGAAAGATAAATGATGGTGGTGGTGGTGGTAATTCCGGTATAATAATAACATCTTGCTTGGTGGGTCTTTTGACTGGGATAGCTGTAGTGCTGTTCAACAACGCAGTGCATGAAATACGGGACTTGTTCTGGGATGGAATTCCTTATAGGGGTGCTACCTGGTTGAGAGAGGAGCCTCTCGACTCTAACTGGTTAAGAGTTGTCTCCGTCCCTGCTTGTGGCAGCTTGATCGTTAGCATCTTGAACCACCTTCGAACAACCATTATTACCAGTAGTAGTAGTACTACTAATAAAAACGATAAAAAAGGACGGCTACAACTACCAGTGGCTGCTGTCGCCGCCGCTCCTAGTTTCTTGAAAACGTTGGCTGCTTGTTTCACTCTTGGTACTGGTAATTCCCTTGGCCCCGAAGGTCCGAGTGTCGAGATTGGTGCTTCCGTAGCCAAAGGAATTGCTTCTCTCTCTGTCTTTAATAATCACAATTCTAATCAAACAAAACTTTCCCTCCTAGCTGCTGGCTCTGCTGCTGGAATCTCGTCTGGTTTGTTTCTCTCTCCATCTCTCGCTTTGTTTTAAAAAAACAAAAGTCAATTATTATCTATTTCCTTAAGAATTTAAAAAAGAAAAACAGGATTCAATGCTGCTGTTGCTGGTTGTTTTTTTGCTGTGGAGTCGGTGTTGTGGCCATCTCCAAGTGATTCAACAACATCACTCACAAACACCACTTCTATGGTTATACTTAGCGCTGTCGTAGCTTCTGTTGTATCAGAAATTGGTCTTGGTTCTGAACCAGCTTTTAAGGTCCCCGACTATGACTTCCGCTCCCCGAGTGGTAAGTAAAAAGATTCAATTACTAGTAGCACATGCTGTCAACGTAATTTCTTCTACGTTGATTGGTTGGTTTTGCTTGTATTTTAATTAATCATTCAAGCTTTTATCATTTACTATTAAAGTCTAAAAAAAGCTAGCTATTATTCATCTCATTTTCAGAACTTCCACTGTATCTTTTGCTGGGTATCCTCTGCGGCTTGGTTTCATTGACCTTATCTAGATGCACATCCTTCATGCTCTCAACTGTCAATCATCTTCACCGCACTGTTGGGATTCCAAGTGCTGCGTTTCCTGTACTAGGTAGTTTAGCTACTGGCACCATAGCTTTGGCATATCCTGAAATCCTATACTGGGGTTTTGAGAATGTTGACATTTTGTTGGAATCTCGGCCATTTGTCCAGGGCCTCTCAGCTGACCTATTGCTTCAGCTTGTAGGAGTCAAGATAGTTGCAACCTCCTTATGCCGGGCCTCTGGATTAGTAGGAGGCTACTATGCCCCATCCCTCTTTATCGGTGCTGCAACTGGAATGGCATATGGGAAGTTCATTAATATTGCAGTTGCTCAGTCTAATCCCACACTTCAACTATCCTTCTTGGAAGTGGCATCACCACAAGCTTATGGGCTGGTACTATTATAATGCATGATTATACAGCATCATAATTTCTTATATTCAAGTTCTTATCTACTGGTTTTTATGGTCCTTGCACAATGATAACTCACTATGGTATGCATCACAAAAGTCAATAATCCCCCGTCAGCATATATATATTGCCACTGCTTAGGACAAAGAAGTGTAGATTGATCTGGCTTTATTAGTTCACTTTCTGAAAAGGAGAATGTAAAGCTTTCATGTTTCCTGCCAATTGTTATATTATTCAATGGTAGGGAGTAGATCACCACAGAAATTCTTTGCTCCCTTTGTTGGCTGTTCGATGAACAATAACTAGTCTCAGCAGGAGCAGACCCACCCTGAAGTTAATCTCTACTGAAATCAAGTACACGATAACCTTGTTGCTATGTTCTTTGTGTAATTATAGTTAAGTAAATATATAAAAAGATTCATCTCTGGAAGATAACAAGATTCAAGATGGAACAGAAGAAAAAAATTGCAGTGAGTGCTGGGAAGTTCTCACTTTATTCAAATAAAAATATATGTAGTCAGGATAAAACGTTCTTATCTATTGGCTGTAAACTAATGGAAGCTAAAACAAAGCTACTCCTTCTGAACTAAATGCTTGAGTATTAATTGATTGATGACAGTTCTGTTAAGTTACACGATGCCTTTAACATAAATGAAAGCTATCATGATTGAATCTCTCACAAGGCATCTTAATTTCTCATCTAAGGCTACCAATATAGATGGCAACTAAGTTACAGAGGCGCCTTTGGACAGAGATGCCTACCACAAGGTAGCTTGGAATCATCATGCATTGTTGAAATGATTTTTTGTTGAGCACATTTAGTCATCCATACATGTAAACCATTTTTGATTGAATACTCTAAATCATCAAAAAGCATAATGCCATTGATCATTGGGAGATGCCCGTTTCAGGTTGGAATGGCTGCGACACTTGCAGGGGTGTGTCAGGTACCTCTTACCGCAGTTTTGCTGCTCTTTGAATTGACACAAGACTATCGAATAGTTCTACCACTACTCGGAGCTGTAGGGTTGTCCTCATGGGTCACATCTGGACAGAATAGAAGAAGGGATGGCAAAGGTACCACAAAACTCAATGAGGGAAACAGGCGTCCAACTCAAGAACCTGAAATGTCTTCCTCTGAGACTAGTGGACTGTCCTCTGGTTATGTAGTTACTGAAAAGGCACCTTATGAAAATAACCCTTGTGAAATTGAAAGTTCTCTCTGCATAGATGATTCTAGTATTGAAAATGAAGTTTTCGAGAAGAACGTTTTAGTTTCAGAAGCCATGAGAACAAGATATGTAACTGTTCTCATGAGCACTTTACTCACTGAAGCAGTGAGTCTTATGCTTGCAGAAAAGCAGTCTTGTGCAATGGTTGTTGATGACAATAATATTTTAATTGGTTTGCTGACTCTTGCCGACATTGATGATTTTAGCAAAATTATAAAGTCTGAAAACAGGATAACCAAGGTATGGGACCCTTCCTTGAACAAATTTTCATCATCCCATATAACTTTCAGTTGTTTGTTCTGCTGTGTTGAAAAGGTTTAGATGTCATAAATGTGAAAAAAGACCAAAAAAATAAAAAAAATCACTTGGTTAAGGATTCTAAAATCAAATTAAGACAGAAGACAAAATGTAAATGGTTCCATTATGTTCTTCAAGTAGGCATGCTTTGGTAGAAATCTTTTTTAACAAGCACATGCTTAATTATGCTGCAAATGGAAATTTTAAATTTATCTGTACATTGATATTGGGTATTACTGAAATATTGGTATTCTGCCTGCATACTACAGGAACAGATAGATTCAATTTAAAGGTGTTGGTGACTTGGTCTTTACTTTAGAGTTCCTAAAGCACCTGCCATGTTAATAGCTTGTTGCAATTACCACATCCGTCTACTAATCTTGATTGATTGGCTGTTTCTGTATCAGGAGCTTTTAGTATCTGAATTGTGTTCCTTAGATGGAAAAAGATGTCAAGTACCCTGGATCGCAAAGCCTAGTATGGATCTTCTCTCAGTGCAGATCATCATGGATAGGCATGGTGTGAATCAGGTTCCCGTTGTTTCAGAACATATTGAAGATCACAAGAGGCAACCAGTAGGCCTTTTGGACAGAGAATGTATCAGCGTGACTTTCAGGTTTCTACACAACATTTAGCAAAGACAGCACTTCCACTAGCTAGTAACTATACTAAACATCACTTGCTATATGCAACTAACTGGCTGGTCGCGTTAATGCAATTCGTTTATGGTCATGTCATGCTTTTCTTCGTCCTCATTACTTCTAATTGACTCTATCAATGCCATTGCAGTTTCAACAATATTAATCATGTTTTGTGCTGTAATATTTGGAAATCAAAACAAGGATAAAATCTGGTTTAAAAACTAGAACACTTGGTTCTCTTTCCTTGTGTATGAGAAGAAAAAGAGAAAAAAATTAAATGTCAATTAAGTTGTTAGTGTATTACCACTGTCGTTGTACCATATTTTCTGACCGATTTATTTTATGATTTTGGTGGATGTTTACAGAGCCCTAGCAACCAGAGAATCCCTCAGATAGCATCCCATGTTAGAAAGACTGGGCCTCTATACAAGGATGAGGAGTCAGTCTTCCTTGATATGATATTTGGCTGACACTAATAGTTTCCTAGTTTTTAATACCAGTTTGAGGCTAGCAGAGGCTGTGTTATCGTTTTAGTGACAGTGGAGCTGGACAGCAGCATAAGGAGAGGAAGGACCATCCCCTGCAGTCCATATGCCATTAATTGAGTTGGGAGTAACAGCAGGAACAGGATGAAAACTTAACCTATGCAAGGATACAGTAAGGGTCCTGACCTGCCGTTGGATTGTCGGTTTCTCAAACAATGGTGGCCTATGCTACTGGTTGGCCTCGGGGGTGCTTCAACTTGGTGCTTCTTCTTTCGGTGGCTTTTTATCTTTTGTGTGATTTTTTCTCGTGGTCCATGTCTATTTTTGTCATTGAAATTTGCGTTGATAATCTATCTAAGTATACATATTTGATGTGAGTGCTAACCTGGTCACTGCAACAGCAAGTACAAAGTTGCTCTGCTCTGGATATACCACTCAAATCAGCTTGGTTTCCTGCATTTGTCTCAAATTATTTGGTGCCATGGCAGGCAGCATACGCCCGTCAACTATTTGTGTCATTTTTAACCTTGTAGACTTTGGAGCCAAAGTCTCTTAGGCTATTTTTTTGAAATTTTTTGGAACTGGCTTTTAAACCGTGTTTTACGAAATTTTATTTTTTTTAATTTTTTTTAATATTTTCAAATCGTATTAATATGAAAAATATTTTTTTTAAATAAAAATAAACATTTTAATATATTTTTAAATAAAAAATCTAGAAGAGAGTGAAAGGAGGAAGAAGATGGCCTGACCGTAGCTGACCAGTGGCTGACCATTTGGATTCCTTAGACTCAGGCGTCTAAGAATTGTTATATATGATGGGAAATCCAAGTACGAGTGGCTTCACAGTGCAGGGGTCGCCAATGAATCTGGTGTGAATTTCACTTTCAAAGACTTCAATCTTTTGTAGGGGTGTTGTGCCCAAATATACTCTTCATACACGCTGGGAAATCCAAAATATGCTGCTTCTAGGTAAAACAATCACAACTTTCATCACTAATTATTTAAGAAAAAAAATAATTGAATTCCATTATATATATTTTTTTCTCTATTTTGAATTTCAAATCGAAGTTTCCATAACATCCAGTACACATTGCATTAATTAAATAACCCGTATTCAGAGATGAAACCATTCAGGTTTTCAAGGCTTTTACAAGTTTGTATTCGTATATGCAGAGCTCGAGAAACCATAAACAAACTTAGAACAGTTTGTGGAATGGTACTTTTTACTCATGACTTGGAGAACATCTGATCAGAAGATGCCTTGTTCACATTCTCCTGCTCAACTCTCACACCTGCCTCATCAATTTGCTTAGGACCAGCATCCAAAGCCTGCATGAGTTTATGCCAATCAGTAAAACTTGTGATCAATAGAAGCAAGTCCCCTTAAGAATTTTGTGTGCTGAGTAATCTATAAACAGTAACGCATTGTGTTTCACATTCAATTTTTCTTGCAGGAGTGCGCATTAAGCTCACCTTTCCACTTGCATTCTCGGCTATTGTTGTATCAAATCCTCTAGCATGCCCAGAACTTCCTTTCTGGCCCTCCTGTGAAAAGGAATGTGAAAATATTCAAAACTGGAAGATGTACCGTACTGATGAATATTTTGTAATCTTGCTTTTGGGAAAAAAACACAAGGAGATCTTGTGTTGAAGGAAGATAATAAAAAAAAAATTGTTTTTATAGTTACAGCAGCATTAGCATTATCATTGATTGAAGAAAGCAGATGATGCAACTTCTTCCTGCCAAATTCACCTGGGATAAATTCTCAAAAGCTAACTATCAAAATTCTTTCTCCCCTTTCAGAACCAGAAAAAAGGATATCTTGTTAAGGTTATGGGTTAAGACAGTTGATGAGTAATCAGGAAAAGTCCATTCATAGGCCAACATCATGAATTTAAAATTCTGAAAAGATAAAGAGGTAATTGTAGTTCCTCGTACCGACTCTTTTGGCTCCGCTTCGACTACTTCTCTCTTGACTCTGCCTGGTAATGGCTTGCTGTATATAAAGGTAAATTAGTAAACAGCAGACATAAAATAATCTATAAAAACTTCTCCCTTTTTTTGGTAGAACAAAAGATACCGTTCTTCATCAACATCCATGTCGGAATCTGGATCCCATCTCTCATCTGCTGCATTCTGTTCTTCTTCTGCCTGATCATTCTCAATAAATCATGACATATTGTTTAGTATCAATTAGCAGACATGATTCTATTCATGAACTATAAAACAGGTTAATCCTAGACTATTAAAAAGAGTTTTAATGTGAAGCCCAAGTAGATAAACTGTAAAATCTTAGTTGTGAATTGTGAGAACAATTAGAATCAATGCCACCTATTTTGTCTTTATAAAAATAAGCAAAGGATACCTCCGGAAGCTCAGTATCAGGTACTCTTTCCTGAAATTGGACACTGGGTGCATGCTGAAGCTTTGAAAGATTATCAAGGAGCTTGCACCGTATTTCCTCAAGTACCTGGTGGGAATTCTTATTTTCCATGTTGCTAGGGGCAACATGGAGAGTATAATCTGGACCGAAGTACTCATAATACTCATGCTGAGGCATCTTATCATCAACTTCTATTCCAAGTGCAACTCCAGTCTGCCATGTATCAGACGCGCATCAAAAACTTAGCAGGTTAAAGGAAGATATTAAAAGAATTACTTCAAATCAAATTCATAAATAATTGAGAAAGATACGTTTGAAATGCAAAACAACAAACGTTCATTTACCAAGAAAATCATACCTCATAGCACCAGCAGCGAGCGACATTTCGAATGGTGTAGCCACCACCACCCAATAGCAATAATGGCACATTAAAAGATCTCATAAATTTAACACACTCTGCATGGCCCTTGATTGAAAGATTGAAGCATCCTAATCTATCCCCGGATAATGAGTCGGCACCACATTGGAGAATCACAGCGCCCGGCTTAAAAACTTCCATTACTTTTCCAATTAGTGGTTTAAACAAGAAATGATAGCTCTCATCATCAATCCCATCATCCAACGGAACATTAAGAGAGTAGTATTTTCCTTTTGAATATCCAATATCACGTACATCCCCAGTGCCGGGAAAATAATCTCCAAATTTATGGAATGAAACAGTCATGACTCTATCAGTGGTGTAAAATGCTTCCTCCACACCGTCACCGTGATGAATGTCGATATCCACATACAGAACACGCTGCAAAGACATGGAAAGGAAAAAAAAATCTGATTATAAGATTAGACCTGAAAACCTAAGAGAAAAAATAATGATACAATAGGTGCCGTTCAATTTTGGAGTAGCGATTAGAAGAGATTGAATTAAACCAAGGCTTTCCTAAAAAAAAAACCGGGCATTTTTAAAGGTGATATTGAGCAACTATGTTAGCGTCTATAGCTGAGAGAGGGATGGTAAAAAACCTCATGCACTTTAAGAAGCTCCAGGATTGCAAGCACGATGTCATTGACATAACAAAAACCAGAAGCCTCACACTTCTTAGCATGATGGAGGCCACCAGCCCAATTGACAGCAATGTCACAGAGGTTGTGATTTAACTTGACGGCACCACCAACAGATCCACCTGCATAAGTCTGGCAGAAGGAGTAGAGGCCATCAAAAACAGGGCAATCTTCACCGACATTAAAGCGCTTGAGCTGCCTGAGCTGGTCCTGCTGGGTCTCAGGGGTAATGCTGCGGAGGAAAGAGACATAATCATCGGCATGGAAGCGGCAAAGATCCCGGTCGCGAGCAGGAAAGGGCTTGAGGACCTGCATGTGCTGAAGCAAACCATAGTGGGCAAGCAGAGCATGGGTCATTCGAATGCGGTGGGGCTTCATGGGGTGACCTTGGCCATAATAGTAATTGCCGACTTCTGGATCGTAGAAATAGCAAACCTTTCTCTTAACCCCGTCAGGAGCAGCGGACGAGAGAGAGTTGCCACCAGTGTCCATTGTTAGTTATTAATTATTATGGATACACGGATCTCTCTACTTGCAGCTGCACAACCCTAAACTGAAATTAGATTTGTCAATTAATTATTTAATTTTCTATCAATTTATTACATAAGAGGTGTTTGAAATTGAAAGCCGAAGCAAAAACCTAAACCCTAAAAGAAAAAAAATGGAAGAAAGGAATAACGATGCTCATGGCCAGGTATTACTAGCAACCAGTACAAGCATAGTGGTGAAACCAACAAACTACCTGACGGAGTAAATCGAAGAAGAGAAACTAAAGCAAATCAAATAATAATAGAAATATTCAAAAACGACACAAAAAAAAAACTAAATGAGCAGTCGCAGAGATTAATCAACAAACAAAACCGAAGAACAAATGATGATGAAGAAGAAGAAGAAGAATTAAAATATACTTAATGTGACACTGCACTGCAATGCACTGCACTGACTGGTTTGGAATCGAGGACGGCTGTGGCGAGACGGGCATGACGGCTTCACCGGGCATAAATGGGCCTGACCACTTCATTCTGCGATCAATATTGGGCCCTATAGAGCCCATTGTATATTGAAATATTTGAATCAGATGACTTGATGGAACGCAGTGAACAGTATTTTTTAAATTTTAAATTTTTTTATTTAAAATAATTTTTTTATGTTTTTAGATGGTTTTAATATTCTAATTTTAAAAATAATTTTTTTTAAATAAATTATTTTTATTATACTGGATGTTTTTACTTCCTAGTTAATAATTATAGTTTGATTTTATAAAATTAATATTCAATAAACTATAAAATAGTATTTAAAATTATAAACATACAAGGTAATATGAAATGAAAAAATACTAAAAAAATAAAAATGCAATACAAGAGAAAGGTAACAGTCCTTGTAGATTGCCATAGTCACTCGTAATGTTTTGTTTTTTTTTGTTCACTTAACTTTTTTTATTTATAATTTAATCTTTTTATATTAAGTTTATTTAAGACTAAGTTTGATGTTTTATTTTAATTGATTTTATATATAGCTTTCGTGATATTAATAACAAATTTTGACATGAGTCAATATTTGAGAGAAAATAAAATTTAATTTTATTGTTCTAAACCTATTAAAATATTAAAAATTCAATTTTAAACTAAAATAAATCTTCAATTTTTTTCCTAATATATAATATATTTATCCTATCTTCCCAGCTTTTTTTATTATAATCAATAAATTTATTATTGCTTATTTGTATGTATATTTTTTTAATTTATTTTATTAAAAATTTGTATAATTTGTATAATTTACAGTTATTTTTTTTTTTGAAAACAACATTATCCTCGCAAAAAATCAATCTAGTGTAAATTAGATATATCTAGAAAAAAAAAAAAACAGAATCATAGAAATTATCGACCAGACACGTAATGGGATATCGATACAGTAATCAAGTTTACATTTTGAAGAAATGAAGGGCTGGACTACTAGAAGCACGACACGTTCCTGCGCGTGTATACATTTCTCTTCAGAGGTAACCTTGACATAGAGGGAGAGGGAGGGGGAGGACAGTGACTGCTTGTCAGATTATCAAACACCATCCGTGGAAGGAGACACGGTCACCACTCAGCTTTGGGTAAAGCCGAGACCCACATATCGGCACGTAGCCACGTGAGCACCAAGGACTTTCGTGGCTGCAACTGATGCCACGACTACTGGACCACCATGCATTGTTTTCCTGCTATCTACAATCGTACCTCACCTGATATGGACATTCCCATATATTTGATTTATTTTTTTTTCCTGTAAGAAATTTTTGCAAAGAAATGATACAGAGAAATCAGAGATGAATCCATCGTTCCTCTATTAATACTGTGCCACGTCGAAGACTACAGAATCCACAGATAGGTGATGGAAGGTCACAATTGAATGATGTAATTACTACGAGTACGAAAGCTTGATTTAAGATCATAATTGACACTTGACAGCACAAAAAATACGATTACTTAATTATTTCTTAATTGTTTGCATCGTCTCGTTAATCCTTGCTCATTTCCATAACCAAGGAAGGAGGACAGCATTAATATCTCTACTTCAGATAGTATTTCAATCAATATAAATGGCATGGATTATTTACACGTACTGAGGTAGGTAGCAAAAAGTGCGTGCGTGCGTGTGTGTATATATATATATTAAAAATAGTTTAATATTTTTTTTAAAAAAAATAATTTAAAAAACCACTATTATCATTTTTTCAAATATTTTATAAGCAGTTATACATGCCAAAGAAAGAAGTAAAGAATAAAAAATAAAATATATTAAGATAATAATAATAATAGTTATTTTTTTAA
Source organism: Populus simonii (assembly GCA_007827005.2). Taxonomy (NCBI): domain Eukaryota; kingdom Viridiplantae; phylum Streptophyta; class Magnoliopsida; order Malpighiales; family Salicaceae; genus Populus; species Populus simonii. The sequence goes on along the minus strand of CM017467.2, from coordinate 19,745,389 downwards.
ATATTTTTTTAATTTATTTTTAATATTAATATATTAAAATAATTTTAAAATATTAATTTAAAATTAAAAAAATTAAAACTCCAGTTAAAACACTCGCGAAACTTATCTTGGATCAACGCCACATCCATAACTTGTGGCCTCATATGAAAGCATATCCAGTTTGAACATGGCAATAAATTTTAGCGTTCATCCATTACATGCTCCAAACCTGCAGTGGTAGATCGTGGTTAATTGGACTGTGTCTACACGGTATATTAACTCACTGCGTGTAGAAGGGGACAAGACAGTCGGGGACATACCCATTTATGGTGAAAACGGAACGTCATCTGATTTCCACCACACCCACCTGATATTGATTCCATTTGGAAACCAAAACAAGGAAGAAACTATCACTTCATTTACTGCGCACGCCGTAGTACACTGCTGCAGTGCTGACAGAGATAAAAGGGCCGGCGATTAGCTGGCTAACAGCTTAATTACTAGAATCAAAAGCCCTTATCCTAGCTTCCTGTGGCGTACTGACGTCCAGTTTCTGTGAATTATTAATTAACGAGCAAGCTGCAAATATGGCTGATTCATCGCCGACAAGAAGAGCTAGCTAGCCACCCGTGAAGTCTAATTCTGTACTGTTGCTGTTGATCTGAATTACGTGAGAACCTTCTCAATGAATTTTCCCCGCGCTCTAAGCTATTCCATGCCTTTCTTTCTTGTTTTCTTAAGGTCCATTTGGCACTATGCTCCCACCTCATTCTCTCCTTAATTTCCCGCTCAGCTCTTCTGTTCTATCAGTATTAAATGTACTGATAGAGCTGTATAAAATACTGTTATACGAATACATATGGCTGAATCTTAAGGGATGCTTGTAATAAATACACTGTTTCTTATTCTTTAACTAGTCGATCAAATCTTTGTATAATATCCAACTAAACTGTACCTTTACAGCATATCTTACTGTTTCCAGTTTCTTGACGTAGTCTTTTGATCTCTGCTGTACCTTTCACTGCCATTTTTAATTAGCAGCATTTTTTCCAGAATTTTGTGATCTTGATTCATGGACAGCACACCGTGAATTCTACAGCACTGTTTGCTTGATGCTTCCTCAAATTAATTGCTTTTAAATTCAGAATTTTCAGCCCGATGTTTTCTGTTGGAATTTGGAAACTCAATTCTTAGTTCATAGCACTAGCTAGCTAGCTTTCAATTTATTTTGATGGAGCATGTGCCAGGTTACTAACGTGTGTAACATTTTTCTCTGACTTGTCTTTTTCCATAATTTTGGCACAGAGGTGATTTCTAAAGATCAGAAATTTAAATATGGACAAACCAAAGGTGAATTCTTACATGGACGATCAAGCGCAGAGATCAAGAAAAGCTGAAGATCAAAGCACCTCATCCGATCATAACAACTCATCTTCTATAGGACAATCCTCCCCCTCCTCTTCAAATAAGATACTAACCGGAGCTAGCATTGCAGAAAGGACTGCAGAATGGGGAATATTTGTGAGGTCAGATGTAGGAGAACGTAGTTTCAAAGCTATAGCAACTAGATCAGAACAGGAGGAGAATGGAGGAAATAGAAGCAAAAAAAACTCATTTATGGTGGAGTCGACGAGGACATCAGAGGAAAGCGAAGCAGGAGGAATCCTTCCGAGGGTATCCCAGGAGCTGAAGAATGCTCTGGCAACATTGCAGCAAACGTTTGTGGTCTCTGATGCCACCAAACCAGACTACCCTATCATGTTTGCAAGCAGTGGTTTTTTTACTATGACCGGCTATTCTTCGAAAGAAGTTATCGGAAGGAACTGGTGAGCTAGCCTTCCACTACTAAACATTTCAGTTAAAAAACTGTTAACCTTTCCTCTTAAAATTCCGATTCCGGTTAAAGCCTATAGTATTAGTAGGAGGAGGAGGAGGGAACTGGTATATAAAACATCGATTTTTTTTTTTTAAAAAAAAGAATAAATTAGGAAAAAGTATATAAAATAAAATAAATACAAAGCATAGAAACGGTGAGCAGTAGAGGGAAACGGAGGGGAAGGAGCAGGAGACCCGCCTCTAGGACTAGGGCTGTAGCTAGGTATCGTTGATTAAATCGAAGAATTAGTTACTGTGATTTGATTTTTAAAACAAATTAATTGAATAGTCGTCTCGTCTCGTCGTGTGTGTATGTTGCAAATGCAGCCGGTTTCTGCAAGGCGAAGGCACGGACCATAATGAAGTGGCGAAGATACGAGATGCCGTCAAGAATGGGACAAGTTACTGCGGGAGGCTTCTCAACTACAAGAAGAATGGCACTCCTTTCTGGAATCTTCTCACCGTCACCCCTATCAAGGATGATCGTGGCAACACTATCAAATTCATTGGGTACGCTTCATATTTAATCTCTCTCTCTCTCTCTCTCTTAATTATCAATAATCTAATTGGATGAATTTGTATAAAATTGTATAGATTAGCAGTAAAACGTTATCGTCATTTTGGTTTTGGTGAGCGCAGAATGCAGGTGGAGGTCAGCAAATATACGGAAGGTGTTAACGACAAGGCTTTGCGCCCAAATGGGTTGCCCAAGTCTTTAATCCGCTACGATGGTATCTGCAGTTGATTGATTTCCCCATTTTTCTACTTTTTTTTTCTTTATTTAAATACAGACGTATATCCATGAAGATTGATTCATGATTCTTCTGCTTCTTGGACTTGTCAGCTCGTCAGAAGGCTAAGGCTTTAGATTCCATGACTGAAGTTGTCCAAACTGTCAAGCACCCCAAATCTCACTCTCGCACTGTGAGCCATGAAACTTCTGGCAACCTCGATTATGTTCTCCCTAAATCCATCGATCTTGACAATGTCACCGCACCTGGTAGACTCACTCCAGTTAATGTCTCTCAATCCCCCACTACCTTTCCTGACGCTGCCAAAAACTCGAGAAAATCATCTCGCATTTCCTTGATGGGGTTAGTCTGGCAGCTCCACCTTCCCGCTGTGTTTGCCTCACAAAGCTTACATCTACATCATTCTCTAAAATTTTAAATAGATATATCACTTGTGCGATATCATCCTTCCTTCTTCTCAGGTTCAAATCTAAGTCTACACATTCTGCAGAAAAGCATGAAGAACCACCAACTATTGAACCTGAGGTTTTGATGACTAAAGACATTGAACGCTCTGACAGCTGGGACCGTGCTGAATGGGAAAGGGATACACGCCAAGGATTTGATTTAGCTACCACATTGGAACGCATTGAAAAGAATTTTGTGATCACAGATCCTAGGCTTCCTGATAACCCCATTGTAAGGCATCTAGTCAGTTTTAAGACTTTCTTCTTACTGTTTGTCTCATCATTGTCCAATACATCTTGAATTTCAAAGTCTGTTTTGAGTGCACGAGTAAAGGAATAGGCCACCTAGTCTGCTATCTAAAACCTTCTTGCATTCACGCCAGAACACTGGATTCAAAAGCTTTTTTTCACATCAACTCATAAACTTTTAAATGAGGGGAAGAGGAGGAGCTTGTAATGTAGAAATGGATAACTCTGTCTCGTATATGCTTTCTTACATGTTTGATTGCTACACTAAATTTCATGTGTGACGATAGAGCACAAAAGGTTTTGTAGAACAGTTATGAATGACAAGAACTCAAAGATTTACATTAGTTAGTTGACTCAAGGTCAATGAAGGCATGGGATTTTGACTATAATTCATCAAAAACAAAAAAAAAAAAGAAGGAAATTTGACTAAAGAACTGAATAGTACAATGTAGTGCTTCCTCCACACCCTGTCCCAAATACAAGTCCCTCTGAAACAGCTAGTTAGACTATCTCTGTACATCACAGTCCACAGTGTTACTGCATACACACTTGTGTCTCCCATGTTGGAAACATTGAATGCGCATAGGATTTCTCATCTAAGTCAGTTAGTTGCACTGCTCCAGCTTTGGTCCACAACCTTGATGCACTAATCCAACAAGTAAACTGAACAAGTACAATAGATCATGGGCTTTTTCTGATACATTGCCCTCATGCTCATCCCTCTTTGGAAAACTGACCTACAAACTAGCGGGATTGTGAAATCAATACATGTTTAACATATTTTTTTTTTTTGCATTTGAATTGTTATCAACCCTAGTGTCTATTCTTTTCAATCCATGAAATAAAATATATGCTCTATTCTTTCTCCATGTTAGCATTATACTCCTTGCAAGAAAACTTAATCTGCATATTTGCAGCCTTACACCAGCATGTTTTATTAATTCAGCTTTATTGTGCAGATATTTGCTTCTGATAGCTTTCTTGAACTAACAGAATACACTCGAGAAGAAATTTTGGGAAGAAACTGTCGGTATGAAATGCAGTACATTTTCTGTCTTCATTGAGTGTTATCTTCTCTTTTTTGCACGTGCCTCCCACTTAATTTGCCTTCAAGTCGTACTCTATTTTTTACATATAGTACTCATGCCCAACCAGTTCTTCTCATGTCTTTCCCAAATAAACAAGATGTTACTTTGTGTTCCTCATTAATCTACCATTTCTTCAGTTTACCTTTCAATTATATGCCTTAAAGAGTACCCTTGTGTGTTAATATTTTTTGAATTCTTAGGAAATAATATACCATTATAAAACTATAAATTTGCAACTTCTGCTTAAAATTTTGGATATCGATGGTTCAAAGTATTAAAGAGGCAGGGAGAAAGTTAAGAGAACATGTTATTACTTGCAATGTTTTCAAAACACCAGAATTGGCAGGACTTCATTTACAGTTGACTGGTTTACCAGTCAAGAAGAATATCAAGAACAGATCTATGCTGATTCTCATGATTATATCATGCCTATATTTCATAATTTTTTGTGGAAACACTTGCTGCTACAAATTGAACACTGGTGTTTAAAATTTCCTTTCCTATACAAATTACATCAACATAACAGCATCAGTTTAACTCCCTTCTATTCCTTGCACCATGCTTTGTCAACAATTGACACTATTCTACTTTGCTTTGTCAATTATACAGGTTTCTTCAAGGACCTGAGACAGATCAAGCAACTGTCTCAAAGGTAAGAGATGCTATAAGAGAACAAAGAGAAATCACTGTTCAGTTGATCAACTATACCAAGAGTGGTAAGTATGTGAATTCAATTTCATGATGTTACAAATGCACTCCTTTTTTAGCTGAATGTCACAATTTTCTCATTAACCCTTGAATATTAGAGAGAGAATTCATCATCTGTTTGCAAATTTTCTATGATACAATCTTTGGGAGGACACGTTATTGCCCCTTATTAAAGGCATAATATGTAGTCAATTTTTTTTTTTATTTTTAATCACCATGATGAATTTTTATGTTTCATTTCATGCAGGAAAGAAATTCTGGAACTTATTTCACTTGCAGCCTATGCGTGACCACAAGGTATATGATTGTTATTGTAGACAATTCTTTGAGTTTCTTGGTTGATCTTGGGCTGTAATTCTTGTTGGTCTGTAGTTATTGTGCAGTTGGTTCTCTAAACTAAACTGGTTAATCATGTTGGTGTCTTGGCCCTTGGCCTAATCTTGTCCTTTTTCCTTCTTTCTTCCAGTTCTGAGACTTGCACCAACACTCCTCACTTGCAACCATTTATCCTTTCCTGAGGTTGTCATGTGAACCAACAATCCTCTAACTGCAGACTGTGCTCGTGTTCTCACCATCCCCAGCCTTTTTTTTTATTCATGCACGATCCCTGTAACATACCATGTACCTCAATCATATTTTTTTTTTTGAGGTAATGATAATTTTACCGAGGAAAATCCATCTGAATGGATTCTCTTAATCAATCTAGAACATTTGATCAGTGGACGTCCACACTTACCAGATAGATGCCCTTGGTGCATCAAGATCTCTCTTTCCTTTTTCTTCACCAATAGTCTTAGGCTATAATGTTGTAGGGTTTTTATTTAGAATTTTGCTTCTCTCTCTCTCTCTCTCTCTCTATTGTTGGGTTTATTCCACACTAAAATGGTTAACCACTTTGTCATTATACAGTTGTCTCTTATCTCGTTCTTTCTCCTGCCTCCTTCATGTGGGACTTAATTCAACAATAATTACCCTCATTTTCAAGCAGTTATGTGGGAATCTTGTGGTCTGATTTGTAGCTATGAGTCCCCTGTTTTTATGTAGGGTGAACTTCAATACTTCATTGGTGTTCAACTGGATGGAAGTGATCATGTGGAACCACTGCAAAACCGCCTGTCAGAGGCAACAGAACTACAAAGTGCTAAGTTGGTATGTGGTTCCTTCTGTCACTTTTCCTTTGTCGGTAGACATCATGGTTCATACTTCATAGTGTCCACTCATTTTAGATAAGCTAAAAAAATTGAACTAGCTTGCTGAAATCAGGATTTGTAATTAGTGATTTGGATAAATTGACCGGACACAGAAATAAGAGTCCCCATATTATACTATTTGTTGAGATGTAATTAGGACACCCAGAGTAGCGTTAAACTGTGCCTTTGGATTACTTCTAGATATTCACTAGTTTCCTCTATGTTCTCTTCACAGTTAAGACTATGCTGTTTTACTTGTCTCCTCTTCTATTCTCTAATGACAATTGAAACCACCCTCCTCACACCCTTTATCATTTTATAAACAACTAATGTTTAGGTTTGCCATTTTATACTCTATCTAGCCTCAGCGACAAGAAAATCATAAGGAGTTAGAAGCTAACCAAATTATTGTATATTTGTTGCATAAAACTATGAATTTGAAGAACTGTTGCGTGAAAATGTGAAATTGGGTTAGCTCTCTGACATGTTAGAAAAAACATTTTATAGTGGATCTAATGCTCGTAGAAATCTGCCATGTCCATTAACACCCACAAGCTTTTAATTCTTTTACATGTGCTTCTTTATCAGGTTAAAGCTACTGCAGAAAATGTGGATGAAGCTGTTCGAGAACTTCCTGATGCCAACTTGGTAAGGTACTCTTTCCTCTTCAGGTAGCTGATGTCATTTACCTTCGTCCAAATGATTATCTGCCTCTTTCTTTGAGCTTTCTGTGTTTTAAATTCTCAATAGCACATTGATGAATTGCGAGGATGATGATATGCAGTGTAACAAATTGCTTGGTTACTGAAATTGATGACTGATAATCTCTAAATTTTCGAAACAAATAAAACGAAATGGACTATGTTCACTGCTTCAGAATATTATGAAATCCATAATTTAATGTGTTGGGAATCACTTGAATAAAAAACTACATAAATCTTAATTTATGCTCAAATTACAGAAATTCCTTAAGTTCATGGGTTTATAAATGAACATCTTAATATGTATAATTTTAGAGTCTTAGTACACAAATTGGGCTGATTTAGATACTACATTTTGCAATGCTATCAGAAAGTCAGCTCATTTAAATGGTGTGTGATGTATAGGCAGGCATAGTTTTTCAACAGTTAATTTATTCTCTGACTTCCATTTTTATGCTACCTAAACTTTTTATGTCTTCTCTGAAAAGTCATTTACTTTTTGAGAAATTGTAGTTATGTCATTGTTCATGCCATTATGTCCTATAATATTTTCCAGAGACCTGAAGATTTGTGGGCAATTCATTCTCAACCTGTCTTTCCACGGCCTCACAAAAAGAATAGTCCATCTTGGACTGCAATTCAGAAGGTGCTGATCAATCAACTTAACCTACCATTTTCATACTGCAATGATATTCAATTCTACATATTGCACAGTGTGCATCAATTTGTTTGGGTTAAACCTACATCTAAAGTGAAACTCTGTAATTCATGCAGTGACACAACATGATCAGTTTTGTGTTAATGCCTGATATTACAAATACTGCTTTTTTTCATGTTAACTAATGTCCCTGCTTTCTTTTTGGAAAAATGCAATGGGGAAGTGATAAGTTGCAGGATTCAAGTGCAATAAATGCTAAAGAAAGATTGTGTGCTGGTAGCGTGGTACTATCTAATGTCTAGGACCAAGCAGTAGAGATACTTATCACGTGCTTTAATTCATTTAATTATGAACTTGATTTCATTTACTTAAGTGGAGGAATGAATTAATAAATTACTCTAAGTGGACTTTACTACAAAGCAGCAGAAGTAGTAATAATGATAAGGATTCCAGCTTCTAGATGTAAAATAATCCATGCTAGCCAACTTACTTAGGCTCTATTTTCTTTTTGGAGTCAGATAGAGAATAGTTATGCTCATAAATCATGAAAGACATCTATAAGTCTTCCTTTTGATTCTCTATTATTTAGATGGATTATATTGATTGCTTTGTTGGCATTCATTATTCATTGTGTGATGAATGCATGTTGAATTGAACTGATTTTGCACTTCTCGTTTGGTTTGTAAGAGATTCATATATTTCTTTACTGCTCTGAAATCAGAAGCAGTTTATTTATTGTTTGTCTCTTTATTGACTTTTCTTGTTTTTCATATTAAAACCCATCCATTTGGTATCAGATCACTTCCCGTGGAGAAAAGATTGGTCTACGTCATTTCAAGCCCATAAAACCCTTGGGCTGTGGTGATACTGGCAGGTATTGACTTCTCTTTTTTAGGTTTTTGGCTGAAATAGGTGCATTGTGCATGGATCTGTGTCGTGATTTATGACTTTCATTCTATTTCCAACTTCAATTGTTTTTATTTTTCCCCTTTTCTGTTATTATTCGCATAGGTAATGTTGGTTTTTCTTGGAATCATGATGGTACCTTGGAAAGCTGTATTTGTTTTGATTAATGTTGCTATTGCTTGGAATCGTGATTGTACCTTGGAAAGCTGTATTTGGTTTGATTAATTTTCTAGTCTCTGCTGTAAAAATTCAAGCGAGGAAGGATTGTCAAAACTAATGAATGAGGCATCTCGTAGTTGGTAAACATGATAACTGTTATTAATTTAGGTCGATAGGTTGTCATGAGAGGTTCTTTTTCTCATTTATAATTTTAGTTATTTTTTATTTCCATCAAATTTTAGTGTGTATATGTAGACTGGCAATAAGTAGTGGAAGAAAGTATCATGACAGTTTTTTTCTTTATTTTTTACCACACCAATGACAGTTCTGTGCCTTTTCTTGTGCTGGCTTTCTGTTGATTGTTTTGGCTTGAACTGTGACTGGCTCATTGCTGCTCACATGTCCATAGAGATTTCCTATGTTTACGTTAAACCATTTTTATGTATTTCAGTGTGCATTTAGTGGAACTGCAAGGTGCAGGGGAGCTGTATGCTATGAAGGCAATGGAAAAATCTATAATGCTGAACCGTAACAAGGTGTGAAGAACCAGAAGTTATTTCTGAGATATCTATCAACTTTTATCATTTTATTGAATATCTTATGTGATAGCACATGACTTGTGTTGTTGATATATGATTCCTGAAACTGGCTTAAGCTTTTCTTTTATATCTTTTTGCTGTTGTTTCTGAAATGTTCCATATTTAAACATTTTCACTGGATGAAAAGTACTTTGAGAACATACAATTTTCTTTTCCAATCACCTTTTTGTCCTAAGTGCAAGGGTCTCTATATCATTTGTGGTACAATATTGATGCCCCTTCAGTTGTGGTTTTGTTCCATGTTCAAGTGATAGAAAATTTTTCGTTGTTTATAAGATATACAAAAGGGAATTCTTTATGCGGGGAACATATAAATTTATTAAAGTGAAAATATATGCATACACTTGGAGAGTGGTCAGAGCTGAACAATCACATATACTTTTGGCTAAGAATGAAAACTACATGATGCTCTTGACACTTATTTTCTTATCCTTTGAAGGTTGAAAATTTAGAACCACGAAGATGGCACTATCTAATAAAAATTTCAAATATTAACTTGGATACACAGAAAGCAAGCAAGCCTACGTGCACGCTTCAAAACCTACCATGATTTAATTACCACAATATCCCAGAATGTTATGGAAACTGCAACATCATAGATCTTCTCTGCCAAAAACAACTCGTGTTTGATAACGTAAAGGTATATTCTCATCACTTATTATGATTACTTTACAGGTTCATCGAGCATGCATTGAGAGGGAAATCATTTCGCACTTGGATCATCCTTTTCTTCCAACACTATATTCTTCTTTTCAGGTATTCTCATTTGAGATACTCTTTACTTTTTTTCCCTACATTCAGAAATTTTAACATGCAAGTTTCCAAATTCCTATTTTTGTATTTATGAATTGTTTTTGTAATTGATGTATAGATGCTTAAGTTGTCTACTACTGCAAGTTGTGCTACTAGTTAACTATTTCTGTTGCCTAAATGGTAGAAGAGTATTGTTTTGGCTGAAATGCCGGAAGTTTCAAGGGCACTTTAATTTTGGTTGCTTTCCCCCCATCATTTCATTCAACATGTTTGCTCACTTCCTAGTAAAAGAAAAACATCTTACCACTGGGAAATACTTGGGGCCATCATCCATTAAGGTGTCATATTTGATGAAATTTTATACTTGCCTCCTGCTTCTGGTTCTGCAGTTACTCATAGAGCCAACAAAGGGTTTGGAGAAAACAACAATAGGTTGACTTAGTGGTCTTTAATTTAGTTAAATCATAGTCCACGTTGTTGGTGGTTGTAAAGTTTGGCAAGTGTTACATAGAAAATGGCCATACTTTCACAACACCTGCTCCCCCAGGCAGTGTTTTAACAACCCTTAATGTTTAAGGTTCCTTTACATTGCAACTAGTGTAGATTTTCCCACCCGTAGTGGCCAAAACAGAGGTTATGTCATGGTAATGGATGTTCAATAAAATCCTTTGTGGTCTTTTTTTCTTAAGGGTAAATTGGATAACACCTTTAAGTTATTGTAAAATTACACAAACCACCCAAAAGTATAAAAATATGATTGAAACCCCCTCTATATTTAAGCAAATATTACAAAACCCCTTACTAATTTTAAAATCACCCATTAGTATGGGTAATCTGGGTACAAAAGGGTTTCCATTATATCTTTAAACTTTTGGGTTATTTATCTAGTTTGGGCACAAAAGGGGTCCTTGTAATTTACCTTTCTTTTAATTAATGTTGAACACACAGGTCTACAATTTTTCACCCTTGCAAGTATTGTGTTCGTGTAAATTAATTTTTATTTTGTTTTTAATGATTCACACCTATGAAGCTTGAAACTGCACAATCACCATGCCCACAATTTAGAACCATGGAATGACTCCAACAAATAGCTTAAAAATTTTGGTTGGACGCTCTCACATGTAAATACCTAAATGTGCAGTGTGCACACGTCAATTAGTGCATTTTTGGAGAAGTTTGTATGAAAAAAATTGCTTGAATGCATACTCTAAATTCGTATTAAAATGAATTTGTGTGGTTTCTTTTGTGTTTCTTCTTCATTTATATGGATCATCACATAATCCTAGTTAAACCGCTACTGCCCTTGCTGAAAATTTCTATATTTGTTGCTTAAATTTACTGAGTTATTGTGTACTGTGAAATACACTGATATGTCTTTATTTTGTCAGACTTCTACACACGTTTGTCTGATAACAGACTTTTTTCCTGGTGGAGAGTTATTTGCATTGCTTGACAAGCAACCCATGAAATTATTCAATGAGGAATCTGCAAGGTACTCCTGGTTCTCCATTTAATGTCTTAAAATGCCAATGCCATTTCTACTTTTACCATTTCCAATTGTAGGATTCACAATTTTGAAACCAAAACTGTTTCTTGTGGTACAATTTCTTTGCACTAAATGTAAGTTATAATAAGAATTTGGATGTGGTTAATGAACCTAAAGGTGCAGGATTTTCTTTTGCTTTACCCACAAGCTGATTTTTAGCCTTAGATTTTCCTTATTATTGAGCTCTCTTACCAAACAAATACTCATGTCATAGAATTTTGAAACAACGGTCCCCCAAACCATATTGACCTGGCCAATATCAGCTGCTGCCTTCTGCATCACAACCTCTTATATGAACAAGCTTCTAGTTAATTGTCAACTGTTATTACTCTCCAGGTTCTATGCTGCAGAGGTTGTGATTGGCTTGGAATATCTTCATTGTTTAGGTACTTTGTGAACAGAAAGTGTATGCCTTACTCTCTGTGCTTTGGTTTAAGTTTATTATCTTTTAGTTGTTTCTTCAAGTCATAAATCGAAAGAACACCATTAAGATGAATGCATGCAAGTGCTGTTCAGAATTCCAAGAATATTGTTAGACGTCTTAGGAGCATGCTATCATCCTAAGTCCTGTTTGATTGGAGCTCAGTATTTTGTGTTACCATCAATGCCAGAAAAAAATGATAAGAACTCATTTTAAAATTTTGTTTCTTGAAGTTGTCATGATTTAAGTATGCCAAACTACAAGGGAATGAATGCAAGTGTATTCATACCTGATGCTTCTGAACATTTTGTATAAATGCTATGATGTGATACAAATCTTTGTTTGTCTTTACCTTTCCCATTTCTCCCAAAATAAACTTGAAATGATGTTTGATGTTGTATTATGTGCTAATGGGTGCAAGTGCCTTGGATGGGATTTCACGATCAAATATGCCATTGAGTTCATAAGGATGGTTAAACTAAGAAATACATTATCTGCATTTACAGACAATATATGTGGTTTCTATCTAAGTTTATTTAAATAGATAATTTGAATGGCATTATGTCATGCTTCTATGCCAAAATAGTATTTATTTTGGGAAACCATCTTAGTAGATACCCTAAATTTCAAGGTTGGTCTATCAACCAGAAAAGCTTAATCATCTCGTAGATACAACAGAATAAGGTTCTCTAATGATAATTATATATATTTTGCATTGATTGTATGGAATTTTTTATTTCTGGTTCTTATTTCTGGTTCTTATTTTAACTTTGTTTTTTTTATGACATTGTACAGGAATAGTTTATCGGGACCTGAAGCCTGAAAATATTCTACTTCAGAAGGATGGACATATTGTCTTGAGTGACTTTGATTTGTCATTCTTGACATCCTGCAAACCACAAGTATAACACTGTCTTCCTGTTAAAAAAATCATATGTTTCGTTTCTTACATATTTGTTTTCATTTTGGCTTCCTACCTATGGACCACTGTTATTCATTACACCAACTACATCCTATCTTCTTTATAAATGTTTGAATAGTGGGAGGGCCATCTTCCCCTTCTTCATACTTTTTCCAATTTTTCTAATCCATGTTTTTGGAAGTTATTTAAGTCTTCATTTATTGTTACGTTAATCGAATATGTCTTCTCTGCTATGTATTTGACGCTCTTCTTCTTACACTTTTACTATTTCACAATACAATTCTGTAACTCAACACGATTCAATTCTTGCACCAAAAAAAATCATGTAAACGTTTATATCGTTTACTTTTTCAGATTTTTTTTTCTCTTTAACCATGCATGCCATGATAATACTGGAATCAGAAGTTTACAGCTTTTCTAAAACTGTATTTTGGGAATCAAGACTCATTTTACATGTTCAATTCAAATGTGCTATGCAGATTATAAAGCATGCACCACCTAATAAAAGAAGAAGATCAAGGAGTCAAGCACCACCAACATTTGTCGCAGAACCAATAACGCAATCAAATTCTTTTGTTGGAACTGAAGAATATATTGCTCCTGTATGGTGAATTTAACATTTTCTGAACTTTTATACAATTGTTTACTTGAAATAATCTAATGTGTGTACTACCAAGGAAGTTATGTTTGACAAGGTTCTAGAAAGACTGGAAGTTTTTCAGAGCAATTTTCCTGGATTGAGTCTGCTGTTGAGTTGTTTAATGTCCATTTATGGTGGGTTTAAAACAACCATTTGGAGGGGTCAAGTGTTTCTAATTGGCTGCCAAGCTTTTAGATTTCCCTAAAGAATTTTATGTTCATGTCTCTTTCCTAAAGAATTACAGTGTTAATAACAACATTCTTCAAAAGATACAGTATTTTTTGAAGAATGTTGTTATTAACACTGTAATTCTTTAGGAAAGAGACATGAACATAAAATTCTTCAAAACATAATGTTGTTATTAACACTGTAATTATTAACACTGTAATTACTATTTTTCTTTCTTCGGGAATTCAGATCTGCACTCAAATTTTTACCATATTCTAAGATTGAATGTTTTGCTTTAGCAAAGAAATATGCATGCATGTATTCATTTTTTTCTCAACACAACTTGAAACAAGCTGGCATGTGCTCATTCATCTAGCGTCAATCAATCAAACAACATGTTTATTACATAACTAGGAATTATGTCTACCATTTCGTTGCATTTTTATTCATATAAGAGTTCTTATGAGTTTCTTGACTTCAGGAAATAATCACAGGCATGGGCCACAGCAGTGCGATTGACTGGTGGGCTCTTGGTAAGCATATCGTGCACGTTATAAGTATCCCATTTTCTTCACTACTGGTTTAATTGGGTTCATTGGGCCACTGTTTCTTTCCTTATATATTATTTGCCATTTTCTTGCAAATATAAGCCTCTGAAGCTGCCAGTTTTATGTAACATAACTTGTCCTTGATTGATGGCATCATAATGTTTTTTTCTTCACAGATTTCACATGTTCATATTATTCAAGGTTCTTTAAGTATACCTGACAGTTTGATGATGATGTCCTCTTTACTGTGATTGTAACTGTTTGCAATCATGCATACCTGATAGGCTAAATGGCATGCTACTAATTGCATTCCCTTTTAGATATAATACTTGTTATGAAGAAGCAAAGTTGTGAGTTGTGAGTTGTGAGTGCTGTCATCTTCTTGATGGGACCGCTCAATGACTGCTCAAGAGCTTTGGCCCCTACAGTCATTGTCATGCTGCATTGCAATTTCTATAACTAAGTCACGTGTGATGTTACATTTTTGGTGGTTGAAACAAATAGCTAGCAAGCTGCATGTTCTGTCACTGGATGATTTATGCAGCGTGAGAAAATTTGCCTTGGTTTTTTGGCCTGCAGTAAAAGATATATTAATTGCATTCTGAAGATAAGTGCTGATTGTGCTTAATTTGCCTCTTTGAATATCATGCATTATTTGACTTGTCTCTTTTCTCATGATTTTTTTTTGTTTATTTAATTTGGAATTCAGGTATTTTGTTGTATGAGATGCTATATGGTCGTACACCTTTCAGGGGAAAGAACAGGCAAAAGACATTTGCCAACATTTTGCACAAAGATCTCACCTTTCCAAGTAGCATCCCTGTAAGATCTTTAACTTGCAATATGTTATCATAATTGTGTAAGATAGCATTTATTTTGCTATTTAGTTCTTGAGATTTTGTCGACTTTTTAATAGTGCTCTTCTTAAATATTGCCAACGTTGGTGCCACCAGGAACTTCTGTTTCCTAGGAAGCAGTAATCATCGGGAATTTTTACACTTGGATCTGAAATGTCTTTCTAAGAATGGAAAGAATTAGCCTTTTGCTCTTGGATTTTGTTTCTTCTTTTTTCCTTTTCTGTCCTAACCTAATTACTTTTTTCCTCTTAATTGGTGCTTCTCATGTCCTATAAAAGAAGTCTATATTTGAGATTTTGGTTATCCCACAGTTTGAAAAAGAAACAAGTACTCCTGTTCTAACACCCTATGATGATGGTTTCTTTTTTTGGGTGACATCTAATAACTTAATTTGTTGCATGTACTAGTTTACTTTCTTAAGACACAATAAGGGGAGGTCTTGGAACATTGAATCATTACTCTAAAAGGGAACGCTAGGTCAGGGATGATTGGAGTAAAATTTGAAATTAGATCTCTCTCTCCTTTATGGCTAATATCGAAGCATAAATGCAGGTGGGTTTGTCCATGTCATTATTAATCTTAAACCTTCTGGACTAATACTGACCTATCTTGATTTCCCAGGTTAGCCTTTCTGGCAGACAATTGATTAATGCGTTGTTGAACAGAGACCCTTCGATCCGATTAGGATCAAAAGCTGGTGCTAATGAAATCAAACAACATCCATTTTTCCGTGGAATTAATTGGCCTCTCATACGCTGCATGGTAGTGCTCCCATCTATGTTTGAGGAATAATTCTTTCCTGGTGTTCTCATGCCCAAACAGTGTTCGCTTTTGGTTCTTGGAAAATGCGATATTGATTAAGCATGACTAAATTTCTTGAATGCTGTATGTGTGCAGAACCCACCGCGCCTGGATGCGCCTCTGCAATTAATTGGAAAGGATCCGAAGGCCAAGGATGTTACGTGGGAAGATGATGGCGTGCTTGTACAGTCTATGGACATGGATATTTTTTAAAGGTTGAAACAAACTATTGTTTTATCAATTCAGAGAAGCAGTAATTCTCTCTACTGCTAATTCATGGCCATCAAATGCATATATCTGTCCACACATTGAAATGCCTTTGTCCAGTTCATTCAGTTTCCAAAATTGCGTTCTTATGTATGTATGTATGCATGTGGACACACGCACACACATGCTTTACTGGAATGTTTATTCAACCCAGTTACATCATGGCTGGTGACTTTTGTGCCTGCGTGCAGGTTTCCGTTGCCGGCTCCCGTTGGATTGCTTCTGCTCCGCTGCGCATTAATCTAAAACTCTCACAAAAATTGACTATATAGTAGGAATTGATATATAGTTTTTTATTTTATTTTCTTTGAATTTCTATGTCCCTACAGTTCACTTGAACTGGGCTGCTTCCCTTACAACCCCCACTATCGAAATCAAACCCAGATGATCAAATTAATGCAAATGAAAGTACAACGAAGTACGGCTAAAAGTTAATAATCTATGGAGGTCCTGCAAAGTGGGCAGGTAAAATGATCACGCTGTATCCATTTGTCAATGCAATCCGTATGGAAGACGTGCATACACCTTGAGAGCTGGCTCACCGCATCTTCTTTCTCCAATTCCACAAGGCAAATGGAACAGGACACATCCTTCTTCTGCACCTTCTCAAACCTGCAGGCCACTAGAAGCCGCCGCTGCTGAGACCTCCGACGGCTGCAACAGTACTCGACATTCTCAACTGGCTCAAGCCTGCTACTGCTACTAGTGAGTAGTACTATGATACTATATAGAGTCTGTTTAATTTGACGGAGCGGGATAAGAATGCACGTGTAAAATATAATCGTCGCCATGCATATACCTGAAGACTGGTGAGAACACATCAGTACTGAAAACATATCGTTGCCCCTGGCTAGATAACTCGACGGCTGCTCTTTTTTCTCCTCCTCTTGATTGATTGGCTTTGTGTATGTGTTGCTGATTATCAGAGTCTATATCTGCAGGGAAGAGATCCATTCAGTTTATATAGGCAGAACAACCGGCTGCGAGAGAGAGAGAGAGAGAGAGAGAGAGTCAATGGTGATAATTTATTTAGAATGAAGACTCTTAACTTCCGGAAGTTGGAGGGTGTCGATTCTTCTATTTGTTTATTAATTAATATTGATAATTGGCAAGGAGAATGAAAAATAAATTAAAAGTCCACACGTCATCACATGCATACAGTGTACATTAGATTGCATAAGTGAGTGTGTCGCAACTTAATGTCCTGAATACGGCGGGGTTGATGGGCCGGCGCCGACCCCACATTCTGCCTGGTCTTCAATTATTTATCGCCACTACACTTCTCGTGATTTTAATTAATTAATTATTATTATTATAACCTTCTCTCTTGGCTGCATGTTAACAAATAACCCTTTCATGAATATAAAATTGATATTTTTCAAATCATTTCATTTTACATGGTGATGGTAATAATTGTTGTTTTTTAAAATAATATTTTAGTTTTATTTTTTATATTAATATATTAAATAATTTAAAATTTTAAAAAACTAATTTGAAATAAAAAATTTAAAAATAATTTTTAACAGCAAAAACAACTCATCGTGACTCTCCCAAGACTTAGTTCTTATCTTAGAAATGATATTTTATAGCTGATAAAAGCTGTGCCAAACCCAAACTGCTCCGTAATAGGCTCCTTGACTCTTACTATTTATTTTGTTTCTATTTATATAAAAGTCAGACTCCCAAGATTAAGTAACATACATCAATGTAATTTTATTTTTTTTAAGAAAAAAACGAAGAAGTCAATGTAAAAGAACATGCAAAATGGTTTTTTTTATTTGTTAATACAGTTGTTCGGGTTAGTTTACGTGCATCTCGATTAATTTTACGAGTTTTGAAGTTAACGACCATATAAGTATTCAATGAACATGACTGAACCTGAAATCACATGGTGGTATCCTTAATTCTTAGAAACATTGCTATTCGAAATCAAATTCAATTTTTTAAATAATGTTTGTTGAGTTTTTATTTTTTATTTTGAATAAGAGTTTCGTGAGTCAATAGATGGACTCAACCCAATCAGCATTATAATATGGATTTTTTTATTTTTTTGGGAGTCTATAACATGGAAAGGGGAGATGGCCGAAGCCGAAGGACCTGTTTGACGTGAAGCGGATAGAAAAAGATAAACAAGGCCGACCAAATCTCTTACAAGATTTTATAAGAATTAAGAATTTGGCCGATGAAATAAGGTGGCAGATGCATCAGACTGCTCATTATTACAATTAAAAACAAGCATTTTCCTCCTCCAATTCCCTAATCTCTTCTATTATAACCCACAAGTCCAGAGTTAAAGGATTATAACTTCCGATTAAATCATGATTTTAACTCAGTTTTATAACAAACTTGTGATTTTAAAGTCCAAATTTCATCCTCACCTGCAGGCTCTGCAACTCTATGCTTCTGTACATTCAAGCACGAATCATCTTGGCGCTCTATGCTTCTTCTGTGTATGCATAAATCACTCTTGTTGCAATCGACCTTGTATCCAACACATTCCCACTTTAGACTCTTGCAACTCCAGCCTTTGGTGCATGTACAGCCCTCGGGACCCATCTTCTCTGCAACTCCATGCTTTCGTCTATTCAAACTTTTTTTCATCATAGCACTTGCAAGTTCTGTTGGGATTGCTGCAATCCAACCCCAAAGGAACACACTAACAATTAGAAGTCTTGCAAGATGATCTTTTGCATGCACAGCCTTCAGGATCCGCTCCAGTCTTGTCTTTTCACCTTACCTCTGCAGAGTAACGAGTTAGGAGGTATCGTCTTTTGCATGTACAGACTCATTTGGTTTCTCGACTTTGTCATTCAACAAATTTATATCATGAATCCATACCACATGGTCAAAATTTATGGCTTACAACAAGCTCATGAACTAACATTACCCACCCCAATGTACAAGCAAGCATTAATCACAAATTCATGAAACTATTTGTTAGAGATTTGTAATTGTTAATATAATGGTCAAAAACTATTTCAATTATCAAGTGACAGTTAATTGTAAAACTATTTGTTAGAGATTGTAGTTCCATTAGCGGAGGTGGTGATAAAATTAAACCTTTAATCTTTTCTGTACAAATTGTTGAGATTGCTTTGTTTGCAAGTGATTATCACGAGTCCACAATGTGTGCTGGCATTGTTTGGTATCAAAGCAGGTTGCGAATTCTTTGTTCTTCTTATGCCAGATACTCAGTGGACATTCCTACAAACAAAGGATTGCAGGATCCTGCTCCTTCCTAACCTAAATCCTCCACTATAAACACCACCACAAAATGACCATGCCTCCATGTTTTACCAGTTACAACAACAGATGCAACTTGTTACTCGTACTTTGCGAACCATAGAAATGTTTGGAGGGTCAAATAAGGGAAAAATCAGATAGAAGATGGGGGAGGAGATGAAGATAAAGATGAAGAACATTTTGGCGGGGATAAACTTTGAAAATGGGAGAGTTTTGGATGAACTCACTAAAAGAATAAAGGCGGAAGTATGTGACTTTAACGAGGAAGTTTGATTCTGATGCTTTTCATGACTGGATGGTATCTCTAGATGATTATTTTGAATGGTTTTGAAATCAGAAGGGTCAGATTTGTGAAAGAGATTCCCCAAGTGGTGTGAAACTACTTATTATTTATCCATATAATTCTGCATTTGTAATAGAATTTTGAGATTTCCTTTTTTCTTGTATTCTTAATCTTTTCTGTACAAATTATTGAGGTTGCTTTGTTTGCAAGTGATTATCACAAGTACAGAATGCATTAGATATGCTATAAATTAAAATAATAATAATATTATTATATTATATAAATCTAAAATATATATCTTACTAGTAGTTGAGATTAGATCAAGAAAATATAAAATATTATAATATAATCATATAAAGTTATATTTTTCACTCTTATAACCAAAAATAATAACTTAAAAGTAGTAAGCCATATCGATTAAAAAACAAAATTAAATATCAAGTAAAAAAATAGATAAATAGATCAAAACATAAAGTTAAAAAAAAATCCTACCGAAAAAGAAAAACTTCAAGCAGATACTAGCCTTAATGCCTTAGGCGCTCGCCTAGGCTTCACTTCATTGAAATCCAACGCCTGAGGCTAATAAAGGCGTTGTGCCTCGCCTCGCCTGAAACGCCTAGGCGAGAGCCAAAAATACAGAGTAGAGGAAGACAATTAGAAAAGAAGACTTACAAAGCATTATCCTAGCACAAAGAAAAGTCAAAAAGGTTTGTGTGAAGGTTTCTTCCCAAAAATAGCATCCCAAACAGAGGAAGAAAGTGGTTTGTTCTTGTCCAAAAAGTCTCTAACGGCTTTGTCATGAACATGGAATCCCTTTTGGCGCAATGTTCCAATAACAGTCCTGGCTTCTTCGACTCCCTTTTCCCTACACAAGCCATCAATCAATCCAACAAAGGTGGTAACATTGGGAGAGTGACCGAGCTCCAGCATTTCAAAACAGAAGTCGATAGCATCATCAAAGAGGTTACATTTAGAGAGTCCCTGAATCAATACGGCGTAGCTGAAAGCATTAGGAGTGATGCCATTGGACTGCATTTTCCTGAAAATCCTCTTGGCATCATCCAACTTGTGGGCTTTGCAAAAGCCATCAACAACAGCAGTGTAAATAACAACTTCAGGGATGGTGCCTTTCTCGCGCATAGTGCCGAAGAGTTTCAAGGCTTCCTGGACAAGGCCATCTTTGCAAAGGCCATCAAGCATGGCGACAGCATTGGGGATGAGCCCAGTTTCCTTCATCTTGTTGAAGATTTGTTCAGCATCCTGTGAGGGCTCGGAAGTGGAGGCGCTGCTTCCTTGTTCATTTTGGGAGGAGGAGGAGCAGCAGCAGCCTTAGTATCAGCAGCGGCAGCATCCTTGTTGACGTTGTTGTTATGGTCAGGATGAAGCTTGAATTTATCGAGAAAAGCATCATCAGAGATACGATTAAAATCATGAGTTTGGGTCTGGGGCTGAAGATTAAAAGGAGAGGTTGTTGAGGGAGGGTGAGATGGTTGAGGGCGGGCGGGTCTGTTAGTGTTGTTGTTAAAGTTAGGTCCTCTTCCTCCTCTATTGCTAGAGCTATGATCATTGTTAAGGTTAGGTCCCCCCCCTCCTCTATTGCTAGAGCTATGATTACTGTTAAGGTTAGGTCTCTCACCTCTTAAGGGCCTATTCGGTATGGGTTCCGGAGGGTTCTGGTTCTGCAATCTCCTCTCTTTTTCATCATCGAAATTGAAACCAGCACCAGCAGTTGATCCTTTAATGGAGCTGCTGAAACGACGCAGTATTTGTGACAGAGAGATGCGTGAGTGAGAATGTAGCTTCAAGACTCGAAATTGAGATGATGATGATGATGCCATTTCCCGGATGGATTGATTGATTCGATTTGATTTTGAAGAGACAGAGAGAGAGGGGGGGTTTAATTTTATTTTTAGGGTTTTTGACAACGAACATTGCAAAACGAACCACATAAGAGGCGAGGAGGCGAAATTGGTACTTCCATAGGAGCTGCAAGGGCTATTGCTGTACTTTCCTAATCCTAATCCTTGGGCCGGGCCGGGCCTGTTCTGCTACTAGTAGAGTAGTAGTAGCGGACTACAGGTTGGCTGGAATAGAAATACGAGCTACTACTGTTCCAGAAACAGTCGCAGAAGAAGAAGATAAGGCAAGTGCAAGCTCAAGAATTACTATTTTTTAAGGGATATCAAAAGCTGCGCAGCGCTGCTCCCCTGCCCTCACACACTCACAGTTTGAGTGATAAACTTGCTCATGTCATGCTTTCAAGGTCAGGCCGCTCTCTCGTCTTCATCTTCATATTATTTTCTTTTCTTTTTATTTGATTTATTATTCAGATGTAGTGCTGCGAAATGGAATTGGAATGGGAATTCGTTATATTACTTATTTCATCATCCTTGGCTTAAATTCTCTTAAGTTATTGCGGTGTTCATCGACAGTCAGAGAGCTGTCTGACACCATCCATTTCATATAAATTACTTGGTTCTTTCCTCTTAAAACATCGCTTATCTGCCTTCTCTTTGTTTCAATTCAACTGCAATTGACCTGTTATAAAGTAAATGACGTATAGTAATCGTAAAACCACACAACCGAAAGGATAATCGATACATACACCATTCTCATATCAGATGCTTTAAACTTTTAGTAATTGCTATTACTTACCATGTTTGTTGCATTGCAATGCTAAAACTACCAGCCTCGGCGAGGCCAGCACAATCCAGGCTCTTCAGTTAATCTTCAACCCCCGCACGGCGTTCCACACTGCACCATTCGAGTCCTTTGCTCATCTCTCCTAACGTTCTCTTCATCCCTTGATATTCTACTTCATTTCCCCTTCTCTCTGTTTTCTCGCCCCTCTACTTTATACTCTTGTAATAATTACAATCGCTTCTTTTCTTCTCAGCCGATATGGAAATTGCCACAGCTCAAAATGGTAATAGCAGCCTCCTCTGGTTCTTCAGGGATAGAGGTTTTGATGACAACACCATCCATGAAATGTTCCGAAAGTGCAAGCGCCTGCAAGACACCCAGAGGGATAGGGCATCTGAAAACTGGGCTTACCTGAAAACCATTGGCATTCAAGAGAGAAAGCTCCCTTCAATTATTTCAAAGTGTCCCAAAATACTTACTCTTGGTCTCAATGAGAAGCTCATCCCCATGGTTGAGTGTCTGGCTACCCTCGGTTCTAAACCTCGTGAAGTTGCTTCCGCCATTACCAAGTTCCCTCACATACTGTCTCATAGTGTTGAAGAGAAGCTCTGCCCCCTTTTGGCATTCTTTCAGGCAATAGGGGTCCCTGAAAAGCAACTCGGCAGGATTTTATTGCTCAACCCAAGGCTCGTCAGCTACAGCATTGATTCCAAGCTCAAAGAAATTGTTGATTTTCTCGCTTCTCTTGGCCTTACCAAAGATGGGATGATTGGTAAAGTCTTGGTGAAACACCCATTTATAGCAGGTTATAGCGTTGAAAAGAGGCTACGCCCCACTTCAGAGTTTCTCAAGTCAGTTGGACTGACAGAGCTGGATCTTCGAACAGTGGTCATGAACTTCCCTGAAGTTCTTTGTAGAGATGTCAACAAGATTCTGAAACCCAATTTTGCATATCTAAGGAGATGTGGATTTAATGATCGACAAATAGCAGCTTTGGTGACTGGTTATCCCCCTATTTTGATCAAGAGTATCAAGAATTCACTGGAACCTCGTATCAAGTTCTTGGTAGAAATAATGGGAAGGCAAATAGATGAAGTTGTTGATTACCCCAACTTCTTTCAGCATGGTTTGAAGAAGACCTTGGAGTCAAGGCACAAACTTTTGAAACAGAGGAAACTAGATTGTAGCTTGAGCGATATGCTAGGTTGTAATCAAAAGAAGTTCCTGATGAAGTATGCCTTGCTTCAAGGATCTGCCTGAGATATTTGTTTGTTCTTGCACTCTAGGTGAACTTCATCTTTAGACCGAATTCAACTCTTATGAGGATGCAGATCAATGGGAACTCGATTTTTTTTCCATTCGTTTGAAATTTACTAAAACAGGACGTATATTTGTTAATGATCTGATCCAGCATTATCAATGTTAATCAATTCTGGCACATCGATCACAAGATGCTTGCTAACTGATAAGGACGTGATGTACTGCAATCTTATTGTTTTCTTTACAATAATGTTTGAAATGGCGGCTGTTAAACTTCGACAAACAACAGTTCCTGGAAATCAGGCACGTGATTACAGTGTTTTGATTCCTAATTATTATAAGAACAAGTATAGATCAACAGGACTGTAGGGTGATTGTTAGAAAACGAAGATCTAGCGCAGTAATGTAAGACACGAAAATTACAAAACTAAATCAATAAGAAGCATGATCTCTGGAAATGCAGAAAAAATTGCTAGACACAAAAACAATGCCATTGGAAAAACTAGGAGGCGTGCTACCTTAAGCAGAAACTTTGTAGCTTTCCCAAGAATACGGAAGCTCAGAGACTAGGATCTAAACTTGGAGACTTGACGTGGTCCTCCGCAATTTGATTACACTTTGTGTTCTGGCGTAACTTCGAGAAGATGATGTCATGCTGGAGAGGGAACCAGTTGTGCTGTCAGTGGTGCTCATGCTAGGCCAAGTGAAGGCAGGCTTGAATGGGGGTACGTGAGGCGGAGGCAAAGTTCCTGATACGATCTGGATTATGGTCTCTGTTTTAGGCCTTTCACTGTCGAGAGGATGAGAACAAGCCAATCCCAGTAGTAAAAGTCTATTAGCCTCGTCGTGCACAAAATCGTTACCGAGGTTTTCATCTACAGCTTCTAGTATGCGTCCCTCACGATGTAAGGTCCAGACCCAATCAACCATAGAATAAAGATGCTGGTTGTGACGGATCTTTGTCCCTGGACCTTTACCACACACAACCTCAAGAACCACCACTCCAAAACCAAACACGTCAGATTCAGGGGTAGCCCTGCCTGTGTGGAAACATTCTGGAGCAACATAACCCATGGTACCTGGAACTCCACCTAGCCCAAGCTCATTATATGAATTCTTTTCATTTTCCAAGGCTCGAGCAAGGCCAAAGTCACCTAGGCGGGAATTAAAGTCCGCATCAAGTAGGATATTGCTGGTTTTGAGGTCTCTGTGGACAACTTTCTTGTCATACTCATTGTGCAGGTAATGTAATGCCGATGCAACCCCTACAAGTATCCTGTAGCGACGATTCCAATTTAGAGTGTCCTGCTCTGGACCCTTCTGTAGGTGTTTCTCCAGGCTTCCATTTGGCATGAAATCATATACTAATAGAAGCTTTCCTTTCTCATAGCACCACCCTGAACAAAGACAGAGGTTATAAAGTCGTTCTTGCTGTAGTTTGTTTTTCTAAAGAAAGACAGATTTGCTGCTAATTGCATACTAATGCTAAACAAGATGAGATACAGCATTAATTTAAAAGCATAGGACAAGGTCATTGCCTTGCCTTGCCTGTGAAATATTAATGGCAGCGATATATCTTTCCTTTCATGCTTTACTATGTCAACATAACACTTAACTAATTCTTATTTTTCTAAACCTGGTATATGTATAGTACTGTGTGACCTATGAACAGAAGAAAATTAGGAAAAAAAAAGGAAATTTGAAGCAAGGAATTGCGAGAGGGAAGCATGTGGGTTTGACTACTGTTGCTTGTTTACTCAACAGCCCCCCCACTATTATATAAACATATTTGACAATGCAATCAATTAATATGCAATCGAAATATCTGGTGGTCCATTCAAATTAAATGATTCATATAGCCAAGTGCTTATCCAATGAACGAGATCATGGGACTTAAATTTTATGCAAAATGATTAGACAAAAGAAAGAATAAGAACCAAAATATTCGATAATTACCCACTAAGCGGACGAGATTTTTGTGGCGAAGATGATGAATGATGGTTAGCTCGGCCAAGAAATCATCTTTGCCTTTTATGCTGTCTCTGGAGAATTTCTTGACAGCAATTTCAGTAGTCGTAGTAGTAGTACCATCATCAGCCTTATCATTGAGGAGTAGGACGCCTTTATAAACGATCCCAAATCCTCCTTCCCCGAGCTTCATACTTTCATGGAAATTGCTGGTAGCCTTCTTCAACTCCTTGTACTTGAACTCTCTTGGCATCCCAGGCAGCCATTTCAAGATGTAACTACCAAACTCTTTGGCCTCCTCTAGACTTGCTTTTGATCTCTTTTTCCTCACAAAAACAACTCTACATACCACAAATATAAAGATTATCATCACTACTGAGACGCAAACCCCAGCACCAATCTTCCACCATTTCTCATCATTTTCCTCATCGGGTTGATTATTTATCTGTAAGCTCCATTTCAGCACACAGTTTAATTCAATCCGTGGATCACCAGTGGAAGCAGCAAAACCAAAGTAGGATTCTTGTTTCAGGTACTCTTTGAGGTCTATGGTCTCGTTCAAGAGAGGCTCTCCAGGCTTTTGATTTCCTTCTTTCACCATGTACACCTGCATCAATTTGGAGGTGCCGTTATAATCAACCCAAACAGTGTAGTTAACTCCTGGTGGATCAGGAGAGAGTGTGATGTTATATTTGTCTAGAGGGATGGCATTTTTTGACCGAATGGAGTTGATATTGAACCCGATATGGTTATGATCTGGATCTTCGATGTAATCTTGCTTTTCCGTGTCAAACTCTATAGCCACAAAGTGGTTTGCAGTGTTACCATCAGTGGAGACATTGGTCAGGCCTAGATATTGCCCGTAACTTGCTTCGGGTATGCTAGCATTTGGAGCTATAAGAAAAGCCAGGCCACTACCAGCCTCCCAGTCTCTTTCTCTGTAAATGTTAATGACAAAGGTGGTGTTGAAGGAGGCTAATCTGTACTCGTCCCCACCATCACCGATCCAGAACCTGAAAGGTTTATGATACATGATGCGGCCAGATGCATTTTTTTGTTTCCAACTATGAGCATCATTGGGGGTCTCAGGAGTAAGTTGTAGAGCTTCAAGATAGATGGATGAATCGCCTCTGAAACTCAGGAGCTTCTCATGATCATCATCAACAAATCTCTCAAAAGTGAATGATGACATGTTGTCTGTGAAAGCTAGATGTGCAAGGTTGAATGACATAATAATGAGGAGAGCGATGATCGAATATGGATTTTGGGCAGCCATTTGTTGTAGCTAGCTGTACGTACGATTCATTAGAAAGAAAGACGGGGATGAAATGAGAATTTTAATTACTTTCTTCACTCTTGCATACACACACACATATAGAAGCCCGTTTGGAAATGAATATGGAGAAATCACAGGGAGATTACAACAGGGGATGCTTGACTGCTTCTTGTCGTTAAGGTCTGCCCGTGTTTACGGTCATCACTTTGAAATTGGGAGATCGTCGATTGCCCAAATAAAGCATTTCCTTCTTTTGTTTGATGTCCAAGGAATATTGGGATAATCCCGTTTGACCGTCTAGCAGCAGTTTAAGTTTCAGAGGTGAAGCAACTTGGCATGTAATTAAGAGTCAACAATTTCATGCCTGCAGAGAGGAGGAGAAACATCGCATCCTGTCATTCTGTTCCTTTCATTGAAGTTTCTGTACGCGGAAGGTCCTAGCTAAGATTTTGAAGAAGGAATCCCGTTTGACTTTTGCTCTCCATGATAATGCATACAAGGCATGCAAAAACCACGATTACCCTCGTAATAACCTTCCAGACAAGAGGAAAGGATATTTTATTTTTATTATTTGGACCGTAGCGCATACATTTGCGTGTGTGTTTACAATATGTATGTATACATTTTCTGCATGAAATTTCCATTCCTCAATTGCGTCTTGAAAGACGGACGTGCGATGTGGCGTGCTGTAGAAAGATTGGGAGCATTTTTCATTAATTTGCGGATAACGGTAAGATAAACTTTAAAATTTAAATAAATATAGTATTTATTTAAATGAGGGGCGAGAATAAATTAATATTCCGTAAACTTAAATACTTTTTAAATTTTATTTATATAAGTTTTATATTAGACTTATATTTTTAAATTAAACTTATATTATCTAGAGAGATAAAATTTAGAAAGATGAGAGGTTACAAATCTCTTATAGAGATTATTTATATTTTTTTTTAAGACAAATATTTTATAAATATTTAAAATATTTATAGAGATGTATACACAAGAACGGAGGAGTGAAGGAGGCTATGATGTGCTATAGCCTAGGTAAAAGAAAAATAAAAATAGATTATAAAAAATTCAATAACCCACCCACCTTGAATTTTAGTAATTGATCATGAAACAATCATATAAACTTTTCAATAACCCAAAACTCAATAAAAAACTATCTTTGTCCTTCACTAAAAACCACATAAATTCTAAACATAAATAACTTATTAATTGTGAGACAATCAGATTCACATGTCTTTGTAAATTAGAATTTCAGCTATCGCAGAACATGAGATTAATAGAGGGGCTAATCAAATCGATAATTTACATCGAAATGAAACTACTCAGTGAAGCTTTTATTTTGATTCTATTTGCAGCTTAATAGATATGTATGGGGCATCTTATGCTTTAAAGTATGGTTCAAGGAAAGATCATCTAACTCTATACGTGGAGAAGTTGATGGTTGTTTGATTGTGTTGAAATCTTTTGAATTTATATTCATCTTATATTTGATGCATAAAATAAAATAATTATCAATTTACTTTGTCGAGCTTTGCAGCAAAAATCTCTTGACATCTTAAATACAATGGATCTTATATCAATTACTAAAGCATTGCTTTGAACTTTGAGAGATGCCAAATTTAATATTATCCTTGCACATGTACAATTTATTTGCACACAATATGAGATTGACATACCACATATGAATACTTCGTATAAAAAGACTATAGGTTGTTCATGTCAGCAACAAGGAT
Organism: Populus simonii; assembly: GCA_007827005.2. NCBI lineage: Eukaryota > Viridiplantae > Streptophyta > Magnoliopsida > Malpighiales > Salicaceae > Populus > Populus simonii. The sequence goes on along the minus strand of CM017467.2, from coordinate 19,716,744 downwards.
GAGTGATAGTTTACCAACGTTATCATTATGATATATTTAACTCAATAATAGATTTTCAGTTAGAAAAATTAAATTTTAGATTCAATGGTGAAATAGTGAAATTCATGTACTTAGCTCTGCTTTAGAACCTAAAAACAACTTTTAATCATTTAAAGTTGATGTTATTTACAAGTTTACTAAGAAATTTTATCCTGAAGATTTTAATGAACAAGAGATGTATGATTTGAGATCTCAGCTAGAGTATTATCAAATTGATGTGATTCATCATAAAGTTTTCATAATATGTCTATCATTTTTTTTTAATTTTATGTACTTTAAATTTTATTTTTTAATTTATATTTTATGTTATTTATTTGGATTGAAACTTTATTGTTAACTTGATATATATATATATATATATATATATATATAAGTTAATAATTGATCTTGAAAAACAATTTATATGTATTTCTTTATAGCCCAGGTAGAAACAATTCCTGACACCCATGTGTATACATTATATAGATTCAGATTTATAATGGATATACTTTTCTAGAAGAAGTGGGGGAAGGAAATTTCAAATTTCACACAGAAAGTGTATATATATCACACAGTACAGACAGGTAATTAAGGGTAACAAACCAAACACACGAGCATTAATTATGAGTATTAGCAAAGAACAGTGATTAACATATTGGAGTGTAAACTAGATAGTATTCATGAGCAATAGTTTCGTGTATATATAAATATTGGTCTACTTTGTTTGCTCAGCCATATATGCTTGAATTACTTGGATATGAAACCCCCAACGACTGCAGCGATTATAGCTGTAGGATCTCCCAGGATAGCTGAGACAATAAGGCGAATGGCACCACCAGCCATCTGACAGCACTTCCTAACCTTTCCACCTCTAGCTCCTCCATGATGGTTTGCCAGTGTCACCTTGAGGCTTGGGATCCTAGTCTGTATCTCTCTGACCTTGTTCTGATCCACTTTGAGATACATGGCTTCCCAGCTCTCCACCAGCAACTCCTTGACACATGACAGATGAAGATTATACGTTTTGCAGCGAGACCTGTAAGACCACCCGGGTCCTTTGCCCCCACATCGATGACATGCCCCGGAGAGCTTGTGACACAGGTAAAGATTGTGCTCACCATCGTCTAGAACTTGAGGGAGGCTTGCACAACAAGGGTGGAGATCAAATCCACATCGCTTGCAGTGGTAGACAAAGCCTAGAACTTCATTTCTACATGCATCGCATACCCTCTTCTCCTCACCTGGAGGGTGATGGCGAAATTCGAAAACGCATTCTTTGTAAAAGGAATTGTTCATGATAGGAGGCGCCACAGCACATACCTTGTGCAGGTCAAATTGATCATTGCAATATTTCTGGCGGCAACTGTATTTGAGACCAATGCCAGCTTCCTTGCAACCATCACAAGTGAATGGGATTTCTGTGTATTCAAGTTTTAGCTTGTGTTGTGGGTGGATGGGATGGCTGATTTCTCTGTCACTAATCTTCATGGGATTTCTTTAACTAATATCATCCCCCTTCTTGACCTTTTCTGTTAAGAAGGAAGTGGTGATTGTCTATATACACACACACACACACACACACACGTACGTTAGAAGGCTATATACAGGCTGCTTCTTTAAACTTTTAAAAAAGATGAAAATAATGGAATAATATTTCTACAGTCTAATTGAAATCTAGATAGATCACAGGTTGATACTTTGCTTAAGTTCCACAAGTGTAGAGAATAACTTGGGTGAAGTAGTTTACACAACAAATTATATAAGCTCATGTCGAGGAGCTGGCCGGAATCTAATGCCAAAGAGCGCCAAGGAGGGGAGGGGGACCGGAGGTCATATACTATGGTCAATTAATGCCTCGTAGAAAGAAATGAATTTTAACATTCTCTTGTGGCAGTGAAGTTATTGACTTGATTCAGTTTAAAACTCAAGGATTGATCATTATATATATGGAATATTAGACCGATATTAAAAATATATGCATACATGATGGAATCCTATAGCTAGAAAGATTTTAGGGTGTTGCTAATAATTAATTAATTAATCAGCAGAACATTTATTAAAATTAAAAAAAAAAAAAAAACCAAATCTACTAAGAAAATTATTGTTCACCAAAACTTAAAACACTGATGGAATTGCCCCTTGAACATTTTTTTCTTCTTCTTCTTCTTCTCTCAGAACATTTGTTATTTTATGTCAAGAAAAAAATCTGGCCGGCCCGCCGCGGAGAGGACGCCAGAAATCTAGTGTGTGTAGATTTTCCGTGCAGTGCAAAAAAGGGGGGGTGGGGTGGGCAGAAAAGAAGGTTGTCTGAAAGATTCAGGTGACACCCAAGTACGTACACCTGCAGATTATATTCTAAAGAAAATCTATGCTGTCCTCATTGATAAGATAAAGCGATGCAGGCAGGCTGATAAATACAGGAAAAGTGTGAGTTCTAGTAGCTTCTCCTATTTCGAGGGTCCCTCTTGGCCTTTACCTTAGCCTTCACACTTTGCTAATTCAAATATTGCATTTCATGAAGAAAAAGATTAGCAGTAGAGGTACGTAGGCCACAGTGCCATGGCGCCAGTATTTTCCTCCCCAGTTCTCAATTCATTGAGACTCTGCAGGCATCGTTTCCAAACTGACTCATCAGCATGCACAAATTAAGGTACGTAGGCAGGATTTCACCTTAATTCAGCTTTTCATTTTTATTTCTTCTTTAGTTCTTTTGACCCTTGAATGTTGCTGCTTTCTGCGAGGACAAGATAGCAAAAGCAAATAATTAAATTAAACAATCGTGACTAGGAAGACAGATCAAGCATCGTGACTCCTGATCATCGATACACAGGCCTGCTAGCTATGTGTATTGCTTTCCCTTACACATTAATTGTGGAGCATCAGCATGCATGCATGCATGTAAATTGTAATGCATTCATGTAAATAAATTGTAAGTGCTGATTTTGGTGGCAAGTCGCTAGCTCGATCGCGGCCTGTTTAAAGGGGATCGGAGCACTGCACTGTGCTGTGCTCTTTGTAACAAAGCAGACACGGCAAAGGAAATTGTGAAAAATTAACAAAACATGTTGTTTTTTTGTTTATATATGGGCTAATGATATATATTTCGACTCTTTTTATTTATTTAAATTAATGTAACAAAGTGTTTTTTTATTTTTATTTATTAACAAAACATTTAATTTTTTGCTTTCTAATTAAGCAAGCGTTTTTGTTAGATTCTATTATATATATATATATATATATATATATATATATATATATATATATATATATATATATGCTGACATGGTCATTAAATTGACATGTAGCATAATGTTAACTTTTCAACCACAAATCCATGAACATTCTATTTTATTTTTAATTAATTATATCTGTATATTTTCTTATTTGGGTGTGTTGTACTTTTTTTTATTTGAGTATTTGTATTTTAAAAAAAATATTTATCAATTGACTTTTTTTTAATTTTAAAAGTTAACAAATCTCCACTTCGCATTATTATATCTCTGATATATAATTGAGTTAAATAAATTATAAATTAATAATAACAACAATTTGAAGGATTAAAAATAAAAATGAATAAAAGATAAATTACTGAATTCCATATACTTTCTCACAAACCAAGTAAATCTCTATCAAATCACATAGTAGGTGGCCTAGTAGTAAGATCTAGCTTGGGATCAAGAGGTTTGCTCCCACTATAGTTTTAGGTTTGAGCCCAGTGGTTGCTAATATGATGGCCACTGGAGGCTTACATAGTTGTTAACTTCAGGGCTCGTGGGATTAGTCGAGATGAGCACAAGTTGATCCGGACACCTACGACGTTAATTAAAAAAAAATCTCTACCACATATTGTAAAAGGAAAAAAAATTAATTATTTTCACAAAATTAACAATCTTAATTAAACACAAATGCATTATGCAACATATTTGATTTTCTTTTATATGATTTACACATATTGTAATTTATTAATAAATTATTTGATCTCATTTATCAATATGTGTATCCATACTAAACATCATCAAAATCCTGAATTTCTTTAGTTATTTTATTCTTTTTATTTTTCTTACCTAGTTAATTAATTATGTCTTTTATTGCTTTTTTAATTTAAATAAATTATTAAAATATTTTATTATTTTAATTGTAGTTATTTTGGTCAAATATAGTAGTTCTTGAAATTAATACATTAATAAATTCTTAAAAGTACAAATACTCAAATAAAGAAATAAAAGTAAAAATACATGGATGGGAGCAAATTACACTTGATTAGAAGAAGAAAAAAATTCACACGTTCAAATAATAATTGACATGCTGAAATAAAAAATTCCAAACGTTTGCACAAACACACAAAAAAAAAAGATTAAATGTTTTAATTAATTAAATTAGGATAAGTGGAAGAGCCATTTCTCGGATTCCAGCACAAACCCAGGCCTAAAGTTAGAGTTAATTTACCAGGCTTCCATTCGAGGTATCTCTGAGCTAGCCTAGCTATAATATTTTGCAAGCCCAAGCTTGACATGGGCAAAAGTAAGAACCAAGCAAGCATCCATAGTGTGGACAGACAGCGAGAAACGTTGCCAAGCCCATCCTCCTATTAGCAACGATTGCGAGTCTGCGCTGCAAGAAAGAAGAAGAGAAGTGATATTAAAGAAGTGAGCTCCTCCTGCGTTTGCCTTTGAATTTGCATTCCGATACTAAGCAAGAAAGTGAAGTGAAGAAGGAAAAAACGAAAAAAGACGATTTGATTTCAGTTTCTGTTTCCAATTCTCAAACCCACTTCTGGCCAGGTTAGCTAGCTCTCTCTGCCTATGCCCACCCTATAAATTCTTTGTTTTTATAGCTAATTATTTGTTCGTTTATTAAAGAATGGAAAGGAATAGTCTTGTTGTTAATTTTGTAGTACCAATTCTTTTGTCTGAAACTGGCCTGTAAAAAATGCCATGTTAGGTTTTCATTTCACTCTTCTTCTTTTTTTGTTATTATTATTATTATTCTTTGCTGCCTACAACCACAACAACAGCCACATCCACCGTAATTTATCGATTTTTTCTTCTACTTGGTTAGAAGATGAGTAGTGGCAGACCCAGGTCCCTCGGGGGTGGGGGTCAGCATCATGTCTTGGATTATTTAAAAAGAATGCAATCTGAGAATCCTGCTTTCTTTTATGCAACTCAACCCGACACTGATCACTCGCCTGGAGGAGCAACCATATTCTGGGCTGATGCCACTGCCAGGATGAATTACAATTACTTTGGAGATACTCTTGTTTTCGATACTTCATACAGGACACACCGTTACAGGGTCCCGTTTGCCTCTTTCACGGGAATCAATCACCATGGCCAGCCTGTCTTGTTCGGCTGTGCTCTCATTCTCAATGACTCTGAGTCGTCTTTCATTTGGCTTTTCCAAACTTGGCTTAGCGCAATGTCTGGTAAACAGCCTCTCTCCATCACAACTGATCCAGATCACTTCATTCAGACCGCTGTATCACAAATTCTTCCTGAGACTCGCCATCGGTATTCTAAGCAGGGCATACTAAGAGAAACCCAAGAAAAACTGGCTCATATCTATCGCTCTCATCCCATGTTTGAAACTGAATTTAAGAAGTGCATTAATGAGACTGAGACAATTGATGAGTTTGAATCATCTTGGCAATCCCTTCTGCAAAGATACTACGTCATGGACAATGAGTGGCTTCAGTCGATGTACAATGCTCGACAGCAATGGGTCACGGTTTATTTGCGAGACACTTTTTTTGGAGAGTTGTCAGTAACTGATGGAAGTGGAGGTTTAAACTCGTTCTTTGATGGATATGTGAGTGCATCAACCACCATACAAATGCTGATCAAACAATACGAAAAGGCTTTAGCAAGTTGGCATGAAAAGGAACTAAAAGCAGACTATGACACTACTAACACTACACCAGTTCTAAAGACACCTTCTCCTATGGAAAAACAAGCTGCTGGCCTCTACACTAGAAGAATATTCATGAAATTCCAAGATGAATTAGTTGAGACCCTTGCTAATCCTGCAACGAAAATTGACGATTCAGGAACCATCACCACCTATCGCGTGGCTAAGTTTGGGGAAGAGCACAAAGCACACACTGTTTGTTTCAATTCTTTTGAGATGAAAGCTACTTGCAGCTGCCAGACGTTTGAATATTCTGGGATCATTTGTCGACACATATTAGCAGTTTTTAGAGCAAAAAATGTCCTCACACTTCCATCTCAATATGTATTGAAACGATGGACAACTAATGCCAAAAGCAGAGCTGTATTAGATGAAGGCGCTTCTGAATTGCCGAACGATTCTCGCGAGTCTTTAACCGTTCGCTATAACAACTTGCGCCAGGAAGCCATCAAATATGTTGAAGAAGGGGCAAAATCTATTCACATTTATAATGTGGCGATGGATGCTCTACAAGAAGCTGCTAAGAAAGTTTCTGATGTGAAGAATCAAGGCTCTGGAGGCACACAAGGTGGAACTCTGACAAATGGAAGTAGTCAAGAGCTTCATGTTGCTAAAGATAATTCATCGGCAACATTGCAGTCTGTGGTTAGTTTCTTCCTGCTTGTAACTTGATACGGTTAAGCTTTCTTTCAGCCTATACCACCAGTTAATTACATCCCTTAGTAACATTTGTGCTACATTTAATTTTAGCTAAACCCTAAAATATTTCACCTGTTGACTTTAGGAAGATACAAATTACAAAATAAATAGTTTAGAAGTCAAAGTACTGCCTTTATTGAAGGGTGACTAATGTTATATTGCCTTTCCTTCTTTAATAACTGAAAAGTTAGAAGCTTCTGCTTAGTTAAAAGACAGTTTATGCATATTGTTTCTGAATCCACTGACAATTTATTGCAATCAGTTTATGCCTGGAAATGAGGAATGAGGAAAATTGAAAAATAATGCATCCTTGATCTTTCTTTTCTTTTTCCTATTTGCCTTACCACGATATGGTAATTTTGTTATTTTGTCGGTAAATGATCTGCTTGGTAACTGCAGTATTTCATACTCCACTTATTATCATTATGTATGTGTCAGGCTCATTGAAAGTAATGTTGCTTTTAAGGCAGCATCAGCCGTGTATCGAACAACATTATGGTTGTGATCGATGCTCAAGATTGATCTGTTGTTTTACTTTTTCTGTAATTGTGTATACATTAAGCAGTATTTCCATTTAGTATTTGTTCTAATTTATTATTCTCCTTGCCCAGGATGAGAAGCAAAAGAAAATCCGTGAATTGACTGCTGAGTTGGAGGGTACCAACCAACGCTGTGAAGTGTACCGAGCAAACTTGCTAGCTGTTTTAAAAGATATGGAAGAACAGAAGTTAAAGCTTTCGGTGAAGGTGCAGAACGCAAGGCTGAGTTTGAAAGAATGAACATAGCGTGCAAGGTTAAATTTTATGGGTCTGTTTTTTTCTACCTCTGTATCAAACAACCAAATTCCGGGTCTTTAAATGTATACCGCGACGGCGGACCATCAGGGCATTGTGTTATAGGTGGTAGTCAGTAGTAGGGTTTTCTCCGCCGTTACATTTTGTAGTTTAGAATGTACGAGCTCTTTAGGTTGTGCTATGATCTCGTTGACGAGGTGTATTATTTGAGTTCACTGTCAAAGACTTTCCTGCATGATCCTCAAAACACATGCTGCAAACCTAAGAACTTTTATGGATACAGAGCATTACTAATCCAACGGAAATATATTACAGAACTTTTGGTGATGCATCTGCCTAAAATTGAAGAAATCATTGCTTCCTCGTATAGATCTAAAGATAATAAGTGCACTGTACAAGAGAACATAAATTCAAAGTTATTCACAATCTCTAAATTCTCTATAGCACTGAAAAGGTAAAAAAAAAAAACACAACCTCATCCACATCACAGTTTAAATACTAGGACTTTCATATGATTGGGAAGGAAAGGGAAAAGGAAAAGGGGAAGAAATTACAAAAGAAACCACATGGTAAAACTCTACTGCACCTTCAGATACTACCCTTCATACTAATCTTTATGCTCTGTACTTTAATTGACAATTGTAGCTTATGATCCTCAATGTCTTTTAAAACTGAAAGCAGGTTAGCTCGGTAGACTTCGCACTTTCGATTTGCATACTCCAGTTCATCTCTAAGTTCTTGGATTTTCTTGTCCATATCCTCCTGCAAAGTGGTAAATGAAAAGGAAAGTTAAAAACAGGCCTTAGAGCATCATAATACAGATACCTCTGTTGCACCGCCATATCAGAAATGAGGGCACTAACCGCCATGCAAAGGATATCGTGAGAGAACCTTCAATAAATTGAAAAACAGTTTGCGTTGGTCTTGTGCTGGTCAAGAAGCCTTCTCAGTGAAAAGCCAGATATACAAGGTTGTTTTTCACTCTTATCTTAAGTATTTACAAGCTCAATGTACAGTATTTCTTTTTTCAATTTTCCTCCATACTTCACGACTTCAAGTCAAACTTTTTTGTAGAGTTACAAATTCTTTAACTGCGTTTTTTCCCTTGTATTTTCCCAAACATCTACGAACAATTCCATAAAATGAAGTGATTTTATTTAGGATATCATGCTGATGCATGGATTTTATTTCATTCAGCACATCTATTCCGAATAATAACTCAATACAGGCCTTCAGGAGTACAGGAGAACTTCTAGAAATTCCTAAAATTAGGATGCAATCAATTAATGGTTCTACTGAAATTCTCATATTGAATTAAATGACCATGATCATATGTATGTTTTATTATTATTAACATAAAAAGCTAAAAAAGAATACCAAGGGCTCTTCAACAAACACCCCTGCCAAAAACCTCAAATAGGTGAAGAATACTAGTCATGTTAACAGAGGTTTCCAAGTTTTGAGCTTGTGTGTACATGGATGGGCAAAGGTCTGAGATAGACAATTTTCTAGTGATCACCATGATGAGGGTATCCTTCAATCACTAAATAGATGCTGCTCATGGGAATTTTAAAATCAAAATTTTGGATTCATTGAGAAGGTGAGAAAGTTCAACATTTAGCAGAAAACCAACTTATTAAGAGAGCTGAAAGAACAGAAAATGAAAGTAGAAAAATGGTGTATACAAGTAGGTCTATGGAGAAATGAAGCAGTAGACAGTAATAAATGAAATCAATTGACACCATGTGATTGCAAGAAAATAGATGAAGCACGAAGCATGGTAAATGAAAAATGATTCTAACCTCAGACAAAGGTTGGCCAGAGATCCCCAGATGATTCCCGCTGGTATAATTAGCCCTAATTCCACTGCTTGCGGAGCCCCCTTTATTACGGCCATTGACATCACCAGCTCTCCCCTCATTCTTTGTTGCTTGTGCAACTCTAGTTGTGGCCTCTTGCAGAACACCCATTGCCACATTGTAAGTGTCTAGGGACTTGGATCCTTCCTCTACAAATTTGAAGGCCTCATGGCGTAGGGTATTATACCGAACAGTATGAGATTCAAGATAGCCGGTATATACATCAGTAGGGCGTTCTTCCAATATGACATTGCTCTTGGCATTTCTTGTCCATCGTTTCAAAATGTAACGAGATGGGAGAGTAAGGACATTGGTCACTCTAAAGACTGTCAACACATGTCGGCATAGAAGACCAGAGAACTCAAACATCTGGCAGCTACAAGTCGCCTTCATCTCCAAAACATTGAATTTAACATGGTAAGCTTTATGATCTTCCCCATACTTAGCAACTTGGTATGTAATGCTCTCCCCATCATCTTCTGATTTAGATGCCATGAAAGTTAGCGTCCCAACTAGCTCCTCTTGAAATCTCACGAACAATTTTCTAGTGTAAAGCCCGGATGCTTGTTTCTCCATTGGAGATGGGGTCTTCAAAACTGGGTTTGTGTTCATTGTATCATAATCTGCTTTAACTTCTTTCTCATTCCGACTCTCTATAGCTCTCTCATACAGCTTAAAGAAATGGTTCAGATTGGTTGAAGCATTCACGTAACCGTCAAAGTATGAGTTCATGCTATCACTTCGCTGGGTTATAGACATCTCAGCAAAAAAAGCATCCCGCAGATACACAGGGACCCACTGCCTGCGATCAGAATATATTGTTTGAAGCCACTCATGATCCCGAAGTTCATATCTATCAACAAGTGACAACCAACAGGATTCAAATTCTTCGATCAACTCGGTCAAGTTAACACATTTATGAAACTCTGACTCAAAAGTTGGATGTTTGAGTAACACATGGGACAACTTCTCCTGGCATTTCTTGAATATATGCCATTTGCAAAACCGATGGCGGGTCTCAGGGAAGACCTGCATGATGGCCAATCTTATCACTGCATCATGATCAGTGGTGATCGACAGGGGATGACGGCCAGACATTGCTGTAAGCCACGTCTGAAACAGCCAAACAAATGATGCTTCAGTCTCATTCAATATGAAAGCACAACCGAACAAAACAGGTTGTCCATGATGGTTCACTCCAGTGAAGGGCGCAAAGGGCAAGCGGTACCTGTTGGACCTGTAGGTGGTGTCAAAAGTAACAGTGTCACCAAAATAACTGTAGTTTGCCCTGGCTCTTGGATCAGCCCACAGCACGTTGCCCGTAAACTGACCGTCATCCCCCTGGAGTGCATAAAAGAAATCGGGGTTCTCACTTTGCATTTGCCTCAAATAATCCAAAAGGAGCTGGATGTCTCCTTCCATGCTTCTCTGACGATTGTTCCTCATGTAATTCCTGCAATCGACCTCTGTAAATCCAACTTTGCTAATCCCACCGTACTCCTTAATTAAGGCAGACATAATCCTACGAGGGCCCATTCCAGCAGCCTGCAACGTATCGATCAAGGTCTTAGCAGGGCCAGATATTTGCCTGTGTGAACGGAGGCAATGCACCTGATCGGGAGGGACCAACTCATGATTATGTCCCCTAACAAAACTAGAGACAACCCATTTGCCAGAATCCTGCATTTTGACAGACAAGGAAGCTTTGCAACCAACTCTAGTGATAACACGGGGGCGCTTGATCTCTCTATCCTTGGTACGCTTCTCATTCAAATTCCTAAAGCCCTCTTTGGCACACACAAATTGTCTCTGAATAATAGCTCCATCACGCCTGGAACGGCGCGAAGAGCTGACACGGGTGCTAAAGCCAACACGCCTAGCGTAGGAATTGTAGAAGGCCTTGGCAGCCTCTTCAGACTCGAATTCCATGCCCTCATAAGGTTCAAGATCCGAAAGGTCACCCTCAGGAAGGTAAATTCGAGTAGCAGAAGTGGAAGCAGAATTGTGAGAAGTGGTAAGATGATGGGGAGGAGTGGAAGGCAAATCGTCGTCAATATCGATGTCAACAGCATCATCATCATCATCATCATCAGCTCCACTTCCTAAACCTATATCGAATTCAAGTACCTCGTTTTCCATCTCAAATTCAATTTATGTGATGAAATTAAACGAACATACACATAAACCTAAAAATAGTGTCTGTCTGCTCCACTTAAAATGAAAAGATGTGGTAAGATTAGTACATGTAAGGAAATGAGGAATAAGTGGCATAAAGGATACAACTCAACTGACCCACACTTAGAAACTGCTACAGCTACTGATAATGAGCTCCCACTTTCTTTCTTGGCGTCTTTTCTGTTCTGCTTTCGATAGGAGATTTAAGCAGGGGGGGGGTGTCCTAGGGTTTCAAGAAGAAGAAGCCCTTGGGGCTAGAACAACGGGAAAAAAGGTGGGAAGCTGTTTTATTAGCAAATTGATATGTGTTAGGCAGGAAATTCTTATGGATGTGCGTTTGGGTCAGCGTGATGATAAACTAAAATAGGAACCAAAAAGAAAAAAAGAGCGAGGCCAAGGCAATAATTCGGAGGGAGATCAGATGAAAATAACACGCTAGGGAGGGAGGGAGAGAGAGAGAGAGTGCTCTCCATTTCTACAGCTTGAAGGATCTTTGAGTTGATCAGATTCAGGTGATGATGGGCCTTTTAATTAATTACAAAGAGCGGATCGAATAGGCCTTAGGCCCAATAAAACTGGGTAGTGGTACTATCATCCATGAGGGAAGGGGAGGAGAGGGACTGCCTGAGCTGAGCCATCCCAGCCGATGAATTAAAACCAGTTCACGCGTGCCGTGATATGATCATGAATTCAACACATCATTGCGTCGCTGCCCTGCCCCGCGCCGCGCTGCCCCCTATACTCTCTACCTTTAGCTTTACTTGAACAAACAAGCTCACTAAGTGCTACGAGTCAGTTGAGCAATCACTCTTCTCTTCTACCCACCACAGCTAGAGCTCTCTCTCTCTCTAAATCTGGAAAGTGGAAGCAAAAGAAGAACGAAGGAGAGCTAGAAGAAGAAGTCTAGGACTGACCGAGTGGAGGTGAGTGAATTGATGAATAATGCCACCTCCCATCCCATATGGATAGTCGTCGTGTTGTTTCCTTATTTTCTTCCTCTCTCTTTATTTATTTCCCCCTTCTTGTTACTGTCTATCCTAACCTCTTTTAAGTTTTAAGTTTTAATGCTCCTTCCTGCTCAAGAATAAATCTTAAAAGGAAAGGAAAAAAAAAAAAAGAGTGTTCTTCCTGGGTAGGGTTGGAGTGTTTGCGAGTTAGCATTAAATAATAAAAAATAAATATAAATACACTACGTGTCGTGTGGACCTCTGTTTCTGCCTTGGTCGTTTTAAATAACCCATATCAAGCTAGGGTTTCACAGCCCTTTCTCTCTCTAGCATCTCTCCCTCTTCCTCAGTTTCTCTCTTTTATTTATTTTGTTAATCATAACGAAAAGTCTGCAACTTTTTGTTTAGGGGGTTTTCACATTCACCATCCAAACAATAATAATAAATGGCAAGTGATGGTAATGATAACTCTGAAGAAAAAATGGTGGATACCAAAGAAGAAGAAGAAGAAGCCGCCAATGAGAAGGAGCCTGCTCCCGACAATCTCAAACCGGAAGGTGAAGCGGAAGCGGAACAGGAAGGGGGAGCCGAACCCAAAGCCTCCAGCGAAGACCCCAAAGGTAACGATGTTGATGCTACTGCTGCTCCGATTCTCACTCCTCCTTCACTCGCCCTTAATGATTCAGCTCTAGAGGACAAGGATAATACCCAATCTTCAGTTGACCTAACCGATACGAATCCTGCCACTCCTCATCCTCATGATCATGATACTTGTAATGCCGCCGCCGCTCAAGATTTCATCAAGTCTGAGGGAAAGGGGGACGAAACAGTTGATAACAACAACAACAACAACAAGGATCCTCATGATGAGCCCAACACTGATGTAGCCACCACCGCTACCAATGTTGCTGGTGCCAAACAGCTTTCTTCCCCGCCTCTCAAAAATGATGACGAGGGCACTCACGCACCTCCTCCTCCCTCGAGTCACTCGGACCCCAAAGCTGAAGATGAAGAAGATGATGATGAGAAAGGTGCTGTAGTTCCTACAGAAATTGACAAGAAGGAAGCTCCTACAGAAATTTCTGCTCTCAACACTCCACCACCACCAACCAAGTCTTTCCTTTTGGATTCTTCTGCTGATGGTTACGAGTCCGGAACTGAGGAAGAGCAAGCTGCTTTTATGAAGGATGTTGAATCTTTTCATAAACAGAACCACTTGGAATTCAAACCCCCCAAATTTTATAAAGAAGAGCTCAATTTGCTCAAGTAAGTCCCTTTCTTTCTCTTCTTTTTTCTTTCGCTTGCTTTTCCTTATAGCACGTCATAATTGTTTTCTTTTTTTTTTGTCTTTTATACTCATTCCATGTAGGTTATGGAGATTGGTGATCAAGTTGGGAGGCTATGAACAGGTTTTTCTTAATTTCTCGTCCCCTGCAACGCAGGCCGCCTTTCATTTACCTAACTATCGGTTCTATTTGCAATTCCCTTTACTTCTGGATGCCTTGTTGACGTAATTAATCATGTGTTACAAGTGATTTCAAATGGTCGTCATAAATCAGTTCTCATGTTGTCTTACATTGATCCAGCCTAACCTGGGAACTTCTTGCATGATGTGCCGAGTTTTAGCATTCTTCTCCTTACTTTTCTTCTGCGTTGTTTCCAAGTACTTGGTGACATGATTTCAGACACTGTGAACTCCAATGTGTGCTTGACAATATTTCAGACACTGCTTGATCTTAAATAGTTTTAAATTCTTATTATGGGTCCATTTTGCTCAATCTCTTGATTGTGTTCCATGTGGCATTAAGAAAGGAACAAAAAAAGGTTTAGAAAATTATGTATCTGAATATTGCTGCTAGAGAATGTATCATAGATTTACCTTTCAGTCATGATCATGTGTAGGTGACATCATGCAAATTATGGCGGCAAGTGGGAGAATCTTTCAAACCACCAAAGTAATTTATTCTTTTCTACAGATGCTTTTTTCTTTAGTTGATATCTAATATCTGTGTCAATTGTTAGTTCTATGGTAAGGTTGTAGGAAATGATTCATATTACTCTAGCAAATTTGTGTGAAGTATAAATTACTTTGCATGTTTACTTATTTAATACTTGCAAGAGATCCCAAAGCTTTTTGTTTTATGTAGCGCTTCTACTGGTAGAGATTTTCTTGAGTTTGTAAATATATATATATATATATATAGGGAAAGAAACAGAGTTGTCCCTATGATTGGACACCACAAGTTAGGTTAATTAACATGAAACTTGACTCCTGTGCTCTTGTTTGACAATCATGATCACTTTTCTATTGCACATCTGGAGAACTTACATTTCTTATTGGATACTAATTTTGAGTTTTTCATCATGCTTTGAATTTCACAGAACCTGCACTACTGTCTCTTGGACATTTCGAATCTTTTATGAGAAGGTTATGCTTTAATTGCACGCTTTTTCTTTTTTTGAAAATGTTGTATCTCGCATTTCCAGTTTGTCCTTTGCCTGGTTCTTGGAGTTCACGAGTATCGTTTTTTTTCAGGCACTCCTTGAATATGAAAAGAATAAATTAAAGAATGGTGAGCTACCTTTTTCAGATGGCCCCTTGACAGAATCTATGAGGGCTGAAAATCAGGTAACTTTTAACAGCTAACTGTGATTGATGTTTGCATGTCTCACCTCTGTCTTCAAGATTCTTAATGCAATTGGGTAAGTGGTCCTCAAGACATTTTATAGGCAGAGAGTACCATTTGAAGGTTTAAAGAATGAAAGTGTTGCATTAGAATTAGGTGTTCATACTGTACATTGGTTTGCAGATAGTGGAGTGAAAGCTGTAACAGTTACATTTTTTTATTTGGGAATAATTATAATCAGGTATGGATAATAAAATCATGGATTTTAAGCTTTCCCAGATATTCTGTAAACTTGGACTGTCTTCTAGTGATTCAGTAAGGGATGCAATGGAGATTTGATTCTGGAGATAAAATTGCTATGCATAGAAAGTAGACAATTTACAGGATTGCGATTATGATGTGTTGGAAAACAGGAAGGTAGTCTTTTCTAAGAAATTTAGATAAGTTTTGGTGTGGGGTTTTACTGTACTGGCTATAGTTGTATTCACTATGGATCAGTTGCTTTAAGTCAGGATTTGGATGTTATATCAATGGGTGCTATGTGTTAGAAAACTGAGTTGATTCTTGTGTACTCGTGAACTGATTTCAAAGGACTTAAGGCCTTTGATAATATGGAGATGTGCAGTGGCTTAAAATTCTAGTTGACAGGCAAAAGTTAATTCTGAAACTTCATTGAAGTTATTTATTGTGTTGCGCTCTTTATTTTTATTTTTACCCACTTCTTTTTAAATTTGATGGAGTATATGCTTTTCAAATTATTTCTGTTGTGGATTTCAATTGGCTTGTTTTATTCTGTCTTTATGATTGAGCTGAAACTTTCATGCTTTTAGTTCTATTTGGCAATGTTTGTTTGTTTGAATACAATCTTGCATCTGCCTGGAGTGCTATTTTATTTAATTTTCAATTTAATTACAGGCTGGTGGAAGTCAAGCTCTTGCATCAGGTAGGGCAAGAAGGGATGCTGCAGCTCGTGCGATGCAGGGTTGGCATTCCCAGCGTCTTCTTGGCAATGGTGAGGTTTGTCATCCAATCATTAAGGTTTGTCACCTTCCAATCTCTGCAAATGTGAAATTTTGGCTTTCTGTTGATTGTTTTACCTTTTTCCCTTCCCATCATGTGGATTGGTTTCATCATAGGAGGAATTTGCATTTTTTTGTGTAACTTCATCTTTTAGTTTTTTTTTTTTTTTTTAATTTAGGATAAGAACTTGAGTTCTACACCAAAGGGTGACAAGCAGCTTAAAACAAACGGTATGACTAATTAACTGATTCAGCATCTTCAGCACTTTAATTGCAAACATGGCCTTTCTTTCTAAACTTGACCTATTGACTTAGGTTTACTGAAGCGTAAACGGCTATCACCTGTTGAGGGTGCTGTCCACTTTGGTCACAAGAAGGCAATAAAATCACAGTTAAGATCAGTGGTTCTTTCATCACATTATACGCCTCGATATTTGATTTGATGATTGTACCCATACATTTGAAGTGATGAATTGGGTTTTGTTTTGGCAGAGGGGATGCAATGGTCATTGATGTTGGACCCCCAGCTGACTGGGTAAAAATCAATGTGCAAAAAACTGTAAGTTTTCTCATCTTTCTTATGGTACTTAGATAAATTTCTCCCCAAGCTTCTCCTAGTTAAGAACTAATATGATTTAATTTTTCACTGCATGTAGAATGACTGCTTTGAGATATATGCTTTAGTTCCAGGGCTTCTGCGTGAGGAGGTAAGCTCTCTTTCTCTCACATACACTCACACTCACACGCCCATCAATTTCGATAACTATGACACAAAGACTAATTGAGCTTTTTAAGTGAAGTTCAAGTTTTTAGAGGTAAAGTTTGATTATGGAGGCTGCAGTGCAGCAAAATGAATGTCAGATGCAAATGATGACTGGTTCCAAATGCTTTGGCTTTTGCTTAGAAGTACACCAGCAAAGCAAGGAAACTTAATTTTTAAGTTCTGGTGCTCTCTTTCTTGCCATTTGGGGTTGCATCCAGTTAGGCTACTCTCTAATTTGAGCATGGAAATTGAGCCTGACAATGTCTCTTCATTTGAGCATGAAAATTACAGAACCTTCAATTAGGAAGCAATATTAGAAGTGTACCTAGAATGACATATTAGCCTGATCCAACTTGGAGGTCCAGCCCAAGGGGTGGTTAGCCTGTTCTGTAACTTTATGGCACTTGCCCGGTTGTCTGTGATATTGCCTTCAATTGAATCTGCTTTTGTTTCTTCTCCTTATATATATATATGTGTGTGTGTGTGTGTGTGTGTGGATGATTGCCTTTCTAACTGAACCTATACATTCTATAAATCTTCATGTGCTAAGTCTATTCTGTCCTTTGCTGCCAGGTGCATGTTCAGTCTGATCCAGCAGGGCGTTTGATCATATCTGGCCAACCAGAGCATCTGGATAATCCTTGGGGCGTGACACCTTTTAAAAAGGTTTGTTAAGCATGAACAGGGCTTTGTTATTTGCATTTGTTTGCATGGTTTGTTTGACTTTTTCTGCATGTTCAGAGCACTCAGAGGATGTTGTAGACTGAGTTTTTAGGCTGTGTATTATTTATGCAAATATTTTCCAACATCAGAATTTCAATCTTTTACAGTTGAAGAATAAAATAGTAACTTTCTGTTTTGTTGCATCCATGTCCTGGATTCTTCAATATGAAACTGCTATTCCTAGACTGATTCTAAAGCCTTGATGACCTAACATCTGCCTTAAGTTGTGGATGGGTGTTTTGCAGCGTCAGGTTCTAAAATCAGCAAGGACCACATCCAAGTAAATAGTAATAAGACTAACAGAAGGTTTTGCTTTCAGGTCGTGAGTTTACCTACCAGAATTGATCCGCATCAGACATCTGCTGTGGTCACCCTGCATGGCCAGTTGTTTGTGCGAGTACCATTTGAGATGCCAGATCTTTAGGATTCGCATTTTGGCAGTCACTTGAGTTGAGCAAACAGGGAGGAGATTTCGCGGTCATCTTGCTCCGAAGAGTTGAAATATGTAGGATCAAGTCAAAACTCTGATTTTGTAGTGTAATTTGCTAGTCACACTCACAGTTGATTATCTAATTGGATATATTTATTTACACACTTGTTTTGTTTTGTTTAATTCTGTAATTAATTAGCATAAATCATCAGAATTGAATCATTAAGGAACTATTTACATATTTCAGTTTTTTCTTTCCCTTCATGTAATGCCTTTTTGGTTTCTAAAGGGAAAGAAGGGGGAATGTGGTGGATCATAGAATCCATGTATGATGGGTGTTGATTCTTTTATTTCTGTCGGCGGTCACTTATAAGGCCAAGGAATTAATTTATGCGTCTTTTTACTGCTTGATTATTTTTCTGAATTGAATGTTTGATCATATACTATATGATTAAGTGCATGCTTATATAACAATCTGGGCAGGGTGAGGCAAAAAACGACGTGCTGGCTATGTTTCAGGTGCCTGTGATGCAATTGCGTGAATGCATTTGAATGGGGACAGAATTACTGGGGGGATAAAAAAAAACAGGCCACTGAATTATCACGAAAATTTATGGGAGTGACATCAATAGTTGACCTTCAGCTTACAGATTTTTCAGCATGCAACCATTCCTTCAAGGCTACCTTTTGCTGACCGTAAGTCTATTAGAAAGTTACAGAAAGAAAATACCGAAGTGCAAAATCTCGTCCATCTCAAGCCTTGTTCTCTTGAACTGTCTTGGATCCTGAAAATCTTACAACTCAGTGATCTAAGATTCATTCATACATCTGTTCACTCAGCCGGCAGCAGTCAAGGGAACTGAAACCCTCCCCCAGCTCCATCAGATGTTCCGGTTGTCTTTGGTGGGCTAATGGCAATCCATAGCAAAGAGATAGTAATGGCGATGAGACCGGACCAAACAAACACGATGGTTGGGGTCTTTCTCCTCCTTCCCATCAAGCCCTTGGCAAAGGGATATAAATGAGCCAGCACCCAGAAGCTAAAGAAAGCTCCGCCAACAAACTTACTCCACTGCGGAACTGTGCTATAAATCGTCCTTATGAAAGCAAAGGCCATGGCAATTATGTTTGTCATGGCAATCACAATGGGTGGAATCATCAAAGATGTCCACTTTACGAGATACAGATCTGCATATATATCGTCAACGTCATCTCCTGCAGACTTGGAAGTCAATGTGAAAGATATCTCAATTCCTGCAATCACCTTGAGAAGGCCTTGCATGACAGCAGCAAAGTGGGCACTGGTTCCAGAGATAAGCCAGAACTGTTCGTTCCTCCACCACTCTTCCAACTCTATACCAGACCACTTCACCTCTAGAATGGCAAGAAGGACGAGGCAAATAGTTATAAGTAGGAGGTAGATTAAAAATGTTATGTCCAGAGTTTGGACAATGAAGAATCCGGAAAAAAGAGAGAGTGCAGGGAGAAAGCAATAGACGATCAAGAAAATCGAGGTGAATGGGTAGATGCCAACATTAAGGTAAGCAAGGCGTTGGAGGATTTTGAGACGTCTAGTGGCCAAAAAGGCATTGTTTCTGGAAAAGAAAATCTCAACAGAGCCAGTGGCCCAACGAAGCACCTGGTGGAGACGGTCAGTAAGGTTAATAGGAGCTGAGCCACGAAAAGCATCACGCTTGGTTATGCAATAGACAGAGCGCCAGCCACGGTTGTGCATCCGATAGCCAGTCACAACATCTTCCGTGACTGAACCATAAATCCAACCCACTCGGTCCCCCCATTCAGTCTTGTCCTCGTACCTATACATAAAGCAGCATGTAATAACATGGATGGTGAATGTCTTGTGCTCTCTCTCTTTTTTAAAAAAAAAAGTCACAGATGATGTGATGTCTGGCTATAGTTGATCAATAATGAAATCTATAGTTGATCAATAATGAAATGGAAAGGTTGGCGTTACCAGCAAGAAATGACAGAAACGGCTTCAGCAACTGTAGCGGCATCAAGTGGTTCACGAGAGACCCTCAAAGCACCAGGAGGACGTCCATACTTGACAGCGGGATGATCAGCTAAAGGGCGGCCTTGGAACTCGGCAATAGGAATAGATTCAGACAGCATTGTAGAATTCCCAAACCGCTTGGGTAGCAGATTGAAATCAAGATCAGGATCGAAGTCGGTAGCTCTTAAGGGAAGTGTCTCTGCTTCTTTCTTTTCCTCGGTCTTACTTGTATTCGGTGGATCAAACCCATATAATGCAAATCTTCTAAACATGCAACCCGTTCCAACATAAACCGGGCCCTGTAACGCATGTATGTAAGATTAATCCATCACTGTTAATGTGTGTTCTTGTAATTGACGTTGGCAATAACTATATCTACAAGTATTTATTTTTATTTTTTTAATTTGAAGTACCTGAACACCATCAAGGGCACGCATGTTTCCATCAAAAAACACAGTATTGCGATTAGCGTATCTATCAGAAGGATCAATGCCTTCAAATCTCTGGGGGAACTGTATATAGCAGATATTCTCGCCACCCCTGTCCATCATGAAGCACATTCCTTCCCTGATAGCTTTGCAGTTGTAGAAGTAGTGATCGCAATCCAAGTTGAGAATGAATGGACCATTGGATAGAATGGCAGATGCTCTTACAAGAGCATTCATGGCACCAGCTTTCTTGTTATGGTCATAGCCTGGCCTCTTTTCTCGTGAGACATACACAAACATTGGTAGTCGTATGTCCACATCTGTAAAGTCTATCATCTTATCATCCGCACCTCCCATCAGTGGGTCAGGGCTAGGAGGCTTCAACATCACCTGCACCCACATGATCATGAATTAATATAATCCTGATCAAATTATTTACAAGACAGGCTTATGATCAAGAAAATACAAAACGAATGAAGTTTTCCGGTACCTGAAGAATTCCAGCGTGGTCACCTTTGGAATGTTCGGCAGCTGGGAAGGCCCAAGTTCCAGGCCAATGGGTGCCATCAGCCATCCATGTAGCTTTCGGGACCTTAATTGGCTCCAAAGGATCACCTCCGGCGCTCTCCCTCATGTGCTTCAACATCTTCATTTCCTCTCTTGCATTGAAAGCATCTGATCTCCTCCTAATGGAGTCTGGAAGCCCATTGATCCTCACCTTGAATTCATCATACTCCCTTTTCATCTTCCTTCTATCCTTGACAAAATCAATCCTGCTCTTGTTCTTAGTTGGATCAACTTTTAGGCTGAAGTAGGTTTCAGGGTTCCTTGGCTCAATATTATGTTTTCGACAGAATGGAACCCACAAGTCAGCAAAGCTTGCTGCCTCAGCCATTGCCTCAAAAGTGAGGAGCGCACCTCCATCATCAGAGATATAGCATGCCACCTTCTCTACAGGATAATCCACCGAGAGTATGGAAAGGATAGTGTTGGCAGTGACAAGTGGTGGCTCTTTATCAGGATCAGCAGTGGACACAAAGAGGTCAATACCAGGGAGATCAGATCTGCCAGTGGGATTGGAAGGCGATGGCATGTCAAACTTGTCACGGAGGACCTCAAGATCAGTGAACCGGTTGATAGGAGAAAGTTTGGGAATTATATCCAGGATCCATGAGAAAGCAAACCATACTTCACAAACCACTGACATGCCCCACAACCATCTTGCGTCTTCATTTGGATGCATTATTCTCCAATGCAAGAAGAAACCCAGCACCACCAGTCGAACCACAATCAGCAACCTGCAAATATGCGTGCATAAGAAATGTTATGCAGGCTTACCAATTTATCATTAATTTTTGTCTGGAGTCATGTATATATAGGTAAGTGAGCACCGATATGTGCAAATATATATACATGAGAAAGGTTGAGGAAAATTCGAAAATTTGTGAGTTTTTTTCTTGTTTCTAAGTCGACCAAGTACTCCATGTTCTCCTGGTGCCACCGTGAATGCGAGATTTATTAGGGCTTCAGAAAGCTGGATAGTACCCGCTTGCAAAAATTTAGCATGGGATCATAACTTTGGAGTTGCAGTTCCGTTAGAAACTTGTAGTCATTCACAGCACAGCACTAATCTCTTTTCAATTACTCTCTCTTTTATTTTTATACCAGTTCATATCAATTTCCTCTAAATTAACTAGACATTTTTAATTCTGGCAATGTTAGTCTGTAATAAATGTTGCACTCTTAATTATAAAAGCAGATTCTAATTATAAATTATCCAAAACTAAGACAAATTAAGATATATATATATATATATATATATATATATATATATATATATATATATGTATGTATGTATCACCTGTAAGGGCTGATAATGGCATTGGAGATTGGCTGCTCACGACTGAGGGGCTTCCATGGCTTATCCATATTTTCTAACATGCCACCCGGAAACCCTTCATCGCCATCATCGCCATACATGTCATCTTGGGGCCAAAAGGCATTCCCATAGCCGTAAGTACCTTGTGTCTCAAACAACCACCTGTTGTGATCGAAATCTCCATTTTGGTTTCTCTTCGTCATTGTCATGTTATTGTGATCACCTCCTTTACTTGGAGGTGGCAATGGCAGTGCTCCACTGGAAAAATTTGGTATTTCATCCTCGTAATCACCCACCTTGTATGGCTCCTTGCACCCTGGACATAAACCAGTATCTTTTTGGGCGTCCATATAGCAATCCCTGCAAATCTTGAACCTGCACGCGAGCAGAAAATTAAAATAAATTAAATTATGTTCCTGTACGTAATTAAGAGAAGTCAGAGCTTGATATTATACCTGCATTCACAAGGTATGACATCATGTCCTCTCTCATCCTTCATGACCTTGCCATCGCAAGCATGCATTGCACACGAAGAGCCCTTGGCACCAGCCATCTGAGGATGAGACACCTCCGAATCTATCACCTTGTCCATGAGATGCGCACGCGTAACGCTATTGAACCCGCCTGTAAAAAGAGAATTGGAAACATATTGCTCTTCGGCCTTGACCGCCACGGACGTGTCCATTGGCTGATTGTCAGGTGTGGAGGGAATCTGCACCGTATAGTTCGTGTAATCTCCTGATAGTTCTCCAGAAATATCAAGGTCTTCTCTTGATAGACTAACATAGCGGCCGCTTGAAGTTCGTCTAGCGAATTTGACAGTTTGGCCGGTGGAACCACGATTTCCCTGCTGGGAGCTGTTGTTGTTGGCCGTGTTCCCAGCTGGGCTACGTATGCCCTTCTTGGATGGTTGGGAAGACAGAGATGCCATTATCAATTAATTAATTAATTTTGTAGTTAGGCTGCTGCTCGATCGTTTAACAATGTCTCTTGACCAATGGCCTTTTGATTGACGATACAACGAACACACCATAACATTTGCACCTCATCATGATCACAAGCATATATGATGTGTATAGTTACCAATCGTACGAATTATGATTAATGGCGTTCGATTTCTTGCCTGTATATGAGTAATCTGATCCAAGAAAAACTCACCAGAAAAGAAGGAAAAAGGGAAGAAAACCTTGGGCTGGATGGGATTGGAGTGAATAAAGAGCGATGGAGCTGCCTTGTTGAATTCGAAAAGAAGACATACATATACCTGCAATCAGTGCTAATTAACGACAATGGACGTACCTGCGTAGCATAGGATAATTAAGGCAGAAAAATTAAGAGAAGGAAAAACAGAGCTGGGATCAAGATTGAAGGAAGGTGGAAGGTCGAGGAAGAAGGCGGGAGGATTAATGGATGGTGAAGGAGCTAGGGAGGCACTTCGGATTGATGCATGAGAAAATGATTGGGAGAAGAGGAGGAGATGGGATCTATCATCTATGGTGAAAGACCGAGTCTAATATTATTTACAGGCCTGCCTCTTTTCTTGCATGTTAACGTACGGGTTTTAAGGAGACTGTTTGTGGAGGGAGGGAGGGGGCTCCATTTCGCTTCAACATTCTGGTTTTTGTATGACATTCCGTACTAGTAGTCTATTTTAATTAATTACTTAGCGCTTGGCTTTCCTTGGAGTTTATTTTATGCAAATTATTTTTTTATTATTATTAATTTGGATGTTCAGTCAGCTTGCGCGCAACTCGACTAATTTCATCTCGACTAATTTCACGAGTCCTGAAATTAACGACCACATAAACCTTCAGTGGTCATTATATTAGCAACCATAAGGTTCGAACTTATTGGAATCTACAACACTCCACAAACAATGCACCAGAGGAATCCCAGCAACCTGCAAACGCTGCAATGATCACAGCAGCCTAAAGCTTTTCCATTCTTATTCTGCAATCTTCACATATATATGTGAATACAGTTATAACTACAATTGGAAATTATTAGTTAGTTAGTCATGACCGTTACAGTTAGTTAAATATTGTTAGTCAGTTCCTTCTTACCCGTTAGAATATGTGTATATATATTCATTCATGTAATCTGTAAAAAGAGTGAAATACAGGAAGAAAAAGGGACTCTGCATGCAGTGTATACAGTTGTAAACAATTCTTATTTTCTTTTCAAGAAATTCGTTCTCTCCTTCTATTACAAACTTCATCTGCATATTTTAAATTCCTCACGTTGGAATTCTTTACATGGTATCAGAGCATAATTGCTGAGAATTCAAGTTTTTTTTTCTTCTCTCTTGAAAACTCTCCTGTATCAATCAACATAAAAGATTCAAAGTTCTTTTTCATCTTCTTGATCCCTTCACAGACTTCAAAATGTCTGATCATCTTGAAAGAAATGCTTCTACAGCACACAATGATTCATTCAACACCACCACTGTGAATCTATCTGATGATTCTTCCAGCTGCTACTACCTGCACCCTTCTGATAACCCTGGTGCACTTCTGGTCTCTGAAAATCTTCACTGGTGAAAATTACATTGCATGGAGTAGATCCATGACAATTGCCTTAACAGTGAAAAACAAGATTGCTTTCATTGATGGTTCTTTATCTCAACCAATCACCAACAATCAAACGCTTCGTGTGGCATGGCTACGATCAAATAATCTGGTTCTGTCATGGCTGTTGAATTCTATTGCTAAAGATATTCACACAGCCTTCTTTACTTCACAACAGCCTTTGAAATATGGGAAGAATTGAGGGTCAGATACCTGAGAAGTGATGGACCAAGGGTCTTCAATTTGGAGAAATCTTTAAGTTCTATTTCTCAAAACTCAAAAACTGTTACAGATTATTTCAGTGAATTCAAGGCTTTATGGGATGAATACATTAGCTATCGTCCAATACCAAACTGCAAATGTGGAAATCTTGATTCATGTTCTTGCAACATTCTAAAGCTTCTGACATATCGACAACAATCAGATTATGTGATGAAATTTCTGGTAGGACTCCATGATTCCTTCTCTGCAGTCAGAAGCCAATTGCTCCTTCAAACTCCCTTACCATCTATGGGAAAAGTATTTTCTTTGCTTCTACAAGAAGAAAGCCAGAGGACCCTGACGAATATGGTAGGGATTCCCATTGACTCACAGGCTATGGTTGCTGAACAATATCACAATCCGATTTCCAGATCAGGTTCAACATATGTTACACGTTTTTGCTAAACAAAAAGGAAAATCTGAGGTAACTTGCTCCCACTGTGGATATCCAGGACACCTTGTTGATAAATGCTTTCGGATCATTGGATATCCTCCTAGATGGAAGGGGCCAAAAGCGAAAAGATTTGCTGCTACACCACATGCAAATAGAAATTATCAAAGACTACCCACTGCACATAATATTGTTGTTTCTGATCAACACCAAGACACTCCCAACATTGTTTTCTCTCAAGAACAAATGCAGAATCTACTTACCCTTACAAATAGCATTTCCAACTCAAAGCTAAACAACACTGCTAAGGAAGTTTCTGTATCAGGTATATCCTTTTCATGCCATACCAATTCTTCACCTCAGAATAGGTTTACTTGGATTCTTGATACAGGAGCAACAGATCACATGATCTGTAGCCCCATTCTTTTCGAGTCCATTATTCTGCCTCAAACTCAAAACCAAGTTCATCTGCCAAATGGCCAAAAGGTGCCTATTGCTTTTTCAGGGACGGTTAAATTCTCTCCCGATATCACCTTACACAATGCTCTTTACGTTCCATCTTTCAATATTAATCTTATTTCTGTTTCAAAATTAACTGCTGATAACACCATTGGCTTGTTCTTTCTTCACACAAAATGTATTTTGCAGGATCTAAGCAAATGGAGGACGATTGGGCTTGCTGAAACTGAATCTGGTCTATATCATCTTCACAAACCTCCTGATCACTCTACAGAATGCTTACCTCTTAGACCATTAATCAAATCTTGTATTGTTGCCACTGATCTTTGGCATTTGCGTTTAGGCCACATTCCTACTTCCAAAATCAATCTTCTAAACAAAATAGATCCTTCAGTAACTTCCATAGGTAAATCCATTTGTGACATTTGTCCCTTAGCTAAGCAAAAAGGGCTCCCATTTCCCTTGTCTATGCATACATCTATACAGGCTTTTCAATTAATTCACATTGACATTTGGGGACCCTTCTCTGTTACTTCATATTCTGGTCATCAGTTCTTTCTTACAATTATCGATGATTACAGTAGATTCTCTTGGTTGTTCTTAATGAAATCCAAGTCTGAAACTAGAGGTCTTCTAAGCAACTTTCTAATCTATGTTCATACTCAATTCAACACCAGCATTAAGACTATCCGAACAGACAATGGACAAGAGTTTAATATGCCTACTTTTTACCAAGACCATGGGATAATTCATCAAACAACCTGTGTTGAAACACCTGAACAAAATGGAAGGGTTGAAAGGAAACATCAACATCTACTAAATGTAGCTAGATCTCTCATGTTTCAAACCAAACTCCCCTTAACTTACTGGTCAGATTGCATCCTCACATCCACTCACATAATCAACCGCACTCCTTCATTCATTCTACAAAATCAGACACCATATCAGATTCTATTCAACAAACCACCCACTTACAATTACTTCAGGGTGTTCGGTTGCTTATGCTTTGTCAGCACACTCACACACAACAGAGGGAAATTTCAACCACGAGCCACCAAATGTATTTTTCTAGGCTATCCTCCACACATTAAAGGGTACAAAGTGCTTGACTTAACAACATGCAAAACCTTTGTGTCTCGCAATGTTATTTTTCATGAATCCATATTCTCATCTATACCGAACACAGTTCACACACCTCTTGTGTTTCCAGATTTTCCCCAGTTTTTTTATTTTTCCCCTTGCAAGTCATCCCAGCCAACTCCAAGCTATTTTATTCCTCCTGCAACATTACCTTTACAAACTTCTGCTCCACCAACTTCTACCTTAATTCAAAATGATATTTCCCAACTCAGAAGGTCTGCACGAACTACACATCCACCTCATTACTTACAACAGTATTATTGTGGCACTATAGCTCAGATTCCTTCAGCAGACCCTATCCCTTCCAATTGCTCCATTCTTGGTAAGCCACACTCACTCTTCTCTTTCTTATCTACTTCCCAATTATCTTTACAACACCGAGCTTTCACTTCTTCTGTTTCCTTAGTTTTTGAACCAAAGACTTACAAACAAGCCAGCTCTATTCCTCATTGGCAAAAGGCTATGACAAATGAAATTATCGCTCTTGAAAAAAACCAAACTTGGGATTTAGTACTTGTGCCTCAAAACAAATCTGCCATTGGATGTAAGTGGGTATACAAAGTTAAATTTCAAGCAGATGGCAAGGTGGAACGCTACAAAGCCAGATTGGTAGCTAAGGGATACACACAACAAGAGGGAATTGATTTCTTTGACACTTATTCCCCTGTGGCCAAAATGACAACAGTCAAAGTTTTTCTCACCATTGCGGCTGTCAACAATTGGCATTTACATCAACTTGATGTAGACAATGCTTTCTTGCATGGTGACTTACATGAGGAAGTATATATGCAGTTGCCCCCTGGTTACTCCACTCCCCATGATCCTCGCGTTTGCAAACTCAAAAAGAGCATCTATGGCCTGAAACAAGCTTCCAGACAATGGTTCTCTAAGTTGTCTACCTCTCTATTACTTTTCGGCTTTCTACAAGCAAAGTCAGATTCTAGCCTCTTCATCAGAAAAACTACCACCTCCTTCATCGCAGTATTAATCTATGTTGATGATGTTATCATCACTTCCAATACTCTTACAGAAATCAACCAAGTTAAACAGTTCCTTCACAAGACTTTCCCTATCAAAAATTTAGGAATATTGAAGTACTTTCTAGGCATTGAGGTTGCTCGATCTACAAAAGGCATTGTTCTTTGCCAGAGAAAGTATGCCTTAGATATCCTAGCCGATAGTGGATTTTATGGAGCTAAACCAGTAAGTTTTCCTATGGCAACCACACTGAAACTCAGTGCCAATGATGCTAGCCCTCCTCTAATCGACCCTGCATCTTATCGTCGATTAATTGGCAGACTTCTCTATCTCACAATCACTCGCCCAGACTTGTCATATGCCATCCAAACTCTCAGCCAATTCATGGCCAATCCTCATACAATGCATCTGCAAGCTGCAGAAAGAGTTCTTCGGTATCTTAAAGCAACACCAGGTCAAGGATTACTTCTCCAAGCTAATTCCACCTTCCATTTAAAAGCTTATTCTGACAGTGATTGGGGAGGTTGCATTGATACTAGACGAAGTGTCACTGGATACTTGGTGTTTCTTGGAGATTACCTCATCTCCTGGAAATCCAAGAAACAACCAACTATCAGTCGATCCTCAGCAGAAGCAGAATATCGAGCATTAGCAACTACTTCCTGTGAACTTTAATGGCTGGTTTATTTGTTGAAAGACTTCCATATAAACCACTCCAAGCCTACCCTGCTGTATACTGACAACAAACCTGCTTCAGAAATTGCTTCTAATTTTGGTCCATCATGAACGCACTAAACATATACAACTTGATTGTCACCTTATACGTGAAAAATTACAGGATGGATTGCTTACCATCATTCATATCCCATCTAGATTTCAGCTAGCAGACGCACTCACCAAACCCCTAGGTTGTCTCACACTTACTCCTATCCTTAGAAAGATGGGAATGGTTAATATCCATTCTCATCTTGAGGGGGGGCTATTGGAATCTACAACACTCCACAAACAACGCACCAGAGGAATCCCAGCAACCTGCAGACGCTGCAATGATCACAGCAGCCTAAAGCTTTTCCATTCTTATTCTGCAATCTTCACATATATATGTGAATACAGTTATAACTACAATTGGAAGTTATTAGTTAGTTAGTCATGACCGTTACAGTTAGTTAAATATTGTTAGTCAGTTCCTTCTTACCCGTTAGAATATGTTTATATATATTCATTCATGTAATCTGTAAAAAGAGTGAAATACAAGAAGAAAAAAGGACTCCGCTTGCAGTGTATACAGTTGTAAACAATTCTTGTTTTCTTTTCAAGAAATTCGTTCTCTCCTTCTATTACAAACTTCATCTGCATATTTTAAATTCCTCACGTTGGAATTCTTTACAGAACTTGAGATCACATGAAAATAAACTCATGTATAATTGATATGATTTTAGTCGAATAATTTTTTAATGTAAAAAATATTTAATATTATTAATATTTTTTTATAAAAAAATTAAATTAAATTAAATAGAGATGATTCAATATGACTTAATTGATTTGTTATATTTAAAAAAAAAACTTGTGAAATTAATAAAAATATAGTTTAATTTAAAATAGATTTAAAGTGATATTTTTTTAATAAAAAATTAAGATGAGAACATATTATTCATTAAAAAAAAAAAAAAAAGTCAGAATTATGATTTAATTTGTATGTGTTGACTTGCTGATTTTGGACACACTTAACAGGATCTTCGATTAATCCGCTGTTCATTTAGCTTTTCAAAGGACTTCATCCTCTCCTGATCTGATACAATTCCCCTCTACAAAATCACCATTTGCAATGTTGATCGCAACAACGACAACATTGTTTAAATTTCTTGCTAACAAAATGAAAAAGGACGCAGAATTTCCTGCACTCTTCTTCTTCTTCTTCATGATCGTGAAGAAATACTGATTTAGCATCAATATCCTTATCTAATTCTTGAAATTAATACGGGAAGATAACAATTAATCAGATCTTTAAATTGGGATATTCATTAGTAACACTAGTAGCTAGCTAGCGGTATATACTCATTTAAAATGTAGACCTGCTGAACTAGTAAACATATGATCACCTTCGCCATGACCGGCAAAAGGGTAGCTTCCCATACCATCACTCCCAAATTATATAAGGGTACACCTCCACCACCACTACTGCCGTCGTTTCCGCCACCACCAACTTGTCCTCCACCTGATCCAGTTACTCCCGACGATTGTGAGGCTGCTGGCTGCTGCACCTCTACTGCTGGTACTGGCTCCCGATCCTCCTCCAGTGGTAACCGATCATACACTGCATTAATTGCAAAGGACGCAGCCAATCAAAACCGCAAGACTTTAAGCCATCAAGGGCCCCGCGACACGTCCACCCACAACCTGCCCCTTTCCTCCAGCAAGAGATATCGAAAGGCCGCCTGGACGAAGAGAAAGAAATAGGAGGATAAAAGTGTTGTGCGTCTGTTCCTACTAAGCCCACATCACCACACCCATATATTTATAGTATTTATGCAATTACAAATATACTCCGACAGTGACAAGGAATACCCAAAAGGTATATGCTCAAGGAAGACAACATGACGAGACACATAAAGTTTCTGAGTTATTGGATCAAAACAACGATACCCCTTTTTACCTTCACCATAACCTAGAAAGACACAAATAGCGGATCGAGAGGATAGCTTATTGCGTTCTACATGAGGACGAAGAACGAAACAAGTACAACCAAAGACTCTAAATGAGGAATAATCAGGGACATACCCATATAACTTTTCAAAAGGAGATAGACCCAAACTATGAGAAGATGGAATTGTATTAATCAAACTTACAGCAGTAAGAACAGCTTCTCCCCAAAACTCACTAGGAACAAAGGCAGACAACAAGAGAGAACGAGCAGTTTCAACAATATGCCTATGTTTTCTTTCAGCTACACCATTTTGTTCAGGAGTATCTGTACATGAAGTTTGGTGGATGGTTCCATCTAAGGCAAGCATTTGACAAAATTTATTAGAGGTGTATTCCCCACCCAAATCACATCTAAAGCATTTGATCACAGCAGAATGTTGAGTTTTGATAAGAGCTCGAAAAGCTGCATATATCTCAAAGAATTCAGAACGATGTTTCATTAAATAAACCCAACAATAACGAGTATGATCATCAATAAAAGAGACATAATATCGAGACCCTCCTTTTGTGGAAACAGGAGAAGGTCCCCATACATCAGAATGAATCAAATCAAATGGTGAAGATGAAACAGAAATACTTCGATTAAAAGGTAAAGCAGAAAATTTTGCCAGTTTACATCCACTACAATCAGAAATGTCACAAGTTTTCAAATTTCCTAAAGCTCCTGTGGATGCTAAAAATCTCAAACGAGAAGATGAAACATGACCTAGACGAGAATGCCATAAATAAAAGCTAGAAGATGAAAGACTCAAACGAAAAGAAGACAAATCAGCAGTAGTAGCAGCAGCGGCAGCGCAGCAGCAGCAACTGGCACTTTTAACTCATCCAAAATATATAGTCCATTCTCCCTACGGCCTGTCCCAATCAGCTTCTGAGACTGCAGATCCTGTACACAACAAAAAGAACCAGAAAACATGACTAAATAATCACCAGAATCACATATTTGACCAACAGACGCAAGATTCAATTTGAGTTTTGGAATAAGATAAACATTAGGGAGAGACAAGTGAGGTGTGACAACAGAACCAACACCTGCTAAGGGCATGGGAGTGCCATCAGCAGTCATAACAGGAATGGAGGACAAAGGGGACACTGAGGTAAAAGATGAGGAATCTGGAGACATATGATGGGAGGCACCAGAATCCAAGACCCATTCAGAGTGTGACATACCTGAGGAATTATGAGGCAACTGACCTATGGAAGAAGCGGACATTGCTTGTGGCTGCAAGGAGAGAAACTTCTGAAATTGCTCAGCCAAAGTATTAGGATCGGTAATAGAGCCTGGGAAGCGACTGCTGCAGTATTGTGGTGTGGTGGTTTATAACCCTGAGGTGGTCGATGAGCATTAGATTGTGACTGACTGCCAGACTTCCAAGCTTGATTCTGCTGTCTCAACTTAGGACACTGAGCCTTCCAATGACCTTTCTGCTTACAGAAACTGCACTCATCAAAGCTAACCCTTGTGTAAGGCTTGTTCTGATGATTAGAGAATGGCTTAGAAGGTACTGCTAGTACAGAAGGATTTGAAGCAGAAAGCATTCCCTTTTCAGAATAAGACTGAAGACGTATTTCTTCAGCTAATAACTCACTGACAACAGAGTCAACAGAAGGCAGTGGAGTGCGATGCAGAATTGAACCTCTAAGTCCTTCGAAGTCACTGCGAAGTGCTGTTAAAAACTGTACCAATCGTTGCTGCTCTCTACGCTCAATATAGGCACCACATGCCTTTAATTCTGCTGATTCTGTAAGAGCCAATTGATCCCAAAGATCTGTCATAGCAGAATAAAACTCTTGAATACTCATATTCTTCTGATGAAGAGCTCGTATGTCATTCTCTAATTGATACTGTTTTGCAAAATTTGATTGCGTAAATAACCTTTGCAGATGATCCCAAACCTCTTTTGCTGTTCATACTTCGCCAACTGCGTACCTATCGAATGCTCAACAGAATTGTTGATCCAAGTAATGATCTTTGCATTATTTGCTTCCCATGTATCTATCAAAACAGCATCCCCCTCCTCAATATTCTTAGGTATTATATAAGTTCCACTAACATACCCCCACATCTTCTTACCCTTAAGAAAATTTCGCATTACATAGCTCCAATACGAATAGTTCTTCCCATCCAACCTCACACTCACAGACTGAAGCGAATCATCTCTTTCAGTAGCCATAATTAACAATCACAGAGAACCAGAATGCAAAAAGCAGCGGAAAACAAAATACCAAATTGCAGAAACTGAAATGTACAATGCTAACAGGTCCAAGCAGTAAGAGCATATATTGGTCGTTCACGCCAACAAATCATCAAACCTGTTCTCTCAATAACAGTCTTGTACCCATTCTTTCGGAAGGCATCCATAATTTGCTTAGCATCCTCGCCTGAATTATGCCAGAACCGAACTGGCTTAAACCCTGCTTGTGCAAGCCTAACTACCCACCTTGCATACCTCTCATGTCTCTCAATCCTTTCCAACCCCTCACAGGCTACAATATTTTCGATCTCTCTTCCAAACATTTCCTCTAAAATAAGCCTTTCATCACTAGCCAGATTACTCGCCATAGTGGCATCTATCGAGTCAAACACTGCGCTGTAATAATTCAATCCCTCTACAAATCGGTCCACCAATCGATTCAAATTGAGGTCCGCTTCTTGCTCTACTACAAATAATAAAGTAGGTGACATTGACCGAATCATTGCTAGAAAATCACCAATTTGCTTGCAATCTTTAATGCCGTCGCTCTTGTTAACCCCAAAATGTGCAGCCACTTGGTCATCTTCAGATAATAAAACGTGAAGATTTAATATTGATACGAAAGCTAGCGCTTCTCCTGATCCAGCTTTAAACATTTCTTTTGTTAACTCTCTCAAGCTCGCATTTATAGAATTAAATTGAAAGGGCACGCCCACGCTTTCTGCTTCTTTGACAAGCCTTTGACCTAACTTCTCAAGAATAGCTTTGCTGCCATTAACACAGGTGATCTTCAAATGTGGAGTCCCATGTGGTGAGTTGGCGAAACCACGGAGAAGCGCGACCCACAATTTCGAGTCACCGGAGCCCAAATCTACGATGTGAATCACACGCTCGTTTGCCATGGCATGGAGTAAGGTTTTGGCTATGATGGCATAAGCGAAACTAGGTAAGGGAAGGTTCTGGTAAAGAGGAGCTTGGCCCTATCAAGGTCGACTTTGGGTTGTTGGGCTTGGTTCAGCGCCTTGTGTATGCCGGGCCAACGCTTGACAAGGCGAATGGCAAGGGCGGAGGCAAAACGAGCAGCCAGCCTTTGCATGCAATCACCCAAAATCGAT
Organism: Populus simonii; assembly: GCA_007827005.2. Classification (NCBI taxonomy): domain Eukaryota; kingdom Viridiplantae; phylum Streptophyta; class Magnoliopsida; order Malpighiales; family Salicaceae; genus Populus; species Populus simonii. The sequence goes on along the minus strand of CM017467.2, from coordinate 19,682,653 downwards.
GAAAGCACCGATATCTCCAAAAGACACGCATCGGCTCGATGAAGATTGCCCGAGGATGCATGTTTTGCACATTTTAGAAGGAGTTGGATAAGACGTATACCTCTTTCTTCAGGCTTTAGAGTTTGGTCATGAGAAGAAGGGGAGCTGGGTGACAACGTAAGAGATAAGGTCACATCTGGTTTTAACAATGGTGTCATGGAACTCATCTCGGCTTGAGCTAATTTTGGAGAGACTTTCTTGCTTTTCCTTTCAAGTTAGGAAGGTTAGCTTTGATGCTTGATACTTATAGGAGAATCAATCTTGAAGGGCGGGGGGCAGGTACAAGTAAGAAGTAGGAAGCTTGCTCTTGGAAGTATGTTGGCGTTCCAAAAGGTAAGTGGACAAAAGCTGGAAGTGTTTGCCAAGAAGAAGCACGCTGCCTTAATCGACTTTTTGTGGACTGGACTTTTACCAAGAGGATTATTCCCAAAGACAAACACAAGGGTATCGTCCATGGGTGGAGATGGAAAATAACAATTGTGAGCAGGTTGTTCTTATAGATCTCGAAGGTAGTGGACACAACAGCTATCCAAATAATTACCAAAGGCTAATAGGAGAGGGGAAAACATTGTACATTACACGAGGATTTATTGTTCATTTGAACATTGTAGTGAATATTTTACTCTTAAAAAACCAGTTATTATATCTATTAGAGGTAATATGTTTTTTTTATGAGGATTATTGATTATTATTAGATTTATTGGGGATAAGTAGGTCTTTTTATATTTTAAAAACACAGTTAAATATCTAAATTACCCTTAAAAATATATTTTTGTTTAACTGGCATGCAAGAAGTATTTTTGTATTTTCTGCAACGTCCATTGGTTTTTTAGTTATAATTAATCAAGTTGACTGTGGGTCAATTTAATATTTTGATAAATATAAGATATTAAAAAAATAATTGGTACATGTAACAGATTACAACAATAAAAAAAATATCTTTGATGTTTTTGAAATCATCTCAGTAATTAGTCCTCCTTTCTATGTGGCACATATAGTTTACCAATCTCTGATTTGATATCAATAATCTTTTTTTCTTTTTTTTTTCTTCCACCATCTTGATTTTTAAATTTAGTGGGCTAACTTGAGTCGGGTTTTTTTTTAATTTCATATTTCAACATTTAATTTGTTAAGAATTGAGTTTCAAATCTTGTTTTTCATTTTGCTTACTATGAAATTATCACACTTTCATTTAGTTTTTAGTTTTTGCTTTGTTATTAAATAAGATCATGAAGTATTTTTAAGAATACTAAAATGATATCTTCAATATTGACTGTTTATTTTTTATAATTAATTATTGCTATTTTTTTTTGTTTAATTTATCTAATTTCATTGCTTTTTTTTTTAATGATGATGTTAAATTAACCCTGAAATCACTAACTCAAGCCTCAATTTTTTATTATTTAATTAAAAATACTATAATCACCCAAGTTGTCACTTGAAACGATTTGAAGGAGTAGAAGTAGAGAGGATCTTTACCGAAGTCGGTATCTCCAATAAATACAAAAAGGAAAAAGACTAGAGATCAATTGAATTGCATGTCAAGGTCTGGATATAAAGGACATTTCCATCGATGACCTTAATGCATTTTGTGCTGTCTTTATTAGAACAAGGGGTGGGTGGTGTTTAATCAAATGACGCTAATGCGGCCGACCACACGCTCCGCATATACGGCGTGACACGCACCGCATATACAGCGTGACACCTGGCATAAACCCGCGTCATAAACTGTCGTAGGAGAAAATAATAAATTTATAGAATTATAATAGTGGTTGTTTTTTAAATATTTATATTTTAATATATTAAAATAAAAAATAATAATTTTTTTAAATATTATTATATTAAAATTATAAGAAAACATTAAAAAAATTAATTTAAAAAAAAAATTAATTATTTTTAAAATATAAAAACAAGATTCACGAAAAGTACACCCCACCCACCGCATAGGTGGGGTGCCGGTAATGACACCATGTCATTAAATTTAGCCGCCAGTATATTATTAATTGAGTGTAATGTAAGAATCAAGAAAGTAACAGTGTACGCTTGGGTCAACCTTTGTATTGCAATGCAACTAAAAACTAAAGATAAGTAATTATCTAGATGATGGTATAGTGGTAAGAATTTGGAATTAAGAGATTTGTTTTTTTTTATGGTCTCAGATTCGAGCCCTGTGGTTACTCATATGATGATCATTGAAGGCTTATATAGTCGTTAATTTCAGAGCCCGTGGAATTAATTGAGGTGCGCACAAGCTAGCCCGAACACTCACATTAAAAAAAAAAAAAAGTAATTTTGGTATCTTGTGCAAACCGATGTAGTTTAACGAGCTAGAATAACTATATATTGCCCGTGACTATTAATAACTTGATGCTTAAAGGAACGAGAGTACTAATTCAATTAGTGCACGATTAGGAGATTTACTCATGCTAATATGTGGGTCAGATTATTATTTTAAGTTTAAAAATCATTCATATATTATTCATTTATTTTTTTAAAAAAAATAAACAATATAGAGACTAGGTTAAGAGTAAATAAAAACATAATTTGACTAGAAAAAAAAATCAAAATGATTTAAGAGAAATATTGAAACGATAATATATTAAATTAACCCGGATTTAACTCAAGCTAACATGTAAAATCTATTATTAAGAGCTTGAGACCATGATTATTTTATAGAAAGCAAATGAAAAAAAAACACATAGAAGCTCAATTATCATTCAACCCAATGTTAAAAAAAAAATGAAAAACATTAATTAAAAAATAAACAAAAAACCTTAGTCAACCAGCTAAGTTAATCTGACAAGCTTTGATCATGAAACCGTAATAACCACATAGAAGACAAATCAAAACAAATCATAAAACTCAATTCTCAATCAATCTAACATTCAATGATAAAATTAAAAAAAAATCAATTAAAAAAAACAAAAAATAAGACTCGGGTCAACTTGGTTTAACTTTTCAAACCCTTGACACGATTCATGAAATTGGGATAGCCTCATAAAAAGCAATGCAAAATAAATTATGAAGTTTCAATCAACTCAAATGGTGAACGATGAAATTAAAAAAAAATTAATTACAAAAAAGAATTAAATAAAACCAAAGTTAATAAAGTTAACCCGCAAAACTCGTGACTCGAATCATAAGACTATGATAATCTCATAAAAAACAAACCAAAATAAATTATAACGTTTAATCTCTAATAAATTTAATATTAAAAAAAATAAAAAAAATATTGTCCTAATAAACCGTATTTTATAGGGAGAGTAACAATAATTTCCATTGTCAGTTGCTATTGTTAATAGCTTCAAGAAGGATTTTTTTTTTTTAAATATTGTTCAAAATAAACTTAACTCTCAATTATTGTCACAAATTAACATGAAAATACTCCTTATTATTAAATGAAAAATAAATTAATAATGCATGTGAGACCAGTAGCTTTTTAGCGAGTTGCCCATAGCCTCTTGATTCGTGTTAGTGAGTTCGATCCCTACTTTTATCACAGGGATCCAAATTATTTAACCCCGCATGTTTGAGAGGGGACATAATAACACCCGGATTTTTCTTGTGGTGGCAATTAGAAAGAAAGCCCAAGAGGAGACGAAATATACAAGACAAAAGCCCAAACAAGGAGGTAAGAAATGGAGCCCAAAAACGAGTCCATGTTTACCAAAACTGGGCCCAAGAGGAGACGAAATAGGTTCAAACCCAAGCCCATCAATTTTCAATTTTCTCTTGTCGCCTGTTTTCTACAATTATCTATTTTAAGTTGACATGACTCTTCATCATTAGCAGCTACATAAAACGATTTTAAAATACTTTCATGATGTTGTCGATCGCTTTCCTGAACGTCCCATGATTTATGAGTATATAAGAAGCTACAAGTCACTAAATAAAAAACACAAGAGGCTCTAAGCTTAATTAATTCTTGAATTAATACTGAAAGACACAGAATTTCCTCTCCTCTTCTTCTTCTTCTTCTTCTTGATCTTGAAGCAATACTGATTTAGCACCAATATCCTTGTCTGATTCTTGAAATTAATACGGGAAGACAACAATTAATCAGATCTTTAAATTGGGATGTTCATTATTGACACTAGTAGCTAGCTAGCGGTATATACTCATTTAAAATGTAGACCTGCTGCACCACTGAACATATGATCTCCTTCGCCATGACCGGCAAAAGGGTAGCTTCCCATACCGTTCACTCCCAGATTATAAAAGGGTACACCTCCACCACCACTACTGCCGTCGTTTCCTCCACCACCAACTTGTCCTCCACCTGATCCAGCCACACCCGAAGACTGTGAGGCTGCTGGCCGCTGCTGCTGCTGCTGCTGCACCTCTACTGCTGGTACTGACTCCCGATCCTCCTCCACTGGTAACCGGTCATACATTGCATTTGCAAAGGAGGCAGCCATCAAAACCACAAGACTTGAAGCCATCAAAGGCCCCACCACACGTCCACCCACCACACGTCCCTGTCCTCCAGCAAGAGATATCGAAAGGCCGCCTGCTTCAGGTGGTGCTGGTGATGGAAGCGATGTCCCAGTTAGGGACAAGATCTCGAACCTCCCGTGCAGCGTCATCACAGCAGAACCACCCCCACCACCTGGCTGCCTCAAAGTAACATTTGTGACTGCTCCGCTACCGCTGAGAATGCAAACTCCATGGGCCCGGCGCCTTGCATAATTTGATATTGATTCAACTATATCTGAGCCCGGGGATATTTCAAGTAGGTGAGATCTTAAAGCATTTGGGGTGTCCCGAGCAATGATTATTGGGGGCTTGGGTTTGTTCTTTGAACCAGCAGGACGGCCTCGAGGCCTGTGTCCAGAGGAGGAATTACCGGCACCTGAGCTACTAGTGGTGGCAGATTCAGGATCATTGATGTCGTCTTTATAATTACCTGGTTGTGGAGTTTTGGCATCTCTTTGAAGTTGCAGTTTCGGTCCCAGGAGTTGATGAGCAGCATAACGAGACCCTGCACCAGCACCTGGGCTTGCTTCCAGGCCGGACATTGATATATAATTAATTGCCAGGTGCTGCTGCTGATGACAATTAAATTAATTATCTCCGGCACCTCCGGCCGGAACCTTTCGCGCCCGCGCTGACTTATCGTTGGTAATCAGTTGCTGTATATATGTATCACACAATATATGCTGCACTGTGCTTCCTTAGCAAACCTTATCGATCACTCTGACGTAGTATTCAAAATCAAGAAGAGATAGATCATGCATAAAAATCTTATTTAAAAAAAAAAAAAGGAAACGGTAGAAAAATATACATATTATCGGATGATGGAAATTTCAAAGATATATATATGGAGTTTACCAGCTAGAATCAAACAGTATGATCATCGACCGATCTCTAGATAGTTATTCACCAGTACTTACTACTTTCTCTAACTATTCTATATGAAGATATCCAGATCTTTGGAAGGAAGAAGCCATCGGAGAAGAGGAGGAGAAGCTTATAAGAAACTGCACAAACTAACAGGCAAACTTATTTTACATATCTATAAGATATATAGCACTGCATGCTATATATAATTAGTAGGTGGAGTACTATATATTATATTATATTATATTATATTGTACAACTTTATATTATTTTAATATGTAGGCAATTCCTTTTTTCATCAAGCTACGAGGGATGTATCGTATATGGCCAAGTATGGACGTCCAGGAAAACCCAACTTTGAACGGGCACAAATTGAGGAATTTACGGGACGAAAAGGTGAAAAGCTGAGTGTGAGAGAGAGAGATATTTAAATGGCAAAGCAAATTAAAAAGAACAAAAAAGAGAGAAACTTGCTGTCGTGACAATGAAGATAAGGAGATTGCCTGATGGAACTCTGAGCAGTTCGATGCTTAAAACTATATATTATACCTTCTTTTTTTTCCTATCACCAGCATGAGTTTGGCCTGGTTTATAAGGGATTTTTTTGAAAAATAACATTAATAATAATATATAAAAAAACCTCAAAGAAAAGAGATTTTTATTGTACTCTCAAAACACTATTTATTATAATAATATTTTATTTGATTTTTTTTTTATCAATGTTTTTTTTTAATTTTATCTTTTCGTATTAGATTTGATTTTTTATTGAATTATCTCATTTTCATGACATGAATTGCGGGTATGACAGGTTAACACAGTTGGCTCGAGTTTATTTTTTTTAATTAATTTTTTTTCATAATTCAATCATTTAATGTTGAGTTGATAGGAAATTAGATTTCATGATTTATTTATTTTTATTTAAATTAGGTTATTTTGGCCTTATAACCTAGGAATAATGCTTAACAGGTTAACTCGACTTGACTCAAGTTGTTTTTTGTGTACTTTTTCTAATTAATTGTTTTTTTAATTTCATCATTCAACATTGAGTTAATTGAAAATTAAACTTCAAATATGTTTTGATATGCTTTATATTTGAATATCTTGGTCTCGTGATCAAGGTTAAAGGGTTTAGCATTTTAACCTTGGCTAAATCATACTCTTTTGTTTTTCTAATAAGTTATCTCGGTCTCATAACCTGAATCACAGGTCCTTCAACATTGAATTTGATTTTTATTGGGTTGTCCACTTCTCATGACACGAGCAGCAGGTTTGGTTGGTTAACCTAATTGACTTAGCTTTTTTAAATTGATTTTTTCCTCTTAATTTTATCATTTAATTTTGTGTTTGATTAAAAACTAGGTTTCATAATTTATTCTAGAATTATTACAATTTTAAAATTTCATCATTCAACATTGGATCCAACAATGTGAATTGAAAATTGAGCTTCATGAATTGTTTTGATTTGTTCTCTATATGGTTATTTAAGTCTCATAAACAGAGTCATGAATGTGGTAGGTTAACTTAAGTTAAATCATGTTATTTTTTTATTTTCTTTCTAATAGGTTATCCCGATTTCATGACTCATATCATGGGTTTAGCATATTGACTCGAGTTATTTTTTATGTTTTTTTTAATCGATTTATTTTAATCTCATCATGTAATATTGAGCTAATTGAGAATTAGACTTCATAATTTGTTTTGATTTGTTTTTTATAGGATTATCTTAGTATTATAACTCAGGTAGCGGATTTAACAAGTTAACTTAAATTGTCTTTTATGTCCTTTTCTTAATTGATTTTTTTAATTTCATCATTTGACATTAAGTTGATTGAGAATTAAACTTCATAATTTATTTTGATTTGTTTCTACAGGGGTTATTGTAGTCTCATAACTCGGGTCATAGATTTGACATATTAACACGGATTTAACCAAATTAATCCACTATATTGTTATCTTAATATTAAAAAATATCATCTTTAAATTTTTTCCAGTCGAATTATATTTTTACAGGTCATCCAGATTGCTTGGACCCGCAAAGTCAACTAAGTTATATTGAGTCAACGCCACACAATTTGATTTTTTTCTATTAAAAAAACACATTAGCACCATCTATATATTTTTTTACGTTCAAGAAAAAATTGACTCGACCTCGGCATAACACAGGTCAATAATCTAGTATTTTGCTAAAAGCTTTGGGATAATAAAACAGGTTGAAATTGTATTTGGAAAATAGCACAGTTTGAATACAACTACGTTTCAAAATGTTGTTTTTATACACCATTGTTATTTGGAATAGCGATCATATTTCAGAATATGTTTTTCAAATAACAATTGTTTAGCCATCTTTCGAAACATCTTCCATTTACAAATTAATTAACCTAAACAAAAATCAATTCAAAATTTTTATGAAGATCCAACGGCTAAAAAATAAGATTCAAGATCAAAGATCCATTGACCAAGAAAAAAAGAAAAGATAGGGTGATGTGGTACGAGAGAGAATGGAAAAAGAAAAAAAATAGGTCATCATGAACACGTTGAGGCTCTGTTTTCAACATACTTTGTATCGTTAAAAAAATTGGATGAGACGATTTTAACAACACCTTAAAAGAACATCAAATGAGATTGTAATTAACTCTAAATTAACCCCAGACAAAACCGCTAGCATATTACGACTATGTTTGGTGGTCTTTCAAGAAGTGATTAAAATTATCTCGTCAAAATCTTTTTAAGGGTACTAAATGTGTCGAAAATAGAGCTCTGGTATGTCTATGATGACTCATTCTTTCTTGGTCATTGAATATTTATAAAATTTTGAGTTGATTTTTTTATATGTTAATTAAATTGAAAAAGATATAATTTTTGAAACAATAATTATTTCAAATAATGATGGTGTTCAACCACTATTTTGAATCACGGTTGTGTTCGACAATTATTTTCAACGAAAATGATATTCAAACTTTGTTGTTTTCCTAACAATTTCTTAACATGTGTCAAGTTTCTAAATTAAAATTATAAAATATACAATTCTAAAATAAGATCTTGCCATTACTCACACTAATTTTATTTATTTATTCATGGACTCCAAGCTAGCTATGAGATAATCATATTATCCATCACATCAAAGACTAGAAGTCGAACCATCTAGGTGGTGGCCTAGTAGTAAAAATTTGGGACCAAGAGGTTTGCTCTCTCTGTGGTCTCAGGTTCCAGCCCTATGGTTGCTCATATAATGATCACTAGAGGCTTACATAGTTGTTAATTTCAGGACCTATAAAATTAGTTGAGATATATACAAACTAATCTTGATATTCATGTTAAACTCAAATAAATAAATAAAAAGACTAGGAGTCGGAGATGGAAAAAAAGTAGGTACTGAAAAACCGCCCATTTATTATATTCAACAAGTAGGTAAATATTCTAGTGTTTTTACTTTTTAGTCATGATCACATGTGGAAATTTTGAATGCAATGTCTGTGTAATCATGACTGCACGGAGCATTTTCACATGCGTTGACCATAATTTCTACTGAAATGACTTGGATTGAAGTTACAAATTAATCCAATACTTTTATTGGTTTAGCGAATAAGATATTATTATTTTATTTTTTTAAGATTAAAATATAAATTTAATTTTAAAAAATATATTTATTAAAAAAAATAATTATGAGTTTCAATCGGAACTAGTTTTATATTTAAAAAAAATATGAAAATACATAAAAAAAAAATAATGCAATACTCCTATAGTCTATATGCCTTCTATTTTGCACAATATTTTTATTTTGGAGATTCTTACAGATGTTTTGCGTTTTCGATAATTTTTTTCAATGGTATATTATTTGAATCATAGTGCTGTAATTTTCTCGATTATAATTAAAAAATATTTATTTATTTTTAGGGTATTCTGCGCTTTTTTTTGGGAAGTTATTTTAGAAAATATTTTTTTGATGAAAAGGCTTGATTAAGAAGTAAGCGGTAGAAGGCAAGAGTAGAAGGCGTGCATTCGTGCAGAAAACGAGAGTGGGGAGGCTCCAAAATGCAAATTAAATGCAAATGGCGGTTTGCCAGTCCTCGGTGACGATTGGATGGAGCCAGTCAAGGAGAAGATAGACAGGACTTGTGGCCAAACGTGACAGACACGTGAGAGGTGTCGGGAGGGACATGATGACCTGGGTCATTTCCCTAATCTTATCTCACTTTATCCCGCCATTCATGTAACACACCATACACGCAACTGCTTCACCATGCATCTTCGTGGTGTTAGGTAAGAAATTATGTTTTTTAAAATATTTTTTATTTATAAATATATTAAGATAATATTTTTATTTTAAAAAATTTATTTTTAATATTATCATAATAGAATAATTTAAAATCATAAAAAAATAATTTAAAAAGGTTTTTGAACGCAAAAACAATACACTACAAGAGTTTTTTTTAAAATGTTTTTTATTTAAAATTATATTAATTTATTTTTATATTGGTACATCAAAAATATTAAAAAACAATAAAAAATATTAAATTTTTTTTAAGTGAAACTCATTTTTAAAACGTACTCAGAAGTAGAAGCTCATGTAGCCTCATACACTATCAAATCATATTTATTTATTTATTTATTTTTTAAATCAATACTTCAAATTTATTAAAAAATATTTAAAAAGTGTCAATTTGATATTTTTTAAAAAATAAAAGATATTTTAAAAAGTAAATTAAATCATAAAAACAAACACATAATAAGTTCTAACCTCGCCATGTATATATATTTATATAGATGCATGCAGAGAAATGGATTTTTTTTTCATGGATAAAATTTTTAATTAATTAAAAACAGAAAACCTTTAATATCTTTACACGAAATCAACCAAAAAACAATTAAATATAAAGAATGAAATGGATTTGCATTGTTCACACACACAACACTGTGGAGTTGTTGTTTTTCATTCTAATAATTCATTCTGATCTATAAAGTTTTATTTTGTACAATTTACTCCTAGTTGAAGGTCAATTGTTTCTAATTTCTCAGTGAATGGTGAATTAAAAATAAAAATCAAAATAATAAAAAAAAAGATATAAAACATGGTTGGTGTGCCAAAGATTATATAGAAAATACACCTAGGTCCTTGATCTTTTAAAATTACGCAATTTATATAATTCAAGTCCCTTTAAATTTTTTAAAAATAATTTCGATACACAAGTCTATTTGTGTTATTTTTCAGTCCCTGGTCAGGGAGAGAGGAGTTGTCAGATTCCGACAATGAGAGATAAAGTCATCATTCACTCCATTTTTGCCCACCAAGATGAGTTTTTTTAATATACACAGGTCCCATAAGATAAGAGGAGCTTTATGGTGGTTGTTTGTAGTCTCAATGTTACATGAAAAACCAGATCTAAGCTAACAAATCCAAAACTAATCTGTTTTGACTTTGTGTTTTAGGCCATTTTTTAGGTATTTGGAGTTGATGAAATGATTTTTGGGTGTTATAAAGGTATTGATGAGGTGTTTTTGGGTTGAAATGACCTAAAAAAGAATATTTTTTTTACCATTGCTGCCTTGATTTTTTAGCCACTCCGTGTTGTCTAGAATCTGGGATTGCAGAAAAAACATCGTTTTCATTAACAAGAAACGTGTCGCCTACTCTTTTTTTTGAAAAAAAGTAGGGTGAACGCTTGGGCTTGAAGGCCCGCTAACACTCCTGAGCTCTTCATTGTTGTGGCCCAGGCGCTCCCGCGATTCTAGGTTCTTTTCGGACACTTTTTTAGATTTGATATAAATTCAAGGAGAAAAAAGTTTTGAATCCAGTTGAGTTCATGGTCCGGATCACGAGTTTGATAAGTTAAACCACAACACCCGACCTGCTCTTTTTTCTCCCTAATATTACTTTTTAAGATTTAAATATCTTGATTTATATATGGATGTAATTTTTTTACTTTATATTTAATTATTGTTAATAAATTTCTTTCTATAAATTATTATCTATATATTTAATTAGGTGATTTTCCATTTACTTTTATAATTCTTCATTAACATTTTAAATCCTAGTTGCCTACAGCCTGCCCGTGGTAATGATTTTTTAACTTTATAGAACCGACCACTTTATCTGTACGTAGAGATCAGTGGAGTACTGTGTCCGTCCGATTTGAACAGATGGAGTGTGTAATTAAAAAGCCTGATTGGTTAATCCTTTCCAGAGGAGAGATCAGCCACATGATGCTATGCGTTTGGTAGCTTTCTCTGCCCAGGATTAAAAAATTGCTAATCAATTATATTATTTATATATTTATCTAAATACAATACCTTTCTTGAGCCACGGAAAAGGTTAGCACCAAATAATAATTAACAAACAATACCTCTTGAGTTAATTAGTGCAAGTGGAGAATAATTTAATACAACCAGCGCTGGGCTGGCTCATGGGATGTAAACATTGGCCGATACGAGGAGTTCTCCTCCAAGCCTTCTTCTGCCTTTTAGCTACAGATTAAAGGTGTGTTATCGTGTTTTTAATTTTTTAAATAATTTTTTTTAATTATTTTAATTATTTTAATATAAAATAAATTATCTTTAAAAATATACTAAAAAATAGTGTTTTGAACTGTATAAATTATAAATATACTAAAAAAATTGTGTTTTCCTTAATAAAAATTGCATGGTTGTAAATTTTGCTGTTTTTTTTTTAGATGTTAAAATTGTAATTCCTGTTTTTTTTTTCAAGAAATTTTTTTTTGCTTATTTTCTCTCTCTTTATACTTGGAACTTAGCTGATTTATCGTTGTTCTTTTTCTTATCTTAATTTTTTTATAATATTTTTTTTTATTTTTTTTCTTTACACTTTCTTTTAGAAAAAAAATATAATTTTTTACTTTTTACATTTTGAATATTTATTACTATGCCTATTTATATCATTCTCTTTGTTCTTATCTTTATTTTTTTGTATTTTTTTCTTATACAACGACTAAGCAAATAGTATTTTATTGAAGCGATTGTAATATTATTTATTTTTTTATTATGTTAAAAATTAACTTGAGATCTTATATATTTTTATTAACACTTATAATATTTACCATATTTTATTACATGTAAGTATCGACTTTTTAATTCACGGTTATATTTTTTATTTGATATCTAAAACACGTTAATAACATCTACATATTAATTCTTTTGTGTTAGAAATAAAATTATTCAACCTACAGCGAGGTGAGTTGAATAACACATAAATACATTGTTTTTTTTTTACATTTATTGGCACATGTGGTTTTCAATGTATTTAATTAAATGACATAAATTGATCTTGATTTATAATTTGAATTTTAAAAAAAAACTTATATATTTATTTTTTTACCAAAACAATATCCCACCCTACAACAAAACACATGTCAAATAAGGATGGCCCAAACCCTGTGGTGCTAGACGGCTACTCTGCTGGGTAAGCATGAAGAAGCAGAAGAATGGGCCAGGCCGAGGGCTTCTCTGGACTGCCAAATCGATGACCCAAAACATCTCTTATTGCAATCTCATCAGTAATCAGCACCCTGTGCTTAAGCAATTTTAATATCATCTTCAAGGGCCCACAACCACGATGTCTGGTGGGGTATCTCTCGTATCAGCATTTTAATTAATTTAATATATTTTTATCGAAAATCAACAAGTCATTATGTTTAATATTGTGGTAGCTTTTATGATTGTAATTTAAAAAAAGTTATTTTATAAAAAGTACTTTTAGTTGAGATTAGTTTAATATTTATATATGTTAAGTTAAAACTGTGGTTAAAATTGAGGTTGAACAAAAAATAGTTTAATATGTTTAGTTAAGAATGCTTTTTAAATTGAGGTTATATATATATATATATATATATATATATATATATATATATATATATATATATATATATATATATATATTAATGGTTTAAATTTAAATATTGTAGATTTAACTACTACTATTACATCATGAAATAAATAATACTTTATATAAAATATTTTTTATTGTTCCATTAAACTATCTATAATTCTATTACGTAAAAAATTCATCCGACAAGAACTACAGTTTCCATGATTTCCTGAGCATGCAATAAAATTAGGTAAAATATTATTAGGAATAAAATTGAGATTACAGTGCGAGAAAATTCTAAACTAGTTTTTCTTTAAAAAAATTACTGTTCACATGAACTGCACTGATTTTTCGGGAAAAAAGCACTATTCACTTATGAACAATGTAGAGTAGAAGAAGAAAAGCAGTTGAGAGCTGCTTTGAATTTAACTGCATTTTAAACGCAAAACTTAATGGGCCCCATAAAAAATAAATTCCTTTTTGAATGTTACCAAACAATTGTTTGGCTGTAATTGCTTCAAACATATAAGCAACCACACAAATAAACAGACTAAATTCTAATCAAAGATGAAAGCATACCTTTTCAACTACTAATACAATCTTTTAAATTAACTAATTAACCACTCCCCTTAAAGTAGTTCTTGAAACCAATTAGTAAGGGAAAAAGATTAAAAATATATATTTTAAAAATTTTAATACTTTTTTAAAAATTACTTTTTATGTTTTCATATCATTTTAATGTATTAATATAAAAAATAATTTTTAAAAAATAAAAAATATCAATTTGATATATTTTTAAATAAAAAATACTTTAAATTATAATAGGTAATATATTTCTAAATACTCCTAAATAATATATAAAATATGGATGCATCCCCTCGAAATTTCGAAATTAGGTAACTAACATGAACAAAATATTATACAATATAATTTTGGTAGATATAATGATAAAAAAAGCGGTCAACTTTGGCTGTTGCTACTATGCCAACTGAATCCAAGGTGCTTACTTAACCATTGGAAAAAGTACAAGAAAACGAACAGAATGTTAAGTGGTCCAAGTCAACTTCTTTTGTTTTGACTAGTCAACTTACTAGCTCAGCCTAAACCTAGCCTGCTGCCACCATTGACGAAGCAATGGTTAGATTGTCTCTGTACCAATTTTTTCCTTGGAATCCCCTTTTTGTTCTTCTACACTCTGAACCTGACCTGTTTGTGCAGGGCGGCAGTTTTTTTTGAAAAAAATGTTTTTTATAAAAAAAAAATATTTTTTTTATTAAAAAAACACCTGGAAGATATTTATCTCACTGTACCAAGCACACAATAATTGGATTTGGATGGCAGCTATGATACATATATTTTTTTCCCTAATTTGAACGGTTCTGATTGATGCTCTCTATTCTTATTTTTTTGATTTTAAATATGCATAATATTTTATCCGTGTTAGTATTAAATTCCAACCCTCCGTCTCGGTTCAACAAGGCGGGTCCAGCCACCCGACAAAGGAATAAAGTCGCCTCAGCTGCATAAATGACCTCTTAGCTAATATATTCATTAGCTACAATCACAATGTCTGTGACCTAATCCCACAAAACAGGGGGGGTACTTATGTACCTGCGGAACATGGGAATTATTTATTTTTATGTTTTAAAAATATTTTAAAAATATTTAATTTTTTTTAAATTAATATATTTCTAGTGTTTTTAAATTATCTTGATGTACTGATGATAAAAATAATTTTTTAAAAATAAAAAAAAATTATTTTAATGTATTTACAAGTAAAAAAAACTTTGAAAAGTAATTACCATCACACTTCAAAACACATCCATGGACTTAGAAGCTAAGATTCCTAACGTACTAATTTTTTTAAAAATATTTTTAATTAAAAAAAATATAAAATACTATGTTTTTTAAATCAACAATAAGATTATTACTCTTTGAGAAAAAAATTTCATCCACGGAATAATCATTTTCTAAGCATAGTTTTTAGACTCTGCCCGATCTAAGGCCCGGGTTCCGGGTTTTGACCGGGTCACCCGGGTTAATTTTTTTTTTAAATCAAAACGACATCGTTTTAGTAAAAAAAGTCAACGGGTTGCAACCGGGTTTTTGACTGGGTCTTGCCGGGTTAACCAGGTCACACCGAGTTTTTTCTTCCCCTATTTTTTCTTCAACCTGGCCTGGTTCCAGTCTCGGGTCGGCCAGGTCCCAAGCGACCCGCCAGGCCAGGTTTCAAAACTCAGGTCCCAAGCGACCCGCCAGGCCAGGTTTCAAAACTATGTTCCTAAGTGAATGTATGTCCATAGGATTTAGGTGCTTGCTTTTGCTCTCCAAAACTTTGAGCATGAGAAAATTATCCAGATACAATTAAAGGTTTTTATCTATATATAGTTGGGTTGAGTTTGAGTTCATAATTATATTTAATTTAATTTTTAATATTTTATAAATTATAAATCTGATTTATTTAATTTTTTTTTACCCGAGATGGTTTTTATATTACAAATATTTATGAGTTGAGTTAATTGGACTTAATTTACAATTAAAATTTGAGCATACTAAATTAATTTAAAATTTTTTATAAGCTGTAATAAATAATTTAGACTTAATATTATTGAACAATCATAAAAGAAGAAGGATAAGAAAATGATAGGCTGAGCGACAAGAGATAGAGAAATGGAACAAAGAGAGTATTAATACTAAAGATTTTTTACAATATAAAGTTATATACTATGATTAGGCTTGACAATCAATTTAGTTTAAAAATTTAAATTGTTAAGTGAGATTTCAAGATATAATTTATATTATTTTTCAACACACTTTCCCCAAATGAAAACCTTTTAAACTTGAAACTTACACAAGTCTACAAAATCTTGTGTTTAATTTTTTTATCAAATAAATATAGAAGATGAGATTCGAACTCGTGATCGCTTGGTCATCAAGACTCTGATACCATGTTAAAAAATCATCTCAACTCAATAATTAAATTGTTAGATAAAATCTCAAAATATAATTTATATTATTTTCTAACCAAAAAAATTTAATTCAAGTTTTTGATGGATAATTCAAAAATTACAATTTTTTTTTGAAGTGCAGACAAAATCTGCCAAAGCATTAAAATCCCCGAAGGAATCTCTGTAACGTATACAGGTGAAAGAAGAGACAGAAATATGAATGAATAATAAAGACGAATTGCACACATACAGAAACACACCAGAGATGGAATTGGATGAATAAAAGAAAGAGCAGTACTATCGAAACATAAAACAGAGGAAAGGCATACTGATCTATTCTATGGCTACATCTGCATGGGGATGAGATCTGAGGGTGTCATGGACCAATTACAGCAACGTTTCTTTCCCGGTCGAGGGCGGCCCTTCTCGGAAGAAAGCTACGATCCCCGCTCCACTAATTAACTATCAAACAGAAACACAAAAGAAACTGTAGATGGGTCGGCAGAGAGAAAGTTTTTGACATGCATGGTGGTCTGCCACAGATCGATGCAAAGTACGTACGCAACATCATGTGATCTTGACTTCTAATAACAATAATACGTGTAAAGAATCATGGCTCCCTGTATGAACTATGTACAAAAGAAACAGGAGATTCGAGTATTAAACAAGGTGTGGAATCTTTGAAGAAAAAACAAATGTTTTGATAATTTTACACAATTTGCTGAATATTTCTTACATGGCTGTCATGGAGAAAATTTGGAAATATAGAAGAAAGAGCAACAGAAAGAACGAAAGAGAATACACATTAACATTGCCTAGCTATTCTAATCTCCATTTATTTTATTCCTTTGAATCTCCTATTCCCCTCTCTTTCTCTCCGTGTCTTCTGAAGTGCCTCATTGATATGACTCGTCTTATGGATCTCTACACGTCCACGTATTTTATGAAGAAACCTTGGCAACATCCTTGTTTGCCCGGTTATATTGCATGTGGCTTTGGACAAGTTGTCCAGCTGCAATAGCGGACATGAGGGAAAGTTCTCCAGCAAGAACAGAACCAGCTACAATGCTGGCTAGCAACCTTGCGTTGGCTCCAGGTGTCTCTTTGCAAGCACCCTTCACTCCGAGCAGGTTCAAGCATGCTGATTGAGATGCAAGCTGGGTACCTCCTCCAACAGTACCAACCTGAAATGATACATCATATAAAGCGAATTAGATTACTAATCAACCAAAACACCCAGAGAACATAAGCCTAGGATTAAAATTGCTATCTAATTTAGAGAGCATAAACGACTAAGATAGGATCAATGTGAAGTACCTCAATGGAAGGCATAGTGACTGAGACATGAAGATCCTCTCCGCCGTTAAGAGGTTCCATCATCGTAATGCAGTGAGAACTCTCCACGTTCTGTGCAGGATCTTGGCCAGTGGCAATATAGATAGCAGAAACAATGTTACTGGCATGAGCGTTGAAGCCTCCGAGAGCTCCAGCCATGGCAGAACCAGTAAGGTTCTTGAGCATATTAAGTTCCACCAAGGTATTCACGTTAGTCTTCAAGACTTTCCTCACCACATCACCCTTGATGATTGCCTCACACACCACTGACTTGCCTCTTCCTTCAATCCAGTTGACAGCGGCAGGCTTCTTATCAGAACAGTAGTTTCCTGATAGAGAGCATATATATGTATATAAATTCATCAGTTTCAATACAAATAACATTTGAACAAAACATGGTCATAGTTTCAATCAAAGAAGCTAGCTTACCAGAGATGCCAAGAACATCCATATCAGGGAAATCATTCTGGACAAAGTCCAAGACATTCTGAACACCTTTAGAAACCATGTTCATGCCCATAGCATCACCAGTGCTGCAGGAGAATCTCATGTAAAGGTTCTTTCCAGCGAGAGCACACTTGATATTCTGAAGCCTGCCAAATCTGCTAGACTTGTTAAAAGCTGTGGACACAGCCTCAAAATTAGCAGGATCCTCCAAGTATAGCTTCAATTGAGCAGCTCTTTTAGCAGTTCCAAACCTCACAACAGGTGCTCTTGTCATGGCATCCCTCAACAAAACACTTGTAGCACCACCACACAAATGAATTGCCTTACAACCCCTATTCGTACTAGCCACCAAGCACCCTTCAGTTGTAGCCATTGGAACGGAGTACTCCTTCCCATCAAGCAACAAAGGCCCAGCAATCCCTACAGGAATCTGCACGTACCCAACTGGCATCTCACAGCACTGCCCCAAAATCGACTCGTAATCAAAACCCTCCAGGGGTAACCCTGACAAAGACTTGGAAGTAATCCTCTGCAAAGCCTCACGCCTTATTGCCGCAGCACGCTTGCAATCCCCCAATTTAGACTCGAGTGAATAAGATGGAGTTTTTCCAGCCACCACGGAGTTGATAATTTCTTCATCTTCTTCAGTTAAAGTGGTTGGAAATGGGACTTCATCGACCGCCTTGGGCTTGAGCGGAGGAGAAGGCACAACAACAATCGGGTCCACAGTGAGTTTTTGCGGTGGTGGTGCAGTGAAATCAAGAGCCTGTCCGCAGGGAACTATACAGGCATCTTCTTTGAGAAGATCTTCTTCATCTTCCTCGTCATCGTGGGCAGCCCAGACATCAGGAGAAGGACGGAGAACAAGGGACTGAACGAAGTCGATGCCGAAGAAACCAAGCATATAAATGAAAGAAGTAATAAAGGCAAAAATAGCAGCGATTTCAGAGAGAGTGAGAAGATGAAGAGGAGTGGAATTGCGAATCTTCTCACGCCAGCGAGTAAGCAAGAAATAAACAACGGAAAAGAATACTGTGAAGAAGAGAGCATTGGTTATATATAAAGGAAGGGGTAAAGCATCGGATGCTTTTGGGCCAATCACTGCACTGCTTTCGTCGTGATCAACTAATTTGTGATCATGAATGGATTTGGTCGATCGCCGGCGAGTCCCCTCCATTGTGGCGGTGGCGAGTTACTGTAGGTGAATGGAGGAGGGAAGCAGCGAAAGGCGGATGGAGAAATGAGAAGCACAGAAGCAAAGGAAGAAAGCTAGAGTTGTGTTTGAATGAATGGTGAGATGATGGAGATGCAGTAGAGGTTGGGTGCTATATTTATAATGATCTCAGGATGCTGCTTCTTGCTAGTGCCATCGAGACGAAAAACGTGTCTGGAAGCAGTCCCTTTAGAAAAAAAATGATTTTTTTTATTGTTTAAAATTATTTATTTTTTATATATATAATTTTAGATTAATGTGTAAATATTTTTTTAAGTTAAAAAACATTAAAAAAAAATGCTACACACGCTAGAGTATTAAAAATTTATTTAATTATTTTTTAAACTATTTTTTATTTAAAAATAAATTAAAATAATATTTTTATTTTTTTAAAATCAACATATCAAAATAATTTAAAAATATATAAAAAAATTAATTCAAAATTAAAAGGGTAGTTGCGTATAAATATTTTATAATCTTCTTTAAAATAAATAGATTAAAAAAAAAAGAAAAAAAAGAGTAGTGGTGTGTTAGCCAGGTAGGGCAAGTTCCAATTCACGAGTCAAACGAGACTTACTACTAAAGCAGACAGGTGTTCGTTGCTTGTGTGTTTCGCAGCTACTTCTTCTGGTGGACACCGTAGGTTGCCTTCCGTTGTCTTGCCAATTTTATACTTTATTTCAATCTATTTTTTAAATTGCTCTTTAAATCCTTTTTATCTAAAAAATTATCTATTTACATGTTTTTTTAAATATTTAAATATACTAATTGTAAAAATAAAAAAATATTATTCAAATAAAGAATATTTTTATAAAATTACTATGCACGCGCGGGTTACCGAAACCAGTTGAACTAAACTACTGTGTTTTTTTGTCTTTATCAAGCATCCTCCTGTTTGCATCCATAATTAAACCTGGGGCTTAGTATTTGTCTGATTAACAATACCACACAATAATTGTGGAATTAAGTGGGAAGAAAATAAGATTTGGCATCTCAGAAACGCAGTCCATAGGTTTAGGGTTAATGGTAATCTTCACATGCGCGGGATAGGATTATATTAATTTTAATATAAGAAAATGATAAGGCTGAGGTCCAACTACCACTTCAATGCCATATATACCCCTGGCTTGATTTGATTTCGTGAATAATGGATTATTATTGGGTGGCTGTCCCCACAGTGCCATGTAAAAAACATGGATGAGTCATCCTTAAAACGTGATTCACGGCAAATAATTAATGCAAGGGATCCATCCATATTTTCCAGCTCACAATAAGCTAGCTACTCTATGCGAATACATGCATGCATGCATGCATGCATACATGCATATATATATATATATATATATATATATATATATATATATATATAAAATCAAGATTAAATAATTTGGATATGGGATTTTCAGGTATAATTATTTTATCCACTGGAGCACACCAAAAGAGAAGATTGCAGATTCAATAAAGAATGAAAGTCGAACATTTAGCTTTAATTTGCACTAATAAATTATATTAAGTTTAATCATTCAACAAATCCCACAGCCTCGCGTCAAACATTCGGTAAAATATAGAGGACGGCGGTGTGTTCAAGTTTGTTTATGCATGTGAACGATGAATTCGTCTTCCTAATCCTGCCATGACTATATATATATATATAGACTATTTCCTGTTGGTTGATTACTATAGCTAGCCACATTATTAATTACCTGATTAAATATTATTGATTAAAAATTATGATTAATTAACTAGCTATTGATCCGCAAAATAGTGATCCATGTTATGACAAGATAATTAATAATACATTAAAACATACGAGGAAATTACGGTAGCAATGAACAATATTAGATTTAGCAAGTTACTAGGTGTACCGACATTGAGTTTTTTTTTTTTGGTTTTTTTTATATTAGTGTTTTTTTTATTTAATATTAGATTTGTTTTTTTATTGAGTTATCTCATTCTCATGACATGAATTCAAATATGATAGAGTAACCCAAGCGGACAAGGGCCTGGCAAGTTGCTAGCCGCACCGACAGTGGGCTTGACACCATGCCGAGACGGTTGATAGACCTAGTGCCCTTGGGCTTGGCTACGCGCTAAGCCGAATGAGGCATGGTTCTAGCGAGCAGTCAAACCAACTGAGTTGTGCACCAAGCATTTTTGGGCATGTATTTGGCAACCCTCTCAACCATCGACCTTGAGTTTGGCTACGTGCCAAGCTCAATTGCGTATAAATGTGGCTTGTCGCCATATCCATTGACCATGAGTTTGGTAGTGCACCAAGCACGAAGGGCTAGAAGTCTGGAGATCATTATAGGTCTCATGTTGGGTCATAAAGCTCTATTTGTTTATTTTTATAATTTTTAACATAAAATATTAATATCAATGATATTTATCCCACTACTTATCCAGGTGTATAAAAAGACTTTCAATAACCTATCATATTTTCATCTCGTTAATTTTGTGTAAATGGTATTTGTCATTCGTTAATGTTATGTAAGAGATATTTATCCCTCATTAATGCTACTAGAAGGAAATGATTCTCTAGCCCCCTTACTCCATTAAAACAACAAGGTTCAGAGCTATAAATACCTCCTTGAATCACATGTAAATGATAGACAATTTCTATTCTCTAAACATTAATACTTTTAAATCTCATAACATCTATCATATAAAAACAAAACAAGAACAAATACTCTTATTCTTAGAATTTAAAGTTCATTCTTTTTTCATTGTAATTATTTTTTTTAAAAAATTTATTGACTTTATCATTCGAGAATCTTTAAGCCCCACTAAAATGGTATGTTTTGCAAGTATTTGGTTTTTTTATTACCAATCATCCACTTTTTCCAAGTTCCAAAGAATGAAATATTGACATGAACATGTGATTATCAATTATCCAAACACAAAAAAACCTTTTATATATATATATATTCAAGCAAAATTATTATTTTTGTTTTTTTTTTTCCCTTTCCATTAGACTAGGGCCTTGATATATTTGATGTAAGCCGAGCACGCAGCCCTATCAAATGGATTGATTCCTGTGCTCGGTATTTATTTATGTAGTTTGATACTTTCAATGAGTTAAGAAATTGAATACAGGAAATCTGCAATATTTGTTTTTGGAGTAAATAAATTAAAAAGGAAACATGGAGTGATTGTTCCGCGACTAATTCATTTTTGACTAAGAAAACAAAATTGGACTAACGCACACATTGGAGTGGAAGATCAAGACCGCCATTTCATTGTGCGGAAGGAATCATGGTAAATCATGGGAGGCCCTTAATTTGCTTGCATGAATTGGCTTTTGTTTGATAGTGTCTGGAAACTAATGCACTCGTATTAATTCACATGACGATGAAGAGCGGCGAATTTGAAAACGAGGGTGCATTTGTTTTTAGGATTTAGTTATTTTTTAAAGAATTAAAAATATATTAAAATAATTTTTTATAATTTATTTTTGATATCAATGTATTAAAACGATTTAAAAATATAAAAAAATTAATTTTCAATAAAATATCTTTCTAAAATTTGACAAAATAGCGATGACATCTCTATAAACACTTAAATTGAAAACTAAATCAAATTGATGTTATAATTGATTTGGTTAATTTTGACATTGATGATTAAAAACATGACAAGCAGGAAGTGTTTGTTTTTTCAGCGAAAAGTATCTTTTTTCTGAAGAAAAAGCATATATAATTGCAACGGCATGAAAGCTGAGAATGTCAGTAAGCAAGCTTTTCTCACGAGTAAATGATTTTTTTTTTATTTGGTCTATTGTCAACCATGATCACTGATATGATGATGAATGCAGATGTTAAAACTCTCCGTTTGAATCCCACCCTAGCTACACGATCCCCTTCGCTCGTTGATATATACGTATATATATAATTAGTTAAATACATGTATAAATATTGAATACCAATTATATTTATTTATACTTTTCCAAGTCAATTTGTTTGAACACGAAATGGCCTTCCAACGGACTCAATCGGAGCAAAGTAGCATTAAATACATGAAAAAAACAGGTTTGACGCACTCAGTTTCGACAAGTTCAATGAACATTACATTTATGAATCCATGATCCAATTTACGTAGAGTTTAATCACTAAAAACAGTCAAAACAAGTATTAATTATAGCATTATCCAACCCCTTGGTGTTCAAATACTAGAGTTGAATAATTCCTGCAGCATCAACATATGCCGGAAAAAAAAAAATAGCGACCAGTTCTTTGTAGTTATCAGGCATCTTTCCCTTTGTTTAGCGCCCCTTCCGAGCCAGCAGCAGCCAGACATCCATTTTGTAGCTATCAAAGGCATGGACTTTAAACAGCAGAGCGCTAAGAAATTCTAATTCAATCCTTATACTATTACAGCTGCAACGGCGTGCTTTTACAGGGGGTGGAAAAGAAAGAAATGATCAAACAAAAAACAGAACAGCATCATCATGGCTTTGTATTCTATCGAGTAAGAGAGATCAAAACTGTGATAACATACATGTGTTGACTCTGTAAAAAATACTATGATATGTCATCCCATTATAATGGGGCCTATACATGATCGGAAAATGTCGCTCAGAATACGCTGAACTTCACCTGAGCTGTGCTCACACCGCACAAGGTCAACCAGCAAAGGAAAGAATTGTCTGGCATAGCCCCTAAATGAATCCCTTTCCAAACCACTCAATACCCGCAAAGCTGACAAAAGCAAGGAAGTCCTTGCTGCTAATTCTTCCTTTTTGGCCGAACCTGAAGGAAGAATCCAGTGTATCACTGGCTTGTTAGCGGGATCTTGCTGCACGGTCTGCAATCCAGTACAGTTTAGATAAATCTGCAATATCTTTTCACACACTGCTGCAAGTTGTGCCTCGATGTTCAACGCCTCAGACATGGATGGGTTATCATCTAGCAAATCTCGGAGGAAGTCAAGGTATTTCTCGTAGGACTCATTTTCAAAATGTACCATTGGAGGATCAGATATCTCTGCTATAGAGCACGCTTTCAGCAGTTTCTTCAGCAGGTCCGTCTCAGAATTCAGCTGGTGGGCATGGGATGCTATTGAGGAAAATATATCAATAAGGATTCTGACATTGGCCGCTGACAAGAGACGCTGGTTTGCTTTGTATAAATCACTTACAACCTGATGTGATAAAAGAAAATCAGTAAAATACTATTGAAATCTTCGTGCTTGAAAAACAGTCCATGCATCAAGCTACCTGTTTAACACACTGTTGCTAAAATCTAAAATGGAAGTGACTGCAAAGTCCTGTTAGCAAAATAAAGCTAAAAAGTGAAGTACCATGAAAAGCCAAAGAAAATGTCAGACACTACTGAGTTTTGGAAAGCTCCTTGGTTGATCATAAGACAGAATAACATCAAACAATCTTGTTAGAAATTTTTATATTTCCTGTCCTGCAGTACTTCTACAAAATATTCTTTCATTGATAGATTGCCAGTCACAGCCCTGGCCCGGCAAACCATGCAGTGTATTCCAAAGAATCTAAAATAATAATAAAAAAGAGAGAGTAAAGAAAAGGGAAATTTGTACTGGAGCCAGTAAAAATACATGAAAGATACAAATTGCACGCTGATGGCATCTTTCAGATGATTGGGCAGCTAAGTCTCTCTCTACACGGGTGTGCGGATGTGTGCGTAAACTTAAAAATCTTTCTATATATCTATATATATATAACGTGTACTTGGAGGCATAAACATCAAATGTAGAATGCAGAAGCACAATTTGCACACATGCACGTGTCTTTTCTGAGTGAATGTGAGAGTGAGAGGGAAAACCTGCACAATAAGTAGCTGCACAGCAATATGACTCTTCACTCTTGAAACCACATATGCTGCAGTTTGGAGATTGTCATCCTCAAGATCATCATTTGTGAAGCCATGATCAGAAGAGACATCCGCATCCGCAAAAGGGTGAGAGCTTTCAGGCATCTCAATCCCATCCATGATTCTTAAGACCTTCATAAAACCCGGTAACAATGATGCAGCGGCCTCCTTCAAAGATAGAAAAATCTCTCTATATTCATCTTCTGAAATCCTGCTGCCCAGTTCACCTATTAAACGCAACAATGCAGCAACCCCAGCGCTAGCAGGACCCTTAACAGGACTCCTAATAAATCCCATCAATATAGATACTACACTCTGTAGTTGAGACCTAACAACGTTGAAAAAGTTGACAAATAGGTATACTAGACACTGGACTGCGATTGTAGAAGTTTCAGAATCCCATGCACTTCCTACTGAATGAGGTGGTGCTGAAGTTGGTGAATCCTGATCTTTAACATCTTTCATGTCACTGAAGCTATTGAAGATGGGGAAAATGGCAGAGTTGAAAACAGTGGTCCAAAATGAGTGTGAGAATAGATGACCATGGTCATTGAGAATGTTAAATAGCACTTCTAAAGCACTCTTTCGAATAGCTGATCTGGGATCAGATGTAAGTTTCGATAACCCTGCAACCATAACAATGAGACATTAAAAAAATATGACACGAGTTGTCTGCAATCTTCATAAAACATGTGCTATGTGTCCAAATGGCAGGCTCATGTATTTATTCATGCTAAAACAAGTTATCTATCCATTCATCTTTTGCTTGATGTTTATAAATAAGATCAGATTATTACATTTCCTTACATGTATTGAGCAAAAAACAAACAGGAGCTATAAGTCACATAATTCATCCTATTGCGATCTTTGATAAACAGGGTGCTTTAAAGCTTTATCAGTACAAGCATAACTGTCACAAGGGATTGGAAGAATGCAACATGATAGCAGAAAAAAGCGAATCATCAATTCCTGGATACTTTCTGTTAGCCTTTTCTCTCTTTTTATGGGGGTGGGGGTAGTGGGGTTTAACTCGCAAGCAAATGTCTTTTGAAATGTGGTAAAGTACAAGGTGCACGTGTTCTGTGTACATGGCATAAATTTAAGCAAGGCAGCTAAAAATGAATGTCGAGTACAGCCATCCACATTTTCTGGGCTATTTTGCCATGCAGAAGTGTCAGGCAGCATCTAAAAAATCTTTCCTTGAAAGCAGGTTACCTGTTAGCAAAGGAATCCAAAAGGACACATGATCATCTTTGTCACTGGGGTTTACATCCGAAGCAACTTCATCTACTATTGGGATGGATGGATCATCAACACTGCTCTTTACGTTGCAAATAAGTCCTCCATCTGCCAGTTTCAGAGCACAGAATCGGAGAAATGCAATTGCATTGAGGCTCACATCACTATTAAATCTGCTATTTGTGAAGGTGGTGAGGCATCTAACACAGTCAGTGAAAGTTGTTGTCTCCGTCTCTGTTATATAAGGAAAGTACTCTCGGACAATTTTTTCCATGGTCTCAAATGCCAACAAGACAACATTCTTCCGCTCATCAGCTGCAGCAACAGTAAAAACCTGAGAGAAGATCATGGCATCACTGGAACAATTAGAAAGAAGAATTGCCCATGGATCAGCATTTTCAAAGTTGACAGAATTAAACAATTTAAGAAAATAAAAAAGAATGCTACCATACCATAAAAACACTTTTCCAACCAGATTTCACATTACTGACACGACTAAGGACCATCTGTGAAATACACCTAACTATTAATTCCCTGATCTCCGTAGAGCTGCTTTTCTGCATCACAATCACAAATGGCCTCAAAAATTCATTCTGGAAGTTGTAATTTGCCAACTCCTCGCGCTCTAAGAATTTCATAGCAAGTTGTCTCAGAGAATCCATCACAAAAATAGCAACAGAGAGATTTTCTGACAAGCCAACTGATACAAAAAATTCAGAGAGAACATTCCATATGCGGGACCAAACTAATCTGATGCGGTTCATATTATAATGCCTGCAAATAGGGAAAAGAATATAATGTACTCTTTCATATAATTCTCATGGAACTTCAAGAGGCAATAAAAAGTTCTCAAAGGAAAGGGAAAAAGATGTTACGCAATTTCTACGATTTTCGTAAGGCTAAATACACGAGGATCTGTTGGAGACTGCAACTCAGATATTGAAACTTTACAAAGAGCTTTCACAAAAGCTACTATTGCTTCGCTGTTCAACCTTTGGCTATTAGCAAACACGTGGTTCAATTCAAAATTCCCAATCTGGTCAAGCAAATTCAAATTTGAAATGAAGTTATTAATCTGCTCTGGAGTTACTAGTCCTGGAGAATTGACTCCAACAGTGGTGCTATCATATGAACCCCCCCTAACAATAGCCATTACAGCTGGATTCTGGAGTGTTCCCTTTTTCTTTAGAGAAGGATAACCCATTGACTTCAGTGCCTTTTCTTCTGTTTCCCCATTAGATGGTGTCAAATAAGAGGCATCAGGTGGTGCACCTTCTCCAAGCAGTTGCAGATGCTCAATACGGGAGAGGCAAGTTAAGATATGCTCCCAAGCATCCTGAAGATTATTTCCATCTTCAATGGCAATTGATATTATTGCCTGCATGAATTAAAATATATAGAATTATAAATTAAAAAAATGTAAATGACTGTACAGGAATTGACACCAAATCCATGAAGCCTGCTGATATACAGTATGGCTGTTTGACATGAACTGAAGTAACTAGACCAATCCAATCTATTTAAAGCATCACTGTTTCTGTATGAACAGTTAAATGGCTAGTAACCAAAACACAAAAATTCTTCCTTTGGGGTCATGATTTTTTTATTCTTTTCCTTTCCTTTTCTTTTTTTAATAAAATCTAATGATGCGATTTACCTTCACAGCATCTACATTTCTTTGCTTCATATCTGCAGCACAGTGCAGATATGTAAACTTGGCCACAGATGTAACAAAAGCATCTCTCTGGGTCTGCATACCCATGACTGCAGTAACATGCACAGCATATCGAAACCCCTGTAAGCACTGAGAGGCAGCAAGCCTATCATCACTCTGATCAAGAGTCATACTAAAAGCAGCCAGCATAGGACCCCAGCAGACCTCAACCATAAACCTCAGAATCGCTGCATCTGTTACAACATGATAAATAGACCTGCAACAAAAGAATCAAACTACTATTTTCAACACAAGGACAGCAATGTTGTTAACATGTCTTTTATCATTTGCAACAGCCTAGGTAAGATTGACACGGCCCAGATTGGAAAAAGAAAGCAGCTAGAAGAAGAAAACCATCCCTTCCGAGAAAGGTACCATATCATAAGCATTAGTTTACTTATGAAATTTATGGTGCGCTCAGTTGTCTAAGTCCATCTCAGTTCTTAACTAATTTCCCCAAGATTTGGCACATGCACGAGCAGGGGGGGGGGGGGGGGGGGTGTCAAAATTATTTAACTCAAGCAAACATTAAACCAACTTCAACTCCCCCAAACCCCTCGCTTTAATTCAAGCCTGGTCAATGGATCATCTGCATTACTGCTAATCTCTGTTGGCCTTCAACCCATTTGTCTCCTATAAGGAGTAAACATACCTTGGTTTTTCTCGAAACCCCAACCATGTAACTTTTTCTCTAAGATTTTAGATTGTCAAATATGGCCCATTAGGGATTAAAAGAAAAACAGATGTGTTTGAGACAAGGGTCGATGAGAGTCACGGGACTAAGCTATAGGTTCTCAAACATGAATGATTAAGTTATGATCATGTTCAACCCCCATGAACTAAATAATAATTTACTCTAGAAAGAATCAACTGTGCAACATACTATAACATAGCTTACTCTGATTTTCCTGACTTCGCCTTGAACTGCTCTTGGATATGCCTGATAAGAAGCCCATTTGCACCCAAAGCCTTTTCCTCAGTCTGCTTCCCAGTAACTAGATTGAGTATACCATCCAAACCTAATAGCTTATTTAAGCTGTTACCCTGCTTGCTTTGAGGAACAGAAGAATTTGCACTCATCTTAATTTCATTTTTCACAATGTGATCATAAAGAGCACCCAGATACTCTTCAGGCAAATCCTTGCCATCATCTATTCCTCGGTTATTCCGAATAAAATCGGCCTTGCTCATCTAAATGGAACCAATTTCAAGAGGGAAGTCAGAAGAAAAACAAAATTGAATCTACAGTCATTTAAGCAGAATTGACAATAAGATGCCCCACTGTAGCCAAATTTATTAATACATGGAGAAGTTCTACTAGTATTTGCTATCCCATTCTTTATATTTCTCCAATTGCATTTTTCATATTGATAGGTTGCATCTGGAGATTTGCTGCTAACTATCAATCTAACTTAACAACTACCCTGACAAGGAAAATCAACTGTGAAGATTATTTACAATTACAAAAAGGCAATTTTATAAAGAACATCCATAATTCTTTAGGATCAAGTAAGCCTAATCTTCTGATTCAATAAAAAAACCAAGAAAGATGAAAATTGTCCTGAAGCATGGAATAACTATCAGGACCAAAACCAAAGCACACCTTTTATCAACTTATAATAGAAAAGAAGGGGGTAAAAAGAGAAGCTTGCTAGTCATGATAGTGGCCAAAGATAAAGGGAAGAGGTTTTGCAAGAAAACCTTATCTTTCACCATGCTGTTATGAGCATCTGTATTGAGCATTATCACAGAGTATGCAAGAACGTAAGCAGTATCTGCACTGGTAAATGAATTTGGATTGCATTTACAATAGCGCTCAGCAAACTTTTCCATGATACGATCAATCTTCTGTGCTTCTCCGGGTAACCTGAAGC
Source organism: Populus simonii (assembly GCA_007827005.2). NCBI lineage: Eukaryota > Viridiplantae > Streptophyta > Magnoliopsida > Malpighiales > Salicaceae > Populus > Populus simonii. Next base: position 19,652,848 of record CM017467.2, on the reverse strand, counting down.
CCCGTAAGAAAAACCTTATCGCTTCACCAAAACCCATCACCTTAAAGTTAAACGAGTCTACATAAGCATGCATAACTCTCAAACAAAACTCATCCCTTTCACCTAAATAGTCACCAATCACTGTTTCATTTAGGCCAGTAGTGTTTTTCAGGAAGGCAGCAACTTCTTCTGGAGAACCACCAACTTTTTTGGCATTTATCAGAAACTCAATGCCCTTGGAAGGTTTCCTATTGAATATGGAGATACCTTTCTGCATTTAATAGAGTAAAGTTGTCACTAAAGGAAAAGCAAGGCCCATTTCTGATAAAGTGTAACAAGGCAAGAAATTCCAAAAGAAAAAAATGGTGGCACAAGAAGCTTGCTAGTGATACTAGTAAAAAAGCAACCAATTATAATATCAGTACCATGTACCACAAATGACCATCCCTTGTAAATAAAAAGGAAACTAACCTGGAGTTCAATTTTATATGCCCGACGTTGTTCAAGGGTAGCAGCATCAGATGTTTCAGAGTTCACTTCTGGATGCAAATCATACTCAGGAGCACTTGCATCTTCTCCATTCAGAGTTGAATGATTCTCAGTTGAAGTGGAACTTTGAGAGATCTTAGGCAAGTAGGAATCTCCAATTCTCAGCTGTTGATCCATCCATGCACCCATTGACCTGATGATGCTAACCAAGCACTTCACAGATTCATGCCTAAAAGTAATATCCTGAACCGAAGACAAAGTTGTTGTTGAACCAGGAGGGGGTCCTAGAGCAGTTTTCAGAAGGCCATTGACAATCCTGCAAATATCTGATGGAATTATAAGTGTTTTAATACATTAAAAAAAATACATGGAACAAAGAAATGACAAAAGAAATAATAACCAAAATAAAAGACATCAAATGTTTACAAACAAGAGAGAGAATCCACCAACTTTCCCCCATTGATTAAAGAGATCTTATATAACTCTAAGCCCATCATAGTATAAGATCAATGATTCATATACAAACTATAAGATCCTTGTCTTATGAAAATTTACAAGCAATTAGCTGATCAAATCTCACAACTTCTTGAACAGACGCATATATTGCAACCAAGACATGAGTAACAACAGATGCTCATGTAATACCTTTCATATATGTTTGGAGCATCCACATCGCAGTCATAGTTTACAAAAATATCAATAATGATCTGGGAATCTTGGCTGATTTTGTCCAAAAGATTCAGGACAGTCATTTTCTGCAAGAAGCTAGGCTGGTTAACATTCTCAAGCACTCGAAGGACAAGCATGGGAAAGAATATCCCAATTTCCTCCTTCAATCCAGATCTGAATTTCACTAACAGCATCATAAAAATGGAACACTGAAGCTGGAAAATAGCCATAACTGACAACGTACTGTTCTTTATCAATGACAAGCATAGGAATTGCTTGATAATGTTGAGAAACCTGTGCAGGATAGAAGAAAATGTTACATTCTACATAAAAAAAGCATGAAAATAGTGCAAAAGAAAAAAAAAGTAGTTAATTAACAACTCATGATGGTAAAATCAGAGCAATTTATGCAAAATATTCACAAGAAAACCATATAAAATTTGTAAGCAGGCAATAAAATGTTTAAATAAAATCAACTAAAAAGGAAAACAGCAAGGGCTTTCTAAATTGAAATAAATTTGATGGCCAACTGTGGACAATACAGGTGTAAGCATAATGGCTGAAGTTCAAAACACGGTAAATGGATGTATTAATGACTTGCCTCTCATCGGTGCGCCAGATTGGACCGCCATTGTCAATGATCACCTTAAGCAACTCAAGAGACAAAATCTTCCCTCTCAAAAGAATTTGATCATCTGGGGTCTCCTGCGATGAGAACTTCATTGACAATTTGCACAAATTCCTAAAAAGAAGAAACCCATCCTCCCTAATCTTACTCCCCCCAGCTTCAACACCACCACTACCACCCACACCACCATCGGTTTCAGCTTCACCATTTGCTTCCTTATCCCTTAATTCACTTTTATGATCCCCTTCACCTACTTTATCATTATCATCACCGGCACCTCCACTACCATTTTGGAGTTTATCAGAAGGCGGACTATGCAACAGCAACAACTTATCATCAGGGACCCCTTCACTTGCCGTCATAACCTCATTAACAAAATTCTGACAAAAATGAATAGAACTCCCTTCATTCAAATTCTTATCAGTAAACAGTAACATTTCACTAACAGAAACCGGTTTAACATTGACATCCATAGAATCCTCCTCGACTCTAGTAAAAACAATGAGCATTACCTGTGCAAGTACAGATTTCGCACAGATCTGATTGGTCCCAGTCAATCCACCAAGATAAACATTATAACAAGTCCTAACAACGTGCACTAAACATTCACCGCGAATCAAAACACAAGGAGATCGAACAGCAGAGAGCAAAACTCTAAGCACAGAAAGCTCAACAGCTTCGTCACCAATTCCACAAACCTTACAAACACTCTCGATTATCTTAAAAATGATCACATTTTTTGAACCATTATCGATCTCACCTCGAATCAGGCCTGAGGAAAACAATTTGAACAAGCATTCGAGTGCGGGGTCCACGACCTTGGCGTAAGCGGAATCTAAGGCGAGAAGAATTGGATGGAGAACGAATTCGGCATCCGAAGGGGAGAGCCCGAAGAGAGGAGAGTGAGAATTAGAATCCGTGAGTGATTCGAGCTTGTCGAGGACCGATTTGCAGGAGGAAACGAGGTGAGAGTGCTTCCTCCAGGCGGCGTTTTTAACTATCTTGTCGAGAGAAGGACCTAAGGAACGGCCGCAGCGAGAAGGACCGCCAAGGGTTTGTGAAGCAGACATTCTGGTGATAGAAAGGGATGATGATATGCTTTGTTGAATCAGTCATTCATTAGAGAGATGTAGATCTGCTGCTGCTGCAACAATGTTAGTGTAGAGAGAAAGAAGATGGAGCATGGTGGAAGAGAATGGAGGAGGAGATTGAATTTGGAAGAAGAAGATGATGGATGGAAAGGGAGCGGGGAGCCGATATGGATTTGATGAAGAGAAGAGAAGAGCCGCGCCGATAGATGCGTTCCTGACTGCAAGGTGGAAATTGGAAAAAATTAGCATATTTTGGATTTGGAGTGCTGTCCTTTTTTTTTTTTTTAAAAAAAAAATATATATATATATATATATATATATATATATATATATATATATTATATTTCCCCTCTGTCTTTTCAAACAAATTTTATGGTTTTTTATATTAAAAATAATTTTAAAAAATAAAAAATATATATTTTAAATTAAAACATATTTTAAATTACAACCCACTACTGTAATTGCAAACACTCCGTCTAATGAGTCCCACTCCGGTGAAAATGGGCCATTCCTACTCCCGAGCATTTAATTAAACTCGGCCTGACATCCAACTCAGTTTAAGGTTTGATGAATGAGTTGACTTGTATTTATTAAATAATATTATTTTCTTTAAAAAAAATTAAAAAAGTCGTTTTACAAAATAAAATAAAATAAACAAAATCAAGTTTGATTGGTTCCAGATCGACCCTTTGACACCCTACAGGAAATCGAATTAGTCAGATTTAATAATTGTGCTTTCAAATCCCCACCACCACACATGAGTGATGTATCTCTTGCTTAGTGTATAAGATAGAAAAAATAAATATAAAAAAAGATAAAAATTTGCTTGATTGAGAAGATGAAAATAATATATATATATATATATAAGATAATTTAAAAATAAATTTTTATATTTTTAAAATATAAAATATATTTTAAAGATATGCTACATGTGTTTGTTTTTTATTTTGGTAATTGTGAATATTTAAATTAGTCTACATGGCTTAACTAATTTTTTATTATCCTAACATTTCATTAATAACGTATAAGAAATATTTATTTTTCATTAATAATATGTAAGAAATATTTATTTAACCATTATTTATATATAAATAAACATGGTCTCTAAATATACTGGATTTTTAAAGCATCATCAATTTACATGAACCTTCAATTGGCATTGCATTGCTTCAAAAGAGACCAATGTTGTTTAGTTGCTGAGAAAATGTGAAAGAAAACGAGAGAAAGTAGATTTCAAAAACCCTGTTTTTCCTTGTGATTGCGAGTGAGATACATTGCCATCAATGACAAGAAACTTAGAAAAAGGGTTTTATTAGGGATTTATGTTTGATTTAGGTTTAGAGAGAGAGAGAGAGAGAGAGAGAGAGATAGGTGTTTGAAAGAGAAAAAGAAATCAACAATGGAATAAAGTGAAAAACAAATTATTTTTGTAGAGAATAAAACAATGAGCAGAGAATATTGAATCGAATGAATCAATTATTATTGAATGAAAGTGGCTAATAAATAGCCTTACATGGATAACAAATCAACTGGAAATAGCACACGTTTATAGTAACGTGGCATGTACATTAGCTAAAAATAAATAACTGGAATCCTTAACTAGTGCTTGACCATGAATGTCTTCCTGAAGACCAGGGACTTCAATGGACTTATTCAAATGCTAAAATAAACCCCTTCATTCCTTCCCTTAAACTTACTGCAGTATGCAGTTAGTTTACATCAATGATTTCTTGAACTCCCAACAGTGTTCTTAGTTTCAGAAATGCATCAAGCTTTAAAGGCTTGGTCATTAAATCTGCCACCTGATCCTGACTTCCACAATGAACTAATGCAATTGTACCTTCTTTAGTGAGATTTCTCAGAAAATGATATCTCACATCAATATGCTTACTGCGTCCATGCATCACCAGATTTTTAGACAATTTAATAGTTGAGTTGTTGTCACATTTCACTTGTATGCAATATTCATTGGAATATCCTAATTCCTTCAAGACTCTTTTTATCCAAAGAGCTTGACATACACACATCGCAGCTGCTACAAATTCTGCTTCAGTTGTTGAAAGGGTCACTATTGGTTGTTTCTTCGAACTCCATGAGACTGCTCATGAGCTTAGCACAAAAACATATCCACTTGTACTTTTTCTATCCTCCATATCTCCGGCATAATCACTATCCATAAATGCGAGTAGCTCATTACTTCCCCCTTTCTTGTACTGAATTCCAAAATTTACCGTTCCTCTCAGATATCTAAGTGCCCTTTTTGCTATTTGTAGATGAAGTTCCGTAGGTTTAGCCATATATCTGCTGATGAGACAAGTCACAAACATCATGTCTGGTCTTGTTGCTGTGAGATACATTAGGCTGCCCACTAACTGCTTATAATATGTTTCATCTACTTTAACTCCATCTTCATCTTTGCTGACTTTGCATCCGGGAACTATTGGATTTTTCACTGCGTTGCACTCCATCATACCAAACCTCTTCAACACTTCTAGTGCATATTTCTTTTGGCATATGTAGATGCCGCCTGAATTCTGTAATACTTCAATTCCAAGAAAATACCTCATCTTCCCCAAGTCGGACATGTCAAATTCTCTCATCATGGATTTTTTAAAATCAAATAGCATATTTGCATCATCTCCAGTAAAAATTAAATCATCAACGTACACACTTATAATGATGATCTTTCCTTCCCTGCTTCTCTTGGTAAATAACGTCTGCTCACTTTCACACCTGAAAAATCCTTCATTGATGAAATGAGTTTCGATACGGCTGAACCAGGCTCGTGGAGCTTGTTTTAGCCCGTATAACGCTTTGTGTAGCTTGTAAACCTGATGTTTTCTTCCCTTCTTTTCATACCCTTTTGGTTGGGCAACATAAACATCTTCCTGCAACTCTCCATACAGGAATGCTGATTTGACATCCAACTGGTAAATAGTACAGTTTTTCTGAGCCGCTAAAGCAATAATCATCCGTACTGTGTCCATTCGTGCCACTGGTGCAAAAACTTCTGTGTAGTCAATGCCGTGTTGTTGTGAGTACCCCTTCGCAACTAGCCTCGCCTTGTATTTGTCAATATCTCCATGCTCGTTATATTTTGTTTTGTAGACCCACTTAACCCCAATTTTTTTAGCTCCCTCCGGCAACTCGGTGAGCGTCCATGTATTATTTTTTTCAATAGCATTTATTTCACTATCCATAGCAAGTCTCTAGTGAGTAATCTTCACAGCATCTTCAAAATAAAATGGATCAGATGACATAATAAATGCCATATTCGATTCAGGATCAGATAATTCTTCTCCAGTAACATAATCTTGCATCCAATTTGGGGGAACCCTCTCTCTTCTGCCACATGTCAGCAGATCTCCCTTTCGGTTTTCACTTGCCCAAAAATCAGCCGTTGGATTAAAGTACGCTCCTCTATCATTAGTGCTGTCATCAGCATGTATGCGCGCCGTTGGATTGCCACTGGCACTGCCACCATGTCCACTGCTTGCCGTTAGATCCTCTCTGTCGTCCATCCCACTATCTGGCAACACGCGGGCCGTTGGATGAGATGGATTCTCACCTACACGACCAGTTGGCGACGCAGCAGCCGTTGGATGAGCATAGTGGCTGCCAGATTGTGCACTTCTGCCCGTTGCATTTTCCTCTCTCTCGTGATTTTCAACATCACGCCTTTCTTCCACAGAGACAATTTCTTCTGCTTCTTCTTCAAAATTTTCCACACTGTCATCACTAAGTTCTCTTCTTTCTTCATCGTTACCTTCCCTTACACCAAGGTCACCATTGTCAGTGTCACCCCAGACTAAATCAAAAGATATTTGATCAGCATATGAAACAGCCCAATCCCACTGTTTATCTTCTTCAAAAATTACGTCCCTGTTGACCACAACCCTATTTTTGACAGGGTCAAATAACCTGTACCCTTTCGATTCTTCGCTCATGCCCAACAAAACACAAGGAAAGCTTTTGTTGTCAAGCTTTGTTCTCTTGACATCGGGTATGTGTACATGAGCCAAACACCCGAAAACCCGAAAATGATCCACAGAGGGTTTGACTCCACTCCATGCTTCCTGAGGAGTCAAATCTGTCAAGGCAAAGGTAGGACATCGATTGAGCACATAGATGGCCCAATTCACAGCTTCGGGCCAGAAGGTCTTCGGCATCCCTTTGGCAGAGAGGATTGATCGGACCATGTTCATCACGGTTCGATTTTTCCTCTCTGCAACCCCATTTTGCTGTGGGGTGAAGGCTGTGGTGAGCTGGCGTTTGATTCCTTCATCTCGACAGAAATCAGAAAATTCATTAGAGGTAAACTCCCCTCCCCTGTCATTTCTTAGGCATTTAATACATTTCGAAATTTCTTTTTCAACCATAATTTTGAACTGCTTGAAATAATTAAATGCCTCTGATTTTGCTGTCAAAAGAAACACCCATGATTTGCGACTGAAATCATCAATAAAACACAGAATATATCTTTTACCACTGTTAGACATAGGATTGATAGGACCGCAGATATCAGCATGAACGAGTTGTAATTGCACAGTTGCTCTCCAATTGCTGATTTTTGACATAATCTCTCTGTGTTGCTTGCCATTGAGGCAATCGGTGCAGGTCACGGTTGGGGCAGAAAATTTGGGCAGTCCATGCACCATTTTTTTCCACTGCAAAGTTCGTAAACCTTTATAGCTTAAGTGCCCAAATCGTCTGTGCCAAAGGTATGATGGATTCTGGGCAGTAGTGTTGAGACAGTGATCTTGATTCTGATGATTCTTAATCTGTGCAGGTAATGGATCTTGTGGTTGTGCCAGAAGGATGAACATCCTGTTTGCACTCATCTGGGTTTGAATGATCAGGCCCTTCTCAGGATGGTAAATTTTACAAACCCCATCTTTAATTAATATTGCTAAACCCCTCTCTTGAAGTTGACCTAAGCTTAAAAGATTATTTTTAAGCTCAGGAACATAGTATACATCATTGACAATATGTCTAATACCATTTAGCAATAGCTTCACTGTACCCTTGCCTATAACATCCATTCTGCTATTATTTCCAAGTTTGACTGAATGTGTAAAATTGTCATCCAAATAGGAGAACATACCTCTGTAGCCACACATATGATTAGAACATCCTGAATCCAGGAACCATGCATCATTGCGAGTTGTTTTATGTAACTCGACATAGGCCATTAGTAACATCTCATCCTCTTCATGTAGCTCCGCATAATGTGCTGCTTTGTTCATGGTTGGACACTCATACTGAAAGTGTCCAAGTTTGTGACACTTGAAACATTCCACCATGTCTCTGTTGAATGATGATCCTCTTCCACCTCGGCCCCTTCCTCTATAGTTGTTTCTGCCACGGCCTCTGCCACTTAATCTATCATCATAGATTCTCAGTGCATGATCATCAGTGTCATTTCGTTTGAACTTTTGTTCATGAACAAGTAGTGAACTCTACAATTCATCAACTGAAAGATGGCTGATATCTTTTGACTCCTTAATTGAACAAACGATGTAGTTGTATTTCTCAGTAAGTGTGCGCAGAATCTTCTCCACAATCTTTTCATCTGGTATGTTTTCTCCCAAATTGCGCATGTCATTTGCTACTAGCATTACTCTTCCAAAATAATATGTGACAGATTCCCCTGATTTCATTTCCAGTACTTCAAAATTTCTGTGAAAAATTTGAAGTTGAGCTCGCTTGACCCTTGCGTTGCCTTGATATTTGATCTTCATGGAGTCCCATAGCTGCTTTGCTGTGTTCTTCTGAGTAATTGTCTTCAGAATGGACTTGTCAATGGACTAAAAGAGGTAATTCTTTACCTTTAAGTCTTTCAGCTTTGTTTCCTCTAGTGCTTTCTTCTGTGCGTTATTTAAAACTTCGCCAAATGCAGGTTCAACGAACCCAGTCTCAATAACACTCCAATACTCTTTGGAGCGTAAGAGATTTTCCATGAGCATGTTCCAATGCTCATAATCACCATCAAATTTCGAAATGCTTGGAGCTGCAAAGTTGCTGGATTCTGCCATTTCTGATTCTCACAAACTCACTTATCACTCAGTGTTTATTCTCACACACTCACTTATCACTTAATATTTAAAGTCACTTAAATACGCACTTTTCACTCTGTGTTTCACTCTGTGTTTGAACTCACTTCACTCTCTGATATCATTCAAGACAAAATATGTTTCTCTTTTGTTTGTATTTTCCACAGGCCAATATAATGGCTCTAATACCAATTGTAGAGAATAAAACAATGAGCAGGGAATTTTGAATTGAATGAATCAATTATTATTGAATGAAAGTGGCTAATAAATAGCCTTACATGGATAACAAATCAACTGGAAATAGCACACGTTTATAGTAACGTGGCATGTACATTAGCTAAAAATAAATAACTGAAATCCTTAACTAGTGCTTGACCATGAATGTTTTCCTGAAGACCAGGGACTTCAATGGACTTATTCAAATGCTAAAATAAACCCCTTCAATTTTTTGGTTGATTTCTAATACAAAATATATAAATAAACTGTAATTTGTTTTTGTAATTAACCATTTTCGGATTTATCTGCATTACCCACCAGAGGAATGTAACATTGAAAGGCGATAAAAAAGTGGTTCATCATGGTTCATATATATATATATATATATATATATATATATATATATATATTACTAGCATCGACTAAAATTATAAGATTTACTTTAAAATAAAAAAAAACATATTCTATTTGATTTGTAATTTGAAAAAATAAATTCACAAATACCTAGATAAAGTATAAGTTGTTTCTTAAATGGTCTTTTTCTTTCTCTCAATAATCTTTAAAAAATTTGTATTTATGTTTACTTGAAAGCACATATTATAATTAAATTAAATTAAAAAAAAAGTTAAATGCGTGTACGTTAATTTGAAAATATTTTTTTTATTATCCAATAAAAAACTAGAATAATTAGATAATTTTTTTAAAAAAATCATATAATTAAATAACTAATATGTTATTTTATTTTGAAACAAAATTTATTTTTTGATTTATTTTAATCTTTCAATATTTTTTTATTCGTTCTCAAAATTAAATTTAAAATTACACATCGTTACGCACTCATTTCATCTTTTTAGTATTTATTTGGAAATGTAATAAAAATTATTTTTATTTAATAATATATTAAAATAATATTTGTTATTTTTAAATTTTTATTTTAATATATTAAAATAATTTAAAAATATAAAAACAATTAATTTAAAACTAAAAAATATTTAATAACACCTGCACTGCAATCCATTCTCATACGAGTAAAAAAAAAATAAGTGAAATTGAAAAAACACAACAATCCACAGTTCCAATGCTGCAGAGTACTATCTCATGTCACTACTCACCATCATCATCCTCTCACTGGCCACTACTGCTGCCGGTGCGGTGCGGGGCAGTGCAGACAGAAGAAAGAAATTAAATTCAAAGAGGCTGATGATAGACAAAAACAACCAGCAACACTAGTAGTAGTTTCCATTTCCTTAATCCAAAGCCAATCTTTTTGGAAAAGCAGAAACCCCAGCATCGACGCCATTCAAACAATACAAGCCTTCAAAAATAAAACGAGCTTAATTACAAAAACGACAAGTCGCTGCTTGATCAAGCCTTCCGTTCTAAATCCAACCGATTGTTGAAGTTCCTTTTGACTGCCGTTCCTCGCCAACTCCTCCGCCAGAACCACTGCCTTTTGGCTCTCAAGGTCAAATATCATTCATTATTTATTTTTGAAACCCAATCACAGAGGAGTACTGGTACAAACCCAAGTGGTGTTTTATGATGAGATGATTAAAGTAATGTCTAGCAATGGATTTATTGACGAGGTCCGGCTTCTTTTTTTTAGGTATTTGGAGACTGAAATTAGTGGTAATTTACAGTGAATTTAATCAACTGTTAATGACTCTGATTAGTTTTAAGCTGAGTGGACTTGTTATGGAGTGCTATGAAGTGCCTATTTGTATTCGAAGTGTGATATAAATTGATTTTCAAAATGTTTTTTATTTTGAAATGTAAAAAAATAATTTTTTTTTAATTTTTGTTTTAATATTAACATCAATTCAAAAATAAATAAATAAATAAATTTAAAACTAGAAAAAAATCCAATATACAAAGTCTGTCGTAATAGGATGTGAACCTAACAGGTCTACATTTAAATTACTCGTGAGTGGTTTAGAATACATTGGCGAATCTGTTACTGTCAGGCAGGATGCTTACAAGTATTACGGTGATTCCCTCAATTATGACGGGGGAGGACATATCTAGTTGAGTTACTTAAAGTAAGAGATAGATCAAAATCCCAGCTTTTGAATTGGTTAGTTCACCATCACTTGGCAGTAAGAGTACCTTGTGAAGAACAACCTGGAATGTGTGTTCAACTTCATGTTGCTGACAGAGAAATCATACATGGCCTTTTGGTTCTGCAATGCCAACATGGTATATGTTTCTTCATTTAACTCAATCTCTATGATCCCTTCTTTCATTACCCATAGCCTGTGTTTTTCTTTTGGTACTTTGTTTAATTTTGGTGATTTTTGTAGTTGTATCAGATATGTAGTAGAAACTCGCTTCTTTTACTCTCCTTTCATTGGAACATGAAAGTTGAAGAGGGTGATTTTCTTTCCTCTGTTAATCTATCCTAGTTGTTATGATTACTTCTATTAAAATAAAAAACCCATTTTACACACTGGAAATGTAAAGAGCAACAACTCTGTGGAGACAACTGTGTTTCAATTGTCTCCCAAATGAATCAAAGTAAGAAATGTTTTATCCTTGTAGCTCATGTGACTGGAAAGGGTCAGCAATTTGTTCTAGACCTGGTAGCTGTGTCATCTCTACAACAGCATAAATTCACTTCTTTGGTTATGCTTTACTTCCTCAGTTTTCAATATTGAGCCTCTGTAATTTGGACATCAAATGAGTCTCTCTTTGTTTTCCCCTGCATTACATACTAGCAGTTGCATTTGATGAGAAAGCTTCCATCAATGATGATTTCCACAGCTGTGCTTAATTTATAATCATTCTTGTAGAATCAAAGTAAATCATCTCAAACTACAGCCTAGTTCATGAAGCAAGGATTGCCTGGTTAAAAACTCACGGTAAGAGATACATATCTTAAACTTTTCTCTTGTCTTTTGAAGTGAATATAAACCTTAAACATTTCAGTAGTTACACATTTCAAGAGCAGTTAACTTTCTACTCTCAAAAGCACGCAAAGAGACAAAACTGGGACCTTGCATTCCTTTTTTTTCCCAACTTTCTTTTACAACTTTCTTACCTTCTTTTGACCAAGAACCAACTTCATCACATAGCAAGAGAATTTTAGTCACTCTAAGCAAAAGGGAAGTGTGAACCTATGTCTCGAGCCTAAAAGCCTCTCACACTAGAATTGTTTGCCTTCAAATGTCTGACCGAATTGCCAGTTTGCTGGTGCAACATTGTAAGATGTGAGTGTTTTTCTGCTGCTGGTTGTAACCTCGAAAGATAGAGGCTGTCCAATAAGGTTGACATTAGATTGCCAGTTTTGTCCCCAGTTTCTTGCCATAGGTATCCATGCTGTTTTCGAACCCTTCACTTTCACAGCAATCACCTCACCATCCAACCCCACATTGGAGATCAGGACTTGATAGAAGTGAAAATTTCCACTCACTGTGAATCTCAGCCCACCCCTTCTTTCACACTTCACCCTACACAAAATTAGCATAATCAATGTTTGCTCATCTAAGGTACTATAAAATAGAGAGAAGCCTATACTCATTTAGCAAGAAATTGCGAATTGATTAGTGATACCTTCTGTGTTGAACTGGCACAATATCGGCTTTTTTCTCTGCGATTTCAGTAAATGCTGCCTCTGACATCTCGAAGTGTTCTTTCGGGAAATTACACCAGCCACCATAATCCGCCGAAAGCCCGTAATTTAGAGGACAGAAATCTGTTGCAGTGAGAATGACCGAGGGGCTACCCTGCAGGCACCATAAGATGTGGTCGACACATCTGACCTCGAAGCAAGCCCCACAGGTACTCCCTCTGTTGAACAGCATGCTACTTAGTCCAGCACTGTACTTTCCATAGGTGGCCTTGTGAAGGTCCGCATACCCACAAGCACCTTCTGCAACATTAAACAATGACAGTTTAATCTTTACTATCCAAACTGGAACTTTTTTTTTGTGGAATATGAAACACCATTAAGAGTTGAAGAAACAGAATGTTTCACCCTTACTAGGACCAGTTGGTAGAAAATTACCTACAACGATCGATCCATTTGTTTCCTTAACGTATGTTGCAGTGGCAGACTTCCATTCCTCATCATCAGCGGTGATCTTCCATGTCTGGTGTATAATCAAGTAGAGAAGCATGGCTTTTAGAGCACCCATTTGATAAGCAACGACTATGAGAATTCTGATTTGTACTTGATGAGATTCTTTTCTTCTTGTTTTTTCCCTTTCTTCTCTTCTCTGTGAAATTATGGTATTGAGTGAAGAGAAAGACCACCCTTTTCTTCGGGAAATGACCCGAATCTCCTTGCTGAAATGAAGATAGCTTTGTTGGTTAGATGGCCACCCTTATACGAAACTGTGAAATTTTGACAAATAGGCTCTTTGGGAGACCGTAGTCCAAAATGTAGGGACGTGCAGCAAGCCCGAGAGGAAGGGTAGCTTTGGTCTATCATGGACAAAAGCAATGCCTTCTTTTCTTGGATTTTTTCAAGCTGGGAATGTAAACTCAAAAAAGGGTTTAGGGATTGTGTATGGAGGTTGCATGGTTTGTTGTTGTGGCAGACACGGAGAGCGGAAAGTCTTTGGCCCTGTTTCTACTTGCTTGCACACATTTGTTGTTATTTACAAAATTTGGCTCGTCTTTTGAGAAGAAACCAATGGGGAACCCCATGGCCATATGGAAGAGAAAGTGTGATTGACTAATTGGAAGCTTGATGAGTATATTTGGAGTTGATTGGCTTCTATGAGATGAAGCAAGATGTATGGTGAAATTATGACCACGCAGTTGCCTCTGCTGTGCCTGCAGCCTGCTCATAAAGAAACTGTGTGCCCGAACGGTTTGCTTGGGCATTCGCGCTAGGGTGCTTTGCTGTAGGAATTCTTGTAAATAATGAAAATAATAAATATTATTTTAAAAGATTTTTTTTATTTATATTCATATAATAAATAGTAGTTAATAATAAAAAAAAATAGTTCCTGTTTATAAGGTTGAGCTAAAAGAAAAACATTTGACTGCACCCATGATCGAAATAATACCTGTAATTTTTAAATGTTTTTGTCTTTTGAAATCATAATTTTTTAAACACTTGAAATTAAATTTTTAATAATTATAAAATCATAAAAACTCTTTTATTTTAAAATCTTTTTATTAGTTACAACTCTTTAATTTTTTAAGTTAATTTTTTAAATTTATTTTCTGTTTAGTTGTTATGTGTTAGCAACCCTCCCCCTCTCTCTTTCTATATATATATGGTCGAAGTGTGCTGAAAAAAACTATAATATTATTTTTCCGTGCTTGCAAGTTTATTGGTATTTCCTTTTGATTTTAGTTTGACTTGATTTAGAGGACTAACTTGTTGGATCTTGAAAAATAAATAATTTTATGTTGAGAAAATATCATTAATGATAATATCTATACAAGCCTCGAGGTATATTTTGTTTTTGTTTATTGTATTTTATTACAACAGGACCAGTCCAACACTATACCTTTCCTTTACTAAGGAGGGATTAATGGACCAAAATTTAGATTTCAGAACATTACAGACCCACCTCACAGAAGGATCCAACATAGAAGGGTTCCTTTGAAAAAGCTGATGCTTGCAGGCTAGACTAGTGGTTTGGGTGGGAGTGTGATCGATATTGAATACCAAACTGGGCATAAAGATAAATTTGCAAAGGCTCATGTCACGTCGCCTCTATTTTAAACCGTTCTAAATCTCGGTGTCTCACTGCATATATTATAATTTAGAAATGTTTCGATCACTTGTACTAGGCGGCCAGACATTTGAAAGATTAATTGCGGAACTTCCTAGGTATTATGGCTCCGCTAGAAGGTTTACAGCACTAAAATTCGACATCAAATGCCTAGTAATTTCACCAACTTAACTGTTAGAAAAGATAGCAAAAGATAACCATACAGTAGCTGTACAGTAGTAAGACTTTAGGATTACTTCTTTAATAATCTCATGATTGAATCATGTGATTATTAATATGATAATCATTAAAAGTTTATATAGTCATTAACTTTAAAATCTATCGAATTAATCAAGTACACGTAAATTCACCCTCACCCGAGTACCCATTTTAATAATAATATAAAAAAAACAAAGGAACGGGTGGAAGATATAGAAAATTTTGTTCAGAAAGCACAAGCAGGAAGAGGGAACGTAATAAGCAAATTACTGTATAGATTAGTCTTGAACCAAATAAATAAAAAAGAAAAAGAAATATCAATTGCCTAATGCATGGTGATCATTTAAGAATTGAAAAGAGGAGCTGAATCATACAACTATAATGTCTTTCAAAGGGACGATGCATGTAATAGGAGCATTTTTGCCCTTGTCACGAAGGAGCACAGAATCATCGCCATTGCCACTGCTTGGCTTCTTCAAATGATAGAGATGGTAAGTCGTTTGATCTAGAGTCCCTTCTCTATAAACAAACACAGTCTCCTCTTCTTCCATTCGACGCCACTTCCAATCTCTATCCACATTTCGAGAAAGCGGCATTCCCCTATCATCATCATCATCATAAATGAGCAAAAACATGAGCACTGTTGTGCTGACACTGATATTATTATTAAGTAGTGTTGACTGTTGAGCATGAAAAGTTAAAAATGTGGTATCCATAAGGAAATTTAAAAAAAAAAGAGGAAAAGGAAACACGGAAAATTAATGAAAAGATGAAACAAAGTAAATTAATGCAATATTGATGTATTTACCTGACGTGGAAGAGATCGGAGATGTCAGACATCTCGAGGTAGAGGTTAACGGAGTCGATGAAAGCTTGGTAAGTATATAGGTGGAGGCCATCTATCTTAGGGTAAGGCAGCTTGGGTCGCGGTGGCACTGGCGACTGCTCCTCCGAGTGATCGTAGCAGTATTTGTAATATTTAGGCGGCTTAGCCATGTAAGCGTACTCCTTCCACGACGAAGAGGAAGATGGAGGGAGCCCCACGAAGCCCATGGTAGTCATGAGGGGTTCAAGCTCTTCGTGAGTCATAATGGGATTGAATGTTCGAGTGTGCCATAAAGCTAGCTTTCTCATGCACTCCTCCATTATAGAATGAGTACTGTGCGTGCTGCCTCTTATTGTTTCCTGAGGTTTTCTTTTTTTCAATTTATATATATATAACTTTTGGTTAGTAATTCTGGGGAGGGAGTAGATTAGACTCTAGAGAGAGTCTGCTGTGGCGGTGGTTAAGCAGTGAAAGGCTGGAAAGTAGGGGTTTTGTTTCTGGAGGTTGTCTTCTACGGTGGGATTTGAAAAAGGGAGCTTCTTCTGTTTTGCTATTTGTCTACGTTTAGTAACTCCATTAATTTAATTCATTGCTTGGACTAACCTTAACCTAAACCTAAACCTAACCTATTGGGAGATAGAGATCTAGTTAAAGAGGAAACATGGTGGTGACCACTGGGAGAGACGGTTTCGTCATGCAATCTGGGCTCTTTTCCCTTCTTTTCCAGGACTTGTTATTTACAATTTTGGAGGGGTGGCATGGCCGCATCTCACCTGCATGACTCTCTCCAGTCTTTATCTCCTCGTTAAATTAGAATTCTATATCTGCAACATATCTGTATTGGAAATTCTTAATTTATCTTACTTTCAACTTTATCTTTGTTTCAGTTCATGAAAAAAAAATTAACACACCGCTTAACCTTTTCAACGTTTATTTCTCAGCGACTCCTCTCTATTTGCACTTGGGGTCCAGTACAAGCTAACCTGGTGAATCGTCACATGCCTAGGTTTCAAAATAAATCTACTCGTAATTAACTCCATTAAATTTGATTAACTCTAGTAGATGAATTTATGATGTTTTCAATATTATTATAATAAAAACTTAAAGATATTAGTGTTTTACTATGTATTGTGAATGTTTTACTCTGAATTGTGAATGTTTTTATTGTTAATTAGAGCAGTATTTATTAGGAAGGAGTTGATTGATTTTCATGATAAATTGTGGGTAATTTGTTTTTTTTTTATTTTTTCATGGTGTGCGTGGAGTACTGTATGTTGCTAGGATGTTTATTGTCAATGGGTATTTGGTGGCATGTCATTCTCTTTATTTATTTAGTGGGGAGGGGGTGATAGTTAGATACATATCTTACTGCGATGCATGTCATTCTCCTGATTTGTTCAATAGAGAGGGGTTGTTAGTTAGATACAAGCTTTATTGCAATGTATCCGGTTGCATGGTAGCTTTTAATTTTGGTTGATTTTGCACTGGGTGGCAATGGTTTCATTGTTGTTTCCTTTTGTTCTAGACATGTATAACTGCTCTATCACTGCACTGAGTTGATATAAGTGGCGCATAGTTGTTTTTTTTTTTATTATTTCTTTTGAGTTCTGCTAGATTCAAGGGACAGAGAAAGGATTTTGCATTTGAGATTGGTTAGGTCTGGCACTCAAGACCTAGCGCATGTGTGTATTATTAATAATATTATTTTATTATAATTAATATAATAATTAATAAATTTTTTAAAAAATATTATTAATATTAAAAAATAACCATAGATTTAATTTGAAGGGTAAAATCATCATCATTAATAAATTTGAAAAAAAATATTATTACTATTAAAGAAAAATCATAAATTTGATTTGAAGGGATTAAAAACTATAAAAACTTGATTCAGACGAGTTTATTATTATTATTATCATTAATAAAAAAAAATAAAAAATATTATTACTATCAAATAAAAACTATAAAAACTTAGGACAGACAAGTTTAATGTTATTATTAATATTATAAATATTATTATATTCATTAATAGTACTAAATTTTAAAAAATATTATTACTTTCGAAAAAAATATAGATTTGATTTGAAGGGTAAAATCAATTATTATTATTGTTATTGTTGTTGTTGGTGTTGTTGTTGTTATTTTCATTATTAACTTAGTTTGACATCCCTTTCCAGACCCAAGTAACTTGGGTTACAAAGGGATGCCCGACCCAAGTTACTTGGGCCTAGTAAAAACGTCATACCCAAGTTATTTGGGTCTTGCAGCCCCGCCAAACACAAGGCTCTTAGGTTCGGCGTTGAAGCCAACCCAAGGTTCTTAGATCTGACCTTGCTGACCGACTTAAAACTCTTGAGTCCGGTGTCAAAACTTAAGTTTCTAGGATCTGGCATTTAAGAGGACTTAAAGCTCTTGGGTCTGACGTTTAAGATCTTGGATCTGATGTTTAAGAGGGGCCCAAAGCTCTTGAATCTAGCATTGCAGCCAGATCCACTTAAACATGGGTCTGACAAGTTTAATATTATTATTAATATTAAAATATTATTTTTTATATTATAATTAATAAAATTGAAAAAATATTATTAATATTGAAACAACCATGGAATTGATTTGAAAGGTAAAATTAAAAATTATTATTATTGTTATTATTATCATTAATAAAGTTTTTTAAAAATATTATTACTATTGAAGAAAAACCATAAATTTGATTTGAAGAGATTAAAAACTATAAAAACTTGGGACATGCATGTAAGTACCTATACATTTGTAAGAATAAATAAACACATAAATAAACCTGACTCATTAGAAGGGTAGAATTAAAAATTATTATTATTATTATTATCATCATTAATAAATTTGAAAAAAAATATTATTACTATTGAAAAAACCATAAATTTGATTTGAAGGGATTAAAAATTATAAGAACTTAGGTCAGACGAGTTTAATAATACTATTATTATTAATAATAAATTTTTTAAAAAATATTACTATCAAAGAAAAATTGTAAAATTTATTTGAAGAGATTAAAAACTATAAAAACTTGGGTTAGAAAAGTTTAATAATATTATTAACAGTATTATATTCATTAATAGTATTAAATTTGAATTTTTTTTATTACTATCGAAAAAATATATAGATTTGATTTGAAGAGTAAAATCAATTATTATTATTATTGTTATTAACCTGGGTCTGACATTTCTTTCTAGACCCAAGTAAGTTGGGGTTGTAGGTCTTGTAACCCTGTCAGGCTTAAGGGTAAGGCTCTGGGGTCTGACGATGCAGCCAGTCCAAGGCTCTTGGTAGGTCAAACCCAAGACACTTGGGTTTGGTGTTGCAGTCAGATCCAAGGCTCTTGAGTTTATCTTGTCAGATAGACCCAATGTTCTTGGATCTTAATTTTTTTTAATATTTTTTATGTTAAAAAATGTTGACTCGCGGCGTAACACATGTCATCTAACTAACTAGTTAAAATCCATATGAGATTACTTAAAAAATTTTATTTTATTTTTTAAAATAATTTTAATTTGTTTATAAATTGACGAGTAAACAAATTGATGAGGTTACTCGGATTTACGAGGTTTTGTATACTTTTCATATACCATTATTATTTTGTGTTTGTTTTATCACACGTTGCTTTTATTTTTTAGATGATTATTGCTAGACGTTCATGAACTGGTTTTTCCTTCTTTTATTTTTTATTTTTTTAAAAATGATTGATAAGAGTGGGGAAAAAACAGAGAGGGAGATCTAGGTTTATTATATTTATTATTTCCAATAATCAAATCAATCTTCATAGCTGACATGAAAACAAAGGGAGTATGAAGGCCGTAATTTATGCTGTGTTAAAAGAAAAGAAAAGGTTGCCTGTAATTCGACTCATTCGGCTGATCGTGAAAAAGGATAAGGTATGATCATGGGCTTGAAAATCTCAACTTTGTTAAGAATCGTAGCATTGTGAATGTCCCAGGTACTAGGAAAGCCCAGCAGCGACAGTACAGATTTTTGAGCGGCAATGTCAGCACTTTTAACTTGTAGTTTCGATATGTCTGTCGTCTACTATGCATTGCAAGTTCCCACTTCCCAACAGTGATCATCTCTAAGACTGAAGCACACTGCCGGCGAGTGAGAGCGGATGAAAATATTCTTTCTCTTGGCCGCCTTGCTTAATTAGCCAGCCAGCAGTAAGTCGTGACTTACTTTAAGTGACTGGCAGAAATGGAGACAGCCTTCTTCAGCTCCAAAAACAATCTTCTCCTTCTCCTCATCTTCTCAGTGCTTCTACTAATCCTTACAATCCATCCATTAGAAGCAGAATCAGAAGATGCAGCAATCATATCAAGGTTCCAACAATACCTTCAGATCAACACTGCACAGCCCTCTCCTCAATACCAACAATCAGCTGACTTCCTTATCTCCCAAGCCAAATCCATCGGCCTCGAGTTCCAATCCATCGAATTTGCCCAGAACAAGCCTCTCGTCCTCCTCAAATGGCCTGGTTCTGACCCAACTCTCCCTTCAATCCTTCTCAACTCACACACAGATGTCGTCCCAGTAGAACAGCACAAGTGGGCCCACCATCCTTTTGGAGCCCATGTTGATTCTGATGGCAATATCTTTGCTAGAGGGTCTCAGGACATGAAGTGCGTTGGCATGCAGTATTTGGAAGCTATTAGACGCTTGAAGTCTTCTGGATTTCACCCTCTTCGTTCTGTTTACTTGTCTTTTGTCCCCGATGAAGAAATCGGTAGCCGTGATGGTGCTAAGAAGTTTGCTGATTCTGATATCTTTAACAGCATGAACGTTGGGATAGCCCTTGATGAAGGTAAAAAGTTTTGTATATAATTTTCTTTTCCGATTATTAGCTAGTTCTAATTTTTGTGTTTTGGAAATTACAGGGTTGGCATCACAGAGTGAGAATTACAGAACGTTTTATGCGGAGAGGAATCCGTGGTGGTTGGTGATTAAGGCTACTGGACCACCAGGACATGGAGCTAAGTTATATGATAATAGTGCTACGGAGAATCTTTTGAAAAGTGTTGAGAGTATAAGGAGGTTTAGAGCTTCTCAGTTTGATTTGGTGAAGGCTGGTTTGAAAGCTGAAGGAGAGGTCTTTTCTGTCAACATGGTCTTCCTCAAGGCTGGCACTCCTTCTCCTACTGTAAGTTGGGATGAAATTTTAATTTTTCTAGTTGTTTTGCTGATACATTTAGGTCACTAATGAATATTATGCTAGCTAGAACAATTATGGTAGAACTGGGAGTCATTATTCTGAAGAAAGAGCAAGGATTTAGGGACAGTTTGAGACGGTCTTTGTCCAATCATGTTATGCTGTAGATGTTGCAAGAATGCTCAAACACGTAAACATAGGGCCCAAGGCAGGGGTTTTTCTGCACATTGCATGAATGCCTCAGGACAAAAGTCACAAGCTTTGTCAAATAAACATCTTATTTTTTTCATAAATGCACTAAATCTCGGTTATAAATTATTTGTTGATTGGCTGATTTATTTGGAAAAGTACTGATCTCACTCCATGATGAGAGCATTGTGAGTTTACAATCCTACATGTTATTGATTAGATGGACTGATATTATCCCTTCTATTCCAGGGATTTGTCATGAATTTGCAGCCATCTGAAGCAGAAGCAGGTTTTGATATTCGAGTCCCACCAACTGCGAATCCTGAATCTTTGGAGAGACAATTTGCTGAAGAGTGGGCACCTGTTTCACGCAATATGACATTCCAGGTATTAATGCACTTGCTGGGAGGCTTAAGGCTTATATTTTTTTCCCCGGCTGTATCTGAAAAACATGAAACTCACAATTGTCTTGCTTTATATGGTAACCAGTGATATTCTTGAATTAAGAAGTGGGAAAAAGGTGATGATTATGCTGGTGTCTTTTGGTAGTAGTTTTTCATGCTACAATTGGTACGTGTCATCTAAAATAAAAGTTCCCATTTATCATGAAGCTTAAAGAGCACCTCTTTACTTCTTTGCACCGCTTTTATAAATACATGGTGCGCATTTATAAAAGCTCTAAAGCTGGGGCATTAATTAACTCGGAAGGAATGGGAAGGGAAGAGACTATTGCATTTTGATCAGTAGCTTAGGAAATATGATCTGTCTATATAACCCTTTCATATCCCCCATTCAGGGCCCTGTCCTGGCAAAACTAGCTCAAGCCAATGGCCTTTTCTTGCTAGGATGGCAAGTAATAAGAGCCTTAAAAGGAGGTGACACGATTCCTGCTGCAAATATTTTGACTTACACTGTGAACAAGGAAGGAGAAATATAATCTATCAAGAGAGACTTTTGGCAATATAGGCTAAAGGAAACCTTGTTAACTGATACAAGTTTAACTCATATCTGTGTGCTTACATGCAATATGGGTACAGCATGTAGAAGAAACATTATCCGGAGGAATACTTGATATCTGATCACTTGTTGGAACCCTTGCTCTTTGATCATGGCATACTTTTAACACAATAACTATTTGAAGAGTTCCCTTTTCATTTCCAAATCCAGTTTTAATTGTGTTATAGCTTGGGCAGTTTAAGGAGAAAGCTTCTATACACGATAAGTTTGGGAGGCCAATGCTCACGAAGACTGACAGTTCTAACCCGTGGTGGAGCCTGCTTGGGGAAGCAGTCAGAAAAGCTAATGGAAAACTCAGTAAGCCAGAGATCTTTCCTGCATCAACTGATGCTCGCTACTTTCGGGAACAAGGCCTGCCTGCAATTGGCTTCTCTCCTATGGCAAACACACCTATACTTCTGCATGATCATAACGAGGTGAGTGTTTAATTCACTGCTTCCATTTATATTTCTCCATTTGTAGGCTAATACCGGTGGCTGTTTTTCACGTACAATATTGTCAGTCATTGTGCGCTAATCTCCATGTGTGAATGAGAGTGCATGCAGCTATGTTCTTTGCAGACTCGTTGCACTTAATTGGAATCGATATAATGCATATTAAACCATCATCGTGTCTGCTCTGTTGCAGTTCCTGAACCAAGACGAGTACCTGAAAGGCATCAATATCTATGAGTCAATAATTAAAGCTTATGCATCTTATGTGGAGGACAAAAGCACTGGAAGCTCCAGGGATGAGTTGTGAGGGAGCTAATGCATTAACTCATGTTGAGATACAAGAAACGAAGGCTGCATATGGGAGTTGTGAGGGAGCAGCATCACCACTCATACCCCACCCTTGGGACCATATATGTTTTATTAGTTTCTGGCGGTGAAACACAACGATATTTGAGATTTGCAAAAGTGATGCATGTGTCAATAAATAGGTGGATTGATTATGACTGTAAGGCAAGAATTGCGCTATGCATTCTCAGTTCCTCTTCACTTTGAACCTGCTTAAATGTTCATTATCTTGAAAAATGTATATAATTTCTTAGTAATCAATCATGTATCTTGATCAAAGTAGTTGAATGGCAGGTGGTTGAAAAGCCATTCCCAGGATTTACATCCAAGTTATATACCAGTACGTTAGATGTCTGGGATCATCAAAGTGATTGCACTTTTATTTCAATTTTTTGATTGATTTTGAGCTTGGTAAAGTGAGAAAAACATAGAAATGTATGGACAGCCATTTTTTACAACTCGATTTATTAATTGTCCAGCTGAATGTCTAATTAGCTTTACGTGTGTGTGTAAGCTATAAAACAATTATTCTATAGAGAAAATATTGAAGTAAGTGTCACTATTTGTTTTGTTTTTCGCTTAAAGTCTTTAATTACATGAGCGGTGAAAGGAAGGGCGGAAAAGCACGAGACTACTACATAGCAGTTGATAATATGAATTCCAGTGAAGAACAAATTTTTTCCAGCAGCGGTCATAATCCCGAGGATGGCATGCAGTTGGAGCCTTGGAGGATATTCATCAAAGTCATCCGTCCCGCTTGATTTCAGTTTGCTTACTAATAGATCGATTGATGTATAGGGGTAAGTGACAATTTATTTGGTCAATCAGTTCATCCGTGGACCATTCATCATTTTTTTGAGGACTCTGAGCTTTGATGTGCCATCGCAGCATTCGTAGCTATAGATACACCGGGTCTGAGTAACACTGTAATGCTACGATGAAGTCATTGGAATGGAACAACTTTCCTGATATTTTTGACTTGGTTTTTCAAATCAGTTCGAGTGATCACACATTCTGTAATGGAATCTTTTTCATTGAAACGGTTTTTCAGTGCCAGTGTGCCACCCATTGTTTCCGGCAAGTTGGAGGCAGCATTTATTGAATGATCAGATAAATCCAATCAGGCAGTTGAATTGTTCTATGGGTCTGCGTCTTCTCATCTTTCCCCACTCTCTAGATGCTAAGCAGATACAAACCACAAGGGCCAACTTGATCTCCTGTCACCAAAAATCTCCACAAGAACAAAGCCCATCTTGGAAGTGATGGTATCGAACGGGATCTCTGATAACAATAATCCGCTGCTCCATCTTTGCTAGAAGTTTTGTAAAGAGATGACAGTCTCCACAAATCCTCAGATTTTTTCTGATTCTTATAGTTTGACCCCTGGGCAAACTCATCAAACCAAATACAATTGCCAGTTTCTCACTGTGGTATCTTAGGGAGTCTTGCATTTGCTCCCCCTCCAGATCTTGCAAGACAAAATTGGTGTCAGGAACATAGCCGACTCCCATGAGTTTATAAATTAACTGGTTCAGCTGAATGTTGATTTCACGGATTTGTGGATGTGATCTATCTCCTAAAATGAAAGCATGAATCTGCTTACTCACTTCAATCCAGCTACATCCTGGTTCTTTCTTGATTCCTCTGTTAGTCATGGCTCTCCTAACTTCTGCAACATCATTCCACCTTTGATTATTTGCATAAATGTTAGATAACAATACATAGGTTCCAGCATCCTGGGGATCCAATCTTAGAATTTGTTTGGCAGCATGAATAGCTACATCCACATTCCGGTGGACCCTGCATGCATTAAGCAAAGCCCTCCATGTAACAGCGTCTGGTTCACATTCCATTTCATTTATCAAGTCAACAGCTTCACTGAGCCGTCCAGCTCTTCCAAGAAGGTCAATCATGCATCCATAGTGTTCTCTTCCCGGATCAATCCCAAACAGCTCTTTCATTGAATGGAAATAGTACAGGCCTTCTTCCACAAGACCAGCATGGCTGCAAGCAAAAAGAACACCAACAATAGTTACGTAGTTTGGTTTTATCCCCAAAACTTTCATCGACTCGAACAACTTCAGGGCCTCTTTGCTGTATCCATTTTGTGCCAAACCAGCAATCATGGTACTCCAGGAGATCACATCCTTCTCCACCATCCGAACAAAAACAGCATTAGCATCTTCCAAACTTCCACATTTGCAATACATATCCAAAAGAGCATTATTCAAAATCAAATCTTGATCGTACTTCAACACATGAACATGGACTTGCCTCCCCAATTCTAACAATGCCAACCCAGTACAAGCTCTCAAAACACTTGTTAGCGTCGTTTGTTGGGCTAAGAACCCGGCTCTCTTCATTCTCTTAAAAAGCCTCAACGCTTCATCACCATCGCTATTTTGAGCAAACCCTGCAATTATCGAACTCCAAACAACCAAATCCCCTGTCACCATCTCATCAAAAACACGCAGTGCATTCTCCAATTCACCCCATCTGGAATAAACATCAATCAAAGCACTCCTAACAAACACATCAGAGTCTAAACCAATCTTAATTATACAACAATGCAACTGCCTAAGATTAAACAGCCCATCACAGGCTCTCAAAACCGAAGAGTACGTGAACATATTCGGTCTCACACCTTCTCTGAGCATCAAAACCAAGAACTCCAACGCCTTATCATTTAATTTAGCAGCAGAATAAGCTGATATCATCGTTGTCCAAGAAACGACATTTCTATCAGGCATTTTGTCAAACACGTCCTGTGCATCTTGTAGAAGACCAAACTTGACATACATGTTGATCAAAATGTTGATTAAAAACGTTTTGGGCACGTGCCCGTTGGAGAAGAGGTGGACGTGAATACGTTTGCCATGTTGAATAGCTCGACGGGCCAGGCAGCACTTGATTAGCTCTGAGTACGTAATACAATCAGCCCGTATACAATGTGTGCGCATGAGTTCCAAGGCTTGCATGGCTCTGGGCAAGTCTCTTTGATAACAAAACTTGGTGAAATCATCGAGTAGGGAAGATGGGAATGCCTTGTTGGAGACATTGAAGGACGCTATGGAGGTGAGAGAAGCAGTTGATGATAGCAAAGACGGTGGCTTTGTTATAA
Source organism: Populus simonii (assembly GCA_007827005.2). Classification (NCBI taxonomy): domain Eukaryota; kingdom Viridiplantae; phylum Streptophyta; class Magnoliopsida; order Malpighiales; family Salicaceae; genus Populus; species Populus simonii. The sequence continues at coordinate 19,626,736 of CM017467.2, read as the reverse complement.
ATTTCTTCACCACCTTGCTTGAAATTGTTTTCATAGCGTAGTAGTGTTCAGGTTTAATTCGACGAGGCAGAAGCGGTCAGGTTTTAAAATTAGTGGGTGGGCTTTGAAATGAGAGAATTACAAATTAAGTTCATAAACTTTTAATCCTTTTTTTTCTTTCTTTTTTAATGTCTATGTCTACTCTTTTTTAATGTCTACGATGATATTTGTAGTTGTGTTTATTTTTTAAAATATTTTTTATTTAAAAATATATTAAAATAATATAGATTTTTTAATTTTTTAAAATTTATTTTTAACATCAAAATTTTAAAATAAAATAAAAATATTTTAAAAAAACCCCAACGCAAAGAAAAACAATTTTAATTTGATGGTAGCATGTACAAATACAGAGAGTCCACTTTTAATTGAATTAATGGCTCGTCCCTCTATTCTTGATATTATATTAATATGGTCCCTCTACTTTTTTGAATCAATTAATTAGATCCCTGTACTCCATATATATTTAATTCTTTTCTCTTGAATTCTTTTTGTTTTTCAATTTTATTATTTGTTGCTTAAAATAAAAAAATAAATATTGCGGCCACTATCCAGTCCACACACACAAGAGGTTAGGGGATTGAAATTGATAAGAAAAATTAGAAGTAGAGGAGGAGAACAGAGATAAATTGGGCAATTAGTATATAAATTTTAAATAAAAATTGATGAATTGACATAGTAGTAAAAATTTTTAGTGAAATAGTATAGTTTTATCATATTTTGTATTTGAAACCCGACATGATCAAACTATGATATTTCTGACTCAACTGATTGACCGGTTCCGAAAATAACAAGGAAAATCTCAAATCACCAAAACTAGAGGGTCTCAGTGAGATTTTTAATATCTAAATATCTGATGGTTCGAGTAATGAAGCAGTAACTTGTATAGGAAAAACAACTTCTAAAAACTCCTGTAAAAATTTGAGTGCGATCCAACGATCGGATCAAAAGTTATAACCTTTTAAGTTGTTATTTTGATTTAGCACGACCAAACCTCCTTTTAGGTTTAAACCCGTCCTACTAGTCTATAAATGCATATGTTCGGCCACGCACGTAATACGTATAGAACAAATCCTCATTTAGTTATGGCAGACTCGTACCTAACTGCTCAAAATCACCCATTACCTTATGAATAATAACTTTTTCAGATTTTAATTAGAATCTATTTTTTAGTTTACAAGTTGGACAAAGACAATTTTTACTCATAAAACATATTTTAAAGAAAAACTTCATAAAATTATAATTTTTATGGGAACAGTCGACCAATTAATATAATTAGATCTAATCGGTTAATTAATTGAGATAGAAGATTGGAGTCTTACCATGTCATATTTTAGAAAAACAATATTTACTAAATATTACTATTTTGAATAACAACAACTATCTTATTGTTGTGATTTATTATATAGATCGTGACTTTGCTTTTAAATCATTGATGCAGTTCAGTTCATAATAAAGAATCATTTCAACTAAAAAAAATCTAAATGGTTAAAGTGAAATTTTTTGGATTTTTTTGAGTTTGGAAGCTGCAGAAACCCTCAACTTTAATATGTAATAGTGGAGAGGGAGTCCCATGGTTGAAAAGGCAACAATATCTCACCTCATTGCAGAGTTGCATTGCTTTTGCAGAAATAAGAACATTACTGTTTTACTTCTGTGCAACATTTCAGGTCTGTAAAAGACTCCAGACTTCATCAAATCTTCCTAAAACCATTGGTCAAGGTGCTGTCAGTAGCAGTTTTAGGTGGACAGCCCTGGGAGGAAAAACAATCTTCGCCTCATTATGGAAATAGACATCAATTCAATATTCAGAGATATCATGTGATTTATTGGAAGCAAGGCGTTTCTGCTCAAGTTAAATCCACTTTTCGCAGATTGATGATTTTATTGCCTTAGATTTTTCCTGAGCTTGCTTAATAAACAATCACAATATCATTGATCTGGTAGTAGATGGAAAGGTAAACTGGATCATAAAGACAAGGAATTGTGTAGCAGATTGGTTCGCTTCCTATGCATTTTAACTAGAGTTTGGGTGCGCCAAGCTCTGGATGATCTGCCTGCAGGATAGCTGTGGGGATGCTCATCCCAGGCTGCATTCTAAATGTTACAGCTTTACTGCGCAAGAGAATGCCAGGAAAAATACTACGCTCGAAGATCAGACCTTGGCTAGAGACAGCGCAGTAGAATGCAGCGTGTAAATTTGCTACCCGAATTGATAGCAATTATTGATGATCCAGAGTGTAGAATCGACAAGTTGTAACAATTATAAGGTGATAAAATTTAGCTGATACAATGAAAAGCATATCAATACTTAGTTATTAGAAACGAGAGAAAAAGAAAAAAAGGTCTAATGTACTGGGCCATCAATCTGAACAGCACCTCCTTGTTTCTTTTTCCCAATTTAGAGGGAGGATAGGATAATAATACGTCCCTTGGAATTCAAACCAATAATAAAATGATGTTTGATGATGATAGCAATCAATTTCCTTCCTAATCAAAACCCTAAAATCTAAAACAAGTATTCAGCCATAGACTGGCCAGAAGGAGCAGACCATGGCACTTGAGTGACAACCATGCACTCCTCGTACTCAAATGGGACCTCTCTTCCATCAATTTTGCAAGCAATTGGTTTCTCAGATGCAAAGACCCTCATTTCTCCGGTTCCTGTGACGCCAATTTGGACAGAGCTATTAGCATCGTTGTAGACCAAAGACTGGATAGCACCGCCTGTGTTTAGCATGTTCACCAAGCCTATAGGAGCAAACTGGACTAATTTCCCCGCCAAGGCAGTAACTGGGGAGACAGTAATGAGCTCAAAATTGAATGGTTCCAGGGCTATCTCAATGTTATCGTATGGTTTGCAGAGAACCAGCATCTTGGACTGGGAAAAGTACATGGCAAACACCTGTACTCCTTCAATGGAAATTGGGTTCTTGCCACTATTCCATTCAATGTCGTTGGGGTTGGTCTTAGCAGTCACCAGGTGAGAAAATTGGGATGCGCATTTGTTGCGTCTAGTCTCGCGGCACCATCCTCCTCCTTGGCAGTTAAATGCTCCGATGACTCCAGTGAACTGTCGTAATTCCCAGTAATAAAATTGGCAAAGTCAGCGAAACAGTTCGACATGAAATGAAATCCAAAGTCTAGCTGCATATATATATAGGCACAAGATAATCTCTTTTTTAACATGGGGCACAGTAAGAATATTTCAGTACCAAAAATTGCTGCTTACCTTGTTGAGGTTCCAGATTTTAAGCATGGTATTGCCATCATGCAGAGGGTCCTCAAACAGGCAATCCTTGGTTGGGAGTGCGTAGTACTCACACCGGAGAATTGTACCATCTGGCAACACTAGCCTCCTGAGCAAGGGGAAGTTGTGCTTCCCAACGGTGTCACTGACATAAATTGGGCCGCCAGAAATAGCCCTGGAAGCAGCGTGGAACTCAGCACAGGGATGAGTAGACTGGAACATGTCCCAGTCAGGGCGAATGAAGTTGCCCATCCACAAGCTATTGTAAGCACAGTGCACCATGTGACATCCTTGGAGCCAAAATGTGCCATTAGGATCACCAGATGGATCGGTGCACCAGAAATCATCACCTGTTGCAACAATATAATATTATATATATAAATGAACTAGATATCATAAAAAAAGAGAGAATATTAACCAGCAGTCATAAGATGTTTATTAGCTAGCAGCATATCAAGCTGCTGTATAACCAGATTACTAAAACTTCTACCAACGAAACAGGTAGTAGTTAAATCTCATTGTAACTTCACAGATTTTTGAGCAACAAATCGATCCATAGGAAGTTGAAGCGACATACCAACACGACCAAGAGAGATGGCCTCTGTACCAAGGAACATGAAGTCGTTGCAGTGTTCCATGCTGGCGATCACACCATTTCCATTGAAATGCTTCCTCACCGAGGCTGTCAAGGCCTTATAATATGCCTTCGCTAGCTCAACTCTGCCTCCGTAGTTTTCACTCAACATTTCCAGCAACTGCACATTATTCAGAGAAATATATTTATATGATCAACTGGACATCAATTAATATATAGGGCTTGTACTTCGTATATTAAGAAATCATAAATCTAAAAATAGATTAAATATTTGCGTACAAACTCACATGGATGACGTCCACCTTAACACCATCAATCCCAACATTCTCCAAGTGGGAATGAAGCCCCTCGTACATCTGGTTAACTATCTCCGGCGGCACCAGCCCTATGTCATTGTTGACGATCTTATCAACGGCAAGGTCCTCCATTGTCATCTCCAATCCTGGAGACAATTTTGGCTTCACAATCTCAGTTTCAGGCAAGCCAGGCACGTTAGGCCTCAGACCACCCCAGTACCCACATAGTGCATGCCACACATAAACATAGTCCACAGACTTAAATTCCTCTTTGAGGTCCGTTATAAAGGCTCCCATGCCTTTATTATCGTTGGCACCAATAGCCAAACTCTTGGGACTCACATAGTCCCTGAACTTGTAATTCTCCTGGAACTTCAAAAGTCTGCATGGCATCTGCTCACCAGCAACAGCAGCGTTCATGCCTTCTTTTGTGATCGGGTCCTCATCATGACTAATAGATTGCCAACCATCATCAATCAACACAAGACCAGGTGGGCAACCACCTTCAACCAGACCCTTTACACCTTCCCAGACACCTTGAGGGTGCACAGTAAGATAAAAGGCATCCCAGGTACACCAACCAAATTTGTCGACAATACCTGGTGGAGTTTTCTCCTCCAAAAGCCTAAAAGTATCCAAATGCTTCCTCGCCACCTTTATGGCCTCCTTCACCAAATTGTAAGGATCATCACCAACATGCACATAAAGAACACTTCCGAATTCGGCACCAGAAACTTTTGTGGAACCACTTTCCACACAAATATCAATGTTGTCGTTGTTGCCGGGCTGGAGAGAGGCCCGGAAAGGCCCCTCAATAAGAGGAAGGAGGAGGACGTAGGGTCGTCCCGAGTCAGACTTATCAAGCATGACCATCTGAGTCTCATGTTCAAGGTCTCTGCCATTGGAGCCAACCCAGTGAGTTGTCCACCAGACCTTAAACCTGAATATGCTCATAAACCTTATGCTTTTCAGTTTCCCAATAGGGACAACATGCCTGTCTGCGGGTTCTTTCGATTCGAACCCAACAAAGAATCCGGCAATGGGGGAATAGGGAGAGGAAGTGATGGTGATGTTATCAGGGACATCAGAGAGAAAGATTTGGCCATTGGCAGTGAAGTTTGATCCCTCAAGAGAGATCAAAGACGGGTTAATGCCATCAACCATCCCTGAATCACCAGGGTTATCCCTGCTAATGCCTGGAGGCGACATGGTTGAGCACAAAAGGAAAAAAACGAGAAGATGGGTTCTGCCTAGCCTTAAAAGAGAACAATAAAGAGAAAATTGGAGAAAAAAACTAGGGTTGTTGGAGTGTTTATGATGAGAGGAAAAAGGCTGAAGTGTGCTTGTATATATACAGAAGAATGGGAGACTGAAAAGGTAAGTGCAATATTGAAGGAGATTCTGTGTGATTCTGACAGCAAGTAATTTACGTAGTTAATTTTTGCGTTTTAATGGAAACCTTGAACTTGCCTTTATTATTGTTTAAGCTCCACAGAAATGGTAAGTTCTTTATTATTAATTTGTGCAGGATTTGGGGGGATACATTAGATGCAGATATACAAGACAGGATTATGAATATGAAGGAGACAAAGGGAGACGCAGAGATATTTCAAAAGCAAACATGTCAAAGGAGAAGGGAAGAATGCAAAGTTGCTATAATTAGCAACGAACGAAAAACGATACATGCATGGTGATGGCCAAGCTGAGCCACGCTCTCTCCAACACCCTCTTCAAGACCATAGGCATTACTCATCAGTTATCATCTCGATCCCCAACCTGAATTCACGCAGAAAATTCACATGTCTACCACCAGAGATGGCCCTCAATTTGCTCTGTGGTTGCCTTTTCTCTCCATGTAGCCGCCACATTGCCAGTAATCTTCTCACTTAACCTTATCCTAAAACATCCGGCATTGTGCATGATGCTCAATCCCATTGTAGAAAACAACAATGAAAGACAATGTACAATAAGTCAACTTAAAACCTTATCTGAGCAACAACAATGAAATGATTACAGTTATACTATCAACTGGCTAAAGCATTGATCTCCTGCCCCCCTGCCGGTGGGGTGGCAAAATGAGACAGTTGTCCGAGACATAACTTCCCTGAATAGCAAGTTCTTTCACATAGCTCTTAATTTGTCGAATGCTAGAACTTCAAAGGTACTAAAATATGATTTCTGCACCAGCAAACAGTCCCAACACCAAGCTCCAATGTCTTCATCTCTCAATCTCTTATAGGTACCGGTGATGAATGCATTTCTATTGGACAAGGAAATTCTCAGGTCACCGTCACAAGAATCAGATGTGGACCTGGTCTATGAATCAGGTACTACTGAGTTTTCTTCTAGTTGGAGTGGTATAAATGTATACCACCTGTGTAATTTCTTAGAGGTAACTAATATATTGGATAAATGTTCCTTGGTCTAATAGTGTTGGAAGCTTGGAAAGATACGTGACCAATCCAATAATCATTGATCAGTCATATTGTCCATTCACTTCTTGCATCCTTACAGTCAGTATTTAGTATTTACCCTTCTCCGGGGACAGCCCAATAATAGTTGGCAGCCGGATTCTTGAACGCAGCAAAGAAAACGAACGGAAAAATTGGACACTGATGGAAGTTGCATTGACTACTGGCTTGTGCAGGGACTATCTAAGGTGAAGCTAAGTGAAATATATTTCAAGAAGCTAGATAAGAGGGACATCATCATCTGCTGTAGCAGTACCAGTAGCAGCAGAATACCTTGAAGACATTCACTTGGAGTTGTCAACAAGTGAGAAACAAGATACTTCATCAGGTAAAAATGTTAGAGCTAGATACATTTTGGCACACAAATCCCACCATCATGTGCCTAGCTAGTGGTTAAAGAGAAAAGAAACAGAAACCATGTCTTAGGTGGTGGTTGTTTTTGAGGAGTTGTTATGCTCCCTGCCTATTCAACTCAATGAATGATTTGTTTGATTGTGATTGATCATGGCATTAACAATATGAAAATGTTGGAGATGTTTGCTCTCTGGCTCTCAAGTGTGAGAGAGAGATAGGCAGACGGTGCAGCAGTGCAGAACTGCCAGAGCAGACATTTTTTGGGCTTTCAAGTCAAGGCATCAAAGGAAGGGCAAATATGAAAGTGAAGATAACCCAGAGTCACAAAGAAAATAAAATAAAAATTATGGGTAAATAATGAAAATACTAGGTAGTAGTGGTATTACTATTAAGTATTTATATATTGCATTTCCAACCCCATTTTTTTTTTATTTGTGAAATAAAGGGCATGGAGTAAAGTATCCGGAGCAGCAATATATAAAAAAGTATGTCGGCAATTAGCATATATATATATATATATATATATATATATATATATATATATATATATATATATATATATATATATATATAGTAGAAAGCTATGGTAAATTATGATAAAATTTTAATTGATATCGTGATTTATAATCGCAACATCAATTAAATTCAGGATAAAATTGGTTAATTTGTAATTATCAATTAAACTAGTCAATCGAGTTAAAAAATTTTAAAATCTAAAAATTCGACAGTTGAAGTAACGATTTCATAACTATTCTAAAAAAAAATGATCTCTAGAAATTTCATGTGAAAATCTAACTGTTATCCAACAGTCAGATAAAAAGTTATAGTTATTTTGAATCATGTTTCTAATCTTGCGTGACCAAACCCCTTTTTGAATCTAGAGCTGTCTTATTTGTCTATAAATGTATTTACTAGACTATTTACATAATTTGTTTGGGATATATCCTCATCTAATTATCAAAAATTCATACTTAACTGTTCAGAATCAGTTGTTATCATATACCTGACAATATCATCGACACTAAAAAATAGAAAAGAATTATTATGTGAACAATAACTTTTTAAGATTTTAATAGTAATCTGTTTTTAAATCTACAAGTTGTGGATAAAAATGTATATTTTGACTCATAAAATATATTTGAAAAAAAATATTCATAAAATTATAGTTTTTACGTGAAATATTTGACCAGTTCATATAACTAGATTAACCAACCGATTAATTATACTAGAAAATTGATAATAAAACTAGAATTTAAATTGTCGAGATTTATAAACACGACCAATATCTTACCTTCTTTAATAATATATAAGTAAATATTATGATTTATAAATATAACAATATAAAAATATATTATTTCACTGTTTTTTTTTTAAATTATCTTGCCATGTTTAATAATAGTAATATTTAGTAAATTTATGTACTAGAGGGTCGAGCTAAGTGGTCAATCGTGTGACTTGTTCCGCTCCCGTTCCGAGTTCGATCCTCTATGTGCACGCCTGTCACCCCCGCGGTGCCTTACCTGCTCACTGGGCTTGCAGGATGTTCAGTGGGCCGTGAGGAATAGTCGTGGTACGCGTAAGCTGGCCCGGACACCCCACGATAATAAAAAAAAAAAAATTAGTAAATTTCATGATTTATAAATATAACAAATGTACTATTTAACTACTTTTTTTTTATATAAAAAAAACTATGTTATTCATCCGAAACTTTTAACATGTGATAATATTTTTTATAAATCCGAAAAAAAGGAAGAGGAGGAGGAGAAAAAAGGATTACAGAGAGAGGAGAGCTCTGAAAGCGATGGAGAGCGAAACGGAGATGGTAGCTTTTCCGTTGCTATTGACGCCGATCGAAACAAATTACAGAGCATGCACCATTCCTTACCGCTTCCCATCAGACAATCCTAAGAAAGCAACCCCAACAGAACTCCAGTGGATTAACGTCTTTCTCAACTCCATTGCCTCCTTCAAGTAATTCTTTTCTTTCCATTCCCTTTCTCTTAATTAGTATAATATTTATATTCCGGCTCAAATCTCTTTCTTCTTTATAATTGGAGTGCAGGAAACGTGCTGAAACTGATTCCACTGTTCCTGATGCTCCTCTTAGAGCTGAGAAATTTGCTCAGAGGTACCCTTTTCCCTCTTTTTTGCACTCTTTCTTCTTCTTCTTCTTCTCACTTCTTTTTGTTTGCTAATGTGAGCTTTAAAATAAATAAATAATAAGGTATGGTGAAATACTGGAGGACTTCAAGAAAGATCCAGAAAGCCATGGCGGCCCTCCTGATGGCATTGTGATTCCCCTAAACTTCCTCTTCTTCTATACATTTCCCCTTTTTTTTTAATTTTAGAATTATCATAGTAATTGTTTTCTCTTTCTGCCTGGTAGCTTCTCTGCAGACTGCGGGAGCTAATCCTTCGAGAGTTGGGATTCATAGACATATTCAAGAAAGTCAAGGTCGGTCACTCCCCTTCATTTCTTTTTTGCTACTCCAAAATCCTGTCGTTTTACTTCCAAAACACCTGAATTCTAACGTATCTCCTTCCCTCGATAACAGCTGACTTAAGGGGTTTTTTTTTCCTTTCATGTTTCTGAGTGTGTTAGGGCGTCTGAATGTGTTTTCTTGCAAATTGCAACCTTTTGCTTGTACTTGAAAAAGACGCTGCTTTTGTTGATGTGACAGGATGAAGAGAATGCAAAGGCTATATCTTTATTTAAGAATGTAGTTCAGCTTAACGATGCTATTGTAGATGAGCCCAAGCGCCTAGAAAATCTTGTCAGAGGAATATTTGCTGGGAATATCTTTGACCTTGGTTCCGCAGAGGTTGGTTAAACATTTTCACTTTTATGATTTTTGTGAACCTATTTTTGTTTTTCAACAAGTTGTGCGCTCATTATAATGGCAGTTACAAATGAATCTAAATTGCATGGATTCTAGGACTTATTTAATCTCCCACTTTTCTTCCATTTTTGGGATCCTGCTTCTTCTCACTTCAATCCCCAAACTTACCGATAGCATTTGTCATCTACTTGATCCCTTTTGATATAGATCACCCTCTGACTTACTGGTGCATTAATGTTCTCTGCTCATTACTCAACCATCTTTCATTATTTTATTTTATCTGTGCTTGGTTGATGCCATTGCTTTATGAGTATTTCTCCTAGCTATTATTCTCTCTAGCTTCTAGGCAAAGCAGTAGTTTTGTTTCTGTGACAGTTTAGGTACTGCTTAACTTTTATCTCTTCTCTCAGGGATATAGGTGCTGTTTTGGTTGTGCAGTTTGAATAATTCTTGATGGTGTTTATCCTTTTTTTCTTCTATTTCATGTAGCTCGCTGAGGTTTTCTCAAGGGATGGAATGTCCTTTATGGCTAGTAGTCAAAATCTTGTCCCTCGACCCTGGGTCATTGATGACTTGGACACCTTTAAAGTGAAATGGAGCAAGAAAACATGGAAAAAGGTAGGTTACAAGACTGATTTCTTAGACTAGTTGCATCCCCTAATTACATCCATACAAAATATTGATGATTGCATTTGTACTGGAATAAAAATCTTACTGACTTCCTCTTTGCTCATGACAGGTTGTCATTTTTGTTGATAATTCTGGTGCAGATATAGTTTTGGGTATTTTGCCCTTTGCAAGAGAGCTACTGCGATGTGGATCTCAGGTTTGCTTTTACATTTGAGTTTCCATCTGCAACACATTTATTTTTTATATCAAAAGCCCGAAGTTTGTTTCAAATTTGTGGAGTCAGGTTATTCAGTTCCAAATTTTAAAGAATCGATTGATGGCGTCAATTTAACACAATAACTAGTTTATCAATACTTTGCTGGTATTCAATAGAATCACTGACTAATAGTATTTTGATTTTGAAACTGATCGTGTGGTTTTGAACCCTCGTTTTCTTTTCATATTTTATACTGAAGTCTTCAAATTTGAGGCTTTCTTCGTTAAATTAATTTGTGCTAAAATATGATGGGTGCTGGAAATAATTTATTAATTTTAAAGTATGATACAAGATTGCTATAATGGGTGCTATTTAAATGCTTTCTTTCTGAGCATATCTGGGTTCTCTCTATCTGCAGGTTGTGTTGGCTGCCAATGACATGCCTTCTATCAATGACATCACTTACACTGAACTGATAGAGATTATAGCGAAGGTGATAGAAAGAACTTGTAGAGGTATGATATGTTGAATTCTTGGTTTTTTCTGACTTAAGATCCAATTTTCCAGTTGAAAGATGAAAATGGACAGCTCATGGGTGTTGATATGTCAAATCTTCTGGTAGCCAATTCTGGAAATGATTTGCCGGTAAATAATTAAAGTGATATATTGTTTACTTGTATTTCACGTTGAACACGTCTTTTTTTGTTCTTCCTGAAGGGCACCTTTGGCTGCATAGTTATAGCCCTTTAATTTTTCCATTACTTGCAGGTTATTGATCTAACAAGAGTATCCCAAGTGCTAGCCTATCTAGCAAGTGATGCAGACCTGGTAATATTGGAAGGAATGGTAAGTTCTTTCTAAAATAAGAGTAGTGTGTAAAGAAACAATGTCAAGTGGCCAACTGGATGTAGATGAATGATTAGGTATAGTGACCTTGTACTTATGCATAACTAGCTTTCATCAATTGTTCAGGAGGGGGGGTGATAGTGTATAGCGAAGATAAAACTAGGGTTTTCAAGCTCTAAGGTTACAAACTAAACTATAGAGAAATCTAAAGAAAATTCTCCAGTATTTTTATTAAATCTGAATATTAATCTTGATCTCCATAAAATAAACTAGACATCCTTATTCATATTAGTACTAAAATCCTTTATAGGAAAGGAGTCCTAATTAAAACTTATCTAATTAATAGAATTCATCTAGCATTAAGATTCTTACATAGTAAAACACTAATTAAATTAAAAGTCTTAAGCTAAGTAGGAAACAAATAATTAAAATCCAAAATTAACTAGGAAAATAATTAAAACAAGAAAATAATAACTTGAGGTTTTATATCAAATGTTTTGGGTTCTTTGTGGATTTTTTTTAGGCTTGGCCTTGTCAATCTGATCCATAAACTCCTGGGATAATTGTTTTACATCAAAGAGAGAGAGGGACTTGAGCGGCATGTGTCCTAAAAATGGATAAAGATGGAGTTTGATAATTATTTCTAGTCCAGGAATGATAAAAGTGGGGTGTGTTTCTAGTGTTGTTGAATATGTTGACTGACAAAGAACAACGAAAAGCAAAGAAAGCCCCCATAACAACGAAAAGCAAAGAAAGCCCCCATTAAGACAGCTGCACTAGCATATTCTAATCCATTGGTACAAGTGAATCCAATAATTCAAAGAAATGCATGAATCTCCGATATATGGTGTGTAACGTTTGCTGCTTTTTGCAGGGTCGTGGGATTGAGACAAATCTTTATGCTCAGTTTAAATGCGACTCTCTCAAGATTGGGATGGTAATTATCTGAAATTTATTTATTTATTTTTTGAGGATGTTAACGTGCATTGGTCATCTGTCCAATTTTTTGTTTCTTTTTAAACAGGTGAAACATCCAGAGGTTGCTCAGTTCCTTGGAGGACGGCTTTATGATTGTGTTTTCAAGTATAGTGAAGCTGTGAATTAAAATTTTTGATTCTTGTCTGCACTAGCAACCCTCTTTCATCTGAGCCAACCATTCAATATGCATGTATTTTAGGCCTCATCGCCTAGCTAGAACATATTCAGGAACTATAAAATTCAGTTCTTTCAATTAATAAAGAAGCATAAAACTGATTACATGCATTTTTTTTCTATTTTGCTGTGAGACGTGGTATCTTTTGCATGTGAATTACTGTTGCACAGACATGGCAGCCCTGGTTTCTTCTGTGTTATAAACTGTGTGACGAGCAAGACACACTGGCAATGTTATCCATTAGCATTATTGTAGGGATTTATTCTTAGTTTTCTTCCACACTTAGTATTGTAAGGAATTGTTTCTTGTGAACTTTCATCTCGTTTTATTGATGGACACGAGTAAAACAGATCAATATCATCAAATGTCAGGATAAGAAAAATTTGGAATCATATTGATGTCACTTCTGTTTGGTGGGATATGAAGCCATTTTGTTGATCCCACAGAGCCCTTCAGGTTTGCCTGTATTTCTCTTCATCCGTAGGTAGCCCCTTTCACCCCACTTGGGTCCCCAGGAATTCTTCACGATGATATAATCTATCCCCGATGATGAACCATATCCTACTGCCGCCACTCCATGATCCAGATCTGTTCCACAAGGTCCGCTGAATACCCCCTGCAAAAACCAAAAGCAGAAGCCCCAATGTGAGCACACCTCGAATGTTTTTCGAAGTTGGGAAGTGAAGATTTGAGCAGATAATATAGATGTGAGAGCATGTTCAACTTTCTTACCCCGCTATAGAATTGGAAATCTCTTCCAGAAGCGTCAATAGCAACACTGAGAGGCTGGTGAGCTAGTGCCTTCAAGAGGCTTTGTTCGTCATTTCGTGGAACGTCATGGTAACCACTAATAGTTACTACCTCCATTTCTTCCTGAAGACAGCAAACAAATAGGTATTAAACAAATTCTATTCATTGTATTCAACAATTGGATGCATTGTTTGCGACTCGTCAGCATTTACCCTTTTTTCATCACAAGTGCCTTCCTCCATGAGATATGGGTAGTCTTCCTCTTTGTGGAGTCCACCGTTGTTGACTATGAACTCGAAAGCATAATCCATGAGGCCCCCATTACAGCCATTGTTGAAACTTGTGTCGCAGTCGATCAGCTGTTGTTCTGACAATGAAGTTAGATTTCCCGCGACAATCTGGTTTATGCCTTCAACAGCTGCAACCGTTGAGAATGCCCAACAACTGCCACAAGAACCTTGGTTCTTGACTGGAGTAACAGCTCCTTTCTTTCTCCAGTCAATAGATTTGGGCAATTCCACCACATCTCTGTAACTGAAGTCATCGGAGCTCTTCTTCCTAGGAAACTCGGGATACAATCCTAAGAACTTGCTCTTGAACTCCTCATGGCTCAGGTCTGCAAACTCATTCAACCCAAGCCAGTAGCTAGTGACCTCCTTGTTTCTCTGGTCAATGTGCTTCAAGTTTTCTTTGAACACCTCAAACCTATGCAACTTCTCTTCAAGACTATTGTAAGCCTTTCCATGTCCAGAAATCCATGATTCGAATAGCTCAACAAGTTTGTCAACAGAAGTCAAGTGCTCTGGTGAGTAACCCACGATTGAAAAGTCGTGGGCTAGAACCGAACACACGAAAAGTGACGCAAAGAAGGTAAGAAAAGAAGTCTTTAAAACAGAGAGTGCCATGGAGATTGAGAGATTAGACAGTAAAATGAGAGGTAAGAACAGAGCAGTAGAAGAGATGGATGAGAGATGAGGAAGGGGGCGGGGTAGTTATATATAGCTTTGGTCTCATATGTTAGCTTTCAAGTGAAGTTAGTTGAATAAATTTTCAAATCAAACTCAGCCTTTACGATTTGTTCATTATTTGGATTGCTTTTGCTCCAAGCATTTTCATTTTTCTTACAATGGAGACTAGAAGCTCAGTTATTTCGATTTCTAAATGAGAGACAAGAGAACCATAATTGTATAAACCAACATGAGAGACATGCGTTGATCTTTTCTTCTTGAAGAAGAGCATTGCATTAATGATAATCGCTCAAAAACACTCGCCGCAACACAAAAACTATCATAATACCAAACACATTCAAAATGCTTTTCAAACTGTTTTTTAATTAAAAATATATTAAATTGATATTTTTTAAGATTTTTTTATGGTTTTAATGTGTTAATATCAAAATTAAAAAAAATATTATGAAAAGAACATAATTTTAATGTATTTTCAATAAAAAAAAATCTTCTGAAACACTCTTTGCACCGTATTACTAAATACACACTAAGATTATGTTTGTTTTTATAGTATGATGTGATGCAATCTATATTTTATTTCAATTACATTGCAATACACTATAATAGTTTTAGATAAATATCATAAAAAAACTATTTTTTTAAATCTTGATTAAAAAAAAACTATGATTTATAATTTTATTTTTTTCAAACCACAAAGGTCACCATAATACATATAAATAGACTCCAACATAGCATTAATCATTTTAGCTTCATGGTGAAAATATGTTGTTGAGATCATTGATTTCATTCAACAAACAAATGATATTGTGCTCAATAACTAAAATATAAATTCATCAGTTGATAGCCGTTGGATTTACAGAAGGGGAGAGCATAATTGGAATCTTGAAAGACGAAAACGGGCCACTGAAAATTGATGGGCCCCGATCAATTATCAATGAACTCTCCTTTGCTTCGTCAATCGTCACGTCCTATAGGGTTACGGTCTAGCCTGGGTTTTGGGCTGATTTTAAAGGCTCTGTTCCCCGATAATTCTTTGCTGGGCTTTTTGGCCACTATACCAAGAATTTTATATACATACGCTGTGACTTCCTGAGAAATTTTATAATGTTAAAAATAGCAGCTAGTGGTCTTATATTAATTATTATTTGAGTTTATTTTATATAAAAAATAAATAGAATAGAATAGAAAAATAATATATAAAGATTTTATTTTTTATCATTCTTGTAGTGAAATAGAATATCACTAATTACTCTTTAAAACTTATAAAATTTTCTCATAATCTTTTTTTTCCTTTTTAATTGTCTTTGTTGTTATTATTATTATTATTATTATTTCACTTTTATAGATATCTTTAGATTTTTTAATTGCATCACTCCAAATTCATGATTTTAGAAACTTGTTTTAATACTGATTGATTTTGAATATTTAAGAGAATAATGATTCCAAAATTAGAACCTAAAAATAAATTAATTAATTAAAAAAAATCTACACGCGCGCGCACCTTTGATCTCTCATTCAATCAAACCACACATCAATCAAGTAACTAATTGGATTGAAATCTACCTTAATTATGATTTTCTTGGAGAAATGAGGTAGAGGCGGTGTGATGATACTATGCAATCTATTACTATTTTTCTGGGAGTTTTTTCCCACACTAGCAAAATGAGCAAACTTATTTCCCAAACTATCACAATTAAAAAAATAATTTATATTCTAGCACAAAAACAATAGTCACACATGTACTATATGCACGACCTATAGAGACATGAATTTGTTATATGCACATCCATATATTGCACATGTATTATATTCACAACCTAGTGATTGCGCATGTACTACATGCTCAATCACTAGTCTTGCATATAGTAAACGCATAACCTATAGGTCACATATTTAGTACATATGTGACCACCAGGTTAATTATTTGAAGACAATTTTCTCTTTTGTCTTTCTTTCCCCTTAATTCTTTCTTCCCTTATTTCTTTCTCCTTCCAACATTGCTCTCAACTCAGATAAACTAATCTCTCTCTCCATCATAAAAATACCATCTCTCTCCCTTCACCAAGATTGATCTCGCTTTTTTCTCTTTTTTTTAGTCGTTGGTTCTCTCTCTAGACATTCACCCTCGACAAGCCACTAGTCTTTTATCACCGTCATTGCCACCACCACTACCACCCATAAGAGCCCGTTTAACCAATTTAAAGTATATCCACCCTCCTTTCTATTAATTTGCTATTTTACTTGGCTAATTTGTGAATTTTCTAGCATAAGTATTTTAGGGTTTGAGTTAGGGTTTTTGTTGATTTTGCCTAATTTAACAATAATTTGAGATTAATTAGATATAAAATTAGTTAAGTAAGTGTATACATCGTCTTATTTAGTAAGAAAAATTGATGAATTATGTTAGTGTAAGGGTTTTAAGATTTATTTTATGATTTTTGTTAATTATTTTGGTGTTGAGATTAAGTATTTGTAATTATGAAATCATGAAAATTAGGTGAATTTTTAAAATGATCATGTTGAATTTGTTCTGATCATAACTTGTTGGCTTGAGTTATAACTGTTGTTTACTTAAAAATATTGCTCTACTTTCAAGTAAATGCAATATTTTACTTTAAAAAAAAGAAAAAGAAAAAGAAAAAGAAAAAGAAAAAGAAAACAGAGGAGAGAGGAGAGATTAAAGAAGAGAGAGATCCAGACAGATTTGCAACCGACAGCTGAAATGGTCCCACACTTTGGCCGTCTCTCCACGTTTTCTACTCGCACATTACACCAATATGAGAACGATATGATAAATTGATACCATCTCTTTCCAACTCCCTTCAATATATCGTGGACTTCACCGTTCACCTTGTTTTCTAGAAGGAAAAAAATCACGAGACAAATGCTTGTCGCTGTCGCTGTAATTATTTTTTAAAATAATTTTTATTTAAAAATATTTTTAAAAAATATATTTTTTATTTTTTAAAAATTATTTTTAAAATTAGCTCTTCAAAATAATATAAATTATTAAAAAAATATTAATTTAAAATAAATAAAAAATTATTTTTAAAATGTAAATCCATGTATGAGCCATTGATATACAACATTTAGTTAGTAGCTTTTTTGTCAGTGGATCTAATTAGTGACGAATTTGAACTCATATTTCTATTATTATTATTATTATTATTATTATTATTATTATTATTTATCAAATTGAATTTCTATACATAAATCTAGTATATCGGGAAAGAAATTAGTTTATTATAATCTTGCTTTTAAAATGTTTTTAAATTTTTCTATTTAAAAATATTAAATTAATAATTTTAAAATAATTTTGATCTATTAATATAAACAAATATTACTTTCATTTATTTTCAATTAAAATACCCTCTGCATTATAATACAAAAAACAAACTAATTTTTTTTCTTAAACTACATCTCAAAGGTTTATATTATTTATACATATATTAATGAAGTGTTGGTCTAAAGATTAAGACACTGCTATATCCTTATAAGGGTGAGAGCACAAGTTCAATCCTCAGGAAGCACATTTATTGGGAGGAGCAGCCACAAACCCCAAACATGACTAGTCTTATTTTTTAAAACGGTGTGAAGATACCCGGATAAAAACAAAAAAAATATTATTTATACATATAATGAGGATATAATTAATACACCAATTAATCTGTTAATTTTGATTTTCATTTTTCATTAAAATCCCATCACTTTTTTATTCATTTCAAGGAACTACACCCTTGCTATTAAAGATGATTATGTAACAAGGAAAACTATGGACTTGCTACAATGAACCTTGATATCATTACTAACTATCACGATTGATCAATATAATATAATTAGTTTCATACAAAGATCTTTATATTTGTTATAATTAATTCCTTGAAAAAAATAATTCATAAAGAATAAAAAAATCCATATTAAGTGACCTGAACCGTTTATTTTTGCGATTGAAAAGTAGTTTTGTAGAAAATTATATTTGTTTTTATTTTAAAGTATATTTTTATGTATTTTTAAATTATTTTAATGTAATAATATTAAGAATAAATTTTAAAAAATAAAAAATATTTATTTTAATATATTTTTAAATTAAAAATATTTTAAAAAATAATCATTACACACTTTCGAGCAATCACCTCGCATATACATCCTCCCTTTAACAATCTATCAATCATAATGTAAGAAGTCAATCACCCACCCAACCCAAAGAAGGATATTTGATATTTCTATTTCAAACGTGAACAATAATCAAACGATCATCGATCAACACCTAAATTGAGAACTCAAGTAACCCTCTGGCTTTATATGATCACCAGCAAGAGCTATATGACGCATTAATTTCTCATGATCCAATAACCAGCAAGAACACAATTTTCCTCCTAATTTAAGATTTGGATGATAAATCAGACAAGTTATCTTAGATTAAATTAGACTTTAACAAGAATTAGAAGAATGATGTTCCGGGTTTTTATTTATTTTTTAAATTGTCAACACAGAGTTGTTGTTCTTAAAAATATGTTTGATAGTTAGTAGCGGTTGCTTTTTAAATAATTTTTTGTACCGAAATACATGTTAATAATAATTTTTTATTTTTAAAAAATTATTTTTGATATCAGCACATCAAAACGATTCAAAATATATAAATTATATTAAATTTTAGCAAAAAAAAAATTAAATTTTTTTAAGAACAACAAATTCTAAGTTTTTTAAAAATCACCTCGTTTGGAAAAGAAAATAATTGTTTTACCATTGACCCACCAGGACATATTAACGGGGGATCTAGCTAGCCAGAGCAGATGGATCTCACCATGCGCGTCCATTGCCGTATCAGCATGCATCCAACCTATCCTCCCACATAAACGAATAAACCAGCCTGTGTGTAGCTGTTAACACTTGTAATATTTCACCTCTCCCTCCCTTAAATTTTCTTCTCTCCTCTCTTCCACTCTTCCTAGCTAGCTGATTCCTCTCCTTCCTTCACATAAGCACAGCAATAGCATTAGCTACGTACTATCCCATCTCTTTTGATATTCTTCTCTTGTTCATATCTATAAAAATGAGCTCCATCGTCCAGAGCTTTCAAAAGAGAAACCATGGCGCTGCTGCACTCCCGGTCTCACAAACTCATGACTCGAAAGATCGAGGCGCAGCTGCTCTACGTAGAAGAATCTCCTCTCTTTCCCTCAAAATCCAGCCCATCTCTTCACCTGCAACTCAATGGGCATTTCAAAGATCCAAATCTGTTTCAGCCATGGGAGAATATGCTGGCAGTTCCATCAGGAAATGGTGGGACTGGGGCTGGTCTTGGATCCTTTCAAAGAAGCCACCTTTTGCCCAGGATCTTGAAATGAATGAAGAAGAAACGAGGGTTCTTGGCTGCCACAACAAAGGAAGCTGGAGACATGTGTTCTACAAGGTCAGGTACGAAGTAAGAAAGCTTGTGAGATCTGATGATAAAGTTGGTCTTCCTCAAACCTACAGGTATGATTCTTTCAATTACTCCAAGAATTTCGATTCTCGCCACTGAGAGAAAGTAGTGGCACTGCTACGTACGTACTGTCATCAAATCAAGCTCATGATCACAAGTAAGAGACTACTACTTGGTTATTTGCGATCTTCAACGTTTGGAGGTGTTAAAAGGAAGCTGATCAAGCTTTGATTAATTTGTTCAATAAGATTAAAATCCAAGAACTCGAGATTCAGATCAAGAATAGGATTCTTTGTGTATGTTCTTTTTTTTGGGGTTTGTCGTCTTCTTCTTCTTCTTCTTCTTCTTTTGTCAATGCTTGTCCATGAAGGTTAATTACTGGTGGCTGTAAGTAAGCAATTACATATTTAGTAGATCATTACGAGTATAATCCTGTTCTTAATATATGTGATTCTCCATAAGTTGAGAGCATTAAACTCATTGGATACCCACCTAGCTTGCCATGGCCTGAAGAGGAATCAACGTCCGTTAATTTCAAGCCTGAAGAGCCACCAGTAATGATTGCTCATTGCCAACCAAAAATGATTCTTGTTACTTTATTTTACAAGTCATATTGCAATTAGTGTTGTAAATGAATGCTAATTATTTATTTAATTATTGTTTGCTTATGTTCTTGAAGCTCCATTTGCACCCTTGTGTTACTATATTCATAAATCAAGTCGCGTGTATTGTTGTTCATTGAAAATTAAGAGAAGAAATTAACCAAGAATTATTATTATTTTTTTCCTCTCTCTTTTTGCACAAGCAAGCAGGATTTCGTGCTCCCACAGCACACTTTGGGGCCCAAAACCCAACAAAAAATGATTTGAGTCCACATATGAATCGTTGAGTGACCATGATGTATGAACTCCATATATTATTAATTAATTTATATTTAAGAGTCCAAATGTTCTCTGTAGTTTCGAGGATCTCCATTCCCTTTCCTTTTCTTTTTTTTTTTTACGAGAAAGGGAGAATTTCTCAAAGATTACCGATCACAACTATGCCTATGAGTCTATGACTACAAGAGTACAAGGGTAGGTAGGTAGCTAATGTCCTCGTTCTTTAATTTAATTGGAGAAGAAAGTGAGAGGTAATCGAGTAGATCTGGCTATAAACACAGAGCAAGATGAAGAAAGTGTAAAGCGAGGGGGAATATGGACTAAAAAGTGATATGCCAATCATTCGCCAGAGAGGATGATAATCTATTGATGAGGTCCATGTGCTGCCAGGCTAATGCTAGCGAAGGACATCCATCTCTTCCCTACTCGCTGCTGCACAATCAGCGGCTTGAATTTCTTCTTTGGCATTACTCCACATGCCATCCATGAGACAGGAATGGAGATCGAGGGACCTCCCTACTCTATAGTCTGATGAATCTAAAATTGACGTGCCTAAGAAAGTCTTGAAGTTCTAAAAATTCACGATCTCTCATAAGATATTTAGATCCAGCCTTTTTCTTTTTTTTTTGTCAGCCTAGAAAAGAGACTTTTTGGACTTAGCTAGTAAAAATGCTGAAGGGAAGAGCGTGAGCTCTAAAAATTCACGATCTCAAATGACATATTTAGATCTAGCTCATTTTTTTTGGGTTTGAAACTGCTGAAAGGAAGAGCCCAATTTTTGTGAGCTCATATATATATTTTGTATTATATTCTTCTTTAGATATATAAAAATCTTTAAAAGAACTATCATATTTATTTCTTATTAAATATTATAAAGATAAAATAATATTTTAATTCATTCTTTCCATAAAATGACAAGACTTATGAGTTATAAATACATCACGAATCCTTTTAAGTTTCAGTTTCACAATCTTTATTCTCTATTGAATATATATTTTCAGAGTCTATCTCTCTAAAATATCATTGAATTTTCTTTCTCTAAAAAGATACTTAAGTATCTAAGAGTACCAAAATCTACAAAAAAAAAAAAAAAGATATTTTTTAGGTATCAACCACAAGGCATCTTGGCCTACCAGACACCAGGTATAAACTACTAGCCACCTTGGCTAGGAAGAAAGGACCATATTGCTAGAACTAAGAGATTAACCGATTATCCAACACATAAGCCTTGCTCTTAAACTACTTGAATTTTTTAGGATATAGGAAACTAAATAAAAAACCATTTTATTCTTGTTTCTCAAAAGTTTTTTTCATGGTTGAAGAATCCCTAGCGCAATGGTAGTTATACCAGTGGGTATGTCTACGGTTACACCAACAACTTGCTAGCAGCTAAGCCAGCGGTTACGCTTATGACTACGCCAACGACTACACTCACAGCAACACTCGCAGGGACGCCACGAATGCTTCATGACAATACATCAAGGCTATGCCCATAATTTTTATAGCGATTTGTACATGCCAAAATATGTCACCGGGACTTGAGGGGATCTGATGATACACAAAAGGATGAGTTCCACCTACTGGATGACCACAACTCTCATTGAAGTATTTTTCCAAGTATGGATTCCTCTATGGTTTCACATTATCCTCCTGAAAAACTTTCCAAGTATGAGTTACTCCATGGTTCCTCTTTACATACTTAGAAATTATTATTTTAAACATGGTGTGTGTCTCTACACATGTGCTCTTTGGTATATTACCCGAGGTTTCCACCTATCTTCTTATATGAAGAAAACTCGACGAACTTGTTATAGTAGCCGAGTATTTTCACAAGTCTTTTCGTATTAATATCACAAAGACTTGGGTGACTACTGATGAACCTAAATTTAATGGGCCTAAAAAACCCCTCGAAGATAAAAAAAAAACTTACAGTCTCAGGCAACATGTCTAAGTCCAGCACAGCCCCCTTGGACTTAGCCAAAGGAAAAGCCCAGCCTATCAGGCTGGGCCAAGGGAAGAGCATAGCTCCTTTGAGTTTAGTCAATGGAAGATCCCAACTCCTTTGGGTTCAGCCTAGGAGAAGAGCTCAGCTCCCATGGACTTAACTAAGAGAAGAGTCTAGCTCCTTCAAGCTCTCAGCCTAGGGGAAGAGCTCAACTACATTTTATACTATACTCTTCCTATACCTTTAGATGTATAAAAATCTCCAAATGCCCAACCGTATTTATTTCTTATTAAATGTTATCAAGGTAAAATGACACTACTGCCTCTCTTCTCTAAAAAAAAAAGACTCATGAGCTGTAAATACCTTATGAATTCTTCAACTTCCAGTTCACAATTTTCATTCTCTATTGCATATATATTTTCAGAATATGTCTCTCTAGAATATCATTGTACTTTCTCTTTTTTAAAAGATATTTACTTAAACATCTTAGAGTTCTCAAATCTAAAAAAAAAAACATTTTACATGTACAATCCATCTTGACCTGTCAGGCACAAGGTACAAACTATAAGCTACATTGGCTAAATAAAATCAATTAAATTATTAAAATCAAAAGATTAACTGATTATCTATAACATAAATATTATTTCAAAGTTAATTAGAATTTCTAGAACATCATCACCCTGAATAGATCTTGCGTACATACATGTAGCTTCCTCCATCAACTATATATATGAAAGTGTCGGTGCAGGTTTGATTTTCTTTTCTTTTCTTTGTTGAAAGCATAGACATATGGGTACAAGATGTATTTTGACCAACGACACAAAAAGGCACGTCACATGAATCCCCATCATTGGGTCATGAAATGGTCACCGACGAATATTGTATTATTTTTATTTTATTTATATAGTTGAGACATGCAAGTAGTGGTGGTTGAGGTTTTCCTTTCCTTTAACCATGGTAATAGTCGGTGAGGTGAAATTAATAAATATTGGATATTATATACTCTTGCTGCTCTCATATTCCCGTCGGTCCATTTCCAAGTCGGCTCTTCCAGGCATGATTTGGAAATTTTGTACACAAGTACAAAGGGAGATGAAGACAAATCTTGGTTAGCCTTAGCAATCACAATTTATATACTCTTGCTGTTCTCACAATTTATATTGTATGTGTTTACATACAATATAAATAATAAGGATTAATTGGGGAACCAATTTACATGTCTTTTTTCTTTTATTTGTATAGTAAGAGTTATATTCAAATCAAGATTGTATATTAATATTATATTGATTATATTCCTTGCTCCAACGATCTTAAAAACGCACCATTCACATTGATATGATGTATTCGTAAGCTGGTTCGGACATCCCGGGTTATAAAAAAAATTAATAAATTTGTAAATATGAGTCTTAAAGTTTAAATCTAAAAATCAAAGAATTTACATATAATTTATGTAAAGAGGCTAAATTTTATTCCTAAATGTTATTAAAAAAAGTTATTTAAAAGACTGAATCCTTTAAAAAAAAATGGACAGTGTATTAACAATACATTAAAAGAGATTGTGTTTTTACTGTAACTCACTTGATATAACATTATTTATTCAAATTGTGTTTTTTCTAAGAGATGGTGTTTTTATTATGCACCACTTCATATAATACTATTTATTTTATTAGTGATTTTTTTTAATCTATGTTTTTTTTAAAAAAAACATTGCCTTGAATTGTTTTGAGTCAAATTATATTTTTATTCCGTGTTTGAGTTGTCTTTAAACTCGCTAAGTCAATCATGTTATATTGCATCAATTCCTAAATTGTTTAATTTTTTAGCAAGAAAAAATATTAGTAATACTTGAACATTTTTTTTATATTTAGTTTTTTTTTATCCAACCCATAATATAGCGTAGACCAATAATATAGTAAAAACTAAAATTACTGCCAATCAAAAGCTACAAACTTATGATTTAAATTTTTTTTTTTGTAACATTTTTCATAAAATGAAGGAAGTGGTTTATCCCAAACCACCTATGTGGTGTGAGTAATCTAATTTACATAAAAAAACAGAGCATGTCACCCTTCTCTCTCTTTTTTTTTATTTTTTTAATTAAAATGTAAAAGGACTAGATAATCATCTATCATCAAAGAAAATTTTCAATACATCCATAATTTTATTTCAATCTCTCAAATAAAAATGAGAATCAATATATATATATATATATATATATATATATATATATATATATTTACCTGCCAGAGAGCACGAGTACAGTCATTCTCAGCAAACTTGAATGTTAAAGTTAAGAAATTTATCCAGTAAACTCAGATTAATTCTAAAAACATTGTTTTGATTTTTTAAAATGAGCATTGGGTCTTTCACAACCAGTAATAGGCCCATTAAGGCTACATGGTGCCAGCATCATTAATATTTGGGCCGTAAAACAACTCTCTACTAATTTCTTGGCAAATAAATTCTTGATTTTTTTTTTGACATAGTAAAAGAAAATTGATAAAAAACAAACACATTACAAAAAAAAAAAAAAAACTAAAGAAATATCACAAGTTTGGGAGTCATTCTTAGTCATGACCATAGTTGTCAAACCTGTTCTCAAGGGGTATAGCGTGATGGTAAAGAGCTTGAGATCTGCACAACAGATCTCGAATTCGAGTTAGGACGTGTATCTCTTGTAAGAGTTTGGGACAGCCGGGGTTTTACTCGTTCACCTGAACCCACAAGTGCGCTTTCTAGGGGGTGGAGTTTCCTCGAATCCAAAAAAAAAAAGTTATCAAACCTGATTTGAGAGTTGATTTGATTAAAAGATCAGGTTCTGAGTTTCACGGATCAACCCGGAAAAATTAAAAAATATATTTAAAATTTTAATATTTTATATGAAAAAATTAAGAAAAAATCCATATGAATATAAGTTATATATATTGTAAATAATAAAATTTAAAAAAATATTTTAAAATATTTTTTTATTTTATATTAAAAAGATAATATGTTATCTTTTAAATTGAAATATTTAAATAATTTTTTTTATTTCATATTAAAAAAATATAATTTTTATTTTAATATACTAAAAAAAAAAAAACTCTTAACCCTCTCTACTCCACACAAAAGTAAAACATAGGATTAAATAATATTCTCTCACTTGTTTTGTTTTGATTTGTTTTGTCTTGTCTGTACTTTAACTTTTGTACCAGAAGCAACGGAAGGAACCAATCCAAACTGTATGTGTGCTCAGAGTTGAGTTACAACACTTTATTTATTTATGTTAGAAAGATAAGATAGAGAGACTCAGAAGAAGAAGCAGCAGCAGCGGCAGATGATGGCATTAGCGGCAGCAGCAGGAGGAGGTGGAGGAAATAGGATTGCCAGTAGCAGCATAATCACCCGAAACAACAGAGCTGCTTCTTCTATTCCTACGATCACTTTGCCATTAATCTCAAAACTTCGAAACAACAACAAACATACTAATAACTCACTCCACCATCCCTTCCAATACAAACTTCCAACTACGTCTAATTGTGTCGCAAAGATCAGTAGTACTGTCTCAGCTGCTCCAGTCCAGCGAACCATCAATCCCACCACCTCCACCACTCGTAAGTTCTTGTCTCAGACTTCAAAGAATTCTCTCATGATTTTATCTTTACTGCTTAATTAATTACCTCACCCCTAGACCAAGAAGAATAACGCAAAAAAGGAACATGGGTCATTTTGCTTCTCCAGGAATACGAAGGTTTATGTATCTTGTTTATAAATTTTCATCTTTCTTACAATTGTTAGGATTGCAGTACCCAAAGGAGATGGGTGGAAGGCTATTCCTTTCTTTCTTGCCGTAGATGTTACAGAATTGAATGGACTGAAATCATAGGGCTCCATTTTTTTTTTCTTCTAATGTCCCAGTATGGATGATGGTAGAGTATAGGAGTTTATTTTTGCAAAAAATATTGATAAACTTAAAATGGTGGAGTAAATATTAAATTGAAAGGAAATTGAGGATTCTTTTCTCTTTAATTTGTGTTGTTATAGCATGGTCGGAATTTGCCAGCAAAATATCTGGTGAATGGGATGGCTTTGGAGCAGACTTCACAACTGAAGGAAAGCCAATTGAACTACCTGAATCCGTGGTGCCTGAAGCTTACAGGGAATGGGAGGTTAAGGTTTTCGATTGGCAGACTCAATGTCCCACCCTTGCTCAGCCACAGGACTTTCTTATGACTTATAAAACCATCAAACTACTTCCCACTGTAGGATGTGAAGCTGATGCTGCAACTCGGTATAGCATTGATGAAAGGGTTGTTGGAGTAGAGAATAATGTTTCTGCCTTTGCATATCAATCAGGTGGGTCGTATGTGGCTGTCTGGCCAATTGTGGATAATGGCCAATGTAAGCAATTGGAATTGGAGCATTGCTTGATCAATCCTCAAGATAAGGAGTCTCGTATGAGAATAGTTCAGGTTGTTCATGTAGCGAATACAGCGATTGAATTACAAAGTATCAGAGTTTTTTGCGAGCAGTGGTATGGGCCATTTAGAAATGGTGACCAACTAGGTGGATGTGCTATCCGGGATTCAGCATTCGCATCTACCGCTTCCTTGAGGGCTTCTGAAGTTGTTGGTGTTTGGCAAGGTCCCAGCGCTGTTGCCACTTTTGATTCATCTCAAAATGTGAGTTCACAACGTTCCCTCCTTTATCTTAATTTCATCCAGGATCAATGAAATTCATCTTGACTTATCCTGTCTAGTGGTTACTTGGAATCTGTTCTGTAACTCCTTGTTCATAATTTCTGTGAATTCAAAGTTTTATTAGATATGTGAAAGAAGAAATATGTTATATATCATTCCCCAAAGACGAGGTTTCTCTATATCTGATATATAAACTGTTCCATCTACAAGGATTGGATTAATTCTTTCAGAAACTTTTTTTTCCCTTCATTTTTTCTTTCTAGTACTGATGTAGAATTCTTCCCCGCACAAGTCCTTGTGCTCATGCACTGAAAGAGAGTGATAGATAATGTTCTGCTGAATCCGAAGTTTTAGATATGTGTTGGCTGGTAGAATTATGCTAGTTTTATCACTCAAAACTTGGTCGAACTTGTTAACAAATCCCGCTCCATGCCCTGAATACTAAACACAGTCAACTAATTTTTTTAATTAATCCAGGTCTTGCTTCAAGAACTATCGGATGACATTGTGCAGAAGTCAGTGAGAGATGAACGTGATATTATTTTGCTTCCCAGGCAATTGTGGTGTTCACTAAAGGGAAACAAAGATGGTGAAACTTGCTGTGAGGTAGGATGGCTGTTTGATCGTGGATCCGCTGTTACATCAAGATGCATCTTCTCAAGCGATGTGAAGTTGAAGGCAAGTTGCTATAGACTGATTGTTACTATTATTTGACTCCTCTTTAGTCAGAGATTCACACGTTTTTTCTTCAGTTTAACATCTAGCAATCATTGATTTGAAATCACTCGAGTTAGGTGGTCAGTGCATCCGATGATGATGGGACCTTTTTCTTTCTGGGCCTGTCTGAAGGTTCATGAAATCTCATGACTCAGTGACCTATTTGAGGGCAAAAGAACTCTTGCATCCTTTTATGTCAAGCTGAGAGATCGATTTAACTAATAGTCTTTCTGGCAACAAGAATTCTGCTTATGCGCATTCATCATTGTTTTCTTCTTTTTTTGTCAAATAAATATATCTGAAACCGCGGCAGATGGATTTATGATCATTCGTTAATATGCTTATAGAGGTTTGTGTTTTTCTTAACATCAGCCTTTGTTACATTTGCAGGAAATTTTGATCGCACAGGAAACTGCAATCTCAGAGGATGTCTAGCCTGAGACTACCATTCAAACCAGCTCAATTTACTAGTAATACATAGAAAAGAATGTTGATATTTAGCGTGTACGCTGTTTTCAAGCCAAAAATAATCAGAGAGATGGGGTTTTTGTAGTGGAGGTATGTTATATTGTTTTTTGCCAACAAGGAGATGAATTATAGCATGAGGCAGCAGTACATGCTGCTGTGTTCATTCTCTCCAAATTCCTTGTAGCACAAATACAAATTACAACATGTAATATTGGGAATTTTTCTTTTTTGATCAGCTTTGGCAATTACTCACAATTACAAGGACCAGGTTTCTGGTTTTCAATTCATCATGCAAGACTCCTATGATTGACACGGATAGGGTTAGCCCCCATCATTAGCATACGGTGAAGTTTTTCAACCCGGGGTTCCATGCACTGCCTGGAGTACAAAAATGAACCTTAAAGATCCTTGTTCTTCAAAAATCAACCAACAGAAAGCCTAAATAAGAGCACAACAAATTAACTCATCAACTTGAACAGCTATAATAACACTTCACGCTGAAGTTTACAAAGCTTACAATCATTTTCCTCAGTCATACAGCAATATAAATGCACGTGGATAAATGCTCAAGCACATGAACTTCCAAAATCTAAATCTTCTGTTTCTTGGAAGGAATTATAATCATTTCCCAAACTTCTGTCACCAGTCATCCGCATCTTCCAGCTCTGCTGTGCAGCCTGCCAATGTGGATCTGATTCAAAATACATGACTACAGTAGATAATCATACAACACTGCACAATCGTATCCAAACGTACCCCCATAAAATGTCTTAAAAGTATTTTAGTTTTAGTGCCGTATTCTTCTAAGACTGCACAATAATTAATCTAAAAATAAATTTACAATCATTTGATTTTCCATTTGGAAGCATGTTCTAAATCTTCACTGGTCATAACAGAATACTATGATTAGAAAGTCTTAAACCATTTTGTCAAGAACATGAGTACCCGAAACATTGATTTGATAATTGCTGATTAAATGTTTCTTTCCTTCAAACATCTATTATCAATAATTATGAAATGCGCATTGGAAATTCCCAGTAAAGAGACAGTTCCAGCAACAAGTAAAATATAACGAAATGGAAAATGGGAATCATCCAAAACAAAAGGCTGAAACATACTGTACATCATATATTCCCAAGCTATAGGGCCCCTGGTGCATCTCTCATGCTCATATTCAGACTGTTTCTCATAGTTCGTCTACCAATTCCTGCATTGCCTTTTTGCATCATGGCAACAAATTCACCATAGTCAATTCTTCCATCCTGAAACAACACATACACGACCAAATCAGACAAGTCTGGAAACAAGCAAATAGTTGGGGGAATTGAAAACTCAAATGACTCTATCTGTTTGCATATAGCAGCAGCTGACTTACATTATCTTGATCAACTTCTTTAATTATGTCTTCAAGTAAAACATCAGTCATGTTGTGTTCAGCACAAGCTTGCTGAAGCTCATCGACCGTGATATAACCGCTTCCATCCTTGTCAAAATATTGGAATGCTGCAACAAGATGTTCCTCGCGCTCTAATTTGTTAAGATGAACTGTAGCAGCTACAAATTCTCCATAGTCGATTGTTCCACTGTTGTCCACATCAGCCTGAAATTGAAAAAAAAAAAAAACTAATCAGCTGATTAGAAGATAACAGTAAGATTTAATATCATAAAGAAAAGCATGCACATATCACGAGGAAAAAACAACCGTGTGAAAATGGAGAAAAGGAGATGTGACGGGGAAAAAGCAATGCAATGGAGAAGTACAAAAACAACCAGACATGCAGATATCATGCTTTGACACAAAAATCATACCGCATCCATGAGATCACGTATCTCTACATCCTTCAAGGTAGAGCCATATCTTCGCAAACCAGCTTTGAGTTCATCAAATGTGATTGCACCACTGTTATCAGTATCCATAGCCTCGAACATTTCTTTCAAACCAGCAATTTCCTCCTCAGAAAGGCTTTCAGCTATTACCTGATAACATGAAACATGCAAATAGAAGTCATCAGAATGTATACAGTATAAAGAGTCAAATCTAAAACACGACAAGTGGTTAAGATCAAGCATCTGGCCTCAGAAGTAGCAAATAAAGTTCCCAAGTCAAGTAAGTATGCTTTCCGGCTAAAATGATAGACTGCACATAAGTCCAAGAGAGCAAGTGGGAAACAAACAAAAACTACATGAGGACAAGTGACACAGATGCATAATTAATGCCACCATCCATATTTTCCAAGGGATTGAGTATCTTCATGAAGTGAGTCAACTGGAATCTAGAATGCTCAAAGAATCAAATGCATATGAACATGCACATGCACTTACCCGTAAAGCCATCTTCTTTAATTTATTCATTGCAGAGAACTGCTTGAGACGAGAAAGTACAGCTGGATCCAGTGCTCTATCAGGAGCAACTCCATTATCATTTATCCAAGGATGACCTGGTAAAGCAAACAGATGTCAGTTTGATCTAGAGTCTGGCTGAAAATCAAATAATTAACAAAGACAGCAAACTATGCAGATAAGGAATTCCCACACAATAGCAGAGTGATTTTGGATCCAAGTCCAAAAGTTGCAGACTCTGCAAAATTATGTTTGATAGTAAACCTTCTTGAGAGCGGTGAGTTCTAGAACAGCAGTGAATTGAAGATCGCAATGCACAAACTAATGTGGTAATTCAAGGGCAACATGATGTTTGACATTCAGGCACTAATTGCAACCTAAAGTGATTGACCTAAGAGGAGCCCAAAAGGAAAGTCACAATTTTTATTAGCACTGCAAACACAGCAAGGGCTACGTAGACTACACATCCTTCAATAGTCATTCTGCTATCTGGCATTTGGGTTGCAGCAACAGTAAACACAGATAACAAATCCAAATTGGATAGAGCAGCCTGCCTACTTATCGATCAACTCAAGAAATTATTGAAAGGTCAGACATACATAGAACTTCATGAGCAGTCAAGCGTTCTGAAGGTTGAGAGCAAAGCATCTTCCGGATGAGATCTTTGGCACTGTCTGATATTACGGGCCATGGGTCTGAGTCAAAGTCGATATATCCCTTCAACACAGCATCAAATATTCCTTGTTGTGTTTCTGAAATCCAAACAGATAAATTTTCAGTAAATTGCACAGAGAACAAGAAACTTAGCTTTTATAGAAGTATCCCGAACAATACCTACCTGCCCAAAATGGCGGCACTCCACTTAGCAATATATACAATATGACCCCAGCTGTCCACACATCTGCTTCTGGCCCATATTGCTTGAGGAGTACCTCTGGAGCAACATAATATGGGCTTCCAACAACATCAGTGAAAACTTGACCTGTAGAACAAACCACATATAAGCATCAATACTCAAGATTACATTGTTTTACCATGTACCAAAAGTTTTCAAGAATGCTACACATTACTATATCTCAATAATTCGATTTGATGTAATTAGAGAAGCAAAGTGCGAATAAATTTGCTATACTTGTCAAGTAATTATAGGAATGCGTAGCAAAAAATTTAATTACTCAAATTCATAAAACAAAAGCATAAGAAAAGGTACAGAATTTAACATGTGGAGAGTTATTAATCAGTAAAACATGCAATCGAAATGGTAAAATCGTTTCATATAAATATTTAAATGAAGTAACACATCTTGATATCTTTTTATATAAACATCTTTAGTATCTCGATATGCTTATAGTTCAACAAAATGCAAATGATGCGTTGTATACCTGGTTTGAAGAACACAGAGAGTCCAAAATCGATAGCTTTGAGTGTGAAATCATCATCCTTATTCACCAACAAGAAGTTCTCTGGCTTTAAATCCCTATGCATAACCCCTAGCGAGTGGCAAGCCTCCACAACCCCTACAATAATCTTAGTCAACTCAGCTGCCTTCCTCTCAGTGTAATGCCCCCTTTGGATGATCCTATCAAACAGCTCTCCTCCAGAGCAAAGCTCCATTACAATATGAACATACAATTGATCCTCGTATGCACCCTTAATGGTCACAATATTCTTGTGACCTGCCAAATGGTGCATTATCTGAATCTCTCTCCGAACATCCTCGACATCCTCCTTGGAAATCAACTTCCTTTTGGATATTGACTTGCAAGCATACTCAATCCCCGTGGAAATATCAGTGCATAAATAAGTAGTGCCAAATTGTCCCTGTCCTAATTTACGGCCTAAAGTGTAAAGATCACGAATGTTTGCAGTTTTATGGCCTAAAACATAATAAGCCTGGTTATCAACACCGCGCCTCATTATCGTATCTTTCTTGGTGGGGCTAATGAGAGGTAAGTTGCTGTCCTTCTTCAGGTTGAGTTCTTGGGGGGTTAGACTAGAAATGGAATACTCGGAATTGGAGTGATCAGAGGAGGCGTTGCGCTTCGAATTGGAGGCAGTGGTGGTGGATTGCTCGTCGGGCTGATTGTAGCCCTGATAAAGTTTTCCTTTGAAAGATCCACGGCATGTATTGCCCATGGAACAACCACAATTCCTTTGAATCACTTCACCCTGTCCTCATCTAATGAAGTCTCATCAATTACACTGCAAGGACGAATTTTACATCACAATTAATAAATAAAATCCAAATTTAGAAACTTGACACATCCAAACACTGCATAGTAATACTATTGTGCATAGAATCCACACATGTATTTCCATGTGCGTATACAGGCAGACGAACCTTTTTCCAAGATTAGAAAGTATCTAACATCAGATCATGCCTGCTGTTCAGTTTGTTTCATCAGAAAAGGAATACCGTCTTCCTTTTTCGAAGAAGGGAGCAAAAAAAACTAAACAAAATGAAAGATTTTTCTTCAAAATACATCAAAAAGATGATGATGAAAGTACCAGTCAAACCCCCACAAGAACAAATCTTTACAACACAAGACCATCGCAAATTACGAAAGCAGAAAAACCCACCAAGGAAACAAGAAACTATTTAAAGAAAGTGACAGGATTCAAACATAAGAAAGACATGATCACTTAAGTACTTACCTATATTATGTCTTCAATTATACAGGGGAAGAAAAGATGGATCTGGGTGGTATGTAGAAAAGAAAGGAAGAAATGAGGAGAACCCAATGGTATAAAACTTAAAAGAACAGGAGAGCTGTTTGTTTATTAACGTGATGTTATAAATGTTAAATGGGGTTTCTTGTTGCTGCTGGGAAACATCGGATTGGAGAGTGCTGACCAGCTAACTTCTTTTCTTCTCTTTTTTTTTTCTTTTCTTCTCTTTTTTTTTTAATATTTTTTTGGTGGAAGAAAGGGTACGCGGCTTTACATTTTTGGTTTTCTTTTGTTTTTACCATTCAATCAAGTCATTGCTACAGAACAGTTTTCTTTAATTTCCTCTATTTTTTTTTGTTTTTTTTTTTCAAGGATAATAATTCTACCCTCATCCCCCCTCTAATCTCTGCCTATTATTACACAATTTCCTTCCAGGAAAAGCTAACCAACCAAAAAGTTCATTGACCTCAGCATTACAATCCCATGGTGGGTTATGCTTGGAGAGTAAAAGTCTCGCTGGCTCCCCGAATATACTTGATTGGTGCGTCATTCTCACGTGCTGTTGAGATAGTGGATCTTCTCTGACAACATGGAATTTTCTGTTTTCTTTTTAAAGATTGGTCTGGTCAAAATGTTGCAGCTACATTGAGGAAAGATAAACTTAGCCTTGCAAGTTCTAAATTTAGACACTCATTTCTCTCTTAGCGTTAACTTTTAGGCAACCATTTATGGTAATCTTCAGGGTTTCTTTATTGACTGTATCATTTTTATTTTTGAGCAATTTACCTGCCTATTATCCACAAAAGATAGGATAAGACTAGCTAATTGTATATCATTTCTTTCGACTTTGGATTCTGGGTGAGCGTGGAGCGGTCAGAACTTGGAACTTTAAATAAAAGATTTACACAAAGTTATCAACGTGATGATTGTATCTACTAGTAGTTAGTACTCGTATTTAGGATTTGGACACCCATCACTTGAAGCCATCATTTTGTCAAAGTAAAAGGGATTATTATTCCAAAATTTCTCATCTTTTCTTCTCTAGCTTGGCATGGTCAGTGTGAACGAGTGACTGGCCAGCCATTTGAAAATTATTAAGCAGAAAAGTTGAATTCCAACTGCTTTGAGGGATGGTCAACTGGGGAGGAGGTGATGGTAAATGGGAAATTGGCACATTGCATCCTAGTTGGCCAAGTTGAGCACGTCAATCAAACAATCCTGGCTAACCAGGTAAGGCCCATCTGGTGCAAGCATCATTTTTCTGACATCATCATCCATCTACCAACGTCTTCCAGACAATACGACAGTCACCTCTCAGCTGGATTTAGATCGAGGCATGCACGACCTTATCTTTCTTCTTTTTCTCTCAAGTTCTTAAGCCTGCCATTATATTGCAAGACTGCATTCAAAATATTGTTGTCTAATTATATTTTTGCAAAAATTTTGAATTTTTTTCTGTTTTAAATAAAAAATATTATTTTTATGTATTTTAAACAAAAAAAATATACTTATAAAAATATCTAATAAGTTCCCAAATAAATACTAAAAATAGAAAAAGTTGTGGTGGTTAATGGCTGCAAGCATATCCGATAAATAAAAGGATATTTCAGGGAGATCCCATAAGGGCTAAGGCCATAACTATGTTTAATAAATGAAAGCTACAGTGTCGACAAAAGAAAAGGATTTACTTTGCAAAGAAAGCAATTATAAAATATGGACTGTGGCTGCTCTGCATATAAAATATGTTGTTCACCAATCAAATCTTTGCATTGACATGAAAAAAAATGCAAAACAACAAGAAAGACAAACTACTGTCCTGCTCCATTTATGCATTGAGATCAACCAGGTCAAAATCAGAGCATTGTTATTTCTGAAACGAAATTCGCCTTTAAGCATTTATGCTATATAATGAAGGAAAGCATATATCTGTGCACATCTCCAGTGATTAATGGTAACATTTTTAAGTACCTAAACAGATGATTTATGTAAATAAACTGAAAAGATTCCCACCCCCACTGATTGTAATTCTGGGAGGGTTGAGAATTACAGCCCAGTTTTACCAGCTATCCGCCACAAGGAAAAGAATCAATCAAAGAATGGACAAAACTGTGACATTATGACATCTAAGCTGGGTCCAGGAGGAAATCCATGCCTAATTCAGAAAGATATTTAAATGCCACAAGTTTCCACAGGAGATGATGTATCTTTCATACATGGAGACTTCCCCGACTTTTAAGCTAACAGATCGGTGGCTTCCTGATGTCTGCCAAGCCCTCCAGTGGTAGGCCTGAAGTATTTTCAAGCATGTCAAGTAGAATGAACAACAGGAAAAATGTATGTTTGACAAAGGAAAAAATTCATTCAAGAATACAAATCAACAAGCAGCCATATCTCAAAATTCTGAGCATGTGCTATTGCATATTGTAGCAGGATAATTGCAGAAAGCAAAATTCTTTATTACGTTGTTAGCTGCATTCGGAAAAATCATATAAGTTTATCTTCATGGAGCCTATGTGAAAACCTTTTTACAGTGAACTTAACATACAAAGGGTATCTTCCATTATGAGTTTTCAAGAACTGTTTGGATGATGCCTTCTTTCCCATTGTCAGGATGTGACTGATGGAAAAATATTTATGAAACCCGCAATCCATATCATAAGAACTTCTTGAGGGTGCTAAAGAAGAAGGGCTAAGAGCAAAAAAGAAAACTCCCTTTTGAACTCAAACTCCATGGCAAAAAGTTTCAAATATTTTTGTCCAACGAATATATGATTTACACATGAATCTTGGCAGTGCCAATTCAGGTCTTGCAAACTAATAGCCTAAGCATATTCTGTGATTCTGCAGTTCCTTACCATTCATCAGGGATCCAACATTGACAGAAAAAGCAAAATTACATTTCTGATATTATGAATTTGTGATATAGCATGAAAAATGAGATGCACTTACAGTCCACTTGATACTTTGATGGTGTCATAGAAGAACCACTGCAAAGTAACAACAGGCCCCACGATTGCGATCCGAATAGGAAGACTTCGAGTGAAAAGGTTAGCTAGTCCAATATTTTTCACAGCCTGAGAGATGTATCAAATGCAATCAATCTCCTACATTGCATAGCTGACAGAAATCACAAGTGTTGATAGAAGCCATACCTGAAGCACATTCTCAGCCTTTTTATTGTAAAGAGAGGTAACAACATTGTCAGCTGGATTAGAAATCACAGTACCAACAGCTCCAGCTACATAGCCAGCCAAACACGTCACACCAAGCTGTTGACTTCTGGAGCAGTCTTCTTTTCTCCGTTGAATAATGTTGCGATATATTAGGTCAACTGACTGCTCAAATGTTGTAAACATTACCATTGAGACTGCCAATCACAATAATAACCAGACAAACGTTAAAAAGCTTTTTGAACATAGATAAGGAAACACAAGAATACAAGCTCAAGTAACTTCATCAAGGCAATAATTCCTGTCAACAAATAGTAAGTTGCTCCAAAAACACATCCCACTGATTGGCAGTACCTGCATTGTCTCCTGAAATCTCTGAAGTACCAAAACAATAAGGTTTCTATCATGCAATGGAAAGCACTAACGCTTCTAGATAAGTTAATGAGTATCATTTTCTTATTTGATTGTTTAACTGGCTCTAGTACTGGTCTTTGTTTGGGTTTTCTTAATCTTAAGTACAGGACTTCATCTTTTCCCGTTTATTTACCCATGTCTAGTAAGCAGCAGGATTGATAAAGATTTTCATATGTTGCTCCTTTATCCATCACTTTAATTAAAAGTAAATACTGTATTGCTGTCACTTCAATTCAAAAGTGACCCTAAACCTCCGATCTATCTTATCTTCATGATCCCAAATCAAAGTGTGTCACTCGTTTCCTACCACTTGTAATGGAAAGTAGACAGCATAGATGTGAAACAAGGTTAATACAAGACGAACAAATAATTATTACAAGTAGCAGATGCTATAATGTCATTTGCTGAAATTATATTTTAGCTAAATTCAAACATTCTCTTAAGCTGGCTAGTGCTTTAGTAGTCACTCAATCAAATCAATCAATAAGCATGGCTTCACAACTATAGAAGTCATAAAATTATAATAGCTTGACATTTTTTTACAAGTATGCAGAGAAACTGTGATATTACATACATGGAAGGTTGCGGCCCCAAAGTGGGACAAGTCCTCGGTAAAAACTGCAAAAATAATATGAAAGTAAACATAATGGGAGAAGAATAAAAGGAAAGACCATCAAGTTCTCTGGTAATTTACCCAGTGAGACCTTCAGCTTTATAGAGTTTTGGAAACCCATCAGCCAAGCCATTGGCAAATGTAGGCTGTGTTTGGACACGAACTTTTACAGCTTCAAATGGACAAAGAGCCACGTCGGCAAATACTTGAGCAGATGCACTGCTGAGAAAGAATACGAAATTCCTGTTTTGATCCATCAAGACATCTGAGTAAAGCCTCTTAAAGTATTCGTAAAGGCCAAATTTGCAGCCACCTTGAACACCATATCCAAAGAGCTTGCCAGACCAGCCTCTCCAAAGGGAAGAAGGGCCTTGTTCTTTCAAGAGGGTAGAGAACCCTGACAAAATACTGTTATACTTGATTGGATTCGCCTATAGTAGAGAAAGCATATATTATAAGAGTGGTCTCAAAACTTTTAAGTAGCAGAGAAAGTGGAAACATGGAAAAAGAAGAAAAGTGCTGGAGAAGAGATAACTGGATTGCTTCCAGTTGCCAAAGAAGTGAATGACAGACTATTGTAATTTGGAAATATTTGCTTAAAAGGTCATTTTGATGGTTGAAAATTTGAAATGCAATGTCTACTAGCAGGTTAAGCAGGATTTAGTTTCATTAAGCAATGTATTGCTTCTGTAATCTGTCATCTAATCTACTTCAAGTAAATTATATGAGAGATAAATAAGAAAAACTATGAAGCTCAAAACCAAAAAGCTAATGGCCTTGACATTGAACGAACCTACTCTGCCCATGATAAAGTCTATAAAAGTAAAACTCTTCCCCTTCTCTTAATAGCTCTGTCCTTATCAACCAAATTGCTCTCCTCTCTCTCATTTGTAAATTTAATTCAACACACATGGGATATGGCAATTCAAGTTTCAAAGGTTAAGGGATAACGACAGAAAAAACCACGCTTGGAAGTTGAAACGCGCCGCGTCAATGGAGAAAGAAGAGTGATTACGAGACCACTGGTGCATGCCATGGAAGAAAAAGCTCCACTCTCGGAATGAAAGTCAGACCAGTTACCAATTAATAATTATTGCTTCTTTAACTAAATAAATAAATAAACAAATGTTTCAAAATTGAATAAAGGCACATGACCAGAACTGAAGAGATTTTGAGAATCCTATGTTAAACAAGGGCAAAATAACAACACATAACGTTCAGCAGTCATAGAAAGGACAAAATCAAAAATAAATAAACAGTGGCAATAATTAAGAAATGAAACACAAGTGATTAGGCATAAATGACTAGCATACCCAAGGCCCATCATAAATCCTTGAGAACATGATGAGAAAGAGTTTCTCAGGTGCTAGTTGAAAGATCCTAATAATAATTAGCAATAATTAGCCTGATTGATTTCAGTTAAGATAAACCCACCAAAACCCTCTTATAGTCATACTGTTAAAACTTCAACACCCCATCATGCAGTTCAGTCACTAAAACACAAAAAACTACCCAAAAAAAAGAAAGAACAGAAAAGGCTAAAAATGTGTTGATGATCAAGGCAAGTCACCAAAAAGAGAAAAAGGAAAACATGCACAAAAAAGTACCTGCATATTGACTTTTAAAACATCAAGAGGAGTGATAGCAAGGTGAGTGGTACCGGCGCTGAGCATGCCTCCAACGGCACAAAGCCCATAGTAGGCAGGTGAGAACTCCTTCACAAGACTACTCCCACCTTGTCGAGCCCCTCTCATCTCCTCCATTCCTCTCTTTGATCAACTTGCCTTTTTATTCTCTTTATTTATTTATTGATGAGAAGGCACATTTGTCTTCAAGTTCAAAACTTCTAACCAAAAAGCAAAGACCCTTTTATAGGCCTCGTGAGTTGAAACCAGATGTCCCGTGAACTATATAAAATCATGCACGAAACTTTTGAGTTGAAAGGTTTGATTCGAAGAAAATGAAGGCAACAAGAAAAGAGCTGACTTGTTCTCTCGCGTTCCTTGCTGCCAATTCGTGCACGTATGCAGTTCCAAACATAAGGCTCACAACAAAACACTTTTCTGCTGCCACCAAGACCAAACTAAAGTAGAGAAAGCCAAGAATCTTGGAGCTTTTAAGAAAGGGCAGACTAGATAGAAATCAGCTCCAAATGGGCCCAGAAGAAGCCTGTCCAAATATAAAACCCGGGAGAGGTCACAGAAGCTCTAACCAAAAAAGGCTTTTGGTGTATTACCATGCAAACCTGCTTCACCAAGCTTAGAATCTGAAATTAGGCCATCAAAATAAAAGAGCTTTTGAATTTCTAATTTCGATATGGATGGGCTTTCCTTCAAGGACGAATCCAGCATCACTGATACGGAGGATCAATTTATTTATTTTTCCTGTAAGAAAGTCGATGGAAATACTTGAAAATGTCAAAGATGCATCCTTTTTAGTGACATTTTATATTTGAACAATTAGACTAAAATTGTTTTGAAAAAAATCAGACTAGATCGGTCATCTCTTACGATGGAGAGCTAATTTTTATATTAGAGGGTTAAAATTGTCAAGAAAAATTATTCTTTCATGGAAAAACAATTATTTTTGTTCATTTTTAAGGATTAAATTAAGAGTTTTGAAACAAAAAGTACCAAAGATATTATACTAGGAAGGGGGAGGGAATAGCCAGGGCTACCCCTTCAATCGTCCCTGCTTGCCTGTACTTGGATTGATGAGGAGAATTTAAGATTTAGAGTTTATAATTTTAGCGTTTAATTGGGTTTATGATAATATAATACGATTGATCATAATCCAAACTTCTGATTATTCTCACAAACTTCTGATATAAATGTTGTAAAAAGAGTGCAGGAGTGTTTGTACGTAAAGGTTGAAGATCGAAGAACAATTTATAAGCTTAGAGACCGAAATCCTCTGCTCGAGAACTCGTAAACGTACGCTTACATAACTTTATGAGTCATGTCGACAGTTTACGCGAGGACGACGATAGAATGGATCACCCATTACAACACCTATCACCAGCTGGGGCTTCATTAATTGATGGGCCGTGAGAGTGACATCACGAGAGCCGTCTATTGAGTATGGATGTGTTCTAACACTGCTCTATGAGCTCCGTTTTGTCGGCAGGACTCGATATTGTACAATTAACGATGAGCATGAACCCTAAATAAAGAGGGTAGGTAAAAGTGGTTTGAAATGATGCCCTAGTTCCCCCGCTCGACTACATCCGGCTAGTTAGATATTGGCGAGAAATGAGAATATACAGGGCTCTAAAGGCTAAATCTTTTCCTGTGATCGGGCTAGGATATATCCCTTTTCCAACACACATGCATATATATACCTTGGACACATCTGGTTCGGCTGCCGTGATGAAGAACCTGTTTGTTTTTTTCTTTTAAAAGTATACTAATTAACGGATTGCATGAGGCATGAGCATGTTAATTTGAACAGTTATCATTCAAGATCTAATAATTTCCAATAATTGAAAAAATAACGTATTTTAATTCCTCCTCCTCCTCCTCCTCCTCCATTGTCATATGCTTACGTATATGTAGCTCTTCATGATTCTATCAAGTTGCTGTCTCCCTCCAGTTTTCGTCTACTAATTTTGACTTGAATCTTGATGTATCTGAATCATCATCATGACCAGTGTTCATAAGGACAACTAACTATGATTATCAAATAAAGAAAAGAATTGACAGCCAAGTGGACAGCTAGATTCTTTTCACTTGCTTGCCTTTTTCTAGCCTGAAATGAGTGATATCCTGCCTTCGCCGCATGATACCATACTTTCCCTTTTATATTCCATATCATATTAATTTTTTTAAAAACAAATTGGAGCTTTAATTAATTATTAGTGTTTTGATAATTGTTACTTTTAAAAATATTTTTATTATTTAAAAATAAATTAAAATAATATTTAAAAAATATATATAGCTCAACGACAAAAACAAACAAATAATATTTGTAAATGGGATGACTCACCTACCTTTGAGCATTAGATTCTCCTAATTTCTATTTTTTTTATTTTTTTTCATTGCTAATTAACTGCCTTTTAAAACACATAGGCAATCTACGGCTACTCCGGGATTGCAGCTGTCATTTAGGTGACACCTATAGGAGTCTAGCTCTAGGGTTTCGGAAAACCAAGAAATCAACCCACGTGGACAGCAATACGAGGATAATGGACAGTACTGCATATACCCACTGTCTTTAGGGTATTTTAGAATTCTAAAATAGTCCAGTAAAAGTTTTGGAAAATTAATCCATGTCAAAAAATTAAATATAATTGTTATTTTTCAAAACAATGGAACATAATTACTATTAGGAATAACAGTTAAACATAATTGTTATTGAAAATAATAGTTAATCCAAAAATCATGTCCCTTTTAATTCAAATAGTATATATAAAAAATCAACTCGAATTTTATAAAATTTCAATGACATGAATAAGGTTCAAGATTCAATGATTAAAAAGAAAATAGTGGTTACCGAAGATAAATCAAAACTCTGTTTTTAACACATCTAATATCGTTAGAAAGA
This sequence comes from Populus simonii, assembly GCA_007827005.2. Lineage (NCBI taxonomy): Eukaryota > Viridiplantae > Streptophyta > Magnoliopsida > Malpighiales > Salicaceae > Populus > Populus simonii. The sequence goes on along the minus strand of CM017467.2, from coordinate 19,584,487 downwards.
TTTTAACAAGACTATTCTAACCATGTATTTAAAGACAATCAAACAAGGTCATAATTTGCCAGGGTTTTTTTTAGGTTAATTGTGATATTTTTTTGATGTTCTTTCAAGGTGGAGTTATAATCGTTTCGTTGAGATCTTTCTTACTATATCAGGTATGTCAAAAGTAGAGTCTCGATGTGTCAAAGTGATTCTTTCAAATATCAGTTATGTATAAAAATTATATTCTAAAATATATTTGTATTCAAACTCGTAATTTGACAAGGATTTTTATTATACAGTAAGACGTCTTTTGATAACGTTATTTTTTATATATCTAAACAAAATTGAGTGTGCATGCATGTTTTGAAACTTAAACATGCCAAAGATTTTTTTAGCATGTATAAAAAATATTTTAAAAAATAATACATTTATGGGTTATGTTGTTGGGAACAACAAACTTCATGGATTGTATTGTTTCCAATAACACAATTCAATTCAATCTAGAATTTTATAAAGTTTCAATAATTAAAAAAAAATGATGGTCACTGAGGATATATCGAAGCTCTGTTTTGACACATCAAATATTGTTATATAAGATCTTGACTAGACGATTCTAACTATATATTTAAAGACAATTAAACAAGGTCATAATTTACCAGGATTTTTTTGGGTTAATTACGATATTCTTTAGTATTCTTTCAAGGTATAGTTATAATCATTTCGTCGAGATCTTTTTTACTATATCAGATATGTCAGAAGTAGAGTCTCGATGTGTCCAGTGATTCTTTCAAATAGCAGTAATATATAAAAATTATACTCTAAAATATATTTATAATCAAACTATACTATTTTTAAAATATTTTTTAAGCTGATCTTTTAATAAAGTAAGATATTTTTTTATGTAAAAAAATCCTTGTCTTTAAGGAATTGTATTGTCCCTACACAAGGCCCCACATGCACTGATCAATTATAGGTTTCACTGTGATATAAAACGGTAATGGAGAACCAATGACTTGTACTGTGCAAGGAAGGAAGAGGTCGCCATCACTTTGCCATGGAGATTGATTGATTGATTGCTGAACAGTTAATTGCATCTCAGCCCACAAGCTTTGCTATCGCTCGGGGATATTTGTGATAATGTAAGTGTTTTTTTTATATATATTAAAATAATATTTTTTATTTTTAATATTAATATATTAAAACGATATATATATATATATATATATATATATATATATATATATATATATATATAATAATAATAATAATAATAATAAATTTTAATTTATTTAAAAATTCTAATCAAAACAGGAGCCAAACACCCCCTATAATTCAAGCGTAATTTTTTTATATTTATGTCACCAGCATGCCTGTTTCCGGACCAACAGAATTAAAAAGGTGGGTTTAGTTTTTTTTATTCATCATCAAAGAATATGTTTAGACTAATTTTAATATTAATTAAAATTAAGATTTTTTTATTCACATCCGAGTCGATTTTATTAAATAATAAGCTTAAGATTTGACATTAAAAAAATAAAATAAAAAAAAAAACTTATCTACCTACTTGACCTCTCTCAAGATTAGATTTTTTATATATTAATACTTAATATTAATCCAAGATTTTTATATACCAGAACACCAGATGCCACATGTCATAATACTAGCTGCTTAAAATTGTAATAAAAATTATTTTTTAAAGTGTTTTTTACTTGAAAATATATTAAGATATTTTTTTATTTTTTATAATTTATTTTTTATATCAGCATATCAAAATATCTAAAAATATATATAAAAAAATAAAACAAAAAAATTTCAAAATTTTAAAAAACATAAATGGACAGCGATGCGGAACTTGCCTGCCATAGAATTCATTAAACCTCACAATCAGGAGTGATGAGGCTGATTAAAGCCCCGTACCAAACCAAAATCAAAGCTCAATTTGATTACATGGGAGAAGTGAAAACCATAGTCCACTATACTTTAATCACACCATGATTAAGACATGAACTGGGGCCCAACAGGGGTGGTGGGTCCCAGGTGCAAATAATTGAGAAGCTTGTAGCGCAGCAACTGTCAGTGAAGCGAGGTGGTTCCCTCCCCGTTATCTCCAGCAGGAGTGGACCAATAATTAGTAAAAAGAAGTAAAATTCCTAGTCCGAATCTTGTGCTCTTCCGGCTGCTTTCGCTTCCTTTTATGGAACGTGACAGTGATGCCCATCCTTCTCTCCTCGACGGCGCAACCACAAAGAGTGACGAACAGAGGATACATACCCTGCATCTACTGTTGGTTTTTGGCTATAATTATTCTGTAGAAGCATCGAGTTTCTTTAAAAAAAAAAAAAAAACTAGAATCTGGATGGTATATGATGGGTTCGGTGTCTATACTCCTAACCAAACGACCCCGTATCTCTGTATAAGTCACCTAAACGACACAAGCTCAAAGTCATAATTATAGGTCTCGAAGTCCACCTCGACATCCAAGATCTAAATAGAACTTGCATCCATTTAGATTAGGGCGTGACACTTGACATGATGCTCCTCTTAAATGGGATATTAATTTAACTTGTCTGTTTTTCTATTTTAAAATTGTTTTTATAAAATATTAATTTTTTTTATTTTACTTCAAATTAATTTTTTGGTATTTTTTCAATATATTTCTAAACAAAAAAATATTTTAAAAAATATTATATAAATAGTTAAAAATTATATAAATGGTATTGAATCCTAAGTGAGTAATCGGCTCTTTAAAAGGAAACATCTTCTTTTGCTTTAAATTGTTTTTTAAAAATTAAAATTTTCAGCATCAACTCTGATTCATTACCTTTTTGTCTGTTTGGTAATACGAATCCTTAATATTTGCTAATATCACATGGTTAACAATCTGTGTCTTTGTTTGATTAGATTACTGGTTAGACACTAAGATATTGTTTGGTAATGTAACTGCGGGTAAGGTTTACTTGCAGCCATATATTTTAATGTTAGGTAAAAGAAACAAAACTGATTTTGCTTGGTAGAGTCTACTAATTTTTGCTGCCAAGCCGTAGGATTGGTCTCGTAGTTATTTTTAGGAACAATGTTGCAATGTTTAGTTTTTTTTTTTTTGAAAAACCAATGAAAAAAGTTTAGTTTTTTTTTCCTTGAAAAACCAGTGCAGTTAATCGTGAACAATATTTTTTTTTGTTTTCTTAAAAAAATTAGTTTAAGGTGAATTAAATTTACTCGTACTATAATGAAATTGTAAATTTTTTTAAAAAAATTGTGTTTTACTCGAAAAACTAGTATTTAATATTATTTAATAAGACTACATAAATTAGAAAGATATTGCATGATAACGTAACATTTGTGGAATTTAATCGCAATTCCAATAATAAAGATATCACAATCTTTATTATTTAATAACACTAAATAAATTAAAAAATTCAGTTTTTGTTGTTGCGCACTTAAAAAACCATGGAAAATATAGTCCTTGTTGGATAGATTTTGTATGTAATGACATTGCACATAGTTTAATGGAATAATAAAAAATATTTGATATCAATATTATTTATTTCATAATATAATAATAGTAGTTAAATCTACAATATTTAAATTAAAAATCATATATATATATATATATATATATATATATATATTATTTTATAACCTAAATTGTTCGTCAGTGGACACACCACTAGATTCCAACGTCTAGAGTCCAGACTTACGTGGATCTTGGATGGATCCCTTTTAGCCCCTTGTACTCTTCCCTCAAATGTGATATAAAGTTTCGAACTTTTCTATTTTTCTTTTCTTTTTGAAATCTATAGAATTGAGGCCCCTCCTTTTCTTGTGGTGATGCTAAGATGGGGTTGATAGCGAGAGTGATGTGTAGAAAAAGCCATCCGAGGAAGGTGGTTACGTGCAGGGTAAATATAGAGGCATAAGGGGCAGGTGTCGTACTTTAGAAGGCCTTTGCTTTGCTTCTCTTCTGCCAAAAATTCTCTCCTTTTTCACTTCTCCATCTGCCACCTAAGAAAGATCTCTCCTTCCTCTATTTGCATTCCATTGCCCTGAATTATAATACAAAATACAAAAAAAGAAGAGAGAAGAAATCATCACCAGGGACAACTTTTTTGTCGCAAGTCATTGCAGTTTGCAGAGAATTTGATGACCCTTTCTTCATCTGATAATACATGAAAGGACGCATCTAACGGTTCTGCTTCTTTTGCTTCATCACGTCGGTAATTTTAAAAAATAATCACTTGTTTTGTTTTCATGTTAGATTTGGACGTCTGGGCTTTCGTTGTTTTTTGTTTTCTAATAAAGTCTTTAGTTTGTTTTGTTCCGTTGTGTTCATCGGTTTGGTGGTTTGGTAGTGTTGATCCATTGGTTTGTTTCTCTGCCCAATAGAGATCCTCGTACCTTACAAGAGAATTCTACTATTGTAATTCTATCTAGTTTTGTTGAATTAGGAGAGCAATAAAGCTTTCCACCATGTGATCTCTGATTTGGAATCTTCTCTTTCAGGGTGCTTGGTTTGTCGGTTTTTTTTTCCAGAAGAAATCTTAGCTTAAGGGAAGATGAGTGGAGCTGTGCTTGTAGCTGTTGCTGCTGCTATCGGCAACTTATTGCAAGGATGGGATAATGCAACCATCGCAGGTAATTTCCCCTTTTGATCATCTATTTCCTAGTTTATCTGTCATGGCCTAAAATGGTTTAAGGTTTCTTCAGCTTTTAAAGGTAATTCTTTGCACAAGAAATGATCACTTTCAAGCTTTGAGTTGTTTTTGTGATCGACTTATAGTAACCGATATTTGCTTATCATTAATGGTTTATAATTGGATCTTGCTTGAATTGACCTTCTGAATTAGAGCCATGAATGTTTGGGCAGAGTGATTTAAGTCATTTTCTGTTTTCCTTTGCCGCTGCAGGGGCTGTTTTATACATAAAAAAGGAATTTCATTTGGAAAGTGAACCAGCTATAGAAGGACTAATCGTGGCTATGTCACTTGTTGGAGCCACTTTAATTACTATGTGCTCTGGACCCATATCTGATTTGCTAGGCCGCCGTCCGTTGCTGATAATCTCATCTGTACTTTATTTCGTTAGTGGTCTTATAATGCTATGGTCTCCCAATGTTTATGTTCTTCTTCTGGCAAGGCTCTTGGATGGATTTGGCATTGGTTTGGCAGTTACTCTAATTCCGGTTTATATATCTGAGACGGCACCATCTGAAATAAGGGGGTTGTTGAATACCCTTCCTCAGTTCACTGGATCTGGTGGAATGTTTCTCTCATATTGCATGGTGTTTGGAATGTCCTTGATGGAGGCTCCAAGTTGGAGATTGATGCTTGGAGTTCTTTTTATTCCCTCTATTATCTATTTCCTATTGACTGTATTTTTCTTGCCTGAGTCTCCAAGGTGGCTTGTGAGCAAAGGGCGGATGCTTGAGGCCAAGAAGGTTCTGCAGAGGCTCCGTGGCAGGGAAGATGTCGCTGGTTAGCCCTCTCTGCTTTGCCTCTTTAGAAGTTACTTTTTTCTGGTGATGCGAAATATGATCTGCATGGGTTTTGAGTTTAATAGCAATATTGTTTTGATATGCCTAGTGACGGGCGATATTACACATAAGGTAAAAGCTTTTCTGCAGGAAAAAAGTATAGTTTTGGGAATTTAGTGGGTGCAGAAATTTGTCCCAGCAAAATAAAAAATTTGTTGGAATTTTGTTTATGAAAAGTTGCACGCATAGATTCTTTTATCAGTTATAAAATGAAAGTTCGCTGTTCAATGTGGGGTGATTTTAGGTCTGAAATTTAAGAGCTTCCCTTCTTTCATGTGCTATGCTTCCTGTTGAAGCAACCATTCTTTGTATATCCATTGGCTTAGCTTTATATAAAGCTGGAAAACAATCCATTTCTGTATTTGGATCATCATTCTCTTTGACAGTTTGGCCTTCATTTGTTTTGCTTTCACTGACGCTGAGTTGTTAGACTAAGTTTACTAAGCACAACGCGTTTACAAATTATTTTCCTGTTTATTTTTGCTTCGGCTCACTTCCTATTCTACTCCTTGCAATATAATGAAACTTATTCTAGTCCCCATTAACTAGATAATGGATAATATTAATAAAATACAAATCATATCATATCATAAATTGCAAGAAGGATCATGAGGTTCTTGTTTGATTTCGTTAATTGTACAAAAACTTGGAAAATGGCAGCAAGATTTCAGTAGACAGAGTAAATTTGTTACCTTTAGAGGGTGATTTATGCTTTTGTTGTTCTATTGACCAATTGCAATAGTGTGCCTGTTAAACATATCATAGAGCAATGCCTATGATAGTCATTTTTAGGAAGTTTGTAGAAATCTGCTTGGCTGTAATCTGTTCTGTTCTTTCTCTTCTGTGTTTGCTTTAAAAAACCAGTGCCATCAAAGATAATGTATTCAGTTTTAAGAGAACAGCATTTTGATTTCATGGACAACATACCTGTACTTATGCCATATTGTAGCTGCTGCTTTATATGGAATTCTGTAGCTCCATATTCTTTCATAGCTAATCGTATGCTAGTTATAGCTCCTACGGTTCATAATTGCACCATGCTTCCTCTAATGTTGTTTGCCTTACAAAATACTCTAAACTTAACTGTCTCTACCACATGTGGTGCGGGAATTCTCTTTCAATCTCTTCTTCATTGACTCTTCCTCTCTCTTGCATTTTCACGTCCTCTGAAACCTTGCTAAGCGACTCCACATGTCATGTATTTTCTTCTATCAGAATTTAAGTCAAAGCATTACGTTTCTCTTTCTTTTAGCATTTCTAAAGGAGAGAACCATGTGTTTGAATTTACAGCAACTCAATAGATGATTGGTGACTAGAGTCTATTTATTTCTTATTTATTTTTCTCTTTGTTGCTTATATGGTGCTAATGTTGCAGTGTTTCCTCTTACTTCTCTACTGTTTCTGCATTGAAGTTTGAGTATTCTGTCATGTTTGGCGGAAATGGTGTAAAATCACTCACTACATTTTAGGATGTTTATTCTCACAAATTGGTAGTGATGGAAATATCCTATTCATGGTGTACTAATCTTGTTTGAACGAACAGGTGAGCTGGCTTTACTGGTTGAGGGACTTGGAGTTGGGGCTGACACATCAATAGAGGAGTACATAATTGGCCCAGCCAATGATTTCACTGATGAACATGATATATCCGCTGACAAGGATCAGATCAAGTTATATGGATCTGAACAAGGTCTCAGTTGGGTTGCCAGACCTGTCAGTGGGCAGAGTGCTATTGGTCTTGTATCTAGGCGTGGAAGCATGGCAAACCAGAATGTACCTCTCATGGATCCTCTTGTGACCCTCTTTGGTAGCGTCCACGAGAAGCTCCCTGAACAAGGAAGCATGAGAAGCATGCTTTTTCCGCACTTTGGCAGCATGTTCAATGTAGGAGAGAATCAACCTAGAAATGAAGATTGGGATGTGGAGAGCCACGCCAGAGAAGGCGAGGATTACGCATCTGATGGTGATGCCGGTGATTCTGATGACAATTTGCAGAGTCCATTGATCTCTCGCCAGACAACAAGCATGGATAAGGACATGGCCCCACCAGGCAATGGAAGCATGGCAAACACGAGACACGGGAGTCTGATTCCTGGAAATGATGGAGAGCCAGGTGGTAGCACAGGGATTGGTGGTGGTTGGCAGCTTGCATGGAAATGGTCCGAGAGAGAAGACCAAGATGGAAAGGAAGGAGGCTTTAAAAGAATTTATTTGCATCAAGGGGGTGCCCCTGGTTCTCGGCGTGGATCTCTGGTTTCTCTGAATGGTACCGATGGCCATCCAGACGCTGATTACGTCCAGGCTGCTGCTTTGGTGAGCCAATCAGCTCTTTATCCCAAGGAGCTTTTGAATCAGCATCCAGTTGGACCAGCTATGGTCCACCCATCGGAAACTGTGGCTAGAGGACCAAGCTGGAGAGATCTTTTTGAACCAGGTGTCAAGCATGCCTTAGCTGTTGGGGTGGGACTTCAAATACTTCAGCAGGTAACAATTACTGATCTTGTTGGTTTTTTGTTATGAAGTTAATTCACTGCTACTCTGTTGGTATAATGGTAGCAAACTGATCTTGGAATTTGTTCTGTTTTCTTCAAGAGGGAGATTTTCTAAACTTTAATAGCAGGGATGGTTTTAAACCAATGGATATCTCAGTCTCAAACCGTCATTTTCTTCCTTTCCCTTTGACAACTATGCCTTCAAGTTTGAAGCGTAGTGAATTTGTTAATGGAGACATTATACTACTTTAAGGTTTTTTTTTTTCCACTTTTGCATAAGTTGGCTTCTGAATTTGTGTGCCTATGCAGTTTGCTGGCATAAATGGGGTTCTCTACTATACTCCTCAAATTCTTGAGCAGGCAGGAGTTGGAGTTCTTCTCTCAAACCTGGGCCTTAGTTCAGCTTCTACATCTCTGCTTATCAGCGCCCTTACAACCTTGTTGATGCTCCCCTGTATAGCTGTTGCCATGAGGCTCATGGATATCTCCGGGAGAAGGTACTTCCATTTCTTCTTTTCCTTGACTATTTCCTATGCAATTGTAGCATATATTCTTTAAATCCACAAAATTTTTGTTGTGATGAGGATTACTGATGCGCAATGATGCGTCCAAGGCTAAGCCCAGAAAGCAATCATTTCTTGATCGAACAATTTGTAATCTTCTCATCGGTTAATGTTTAGGGCCTAATGAAATAGGGGGGAAATACAAGGTCTAATCGTCTGGACTCAATTTCATGTATCTTCTAGATGAAAAAAATTGTAAAAAACTAATGGAATTTAAAGAAAAAGAAAAGAAAAGCAATACCCGTGTTGTTACCCTTTTTTCCTGTCTTCACTGCTGTTGTGTTGTGCAGGACTTTGCTGCTCACAACTATCCCTGTGTTGATCGTATCACTCATTTTGTTAGTCCTTGGAAGCATGGTGGATTTGGGCAGTGTTGTAAATGCATCAATCTCAACTGTTAGCGTTGTGCTCTACTTCTGTTTCTTCGTCATGGGTTTTGGGCCAATTCCTAACATACTATGTGCGGAGATCTTCCCTACTCGTGTTCGTGGCCTTTGCATAGCCATATGCGCTCTTACATTCTGGATTTGCGACATCATTGTGACGTATACACTCCCAGTGATGCTCAAATCTGTTGGCCTCGCTGGTGTTTTTGGCTTGTATGCAGTCGTCTGCGTCATATCATTTGTGTTCGTCTACTTGAAGGTTCCAGAGACCAAGGGCATGCCTCTGGAAGTGATATCAGAGTTTTTCGCTGTTGGTGCAAAGCAGGTTGCAGCTGCCAAAGAAAACTGAATCCAAGCACCCATGGATAGAAAAAGTTTTGACTGACGCTTTATTTTTGTAGAAAAAGGACACCATCCTTTCCCCCCTCCCTTTTGTTATGATTTTATTTTACAAGACTCTCAAGGTTCTTTCCTCCTCGCGTGTTGACATTTTTTTTTTTCATACTCCTCGTCATGTAAGATAAAGAGTGGAATGATCAATGAGGTATGAGAAATAGAAGGGATTTATTTATTTACGAGTTGGAAGAGTCGAGAAGGGTCTTCTTATGCGGGGGGGCTTAAATAGACAGAACCATGGCATCTATACCATCTGCTCTTTAATGGAGATCCATTGTGAGGTTTCAATCAAAGTGATTTCCCCAAAGCAATATCTTATGAACTAGTTTAAAATCGAAAATATAAAACCCCACACGCACACAAATGAAGGAATGTTGGCATGAACAAATTCTAACAAGATTATCAATGACAGACGAGAACCCACAATTGCATTTGACATAAAAGCGAGCAAAAACATGTGAGGTTTATTCATCAAAGCAGCTGCATTCATTAACAGTTTAACACTGAAGCAAAACAAAACCAAAAAAGCTCTCCCCTCTACTTGTTTGCCTGGTGACTGGATATTTACTGCTGTTTAAACTTATTATCTCACACCAGATCAAAACCAGCATCATCTAGGAACACTACCAACTAGTCTAGCACCAACTCTATCCAGCCTCTTAACCATAGCAACAGCCTTCAAATTCCCTTCTTTCCAAAACGCCTCCACCATTCTCTCCCCAACTTCCATCCCTCTATCCTCACTATCCACCACAGCCACCGCTGTCGGTCCTGCCCCACTAATGGTACATCCAAATGCCCCTGCCTCCAGAGCCGCCTTCTTAACCCCTACCATACCAGGAATCAGAGGTGCCCTTTTAGGCTCCACAATTTTGTCACTTGACAGTGCCTTCCCTAACCCCACCAAATCCCCTTGCAGCACTGAAGCCACTAAAGCCCCAGCTTGACTACAATTCCACACATGGTGTGACATCCCTATTTCAGCAGGCAATGCAGCCCTCATTTTCTTAGTTGGGGCTTCAAAATCAGGACTAACAAGCACAAAGATCAAGTCTTTTTCAACGGGGAATTGTAAGCTCATTAACTCTAATGGATCATAACTTCTAATCAAAACAAAACCACCCATTATTGCTGGTGCTATATTATCAGCATGGTAACCTGAAACTTTAGCTTCAGATTCCAATCCAGCCAATACCAGATCTTTCACCTCCAACTTCCTTCCAAACAGCTCATTCACCGCCACAGCAGCCGCAGCAGCACTGGCAGCGCTGGATCCGAGTCCGGATCCTAAAGGAAGGCCCTTTTCAAGGGAGAGAGAGAGACCCACAGAGCGAATGTTGAGCATCTTCATGGTCGCAATGGCGGCGATGCCAGCACAGTTGTTGAGAGGGTTTTTGGAGAGATTTTTTGTGCCTGAAATATCGGAGATGGAGAGCTCGCCGGGGTGGACCGAGGGGTCGACACGGAGAGAGACGAAGTCGCCGAGGCCATCAACGGCGCATCCGAGGAAATCGAAGCCAGGGCCAAGATTGGCGACGGTGGCAGGTGCGAAGGATCTAACGGAGGTGAAAACGGGTTCAGGTTCGGTGGTTGTGATGATGGGCAGAGAAAAGTTACAGCGAAGGATGTTCGGTTTTTTAGGATTAAGGCTTGTTGTCAAGGAAGTTGTTGGGGTTATGGGTTTCAAAGGAGAAAGAAAGCAGATTGCCATTTTCTGTTGTAGAGAAAAAGGTGGTTGCTTTTCAGTGGGTCAAAACACACAGAGGGTTTTAGATTCCCGTTCTTATTTATTTTCCAAAGAGACAACAGCGCTGAGGGGTTAGGTCTCTTGTCTCTCAGTTCATGAGGTAAACTCTTTTATGCAGTCCTCCAAAAACGTTTGATAGTGTCATATTAGCACCTCAACAATAATTCCAAGCACATCGGCCCTTATTACAAGGAAAGGGCACTTTTTACCGTGAATTGGAGTTTTGTATTGGGGTAGTAATTGCTTGTTAAAATATTTTTTACTCAGAAATATAGAAATATAGTAAAAAAAAATTTTATTTTTTTAAACTTATTTTTTATATCAGAGCATCAAAATAATATAAAAAAATTAATTTTAAACAAAAAAAATTAAAATTTTTATTAAACACAGCGTTCCCAAAACCATAGTTATCAAACCCGGCTTGGGGGTTAATCCGGCCAAGAGGCCAAGTTCTGGGTTTCATGGGTCAACCTGAAAAAATTTTAAAAAAATATTTAAAGTTTTAATATTTTATATGAAAAAATAAAAAAAAAAATCCACGTGAATATAAGTTTTACATATTATAAATAATGAAATTTTAAAAAAATATTTTAAAAAGTTTTTTATCCCACATTGAAAAAACATAATTTTTTTCTTGTGAAATAAAGTATATATACTAAAGGGCTTCAAATCCTATATTTAAAAAATAACTTCTTTCTTGTGAACATAGAATATATATATTAAAAAACTATAAATCTCACATTGAAAAGATATCATATTATCCTTTTAAGTTTAAGTATTTAAACCAAAAATTTTTTTGTTTCACATTGAAAATATATAATTTTTTTCTTGTGAACATGAAGTATATATACGAAAAGACTTCAAATCCCACATTGAAAAAATAATTTTTTTCTTTAAAATATAGAGTATATATACTAAAGAGTTTCAAATTCTACATTAAAATAACATAATTTTTTTATGTGAACATAGAGTGTATATATATGGAAAGACTTCAAATCTTATATTGAAAAAATAACTTTTTTCTTGAAAATATAGAGTGTATATATAAAAGGTTTCAAATCATACATTGAAAAAATAAAATATTTTTCTAATTCCAAGACCGGTCCAGCCACCGGGTCAACCTGCCGGGCTGGGTTTAATAAGAGTGCCCAAAACAGCTCCGAAGTTATTCATGTTTATGGAAAGTTGGAAACAGGGGACATTATCTACGAATATATGAAAAGAAACTAAACAATGTTTTGGGAGAAAAAGTAGGAGGCAAAAATACTAGAATACAGTTCTCGCAAGAGAAGCTACGGGGGTCAGTTGAGAAACTGGAGTCACTTATGATTTAGATTTCAATCTTACAAGAGAGCATTACACTTTGAGATTCCTGCTGCAAGGGCCATGGACCATTGATGTCGAATGTTCTTCAACAGTCCTGATTGGCTATGCCTGTGTCATCACAGCTTGGACCCCCTTGTCTGGGGAGATTTATTTTGTCCTCGCGTCAGTAAGTGTAGCATCCATATTTTTCAATCTGATTTCTCGTAGAAAAAGTGGATATTAGAAGACAGCAATCAAGAATGCAAGAAAAGAGGGAAAGAAAGAACTGACCAGGGCTGTCTGCAAACCCTTACCGGAGGCCAAAGGCCGATGTTTCTGATGTGATGACAGGCTTATACCTGGACACAAATGTAAGAATAAGAAACTATATTCATTGTGAATGGTGGGAGATGAGAAAGACAATGAACAGGTAGGAATGACGAGGAATGGTGGTACAACAGTCGTCATCATGCTGCCATTAAGATCGACACCATATGAAATACTCTATGATCATAATATCCCTCCTATTCATGTTCCATACTTGCCAAGAGATTCCAATAATGAAGCTTTGGATGCAATATATTCTCTTACAGAGGGAGGACATGCTGGGATTTATCAGAACTAACCTTAATTTGGCACAACAAAGGATGATTCAACACGAAAATAAGAAAAGAAACGGAAGGGTGATGGTGTTTATCTTAAACTACAACCGTACAAGCTGACATTAGTGGCTAAGGCAGTGTTTGGGAACGCGGCTGCGGCTGCGTTCTCAAAAAATTTAAATTTTTTTTTTTTGTTAAAATTGAGTGCGGTTTGTACTTTTTGGATTGTTTTGATGTGCTGATGTCAAAAATGATTTTTAAAAAATAAAAAAACATCATTGGCATGCATTTCGGCACGAAAAGCTATTTGAAAAGCACCCGCAACCACACTGCCAAACACGCTCTAAGAGGGAATCACAAAAATTATTATCAAAATTTCAATATTAAATATTAAAATTAAACAAAAAAAAATTACATTCATGAGATTGGAATTGCTCCATAAAAAATAAATTAAAAAATAAAATCATGAGATTGAAGGTTGGAATAAAAAAATTGAGTTGTTGAAGGATGAAATTAAAAAAAAATTATTCAATTAAAAAAACTAGTCAAACTCACTACTTGAAACATGAGATTGAGATATAACCCTATAAAAAAAAAAATTATAAGATTTAATTTTCAACCATCCTAATTTAAAGGATGAAATTAAAAAAAAATCAATTTGAAAACACGATTAAAAAATAACTTAAGTCAACCTGAGTTAATTTGTTAAACTCGTGACTTGAGTTATAAAATCGAAATAAATACAGAAAAAACAATAAAAAATAAAAAATTTTATTTTTAATAAATCTAAAGTTAAAATCAAGAAAAACAAATCAATAAGATTGGTGTATAACCCAACAAAAAAATAATATTTTTTTACAATTAACAATTTCCAAAACAACATAATATTATTTTAAAAATAAAACACAAAACACAACACTATTCCAATCCAATAAATAATATTAATTTAATCACACCCTTTAAAATTTTGAACTAAAAATAAAGTATTGAAGACGTACATTTTTATCGATCACCCTTCTCTTAGATTTCCAACCGCATGATCGTCGTTTCTGGAACTCGAAACAAATTCTTATTTTTTTGAACCATACATGAGAGTGGGGTCGGTATGTTGTCTTTTAAAACATCATTAATCAAGAGACAGTCGCAAGTCAATGACCATCTGGCATGTATTAGTTAAGCAAAGCGTTAGTAACAACAAAGTCTTTGATGGAGACTACAAAATTCATGGGCATTTCCACCAATCGAGGAGCACGAGCATTAAGCATCTCACACAATGATCAGATGTAAATATGACACAAAGATGGTACAGGGGTCCATAAAAGCACGTTCAATAGAAGCTGATTCCTTTATGTCGTTTAGGATCAACTACGCTCGTGTCTGGCTGGCTCCGGTGTGTAGCCTGAGTGTGTGCATCTCTGTCGACCCAAATTTACACACATTTCCTTCTTTGAGCTCTGTTAATTTAAAGATAAAAAACAAACTAAATGGAACTAACAGTGCATGATCTCTCTTTTCATATAGCCTCAAGCATCTTCGATCCCAAGTTGCCTTAGAGAATCTGGACCAACAAGGAATATACGTCTTGTTGTATGGTATCTGAAAACAACTACTCCTTTAAATGATGTCCTTGGTATTCCATCCTAGATATGGAAAGGAAAAAAATCAATTGCGGGCGCAATTGTTTTCAAAAATGATAAAAAGATATCTGATTCTGAATGCAGAAAAGTAGAGAGAACAAGAGTGAGCATACATGGCGCAGTGCAACACAGATAGGATTATCAACTGTTGCACTAAACATGTCACCGAATAGTGAAATGTGATAACATGATAGGAGGAGCTACTTAATCCATGCGATTTACCCAAGAGCATAAAATAAAGGAGAAGAATTTTCTGGTTTCATTCCATTTTGCATAACTTTATCGGAGTTAGAGCAGAAATACCTTCCACTCTTCAAAAATACCAAACTGGTGTGCAATCCATTCAAAGTCTGGTTGGTCCCTGTACTGGATACGCACATCACCCTCTATATTATAGGCCTTAAGAACAGCATCAGTTCCATGGACAGGTTTAGCTTTTCTCACAATGTCGGCAAAATGCTTTGTATAATTGTCCTGAGAAGAGCAGCGGTACATAATTTATTGACTAGAATCGGCTTTTAGGGCTCCTTCACTTCACATGAATTAAAATTGTCCATTACCTTTGTCAGGTAGCTTAAATCCGTTGCCTTCCAATCAACCTTTTGAAGAAGAGGCAAAAGTGAAATTCATTATAATGATAATGATATACATTATAAGTGCAGACACTTCAACTAGGGGAAAAAATGTGGAATACGTAATACCTTTACATTGTTCAGTTTAATAGGCTGGAGATATTGCTGGAAAAACTGCCCTAAACTAGAGCCCTGTGATCATAAATCCACACTCAATTAGAGGGTAAAGACATCTGGGTTCTGATATTTGGTGACATTTTATTGCATTAACCTTCTGTTTTGTGATATTATGAAAATAAATGGTATTTCATCCCCTGCATGTTATCCAATGATCAATCAACTGATTTGTAAGCTTCTGCCTAAGTGGTTCTCAATACATTAATATTAATCAACACTTTCTAAATATGTCAGCCTGACACAGATGCATCCAAACAACTAAGAAGAAATATATGTGCAGTAGTACATAGATAGACATACATACATGCTCACCGAAGTTATATGTTCGGCATACTTCTGGACGAATGAACTGTCGACCTTTATGATTATCCTTTAATCTCAACCAATCATCCCAGTAAGTGAGTTTTTGTCAAGGGAAATGCCTTCAATCACACTATAAAAGCCAGACTTCATAATGATATGACAAATTAAAAAAAGGATATGCTTTTGGCCATTTAGGGGATAGTTCGTCCCAAATAGATTTAGTCAGCATCCAGCCAAGTCCAGGAAAGAAATCTGACCGATAAAGTTCATCTGCAGAATACACCAAATAGCAGATCAGAAACAAAAAGCAGTTCAAGTTTGCTGCTCAAATCATTACCAAAACCTTTTCCAAACACATTCTGCCCGAGCTCTTTGAAAGTTAAATATCCCATCACATGAGTACAGTTTAGAGAGGAGAGGTGGTAGTATAAGGAGTAAATGAGAAAATAACTTACAAGGATCATGCACAAACTGTTTTTGTCCATTGTCATTCCATGAGGAAACAGCCATGATGGACCTACCAGGTTAGATACCGAATGAGAAAGAAACTAGCTTACTGAAAACTTAAGATCCCTAGCTTTTTATATTAAAATTTAATGTGTAAGGCATGGAAAATAACATACTTATCCTTTTCAAGAAGAGCTGCAGCAGCCTCAAAGTAATCAAAAAAATCAGGGGCGATTTCCATATCGTCTGTTTTAGAAGCAATACTTTAGCTCATAATTTCTCTCAGTGAATATAGAGATAAAAAGAAAGACATGAATAGAGATTCCACAGCAGGAGAAGAAGTTCACCTTCAAGTATAATTACTCGGCTGAAATTATGCTTGTAGAATAATTGATCCATTGCCCATTTATAATGCCCTGTAGAAGATTTACATTTCAGTTAGTAAATTTGAGAAGAAAGCTATTACACAAGAAGTAATCATTCCTTACTTGCAATCTTGTAGTATGCAATCAATTCCCCAGGTCTTTCTGTTTGTACTGGTTCAGAATCTAAGTGCTGCAAATGAATGAAAAAGAAACTAAAATAATCAAGTATTGCAACTGGAATGAGAAATGTTCCAAATACACAGCTTGGCATACCACATCATATGCAGATACTATTCAAGCAACCATAAATATACACCAGATAATAGATAAGGACCTTGCATGCACACACAAAAATACATAGAATACAGTTTACCTGAATGTACATTAGCTGATCATAACTCATAGCCTTGCTTCTTACATTTGGGTCTGATCCATCCTGAAAATTTGAAAAAAAAAATTACTGAAAGAAAAACAGAACCAGCTATATAGTTTTCTTATACGATATATCTATGGATAGTAGGTGTGCATGCCATGCTCAGAAGCAAACCTAATTTGCACTTTGACAAAAAAGGAAAAACAAAAGCTAATATGAGTACCTGAGACACAAAAAGTGGATACTTCGAAGCAACAGAGCTTTGATACCTGTCAACTTAGAAAACCAGTCAGCTGGTGATTAGAATTGAGTTAAATGCACTAGAAACAAACTACATGAACACGAAACATACTTCAAAATAGACTCAATTGTCCGTTGTAAATAATCAGCACGATTGCAGGCCATGATCACAACGGCTGCCACTGGTACCTGAAAAATGAAGCAGAAAATAGCTTGTATAATTTAAAGCGATGACTGCAATGGCATATATATATAAAAAAAAAAAACTTCAGAAATTGTCCACTGTTCTGTACCTGTGCCTTGTCAACCACTTTTCGAACGCCTTTTCCTGCAATATCAGCATTGAGAAAACGCTAAATTTCTTATAAATTTGGATCAACACTAAAGAAAAATAACTGTTTACACCAAACACCAACAACCTAAAAAAAGACCAAGATAAATAGGAATCAACAGAAACCAATGTCACTCAGAAAAACAACTGGATTCATAAAGCTTAGTCTAGAAGATGAAGTGAGTGATAAAATTTGGTGAGGCACATACTTTCAAGATCATCGAGAAGCGCCTTGAGCTGTCTACACTCTTCGGCTTGACGTCTATTTTGTTCTGAAAATTATTTCAATATAAAAAAAATCAAATTCAGTTCAAATAATGGTTAAAAAACAGAGAGAGAGAGAGAAGGAAAGAAACCTTGAAGAGAAACAATATTGGATTGGTGAATGCTAATTTGATCAACAAGTAATCGCGATTGAGAAGTGCAATGATTCTCTGATTCAAGCGCAACAGCAAGCCGATCTGCGTACTCGGATTGCGTCGCAAATAGCCGCATCTGAAATTCCACAACCATTATGAAACTTGACGATGGATGGATGCATCCATCTGTAACAAAAGAAGAAAATAATTGAAGAATCGACCTGACCTACCTACCTGGATGTAGAAGAATGCGACTACGGCTGCTATCAGAAGAAGGCATCGGTAATCGCATCTTATTTTTCTCATTTTTTTATTTAGTTTTTATTTTTCAAGTCTTCTTCATTTTGTCTCTGCTCTCTTCTCTCTCTCTCTCGCTGAAGCCTGAATGTACAGCACTGTCAATTGTGTAGCGAGGGTTTTTCCATCCTCGCGTGCTGGGAAGTGTGGATGATGTTTTTTTTAAATGTTTATTTATTAAAAATTATTTTTATTATTATATAAAATGATGTGAAAATATTAAAAAATTAATTTAAATTTAAAGTTTTTTTAAAAAAATTAATATTTTTAAAATATAAAAAGGGGTATACTCGCCTTGTTAAGTTATTATCGTTTATAGTCTCTTCCCATTTCAACATATTCTATTTGGAAACGCCATATCAACCACCTACCCAATAATTCCTTGCCACGTTTAGCCATTAGCTATTTTATCCTCACCACCCCGCCACTCCATATACGTAGACTTTTCTAAAGCTTATTGTGTATAAAAAAAATATAAATTTAAATTTAAAAAATCTATATTTATATAATTAAATAAATTAAGAATGTTAAAAAAAATTAAAAATTATTAATGATAAATGAAGATAAAATTAAAAAATCAATGATATATATAGATTCAGATATTTTATTTATAACATGAGCTTTTGACTCGGTTGATTTGAATGATTTTGAATATAAAAATTAAATTTTTATTTTATTAAATAATTATAAAAATAAATACATGTGAAATTTATTGAATAAATATAAGAAAAAATATTATGCAAAGTTACATATATTAAAAATATTATCCAAAAATATATATGTTTTATTTATATTAAACATAAAAAAATTATAGATAAATTAAAATAATATCTTCAAAAATTAAATGCAGATAAAATAACTAAAAAATAATTATTATTTTAAAGAGGCTATATAAACAAAATAAAAGAGAGAACATATATTAATTTAAATATAACTAAAAAATAATTTTGAAAACATACATAAAAAAACATCAATTAGAAAACAAAAATTAGACAAAAAAGGTCAAGTGATATTGGGCATGACAAGCAAAGTTAGTCTTCTTGACCCATTTAATAAGGGCATGCACTTGGGCCTTATTTATTTTCTTATTGTGAATAAAGCATACGACATGTTATTTGTCCTAGTTGTTTTTTTAAATTAACTCAGACGACTAAATTTTTTTAGATTATAACCATTATGATGGCTAAAAAATTAGAACATAAGCTTTTTTATTTAAAAATCTATTTTGACCAAAAACACTATAGAAATACCCTTGAAAACTTGTTAAACCTATTTATAACTTTAAAAAAAATCCCAAAACCCAGAAGCAACCAAGAACCAAAAATCTTTTTGAGCTCATATATGTTTTTATGAACTTTAGAGGTAGAAAAAATATATATAAGTTGAACTCCCCTCGTCAAATGAAACTATTTGACATAAAGATCGACCATTTTAGTAGCTAAAACGGTGTTAATGAGATTTTTATCTCTCCGTTGCATGAATCCGACAACTTTCACTCTCATCTTTTAAACCAGAGACAGTTTTTAATCAAAATTGATTTTTTGTTTAAACTTAAAAAATTGAAGGGGCCTAATTTTTATTATTAGCAAAGAATGAGGACTAAGTTGAATATTTCACAAAAAATTAGAAAACACCATTTATCTTCTCTGCATGTTTAATTTTAGTCATATGTCTTTCAATTTCACCAATCCTTAACAATTTTAACCAAATTAGCCTCCATTTAGGCCCTTAAAGGAGAAAAATAAAAAAGAAAGAAAGAAAATGGATGGAAAAAAAACTTATAGGCATAGTGAATCCACAATGCCTATAGTTTAAGTCTACAATGCGTGGGGGAACAATATTTCCCTTACACCTTTTAGAGTTCTTCACTAGTTACTTAACTCGCTCTACACTGTCGGTTATATATTTTTTTCAATAAAAACAGGATATATGAAACAATGTATCAATTTTTAACACCGGTTATGTTTATCAAAATAATTTTTTAACAATAATAGAAACAAACAAATACATGAAATTGATTGAATAAAAATAAAAGGAAAGAAATAGTATGCAAAACTGCACATATTATAAATATTATCTAAAAATAAATATTTTTTATTTTTTAAAATAAATTGAATCTAAATAAAACTTATAAAAATATTTATAGATGAATCAAAATAATATATTCAAAAATTAAAAACATACAAAATAAGTAAGAAAAAGCCTTTTTTGAAAAAAGGTTAAATAAACAAAAAACAAAGACAAGATCATAAAGAATGAAAATTAATTGAAACATAAATTAACAAAAATATTCAAAAAGAAAAGATATGTAAAAAAGGCATTAATTAAAAAAAAACCAAAAGCAAAAAAGAAAAAGAAAAAGAAACACAAACAACTCGAGTTATAGCCCCAATCTTTTCTTAAGAAAATAATGTTGAATAATGAAATAAAAAAAATAATGAGTAAAAAAAGAAAGATGTCAACCTATGTTAACTTTTTAAACAAGTGACCCCGGTTATTAGACCGGAAGCAACATAAATAAAATAATTGCAAAGCCCAATTTTTAACAAATCAAACACTGAAGGATTAAATTGAGAAAAAAAATCAATTACACCAAAAGTTCTAAAAAAAATGGAATTAAGGGAATGAGGGTGAAAATCAAAATAAAAAGTAAAGTAGATGGCAATAAAAAATCTTCGATTGGAGGATTAAATTTAACAAAAGTATAACTATAATAAAAGAAGAAAATTAAAAGAATAAGGAACAGATTAAAAAAAAAAACACCATAAACTTTGATTGAATAATGAAATTGAAAGTCAATAAAACTTAAACAAAAAGGCAAAGGAAAAAATTATAAATAAAAAGAATAGGGCTAAATTTGAAGAAATAATATATGAGAAATTGTAATTAAAGTAATAAATTGAAATCTAACAAAAATTCCATAAAATGGTTGAGAACAAAATTAAAAATTAAAAGAATAAGAACTAAAATTTTAATAAAAAAAAACAAAGATAACTGAGGTGTACTTTTTAAGGGACGAAAGAAAAAAGAAAAGAAAAAGAAAAAGACATGACCACTTATGACAGTTCAACCAACCTCTACCTGCACGTATCATACACACTAGAAGTGGACGCAGTGATGCTCCTAACGCCGCCACGAAAGACGGATTTTTAGCGAAGGATGTCGTCGCATGCGCCATTAAAAGGGTGTGTGCGGTGTCCACATGCTTGCGCATGCACGATATACGCCAACAATGTTTTTTTTTAAATTATTAAAATATAGAAATGCCCTTTATTGCTCATAATAATAATAATAATAACCATGATGGAAAGACTAAATTACTATTGCAAGACTAAATCCTGTTGAAAAATAAGTATATGGTTAACGGTTACTGAAATTCTAAAGTGTTGAATATGACTGTAAATCTTTACCTATAGATAATAGTTAGGTTATGATTATTGATCTTTCATCTGCATATCATCACGGTCATACTAGGACGTAAACCATAGATAATGACTGTCATCCCTCACAGGGAGGATCATGTTGTAAAATCAAACTAGTCCAGGGATGAAATCTTGGGTTGTTTTTAGTTTATGGGTGATTTGACCTGGGACTAAAGTTCTAGGGATATGATTACAATTTGGCCTTGCCATTAACAGATCATTCCTTGAATCTCCGGCTGTCCCTGTTTTTGGGTTGGCGAAGGTTGTAATAGCGCATCATTTTCGTTACCTGTTCAAAACATCATCAGCAACCAATCTCTCATCCAATTATTGTTGTCTATCAAAACAAACAAAGTATCAATCAATTAAAAAATGGAGTCTGGAAAAAATGCAGCATTCTCATCTGCAAAAGCTCTACCAAGAGAAGACACACCTCTCATACCCAATTCCCCGACTCTATCCTCTCAATCCAAGACTTTTGCAAATGTATTCATTGCTATTGTTGGTGCTGGTGTTCTTGGTCTCCCTTATGCTTTTAAACGCACAGGTTGGATAATGAGTCTTATGATGCTTTTCTCTGTTGCTGGTTTAACTCATTATTGTATGATGTTGTTAATCCATACACGTAGAAAGCTTCAATCTTTATCCGGTGAATTCGCAAAGATTAACTCCTTTGGTGATCTGGGTTTCTCCGTTTGTGGTTCTATTGGGAGGTTTGTTGTTGATGTTATGATTGTTTTGTCTCAAGCTGGATTTTGTATTGGTTATTTGATATTTATTGGCAATACCATGGCTAATCTGTTCAATGCATCATCACCTGATAGCTTGACTTCTCAAGTTATTGCCTTTTCAATGTCCGCTAAGAGTTGGTATATATGGGGCTGTTTTCCTTTTCAATTGGGATTAAGTTCTGTTGCAACGTTGACCCATTTGGCTCCGTTGAGCATTTTTGCTGACGTTGTTGATCTTGCTGCCATGGGAGTGGTGATTGTTAAGGATGTTTTTTTAATGATGGAAAATAGACCCGAAGTTAGAGCCTTTGGAGGTTTGTCTGTGTTTTTCTACGGGATGGGCGTGGCTGTTTATGCATTTGAAGGGATCGGTATGGTTTTGCCAATAGAATCTGAAATGAAAGAGAGGGAAACGTTTGGGAAAATCTTTGGTTTCAGCATGGGGCTTATTTCAGTGATATATGGAGCTTTTGGTGTGCTGGGTTACTTTGCTTTTGGAAATGATACTCAGGATATTATCACTGCTAATTTAGGGCCTGGGCTCATTAGCCTTTTGGTTCAATTGGGTCTTTGTGTCAATCTGTTTTTCACATTTCCCCTGATGATGAACCCTGTTTATGAGATAGTGGAGAGAAGGTTCTGGGGTGGCAGGTATTGCCTGTGGCTTAGATGGCTGTCGGTTATGCTGGTTACTCTGGTGGCTTTAACGGTGCCAAATTTCGCCGATTTCTTGTCCTTGGTGGGGAGCAGTGTATGTTGTGGATTGGGATTTGTTTTGCCAGCTTTGTTTCACTTGCTTGTGTTTAAGGAAGAGATGAACTGGAAAGGATGGACAATTGATGTGGGGATTGTGTCCTTGGGCCTTGTTCTTGCGGTTTCAGGGACTTGGTATGCTCTCATGGAGATCTTCGCTATCAAGGCATAGGTATGTTGTCCTCAGAACATGGAAGATGTGAATCATAGCAGTCAGCTTGTGTTCTTATCTCTACACAGTGGTTTATTTTCTCTTCATTGTGAAGCAACCTCATCAATCTTAAGATGGAAAGACGATGTCTGATTGAGAGAAAGTTCAGCACCATGAAACTCCATCATGGATCACAGCCATGTGAGCTGCATTATTGCTGTATATGATATTCCAAAATGGATTGTAACAATGTGTGCCTCATCATTGTTTCATTTTTGGTGCTATTTGAAAATGAACTTGTTTTACATTTGTCTCGAGAAATTTAATATATGCCAAGACAGACTCTGTCGAGCTAAATCGTTGCTGCTGAACAAGTCAGCATTGCTTCTGAGCACTCAGCTCATACAAAATGAATGGTCAGCGAATCTAGAGTCTGACTAGCATATTAGGTTTGGAAATCTTATATGGAGTTCCTCGTGTTCAGCAAATGTGTTCGACACTAGTTCGAATATGTGTTTGTAAAATAGAGATCCTCAAGCAAGTGCAAAGCTCTGATCCCCGAAACACATAAAAAAAGCTCTGCAAAGATTTTGATCCATGCAATAAGCCAGTAACTTCCTTCGAATTCCGTGTTTACCATAAAATTGTTAAATAGCAATGGAATTAGTTATAAAAAAATTTGTCAATCATTTCCAATGACAATACCGCCGTAAAATATTCATCAACAAATTCCAACAAAATATTTTTTTTTGTTACTAATTAACGATGAGATTTTTGACATAATATAAATATTTTAAAAAACAAGAAATATTAATTAATAGTTAATTCAAAATACATTATTTTTTTGTTGGTGAAAATATTTCATCGATAAATATAAAAATATTGAGTTTTTTCAAAATATTCCATACACCAAGTAAGCAAACACATTTATTTATATTTTAGGTTAATTTATTGATATTTTTGTGTAGTATTTATAATTTGCATGTATATTTATGTGTGTTACAATATTTTTATAGACAATTTTGTTATATTCAAGTATGATTTGTATGTCAAGGTTTGTTTGTGATTTGATAAAAAAATGTTTATTTTTCATAATTTGATGAAATTAAGTTTAATTTTGTAACTTAAATGTGTTATATTATAAGAAATGATGAGTTATTTAATGGGTACAAATGATAATTGTTTATTACATTCTGAATTCATTTTTAACTACCATAATTGAATTTTGAATTGATGATTACATCATTAATAAATGTTGTCATAAATATTTTATATATATATTTTAAGTAATGGATGATCGTTCTTGAATGTATCGAAATTCATCCTAAGAGTTTTATAGGGAAGATTATTATAAAGGGGTTAAGGGTTTTATTAATTTCACACTTTTAATTCAAAAAAATATAAGTGGTGGAATTAATTGGATGTCCACATGTGAAGTGTAAAAGCAAAAAGTTTCACCAATTAGATGTTGTGATGATGCATCTTTTAAAAAAAAATTTGTAAAGAAATATTTGTGTTAATTTGTATATGGAGAACCTTATGTTCCTTATAAAACCATGTTAGAAAGGATTATTGGCTCAACATCTACTTCTAGCAACATACATGAAGTTATAGATGATACTAGTAATTACTATAGGGGTATGATGGTGAATGCAATGATAATAAATCATGGTTATTCCAGTGAAGGTTTGCGTTAAGATGATGAATTAAATATAGATACAGCTAGTTTTTTTGAACTTTTAAAAGATTATGATAAACTATTATAGAGTGAGTGCATAAATTACAGTAAATTATCGGTCATTATAAGAGTGTTTATCATCTAATTAGAATATAGATTGAGTGAGGTCGGTTATGATAACATCATCAAATGAGAGAAAAACATTTTATCCAAAGAGAATAAGTTGAAAGAGAAATTTAATGCTCGAAAAATCCATGATGAACCCTTGGCCTGGAATATTATCATGATAGGATCATGGATGGAAGTGTTGTTGGTGTCGGCCATTTGGATCACGCGGAAGCTGTATAATGGATCATTTGAAAAGCTTTAGCTTATATTAGCTCTGATACCATCTAGCAACTAAAACAACAGGGAGATGAAGACAGGAAGATGTAGTTTTCTATTGTATCTATAACTGTACAATTAAACTGTAAAGAAGGGAAAAAAAAACTTGAGGAAAACAAGGAAACTATCAAGTAACGAGCTGGATTACTTTGAACTAGTAACATAATGGATGGACTGAATAAATGGTGCCCATTCTACTGGGTTTTCTGTTGAAGTTGCTGACCAAGTTTCTGGAGTTGCTACTGAAGATTCTGATGAAGTTTCTAACACCTTGTACTTGAAGTTTATCTGGAGTCTTATTCTCTCAAGGCTTCTCTTCTGTGGTTACCGAGGGATTTCAATTCCTGGCCTCGAGATAGCAGCAGAGGACACCGAGTTTCTAGTTCCAGATTGAAGATGTGGCTGACTTTAGCAAGTTTGTTTTGTCTTCTCCCTAGTTTTAAAACCCTGTCTTGTGTTTGGCTCGAAATAAGGCTTAAGTGACCTGTACAGGTCACGAGAGTTAATTTATTATTATTTTTTTAAAATCAAATGATATTATCTTGACTAATTTTTTTCTTTAATAAGTTTTTAATCGAGTTTTATTATGATTGTGTGCGTGAATAAACTGGGTTAATTTTTTACTCATTTTCCTCTTGATTGACGGGTCCTAGATAGACCTACCCAACTGTTACAAATTTTATAGCTGGGTTTTTTTTTTTTTTTAAAAAAAAAATGAGTGTCTAAAATAGTTTTGAATTTTTCAAATATGCACGCGTATAATTTTTTTTTTATATCAATATATATGAATATGAGTGTTCGGATTAGCTCATGCGTATCTTAACTAATCTCACGAGTTCTAAAGTTAATAATTATATAAGTCTCCAGTGACTCTGAGATTTATAGGACTCAAACTAGTAATTTTATGGAACAAACTCAGAATCTGATCATTTGAGCTATATCCCGTAGGGTTCCTTTAATTGACCTTTTATGAAGAGGTGTAAAGAGGTATTTTCAAATACTAACACGGTTTGATCAAATTTTAAAAATATAGAATGGGATATAATTTTTTTTACAAAATAATATACTTTCATGTGACTATTAATAGAAATCACGATTTTATTAATGAATCTCTACAGGAAATAGCAGTTGTATTAAATAATCGCTGATGATAATAGCTGTTAATAGGTAGGAAACACAGAGAATTAAAGAAGGGATCCTTCCATTTCTCCTTCAGTTATAATTTATAATTCTCCCATTTTAGAAAGCTTGGCCGCTACACTTCCATTTTACGTGGTGATTATTTTTAAACATATTTTTATTTAAAAATATATTCAAATATTTTTTTAATATTAACACATTTAAAAAAAAATTAAAACAAAAAAATTCAATATTTTTATAAAAGCGCGGTGAATCACATTGCCAAACACTACCGATGTGTTTGGTTTCTAGGTTAGATTGTGCTTTTCAAGATTTTTAATTGTTTTTTGTGTTATTGGATCATTTTGATATGCTGATATAAAAAATTATTTTAATATATTTTTAAAACAATCTTTACTACAGTCTCAAGAGTTGTCTATTTTTGCGGTTAGAATTGTGCTGAATGATTAATGTTTTTAAATCATATAATATAATAATATTAAAAATAATTTTTTTAAAATAAAAAATATTTTTATATATTTTTAAATAAAAAATATTTTTAAAAATCACCACTACTATACACGTGTACATGCATTACCCGACACACATTCTTAAAGAGGGAGACACTCTTTTTGTATGTTTGGCTTCTTGTTAACCTTTTCTTTTTGAAAAAGTTTGTTTGGTTTTGTAAAAAAAAAGAAGAAGATGTTTATACTGTGATGCAGTATTTTTTAAAAATAATTTTTTATAAGTATTTTTTTATTTTTAAAATCAATATATTAAAGTTATCTAAAAATATTAATTTAATATTTTGTTCAAGTAAAAAATAATTAAACATGTTATAACATAAAGATAAATACTCACAAAAAAAATTTAAAAATAAATAAATTTACATCATTCAAACAAAACTATAATATAGATTAATTAATTATATTTTTTCAAACCTATAATTAAAGTAAAATACAAATCACACTTCACCCAACCGCAAACCAACAGAGCCTTCAACTTTCAACTAGTCTCAAAAGTAAAGTGTGCCCACACGTTGCAGCTGTCTCCAGCCCATTTCCCTCCTATTCTCTGTTTTTCCCCACCTCACCCCTCTTTATTTACCCCCCCACCTCCCCTCTTCTCCTCACCACCACCAAACCCCTTCTCCTCCTCTTCCTCTTCCTCCACCACACCACTCAAAATGTCACAACGTCCTTATTCCTCCCTTTCATTTTGTTGTGCCCTTTTCATACCATTACTATTTCTTCACCATGTCTATGCTTCAACTTCTTCAACTAGTTCCCCACAAGTTCAAACCTTGAACACAAAACCAGATATTATAAACCCAAAACTACCACCAAGAACCCTCTCATCCTCTAAGAAATTTGAGGGCTCATCAGATTTAGTCCACCTTCGTTACCATATGGGTCCAGTCCTCTCTTCAGCCCCAATAAACATCTACCTTATCTGGTATGGCCGTTGGGCTAATTCTCAAAAACTTCTCATCAAGGACTTCATTAACTCCATCTCCCCCTCAACTGTTGCCGCCAAGCCCTCCGTCTCTGACTGGTGGCGCACTGTGTCTTTGTACACAGATCAAACTGGGGCTAACGTCTCACGTTCAATACTCATAGCTGGCGAATATGCTGATAGTGCTTATTCACATGGGACTGGCTTAACAAGACTTACAATCCAACAAGTGATAGCTTCAGCAGTAAGGTCTGCACCTTTCCCAGTAGATCACAAGAATGGGATCTACCTCATATTGACCTCACAAGATGTGACCATGCAAGACTACTGTAGAGCAGTGTGTGGGTTCCATTACTTCACATTTCCATCAATGGTTGGCTACACATTGCCTTATGCTTGGGTTGGTAATTCAGGCAAACAATGCCCTGAAGTATGTGCTTACCCTTTTGCAGTCCCTGGTTATATGGGTGGAGGTGGACCAGGAGCCTTGAAGCCACCAAATGGGGATGTGGGTGTTGATGGAATGATTAGTGTTATAGGCCATGAACTTGCAGAGTTGTCTTCAAATCCCTTGGTAAATGCTTGGTATGCTGGGGAGGATCCAACAGCACCAACTGAGATAGGGGATTTGTGTGAAGGGTTGTATGGGACAGGTGGCGGTGGTGGGTATATAGGGCAGGTGATGAGGGATAGGAAAGGTAGGACCTTTAATTTGAATGGTAGAAGAGGGAGGAAGTTCTTGGTGCAATGGATCTGGAGCCCCGAGTTGAAGGCATGTGCCGGTCCTAATGCTTTGGACTGATAAGGTGGTGGCCTTTTCTAGGACCTTGAAAAGTGGGAAACAAAAAGAAGAGAAAAAAGAAGAGAAAAATAGACTATCGATTGTTAAAAAAGTCAGGTTCTATGCTCTTGAATTTGATTTTTCTTTCAATTTCTTCTAGTTCTTGGGGTTATCATGGTGGTGGAAATTGCCTGTATACACGAGTGAAGAAGGTGGGGGTTGGGGAAGGAGGAGGGGAGATTTGTTTTCTTGTATTTCTTCAGTTTTTACTTATTTTTTTTCTTTTTATGATTAAAAATCATTGTAGTTGATCAGATGTACAAAAAAAGAAGAAGATGGTGATGCTAGATTTTGATGCTATATTAAAAGTATATTTATATATTTAAACTTGCATTTGATTGTTATTTATTAGCTTAGATTTTCCCCGCAAGCGATGAATGTTGCCTGAGCACAGGCAAAAGGCCAACTGGATACTTTTCTTGAATGCTGAGATGGTTATGAAAAAAATATTATTTTTGTGAATACTTTTCTCGATCTCGCTTGCCAAGAGGCTACTTTTCAACTTGCAACATATTTTACTAGTAGACCTCACAAATATCTATTGGATTTGGATGCTATTTCTCTTCATCTTTCTGCTTTTGAACTTCAGGACCTGGTGTTTCAAGATTCATACATACGAGTGGACTTTGTTAATTCTGTGTTTGTTTAATGTATAGAAATGAAAAAACTCCATGTTTTAAGATTCAGACCTGGTGTTTAAAGCAATTTGACTACAGGATTACTATTTTGAACTTAAGAGGGAAGCTGCGGATAATTCCATAACAGAATACGATTTTTCATGCTTTACAGTGTTGCTAGAGGCTAGAGACGACCCAGATGGGGTCAACATGTTCCATTTGAAACTGGAAAAAACAACTGCCTATACGAAATAGTTCAGAAAAATGATGATAATATGTTGGTGTACATGAATCCAAAAGAGATGGTATGAATCTTCACTTGTTAATTGTTATTTCTAAGTTAAGATACTTGAAGTGAAGTGTGATCTTGTTCTTGGGATTATGCTACTAAACATATATTATAATAATTTTAAGCAATCCAAAGCCAGATAAAGGAAAAAGGTTTGCCTCCAATAGCAAACCCCTCTCATATACATGATACTCATGGAAGTGATGGTGCTTGTTCTTTCTTTTCCCTTGCCTGCTTTTCTGGCAAGGGTATGGGCAAGAATTTGAAAGTGAAATCATGGCTTGAATTTATGATCAAATAAAAGTCAAACATTTTCTTGTCCTTTAACTGGTATGTTAGAAGGAAGTGGAGATGATAGTTTAAAATTATATATATATTATCGTATAAATGTGTGCTTGTTTTTTAAATTGCACTGCAGATTTGGGAGTGAAAAGCATTATTATATCAAACGAACTTTAACGCAACGTGAGTGAGTGAGTGAGTGATGCACAGCTAATATTTGGGACCCATAAAAGTACACATCTACCGTGGTTGATTATTCTGATAACTTATGAGCCTTGCCCTGATTTTCCAGGTCCATGCCATGTTACTAGTGGTGGCCCGGTTCGGTAGAGGTTTTGATGCTTTGGTTGCTGTGTAGTCGGGCTTCTGCAAGAAGATTATGACATAAGATGCAAGTCAGCAGGTCTCCAAGGTTCAAGGTCTAACCCAGCAAGACTCGAGAAATTGTCAAAAGAAACTGATGCCCTCATTTTCCAATCAGTGAAAAAACAAAACTTTGGAGGATGTGACAGTAGGTGGATTAAAGAGACTCCTCATCTATCAAGTTGTTATTATCTTAAGAGGAGGGGTTTTGAATGGAAGTAAAAAACAAAGTGTGGTGGTCAATGTACACTTGTAGTATGGATATTGCCCCGTAAATCTTGGTTGATGGTGATATTTGCTGCTTCAGGATGAGATAAAACAAGAACAGGCAGGATTATGTGAAAGGTTAAATGGGAAAATGTCAAAAACATGTAGCGTCATCATATAGCTGATTCCATCTCATGGCTAGTGAGTGACCCACTATAGAGAGAGAGGTCCCTCTCTCACTCATAAGTCCGTCCTAATCAATGAGTTGGAGAGCCACATGCAGTGTAATGAAGAGGCTGCCTTTGCATGAGAAAGAGACAATATGCCAGACGAGATTTTGGGCACAGAATTTCACCAACTCGAAATAGAACTCCAAATAAAATTGTTACGTGACATTTGCTTGTTAACTAATATATATGTTGTGGGTTGCTGATCCAGAAAGAGACAATTATCTGGTTAATTAGCAGCGACATAAAGGAAATTGAATTTGGTTCTGTTTAACGGTATGGCAGTTCGATGGTTATGTGGCCACAAGTAGTAGGCTGGCTTGCAATGCAGGAGAATGTCTTTTTCCATGCTTAAAAGACGAAACTGATTGGAACTTGAGAAATTGTTGTTTAGAATGGTGATCTCTTCTTTGTTAACAGGATATGCACTGCAGCACAATGTGGCCCAAACTCATGAGATGATCAAAGGCATATGCTGTACCGACATTTCAAACTCTTTTATTCCATGGAACATGTTTTCAGCTTCTGATGATATTTATAGCGATCGCATCATAGATTCCTTGACACGGCTGCTGTGCATGAGCAAGGTCATGATCACCTGCTGTGACTTGTCAGATTTCTCTGCCCGCACTCTTGTCAAGTCCAGTGCTAATGTCGGTAATTTACTACCATGTTAACATCTAAAGGATTATGACAAATCATGATCACGTGAATGTCAATAATCTCTGGCCCTTCATTTGTTCTCAGCCTTGTTCTCTTCCAGTTGGCCCAAAGTATTATTTTGTTCTTATGATCATCTCCCTCCCTGCTTCATTTGACCTTATATGAATTCTGAGATTAATATAAAGGTCAAGTGCACTGTTGTTTTATAAGCTGAAATAAATATACCCTGTTGGACCAGAAATTGTTATTATCTGAAATAATTAGTATCCATCAATACACAGAAATCATTAAGTTCTTAATTCTGATTTCATGGCAAGCATCGCAGTGAGGATTTAAACGTCATCTGCTTGTTCGAATTCTGTTTCCATAACTGGAGGAGGATTAGACTCCATGTTGTTGTGATGCGGCAAGGGATGCGTGAATTGGGCAAACCACACAGCTTCAACAGTCACTCACATTCCCAGGTGTTAGTCATCTACATCCCTGCAGTCCACTTGTGCTATTCACCAGCCTTTGAGGGCAGTTACATGTCAAACTTTGTCATGTATAGCCATGCGTTAATCTGACAGAACTTCATGTGCCACTTATTGCCAACATAAGATTTTGATTGCAGCTATATTTATTAACTGTCTGCGTCTTGTAATTCAAGAATACAAATTACAGCATGCCCTTTGAGAGAGAGGCAAGAGAAAGCAAGGAGGATAATGGCAGATACCAGAGGAGGTACCGTGGGTTGCAATGATGGGTGTGGATGTCCTGTTCCTTGCGCTGGTGGCACATCCTGCGGGTCTTGATAGTTGCCATGATTTAATAATTTTCTTTTCTCTGTTTTTTTTTTGTTTTGTTTTTAACATAACATTCTGCCTGATAATGCATACAAGTGTAGTTCAATGAAGGCCACAAGCGGAGAGGGAGCTGGACACAACAAATGCTCGTGTGGCGAGCACTGTGGCTGCAATCCATGCACATGCCCTAGGAGCGTGGTGACTACTGGGGTGAGCAAGGCCTACTGTAAGTGTGGTGCTGATTGTGCTTGTCCGACCTGCAGTTCTTGAGGGGAAGCTTTAGCCAGCTCAAGTAGAACAAAGGCAAGCTCCATCATCTCATCGATGATGAGTGGCATGAGCATCTAGTTAAATAAGGAACTACCTGGAACAGTGCTTAAATTTTAAGCAGTACTATGTTGTAGCTCCCATGTTATTATGCGCGTGTGCTTGAGGATGTTTGTGCAAATGCTTCTATTTTGGTTTTGAGATTTCCTCGAATGAAAATCTTCATTTAGCAAGTGCTTAGAGGAGAGGCCATGATAACTGAGATCTGCAAAAACATCCTGAGCGGAATCAGAAGGATCAACAAGAAGGGCACCCCAGATTTAAAGAAAAGCGAAAGGACTCTTAAAAGAGATTCTTAGCAGCAACCAAAAGGAAATGAGAATTAATTGTAGAAATCAAAAACCAAAGAACATAGGCAGCTAAAATGCAGGAAAGTAGACGAGCACATGGAGGCTACACTAGACAGCAGAGATGGGATTTTCTATCTATATAGGGGATTAATCATCCTTAACAATACAAAAATGGAAATGGATTCTATCACCGCAGCATCCTTAATGAGTTTCTTCATGAAATCCAGTAGAGAAATCCACATGTTAACATATTACGAGCACTAGCTAGGTTCTATCGCTGCATCATCCTCGATGATTTTCTTTCTTCTATAGCCTCAAAACCGGGGCGGGGCCAAGTACTTATCTACAAACCAATCTGGTATGCTCCTGGAGATGAAGCTCAGCATTTTTACACCCCAGCAGCATCGAATTTACTGGATTAAATTGTTCGTTCTTAATTGTGAAATAAAATCTTTTTTCTCTACAAATTTATAACACTTGATTCCAACAGAATGGTGTCCTTCATTCAAGAATTTTCATCGAAATGACGGTACTGATATATGTCATGATCAGGACTCTCTTAACGTGCTAAGAGCATTAGTGAAATTCAAAGGCCAGTTGAGGGATACAACAGCAGTCCTGATAATGAACTTCAAAGTTGTTAACCCCAATTCCACCTTCAATTACCGAGCTATATTCCATCTTAGTAATCTCCATGCTTTTCTAGAAAGTCTAGTTATTATTTGAATGACTAGCTGTGCAATGGCTGGTCAGTAAATGCAGCCAATGTGATATTTGTCTTTGCGAGACTGACTCGGAAGACAAGAAGCCAAGATAAAGCTGTATCTGAGCGACTGGTTCTGAATATTTAGCTCAACAATAAGCAGCAGCTTCAAGTTCATGCGCAGGAGTGGCTTTTTACCATATAAGTGAAATCGAATCCAAAAGGTTACACCACTCTGTAAAATTCAAATCCAGTTTTGTGCATCAATGCATCAGCTAGAGATGAGATAAAAATAAGGGCGTGGCTTTCAAAGTTTATGTTTTTGAACTGAGTGATTTGGTAAGTTAGCAGAGTTTATTTTTTATATATATATAAAATAATACTGATGGAAAAAATATTTCGCGTAGATACCATATGTGATTCTCGTTATTTGTGATTTTTTTAAAAGACTCATCCTATAGCAATTTTTTCTGTCATTAACTCCTTGTAAAAAAACAACAAAAAAAAACAATAATTTACACAATTCAAATAATTAATTTTTCAGCATCAAAACACAATTTACATAAACAACACATAACATATACAATCGTAAATAACAAATTTAGACCGATGATTAATATGACATAATATTTTATTAAAATTAAACAAATTATACATCTATTTATAATTCTCATAACATATAATAACATGTAACTATATCTAATAATCGCTTCGGCTCGTATAAGGGTCTGGAGCACTCGTGGACAAGTGTGGAGAATCAGCCTAACTCGTCCAACTCGAGGATGAGTCTGTAATATCTATGTAGGTGTGGGAAGGACCACTATCATTCTAGGTTGCTTGTGGACGGACCTAGGTTGCTTGTGGATGGGCATGAGATGTTTATAGACGGACCAACATCCTCAACATTTCCACGATCAGTAATCTCATCTTCCGTTAATGTCACTTCAAGATGCTTAACTTCCTCAACATCTTAAAGTCCACCTAGATATAAATTGAGTGTAGTGTTGGCCACAATATGTCTCATCTCATCGATACCTTCACGGATAGCCGTTATTGCTTTTCGAGCTTCTCGTACCAAGTAATTAATCTATATACATACATTAAAAACCAATTAGTAGTCATTGTCAACAATAAAATTAATCTAGTATTTAATAAATGTTGAATGTAAAACAACCAGGCTCGTCCCCTAATCACATATCGACGAAGCAAATCCAAAAACCAACTTTAATTATTGCTCGTCTCTTCTTCCACAATAGCAAAACAAATAGATAAACTATATTATTCACATCTTAAGCAACTGCCACCAACAACTCAAACATGTGTGTGAACCTTTTAATTTTAAAATTTCTTATTAACTAGACCTTTGGTGATACCCCCACATAAATTCCACTAGAAACCAATTCTTGAACACACTATAACTGAACATAGAATTTTATTAAATGATAGACCTTATACTACAAAGATTCTTTATATGCCACCGCTTTACTACATTAACACATTCAGACTTGTCTCTTAATCTTTTCCCAACCTTCAATTCCTTAACTAAAAAGCTTAAATGCATACGACTATCAGTCCAATTATTGCATCCATATTGGTCATACACGCTAACAACCTCAAATTCAGGAGCAAGAGATGTCATGTGTTGATTAACATGCTCAACTAACTTATCATTTTCATTATCCTCATCTTCCCCCTCAACCACAACTCTATCAATGTGACACTCATCTTCGTCATCATTTGGTTTGGATTATCCATAGTAAAATGGAGCGGATGTCGTACCCAACTGAGGTTTCATATTAACAATTTCCTACACCAACATTTTTCACTAGTATTACCACCCAACCTAGATGGACCAGCTACTCATAATGTCTGTGTGGTTATATGAGAGTTATTTGAAAACCGAGTCAAATCCATACTAGAAGAGTTTTCTTGTCTAGATCTACTAGCTCCAGCATATTAATCACATCAATCCTCGTAAACCCAAACATTGAATTCACACTCTTATCACTACAGATTGGTACATCGACATAACGAGCTTGACTGACCCTAATTTACTACATCCTCCAAGTAATTTCAACTTCTATTTCAATCATATTCGAGCCAAGCCGATCACATAATATTCTTGATAATTCGTTAAGGAACATATATGTTTGATGAAGCAGTTATGAATTCATGACTTCCACAATTATAAGTGATATCGTTATTGGTATTAACAATGATACCACCATGAAAGCATAATATTCCTAAATTATCAGACATTCTATCAAACAACACAACAAAATACAATTCTAATTTATTAATATATATTAATCAAAGTGCATCAATTACGAACAAAATAACCTTATTATCAACTTAAAATATATCTAATTAAATTAATTTATAATTTAACATAAATCAACAATAACTATTCAAACTCATAATTTTGTTAATTCACAATCAACAACAACCTAAAATAATTGATTATTTAACAAAATAACTGAATTATATCTAATTAACAACCTAAATTACATCTAATTGAGCTAATTTTTAATTCAAAACCCTAACATTCAATAAAATCAAATTAACATTATTTAAACATAAATTACATCATATTAATTGAGAAAAAGTGTTCAATATTCCTTTAAACATGGAATGTTGGTGGTAATGATGATCAGTGATGCCTATTTTGGTGGGGAATACAAGGACTCACCGTGGATAGAGCTAGACAGAGATAGGTGATGAAGGGCTGCTTTGAATGTTTTTTGCTGCGAGGAGAGAGAAATCCAGGTGATGGTGAGAGGCGGTGGCTATAGGGAGAAAAAGAAAGAGAGAGGAGTAAAGAAGAAGAAAAAGGAGAAGAAAGGGCTTTTATGGTTAAAATTAGAATGAAATTAGTCATTTACAACACGTGAAAGTGTGCTAGTTACGTGATTATTATTTTTAAATGTGTTACTTTACTATTTTTTTTCCTGTGTTAAAAGAAAAAAAAAAAAAAAACTCCTCCTTGAACTCCTGTTAAGAGGTTTGTCCAAAGGAAAATTAGAGTTGTTTCCATTAATCAATATGCATGAATGCAGGCTCTACTGTTGTCTTTCTCAAAGCTGACACTTGAAGGACGCGCTTGAAACAGGAAAGCTTTAATTGAACTACCGTCGGAGACAAAAGAAGGTGCGAAGAACTTATTTATACATTTGAAGCCCTTCAATTAAAAACCCATTAAGTTACATAATCCTGTAACTCAGCCTATCTGATTTTGAAAGGACACTTATTTTCATTGAAAGGACGACTGGACTGAGTTAAATCACCCATGTACTTCCATCTTTTTGATCTGGTAACTCATTGTGTGCTCTTTCCACTGGTCCTTGTCAAGATACCTTTCGTAAAAGTTAACCTCTCCGCTTGATTTTACGGACAATGCACAAGTACTTCTAGTTCCATATCGTCCCTGCATATCAAGGAGATTATTGAGATGGGTTTGCCAGCAGAATTGCATGTGGAGCAGAGAGAGTATTTGAATTGGAAAATGATTTACCAGGGGAGTGTCTGCCTCGATGAATATAGAACTTAACTGGTGTTCCCGCTCAGAAGGATAAATTCCAGGAAGCATGCTTTCATCATCTTTAATTGTGTTGGTCATTAGTATTTCAGCCATCTCTTTTGTGGGAAGTTCCGCTTCACCATATTTTTCCAGTAGGTCTTTAAAACCATGGCCGAGACGTTGTGCCTAGAGAAAAAAAAAACCCACTTCAATTGAGCGTTGCACCCATCAGTGATAAAGATATGCATATCTCGTAGATAAGCCATCCTTGGCAAACCTTAGGCGATGATTGCGAGTGTGTTCACGGCTGCCAAAGCATATCTCCACGGAATATAATTATGGAAGCAAAAGCATGACAGACAGTATTACCTTAGGCCATGGAGAGTCTAGGCTTGCATTTGACAGTACATGCATCCCTGGCGTCACCTCCATGACTATGAAATTTTCTGGTTTTGGCCTATTTGTTAAGTAAACCATGGATTTAGAAGATATATCAGCTAATATCAGGTTAAACCCATTATACTGATCTGCCTCCTTGGAAAGCTCCTCTGCATATTCCTTTGGGTTCTTGTTGCTCTGCAATCATAAATTCTATTACAACCAAAGCTTTCAAAATGGATAATAAAAAGGCCACAGCAGTTAACATCTGAAGATAAATGTTGTGAATTCACTCCTAGTCCTACGCAAGGGCATGGTCATATTCATCAATCCTGAATGTTTAAGGTGTTGGAGAGAGCCACAGCGAAGAAGACAAAGTTGAAATGCTTTATTGAGCAAAAATAAGAGAATCAAGGTTTGACACTAGATTAAAGAGTGAAAGGGCTACCAATGAATCATCGAGTTAAGGATTTGTTCAGGCCCCACAACATCAGTATATAATTTTTAAGCTATCAATGACCTGAACCCCAAAGTCTCTCCTGCCCTAACCTATCACATCCCAAAATTAATTTACCCTTTTCAAGCTTCCCCGTTTAGAGAAGAATGGCCAAGAGTCCTTACAGTTGAAGGAATGGTCTTTTATCAATTACCACTGGCATAACATCCAAAACAAGCAGAAAGGAAATGAGCCATCAATTAGAAATTAGAATTCAAACATGATTAAAACCAAACAGAAAGAAAATTTACCTCTAAAAAACGAAGGGTAAGGTCACCTCGAGACTTTGCTTGAGGGATTGATTTAAGTTCTCTAACATTAGTGATAAAAGCAATCTTACCATCTCTGGTGCAACCCAGCCATGTCCCACCTGCAAGCTCGTCTTTCCCACCTAGAATCTCTCCACCTTCCCACCATCCCAGAGGCTTTGTTGGCCTAATTCCAAACAGAAACAAATTTCTGAACAAACCCCACAATTTTGAACAGACGTGCAAAAACAGAAACTTCAGATGAGAAAGAAAGGAAGAAGAGTGGGAGAGAGGGATTTCATTTGACTAACCGGCTGTGATATTCATCTCTGTTGAGTAACAAGAGAAATGGATAAAGAGGGTGAGCTTGCCATAAAAACACCGCTATACACATGTTGTTTTCTCGCTGAAAAAGCTCAGATTTTTTTCCTTACGCCGCTAGTATTTCCTTCATCTCTGTTTCCCTTTGACTTCCCAAGAAGACAAGATCCAAATTTTAGTATTTTCAGCTACAGTGCAAAGTGCAGAAAAGGAATCCTGCCTCGTTGCTTTAATAATATAATCTGACAGACAAAAGAGTCCTTAAATTTCATAATATCTACCTATGAACTGAGAATTTTAAAATTTCACCTCCACACTTCTTTTCTATTGCAATGTGGTCCATCCATAATTTCAAGATTCTAACACACACAAAAAATTTTATACATAAGCTTTTTTTTACATGTTTTTGTTGTTAAAATTTTTATAAGTGAAAATAAAAAAATTAATGTATACATATAATCAAATAAATCCAAAATTATATGTGTTAATAAATGAGAAATAACCATAAATGATAACTCAAAAATAAATTTGAAAAAATCAAAAGAAAAATGTAAATTAAAATATTTAATCTCACAATATGAGATATTTATTCTGTTGTATTTACTAAATTTATTTATTAAAATATTTTTTATTCAATCAAATGATAATAAAAATAGACATAGATGTTAAATTGATTGAATAAAATAAAAATGAAAAAAATATTATACAATGCTGCACATATTAAAAATATTATCTGAAAATAAAAAAAAATTATTTTAAAAAATAAAGTTCATCTATACAAAAGATTAAAAAAATAAAAATGAATAAAAAAAACTTTTTTAAAAAATAAATTTATAACATAAAAATAATCGTCAATTAAAAGAGGCTCTCCGAACAAAATAAAAAAGAGAAGGGGTATTAGTCTAAATATAAATAAAAAAATTTTTTGAAAAAAAAACATATAAAAAAGAAGCATCATTTTTTAAAAATAGAAAAAAAAAAAAGAAAAGGCGAGGCGTTGCCTCACCTATTTGTTAGGGCCTGCACGACCGGACCCTTATTTTTTTCACTTGGGACGGACGACATGTCATCCATCCCAAATTTTTTTAAAAGAAGAAGGCAGATGACATGTTGCATGTTGGGGTTGACAACGTGTCATTTGGTTTTTGCCTAGATTATAGCCACTATAGTGGCCGAGAAGAATGAGCATAATGTTTTTTTATCCAAAAACTCGTTTTTCAACCTATTTTAACCTAAAATACCTATAAAACACCTTAGAAGTTATAATAAACCTATCTATGACTTCAAAAAAAAAAACCAAAAAATCATCATAAAAAACAAAATCTACTCGAAATAAAAAAAAAAATAAACACGAGCTTCTATTTGATTTTTCACGAACTTTAAGGGTAAGAAACACTTAAAAAGAACTCTTTTTGTTAAATGGAACCATTTGGCACAAAAATCGATCGTTTTGGTGGCCTAAATTGGTGTCGACGGCTCTTTCTCTTTCTACCGCTAAATCTGATGACCTCTCTTTCTCATCCCTCAACTAGGGATTAAAAAAAATAAAAAAATGAATATTTATACCAAAATTAAATTGAAAAAATATTAAATTACTGAAATTATATAATTTGTATTATTTTTTAAACGCGATGACCAAAGTATATCTCTCTCAAAATTTCTGGCACGCCACCCCTGATTTGGTATTTTTTATTGTGATCCATGTTCTTTCAATTCCACACTTGATCAAGAAATAAAAAGTAATTGGTTTTTAATTGGGATTACATCATTTAAAACAAAACTTTGATGATCAAAATAAATGATTAAAAATCCGCAAAAAGTCCATAGTATTTATGAGTGCAAACATTGCCGCTCTACAGTTAAAATTCCATGCCTTTTAAATTTTCACTTAGTAGGTGCTTCTTCATCAACGTCATGCAGTGCTCATCAATACGTTTCCACAATATTACTTGAAAGGGCAATACATCCTTCGAAGGTTTCGAACGACCTCGATACCCGGAGAAAAACAAAGAACATCCATTTACGTACATATCAAATTTGTATCAAATATAATTACTTATTATAAATTTTAAAATTATTAAAAATTTATATTATTATTAATTTTAAAATTTTAAAAAATTAATTAAAATACATGTAAGTTGACCTGAACACTCACAATTAAAAAAAAATATATATCAAACAATTGCATACATGTTACTTAAAATTACTTTGTTTTCAAGCCTCTATGACGGCTCATTACACTATCTTGTAAATTAATTTTTTAAAATAATATTAATTAATTTTAATTATTTTAATTAATCTAACTTAACTCGTGACGTGTATTTTAAACTTTATCGTGGCTATAGCATTGCATGTAATTCAAAACACAAAGGAGTGCTCGTTGTTGTTAGCAAATTCCTTGAACATGCCATTAAGGCACAGCACACACATTTAATCTTCCAAATCACTCCTAATCATGATGAAATCAATAATCCCATTCAAATCATGTTGAAATCAAGAATTCTTCTAATTTTATTCTCCTGCCACGTCACCCACTTATTATAAAAGACAAAAAAATAAAAATAAAATAAAATGCAGGCCGCAGGAATGCTCTGAATCTCTAACCAGCCGCCACAAAATGATAAAACGTGCGAACATCTCATGACCAAGTCACGTGCCACGCATGCCCTTCTCTCAGTGCTAAGTGCCAAGTGCTGAAGCTTAAAGTCAGATACCATTTGTACCAAACATCACATGATTGCACATACCAAAACAAAAGGCGAAACTTCAATTTCCCCCCCTACATTCTTCAATGTTCTAATTCTGCCTCTGTATTTTTGTATTTCTCAAATATTATTCTCTCCCCTACTAGCAATCCAATGCCCTACTCTTTTATATTATTGTGTTTTTTTTAATATATTATAACATAAATGGAGATTTAAAAGGTTGGAGTGATAAGAGTATGAAAAAAAAATAATAAAAAAAAATACCAACCTTTTATTAGTTAATTATAAAGATACCAGGTAAATTATTTATCTTGTTTCACAACAAAACTTATTAAAAATAAAATAATATATATTAAAAAAATTATTTTGATTTTTTTTATGTTCAGCTATTATCTCAGAATCTTAAAAGCCTGAAGATTTTTAATTTCTTATAAAATAAAATAAAAATTGATTTTTTTAGTTTGTTTGGTTTTGAAAATGAAACAAAAACTATAGAATTAAATCAACCTAAAATATAATCAAATGAGCTAAATTTCTTTTGTTCGGTTTAAAGAACGAGGGCACACCCTAAGATATCTTATTCGGTAGTAAAAGACAAAATCGAAACTTCTTAAAGACTTGTGGGGGTGAAATTAGAAAACCTTGAACTATAGGAGCAGAAATGAAATGTTGATGGATTTATAGTAAGTTTTCCCCAAAATAAAAACTATGATTTAAAAATAAAATAGAAAGTAAAAGGAAGTAAGGCTCTGTTTGTTAGTCAGTGAGAGAGAGAGAGAGAGACTGAGAGAGAGAGAGAGAGAGAAGGGAAGCCCAAAGAAATGGGTAAGAGTAAGATAGTAGAGAAGATGAAGAAGAAGAAAGGAAGACCTTCTTTATTAGATCTCCAAAAACGCTCCTTAAAAGAACAGCAGAACCAGCAGCAGCAGCAGCAGCAGCAGCAGCAAAAGAAACGCATACATCATCATCGTCATCGAAACGTTTCGCCCTCTCATTCTAGTTCAAGCATTTCAACAACAACCGCTCCTAATTCTTCTCAAAATCACAAATCTGCCACCACCACTACAGCTCCTCCACGTCGATCCGCTCGCCGCAACCCTACCAACGACGACAGCTGCCGCGACTCTTCTGATGATGAGGACATCGCAGAATCAAACGGAAAGCGCCGCCGCGAGAAGAAGCTGAAGCTGGTTCTCAAATTGCCCAAATCAGAC
Organism: Populus simonii; assembly: GCA_007827005.2. Lineage (NCBI taxonomy): Eukaryota > Viridiplantae > Streptophyta > Magnoliopsida > Malpighiales > Salicaceae > Populus > Populus simonii. Next base: position 19,542,214 of record CM017467.2, on the reverse strand, counting down.
ACTAATTCGACGTCGTTTAACTCGTCTGGAGAGGAATCGAACGGTGAAGAAGAGAAAAATACGGCGTCAAATAAAAAGAAGAGGAAGATCAATGGATCTGAGAGTGAAAAGGTAAGTGAAAAATCCGAACTTTTTGATAAAACAAAGAAAGTAACGTTGGGAAATTAACGTAAGAAAGCTCCTTGAAAGGCGGGCTTGTGTAAGTATTTGACTTGGTTCTGAATATTTCTATTTTCGAAAAATAATAATAATAATGTTGTCTAGTATAAATCTTTTTAAACAACTCGAAAAAAAAAAGTCTTTTCCGAATGGAATTTAATTTGTCTTTTATGGGAAAAATAAATAACAGAAATAACAGTAAGAGTCATAATTGTTTTTATGGTAACTGTAGTTTCCTTTTTTGGCGGCTTGCAAGTCCCTTTTAACACTTACTCATCGATTACAGCATAAAGTTTTGATAGTAGTTTGTTATTTCTGTCAATTTATTGTTGGGTTTTTTTTTATTTTTTATTTTTAATTTCAGGGAGATCAGAAGTCTACAACTGGAACAAACCCTACAAGCAATGTCAAAGGTTGGTGTTGTTAATGATTTTGAAGATCCATTTGTCTAAAAGGGCTGAATTTGGGAACTTTTGTTTCATTCATGTCTTACTTGTTTTGCAGATTCTGGACCCTCAACACCTTTACCTGATAAAAAGCTATTGCTGTTCATCCTGGACAGGCTTCAAAAGTGTGTTTTTTTTTCCAGCAGCTTTCGAAGTTTTTGCATTTTTGTTCTTTTGATGTTTGCTTTTAAGGTTTTTAGTGAAGTGGGTGAGATTTATTTCTTTTCAATTTAAAATTGCAGGAAGGACACGTATGGCGTGTTCTCCGAGCCAGTGGACCTAAATGAGGTTAGTGTTTTGATGATGCATTTAGCCTTTTGGACTTGTTTATATGCTTATTGCTTTTGTTATCTGATTTCCGGTCGATGACATCCGACTTGTTATGCAGCTTCCAGATTACCTTGAAGTCATTGAGCATCCCATGGATTTTGGAACTGTCAGAAAGAAACTCTTGAATGGAGCTTATGCCAGTTTGGAACAATTTGAGGTTCGTTTATCATTTTTGTAATGTGATTACGTTTTTCCAACTTTCCCCTTTTTTTTTTTATTTAGGTTGATTTGTGTTTTTAGGTACCTACAAATGTCCATACAAAAACAGAAGAGTCCATAGAATTAAATGTAGACTAGGTTCTGTTGATTGTGCCTGCATTTGTTTTATGGAAAGAACACATAGGTATAAATAGATAAGGAATGAACATCCTTTGATTTCATTTGGTTTCTATGAGACATGGGCATGACACCAGAAATTAATACATTCACATGAGCAGATTTTGTTTTCAACTGCTTGGTTTTTGTTCTTTTAGTATGCAGATAGATCTATAGAGTGTTCTACTAGTTGAGACATTGTGTTTCCATATTAGAGTTTAAAATACTTAAAGAATCCCTGTTCCTTCCATTAAGACTGTTAAATTGGTCTTCAATTCTAATCTATCATTTCCATTTCATGCATCGACAGATCATTGTGGTAGCTTAGCTACCTTTAATTAGATTTCACATTAACAAAAAAGAACTGGTTACTTTAAGTGAGTCAGTGCCCCATAGAAATCGGTGAGCAATTTGTAATCCCTGCTTGTGCCAAACTATTAGTATTAAATGTCCATGACAGAGGTGCCAATTTAATGCAACTAGCTCCATGCTTGGTCTGATTACATGGATAAGTGCAAGAATTATTTCAGTAGGTGGTGTGCTTTTAATGGTTGCAAGCTAGGAATGATTTCTTGCATTTGTGGATCTCCTACTAGTAACTGGGAGACTAAAAAGGCAGGAGTACTAGTTCTGTGTTCATGTCCATTGGGGGTGTTCACGATCGAGTTCGGTTCGGGCCAAACAATCTAACCAAACCAAAATTTTTAATTTCTAGTAATTTTAACCCTAACCCAACTGAAAACCGGTTCAAACCGAACCGTTTCAGGTCGGTTCGGTTCGGGTCAGTTGTTTTGCTTTGAAAACCAGGAAACCCAATGTCTTTCACAACCTTCCAGCGAAAGATCTTTCGCAGCCTTCCATAAACTGAGAGTTCCTCGTGTCATTCCTATGTCCACTTCATCAAGCTGTTTCATGCAGAATGGGCATTGAAATTAATTTATCTCTTGGATAGAAGTATACATATTAGAGGTAGAAGCATCAGTTTGAGACATGCACAATCATGCGATTAAGATCTATAAGATCAATCGCTGTTATATATAAAGTGACAAGTGACTATGGTTAATGAAAGTTTGTATTTATACTGTTTTTTTCTTTCTCTATTTAAATTAGGTTGAACTGGTTTGGTCCAGTTCCAATTGGTTTCAACTTTCTGAAACTGAAATTGAACCAGACCAAATAATTTTTCTAGCTTTCAATTTGGTTTCTTTGGTTTTTTTTTTCCTCTCGGTTCGGTTCTTTTGGTTATTGTTTTTCAGTTTAATCGGTTGGTTATTTTTTTAACACCCCTAATGTCCATCATATATTGGTTGATATACTGCTACTTATTGCAATTCTTCATATTTGTTGGCCAATTGATTGTGGATCCACTCGCAAGAGGTTTGTCCTAGACAAACCTTCACAGTACTCCAATTCCTGCTTCATGCATGTGCATGTTGACACGTGAACTTTGCCTTCCTTGCTGCCTCTTATAAGGAAAAAGAAGATTTAATTGGATTCTGAGTTAGGACAATATCCCAATCTAATGATATTCTAAAATCCTTCATTTTCTTTTATTTGATTTTGAAAGAAATTCTTTGGATTTTGATCTTATTGCATGCAGAAAGATGTTTTCTTAATATGTACGAACGCAATGCAATATAATGCCCCAGATACCATATATTTTCGACAGGTAAAGCCATCCTTTTACCTTTGAATTTGAAATTTTCAGGCTTACATTTTTATTATTTTGAGATTTCCTACTGTTGTCAGGCACGATCCATACAAGAGTTGGCAAGAAAGAACTTTGAAAATTTAAGGCAAGATACTGATGATAACGAAGCAGAACATAAAGTAGTAAAAAGAGGGAGGCCACCTTCAGAGAATTTGAAAAAATCACCGGGCAGGCCTTCACTAGACCCTGCTGGTTCTGAGTTTCCCTCAGGTGCGACTCTTGCTACAGGTGGAGAGAATAGACCTTCAGAGAAGCCTGGTTTTGCAGATTCTTCAGAACAATTTCATGGTTCTCGCAATGAAGCTTATTCGCTGACTGACAACAGATTTGAGAGGCATGACGAAACTGCAGGTACAGAACTTCAATAGTAGTTTGTTTTTTTCTCGTTTTCAACTTCATTTGTTGGCACTCTTCCAATTCTGTACTTAACATAATGACAAGACATTTTCACTTTTATTACAGGTTCTGTACTTAAAGGTAAGCATAGTAAGAAGCCTTTGGCAATTGATGAGAACAGGCGTAACACTTATAAGCAATTCCATCCTTCTGGTGTTGGACGAGTGCCATCTGTGCTGACTACTTTTGACGCAGAAAGGAAGCAGCTAGTCGCTGTATGTATCCCATTGATGTCCATTTTCTATTTAATTCCTTGAAGTGAAAAATAAAGCCTCATTCATGCAAGGGGCTCATACAGATAGAGGGTGGGTCAAGGGTAAAATTTAGAATAGAAATGAAAAAAAAAAAAAAAATCCTATATCTCTTGGCTATTTAATTTGGTATAGGTAGCCACTTAGTTTTGCTTTGCAAAATACTAAACATAAAAGATCCTAACAATGATAAGAAGTGGTAGTAATGCTGCAGTTAAATTGTATCAGGTGTTTGGAATGGAATTTTTACTTTTAGGTACACTGCTCTATCCAGAAGCGCCCCCCCCCCCCCCCCCCCCCCCAAAAAAAAAAAAAAAAAGTTCTGCAATACTCTAGTGGTTGATTGTCTTTTTTCTTTTTTACATGAATTAGGTGGGACTTCTGACAGAGCATGGTTATGCAAGGAGCATAGCACGATTTGCTGCGAACATTGGACCTTTTTCCTGGACAATCGCAGTTAAGAAAATAGAGAGGTCTTTAGCTCCCGGAATTAAGTTTGGTCCTGGATGGGTTGGAGAAAATGACATCACACCACAAAGGCCGTTATTTTCTTCACCCCCTCCAAGTCAGCCGGCACTGCCACCGCTACCACAAAGGCCCTTCTCTGTTCTTGAAAGTTCATCTGCTAATGCCACCCGTAGCAATGTTAAATCAAAAGAAGAGAAATTATCAGTGAAACTTGAGAAAGATATGTTATCAGAGAAGCAGGCGCCTTCTACTCACTTGTCAGATACACGTTTAACTCCTGTTCCTCCATCCACCTCGATGACTACCTCCTCTGCTGCCAATAAATCTGAACCTTGCACAGAAAGAGCAGAAGCACTTGCAAAATTGAATTCTCATTCTGCATTTAATGTGCTGAACAGTAGTACGGGTGTGGCAAGGCAAAGACCTCCATTTCAGCTTCATCAGAACCCAGCCATTCACCCTGGCATGATTGGATTCAATGCCACATATGGGTTTAACCTAGCAGCAGCCCAAATGGGAAAACTAGTTGGAGTTTCTAGGCCTGCTGGGTTAAACATTCATTCATCTCAGATGGCCGACATGGTCTCTAGAACTAGTTCGAACCTGGTCCATTCAGCAAATGCAAACAGCCTAAACTCAGAGAAAACGAAGTTCCCTGAGAATTCAAGTTCAATAAATTTCAATGGTGCATTGCCAAATTCTGTGAGCGAGGCAGTGGAGGCCCCAAGACCTGTAGACCAACCTCAACCAACTTGGCAAGGGTTATATCCAAAATCAAAACCAGATTCAGGCCCATCACCACATCAGAAATCGGATGCCGTCCCACCTGACTTGAATGTCAGATACCAGTCTCCAGGTTCTCCTAGTTCTGGTCGCATTGATTCAGCACAGCCAGATTTAGCTTTGCAGCTCTAAGAAATAGTAGAGCTATTTTTTTTTTGCTTCTCGGATGATTAAGTTAACCATAGAGTGGTGCCAATGCTCCTTGACTGTGGTTTGGTATTGAATCCCAAACCACTCAATCAGGATTCAAGCGTTGGCACCAGCACAGAACACTAGAGTGGTGGGCTTGGCATTTGCGCTCCTAGGGATTAGACCAAGTCAAGGTCTCCTCAATAAGGATCCATCTGAGCCACACCTAACTGTACTGTAAAATTGCAGGTTGTTTCTGTACAGATTAATGTATCCTGATTCATAGATTGCTAAGCTTAAAAAAGGATTTCACTTGTGACCTTGGAAACCAAAGAAACCATGATGTTCCTAGAATTTGGTTTCAAGATGTTAGATGTTTATTTCATAATAACTGTTTTCAACTTTGAAAAGCAATATCCGTTTGGAATTCAACGCTTTCTGGAGCGCAATATGCAAGGTAGAGACTTCTTATCTCTATCTAGTTCTTACACCAAATGGATTCTGCTTATTGGCGAACTGTGAAACATGGACTTGGCCATCAAATGTCATTGTTGCTGTCATCCAGAAGTCTTATCATCTTTTAAAAAAACTTGTACTAAGTCAGCCTTAATCTTAACCAAATTCAGACAACATAAGAAGAAGAAGACAGGTCACAAGGCACAGAGAAGAAAATGTTAGATACTCTTACTGTATTACTTCTCTATTCGCATAAAATTTGAGATCCATCATGGTATATCTGTATTCTTAGATTCTATTTGTAAGTGAATTAAAAAACACCAGCTCTTGAGTAGCTAATAATACATAGAACAGAGTACTTGAATGGGAACAGGGGACTTTGTCATTGTCTATTGTCCACCATCAGCCGCAGCCGCAGCCGCAACAGTAGTTGCCCGACATTGTTTAACAACATGCAATTTCTATGAAAATCCATTATTATAGGAAAGTATTATAAGGGATAAAAATATCATGAAATGGGCACAAAGAAATTGTCTCCTTTGACTATTATATTGTTTGAAGATGGTGGAGTTTGGCAGACTGATCGATTGGTGGCCCATGTAAGCTCGGAGGTCAAAATGGGACTCGGTCAAACTTGCTTGCTTTTATTTAAGAAATGGAAAACAGGCTGTCTCTAATAAACATAGCTAGGGTTTTGCTTCAACGCAGTTTGGTTTAGCGATACCCCTTTTCCCAAGGGTCCAACTCCAACAAGGTTTCCGAGAAGACAGTGAAAGCAGAAGACGTTTAACGCTAAAGCAATGACTAAATCCTTTTTTGATTTGCCAATGATTTTTTTTTTAGTTTAATATGGGTGTCCGGATTAGCTTACGCGTACCTCAACTAATTCCACAGGCCCTGAAGTTAACGACCATATAAGACTCCAATAACCATCATATGAGCAACCACATGACCCTGAAGTTTTGCGTATGATTTAGTCACATGAGAGAGAGAGAGAGAGAGAGAGAGGGTGATAAGATCCATTGTAGGAAGAGATAAATCAGGCCTTGCATAACTAACATTTAAAATAAATTTTTAAAAATAAAAAATATTATTTTAACATATTTATAAATAAAAAAATTGTTAAAAGTAATTGCCACTATAATAAATGAAACTAATATCAAAACTATATTTGTTTTTATTTTTTTTAGTGTATAAAAAATATTTTTGAGATATCTTTTTATAATCTAATATGATATAAAAAATAAAAATAAATTATTTTCACTGCAACACTTTACATAAATTAACACGTAATTTATTTTATTAACGTAAATATCAGGGTTAGCTTGTGTATATCTCGACTAATTTTATGGTCCTGAAGTTAACGACTATGTAAACTTCTAGTGACTATCATATTAGTAATTACAGGGCTCAAATTTAAAATTATAAAAAAATAAATTTTTTAATTTTAAACTCTTATCATAGTTAGACCACCGGCTAGATTGCTACGAATAACTCTACTGTCGCTGAATGGAGGTGCATCTTGGACATATATTTGCCTTTTCAATTATAACCCAAAGCAAGATAGTATGAAAAACAAATACAGTTCCAGCAATTCCCTCTTTTTTTTTTTTATTATCAATCAACGTCAATGAAAGAAAAAATATGAATAAATAATTCAATAAAAACTAATTAAAAATAAATTAATTAAAACATATAATTTAATTAATTAGATTTTAAGTTTAATTTTTAAAAATTATACTTCGAGTGTTATAAATATCAAAACTATTAAAAATCTGTATAATAGTTAATTTTAGGATTTTCACGGATTAATTGATTGAAATTAATTGATAGAAAATCGAGTCTTTTGACCGATAAAATTTCCCTGACACGGCAGTTGACTTGGACTAACGTTCTTCTGTCTTAATTACCCGCGAAACCACTTGCCTTCTTACAAAACCACAGAAAGACTCCGTCTATCTCTTCTCCGCTCTCTCTCTCTCTCTCAATATTAAATAAACTGTCTTGTTCACTGAAAAAAAAAAATTCCCATTCTTTTATATCTGATGATTAGGCTCGCACACAAAAAGAGAGTCTCAGACTATAGTGGATAGAGAGAGGGGGAATTCTAGTCAAGAAAAGAGATTTTAGCCCATTAATTTGGTTGTTGAAGAACAAGAAAGATTTTGATTAAGGGAAAAGGGAAAAGAAGAGTAACCCTTTTGAAGAATCTAGATAATCAAGATCAAAGTTGTTTCCTTTCTCCTTTATCCATCTTTGAGTTCTTGAAATTAAGCTGGATACTCCTGCAAGGTTATATCTTTTGCATCTTGATAGAATCCAGCTGGTTTTTTTTAGATGGGGAATTGCTGGGGTTCTTCTGCTCATAGTCCTACTACACCTTCAACCACTGGTCAACTAAGCTCAGGTAAAACAAAACCCTCTTACCTTTATGTAATTTTTTTCCCCTTTTCATTAAATGTTTAATCTAGTTAATCCAATTTGTAATCTGGGTTTTGCTGTTTTTGTTCTAACTTTTAAGGAATAGAATTTGATGTGATTCAGTGTCAAGTTTGTTTAGTACTAAGACAACTGGTTTTCTCTTTCACCTTTTTCTTTTGAGCTAGTTTGATATGTCAATCCTTTCGCTAGGAGATTGCCCTGATGCTCTACAGTTTCGGTGTGGATTCCTTTTGTATTGTATTTGGAATTTGTTTCTTTCGTTCCGAAACAAGGTTGTACTTTATCTCGACTTCTGTCTGATCAATAGTGGAAATTCTTTTTCCCTTAAAGTTGTTTACTTTTTTCTTTTGGATTTCCACAAATTTGTTCATTTTAATTGAAATAGAAAATCATTTGATGTGTTTCTAACTTTCCTAAAACTTGTTGTTTTGTACTTCCTTAAATATGTTACCTAACTTCAATTTTGTAACTGCAGCTGGGATATCTCATGCAACTAGCAATACCACGTCTTTTGGGGTCAGCAATGCAACATCATCTAGGGGCAGCAACATCTCTGCTCACAGCCGGTTTTCAGCTGGGAGTGGTGACGAGGAGTTTCCAAATGGGCAGATTTTGCCTACCCCCAACTTGCGGGTATTCTCCTTTGCAGAACTAAAGGTTGCCACCAGGAATTTTAAATCTGATACATTGCTTGGCGAGGGAGGTTTTGGTCGAGTCTACAAAGGATGGCTTGATGAGAAGGCGCCAGGGAGAAATGGAAGTGGAACTGTAATTGCTGTTAAAAGATTGAATTCTGAGAGCTTGCAAGGATTTGAAGAATGGCAGGTATTCAACCCAACTTGAGAAAGAACTAATCATTGGTAGACTGTTTTATAGAAAATCATCATTTAATTTTCACACGATTGTTCAATATCTTGAAATGTCGGGATTTCTGATCATTTGGAGAGTAGGAGACTTTTGATGGTTAATGATGGTATTTCAGGAAGTGAAATCGGATCAGCTCAAATGTTCTTTATGATTTTTCTCTTATAGTTGCTGGGAAGAGGCTAGTCTCTAGAGGATTTTCTCTGTTTGTTAGGCATATATATTATGCTTGACCTATAGCTTTGAAACAATGCTTCTGTGGATCCAAGTGTTTTTGTGGTTCTACTCTAGATGCACATTTATGCATATAGCACTTGAAAATTGAGTGGCCATGTTTGAGAAGTCAACCTCAGGTTGGTGTGCAAATTTCAATTGGATAGGTTTCTTCCATTGAGCTTCAATTTTACAGGTGCTGGTTGAGGTTCCTCTTATTTTACAATCAGAGTACCTTCTCTTTTCTTGGAGGAGAAAGGATGAAAACTAATGAAAAAATCATTTAGTAACTTTGTACAATCAAACTTTCGAGTACATTGAGATAGTTCTCATGTAATCATTGTCTTTTCATCTGATTTTTGACAATTTCATTAAATCAAAGATCACACCTTCAACCTCATGCTCTTTAGGTTATAGAGAATGGGGTGATGGTAATAACTGGTAAAAAAGCAAACACTGTCTCCTATTTTCTGATCAACTTAGTTTATCGCTAGTGCATTATTCTAAAAATGTACTTCCTAATTTCTTCATTTGTTGGTGCAGGCAGAGGTAAATTTCTTAGGAAGGCTTTCTCATCCTCACCTTGTAAGGCTGATAGGATACTGTTGGGAGGATAAGGAACTTCTTCTTGTTTATGAATTCATGCAGAAGGGAAGCTTGGAGAACCATTTATTTGGAAGTAAGAGCTAATAGTTAATGTTGATTTAACTAATACCTTTCCCCCCCTTTCAAGCTCTTAGTTAGGCGCAAAAAGGATTTTTTACTGATTTTTTGTTAGACAGTGAAACAAGATCATTTGATTAATCAAACAATATATATTTTTTAATGGCGCAGGAGGTTCAGCTGTTCAGCCACTTCCATGGGATACACGGCTCAAGATTGCCGTAGGAGCAGCTAGAGGCCTCTCTTTCTTGCACGCATCAGATAAGCAAGTGATCTACCGAGATTTTAAAGCCTCAAATATACTTATTGATGGGGTACTGTTCTCATTGAATTTAATGATTCTGATCTGAAAGATATCACTTTAGACTTTTTCTTATTTGTGGTTTTAATGCAGTCTTACACAGCAAAGTTATCAGACTTTGGCTTGGCAAAGTTCGGCCCTTCAGCTAGTCAATCACACGTGACAACAAGGGTGATGGGAACATATGGTTATGCAGCTCCTGAATATGTTGCAACAGGTAATCAAGTCCCCTGGATCTTTTGTTGGTTTTGGTTGATTGATTGATGGTCTGGCTAGGCTAAAAATTTGCACTTAGATTTTATATGTTTCGAAACCGCTACTTTAAAACCTTACATGACACTTAACATTTTGCTAAAAACAGGGCATTTGTATGTTAAAAGCGATGTGTATGGTTTTGGTGTCGTTCTGGTCGAGATTTTGACGGGCTTAAGGGCACTTGACACAAACCGTCCAAGTGGGAGACATGCTCTGGTGGATTGGATCAAGCCATTTTTATCTGATAAAAGAAAGTTGAAAAGCATCATGGATATTCGGTTAGAGGGGAGATATCCTGCCAAAGCAGCTCTGCGAATAGCACAGCTTGCTCTAAATTGTCTTGAATCAGAACACAAGCACCGTCCGCATATGAGAGAAGTTGTGGCAACTTTAGAACGAATAGAAGCAGCCAAGGATAAACCAGTAGAGCCTAGAGCTCGTCCAAAACGTTCTGTGCCTCACCAAAACGTCCAGCAACCCTTGCAATATCGCTCTCCGCATCATCCAGTTCTGACAGATGGAAGTCGAGGCCACCAATACTCTCCACGCGTAAGGTGAAAATAGCCATTGCTAATGAACATGTCCTACAAATTACGATCATTGTTTCTTCATTAAAAATTTTCATTTGTTTGTTTATGTAATTCATAAAATCTATAGCTAGTTTTGCTGCTGTAACGGGCCACTGAGCATGAGCATGTCAGCCATGAAAATGTAATTATTTTAGCGGAGATGTGGAGTGGTGGTAAGAAGAAGCATGTAAACAATGTAATCCTACTATCTAGGAGGGGAGTTCAATGCTGTCTGACCATAAAATCCCTTCCTTCTGTAGTCAGTTTTAAATAGTCAGACAAATCTCGGATTCCAATGTTGTCTTATGGTGCAAAAATCATTTATTTCACTTTTTTCATGGTCTCCTATTAATTCATCTGAAGACAAAAGATTATGAACCTTCTGTAGAACAAGATAACTCTCATGCTGTCTTAAATTGTTCCAACCTACCTCGACTTCCCCTCGTTACTAAGTACTCAACCTGTTCAGGAAGGCCGATCAACGATGTATAGTGGGAGGAATGGCCTTGTGAGTACTGAGTTGGTAATGCATTCAACTGAGTTAGCCCCACCTCCTTCCTTTACTGGACTTGTATTTATACTTAAGACAGAATAACGAAACCATGCACGTTTCTACTGATCTTTTCACTGTAGTTTTAAAACATGATTCCGAGACAAGTACCAAGTCATTGGTAGCATCGATCAATCTAATGTTACAAGTTAACTTGAGTCACTTAAAATTTTTATTTAAAAAATGAATTACAATGTTTTGACTAATTATCCATTGGGTTAATTTGGATTTTTGACTGGGCTAATTAGATTTTTTTTATTTATTTTTTTAATTAGGATTGATCCGAGTTTTGAGTTGGCTAGTTCTCGGGTGGACCTACTTTCGGGTTGTAAAACAAAGCTTTGCACAGTATAAATAACTGTGTTATAACTGTGCTATAAACAGTAAGCGTTCCTCTACCAATGAAACAATTGGACAATCATAGAAAAACTAGGCCCATACCAGCCCACTAGGCAAAAGCAAGACCAAATCTAAATTAGCAGGCTTCGTTGAATTTCTAAAGCCCATTAAGACAGCCCAAACCTGGCCGTCATTCATCCCGGCACGGAAACAAAATCACCACGTGGCAAACAACCATCTCTCCCTGTCTACCGACCCGTTGTCTAGATGATATCCACACTAATCGTCGGTTTAATGCATTTATTTTACTCCTAAACTATTACGGATATGACAAAATAAGGTCTTAACTATCAATTTATTCTATTATAGCCTTAAACCATTGTTTTATAGGCAAATTAAGTCCTTCTAGATAGGAAAATCTAAAGTATAATTTTAAAATATTATCATAAAATAAATAAATAAAAACTACTTAGCTCTTGCAAAACCATGTATTTTAAGTTTGATGGTCAAAGTTATACCATTAATTTTAACAATTCAATCTAAAAGTAAATTTAATAAAAATTATAAATTATAGTTTATTTTATAAATAAAATTTTAAGAGAGAGTTTTCAGTATGATTCATGTAAAACTGTGATGCGTGTTAATTAATCAAATATTTTTAAAATTATAATTAAAACAAAATACAATTTCAACCATACCTAATTACACTATCGACCAGATTCTAAAAGCTGCAAAACTATATTGTATAAAGTATTTTGAGAACGTGTTTAATATTATAATAGTTGTTGTTTGTTAAAGTGCTTTTTTATTCAGAAAAACGACTAAATAATATATTTTTTATTTTTTAAAATTAATTATTGATATTATATATTAAAACTATAAAATATATATATAATTTTTTTTTACAAGCGGTAAGTTGATGGTCAAAGTTTGACCATTAATTTTAACGGCTCAATCTAACAAAAGACTTAATTTGTTTAAATAATAACAGTTTGGGGGATATAATTGAGCAAAATTGATAGCTCAAGCCTTAATTTCCCACAACCCTAGTACCATAGGAGTAAAAAATGCCATCAAACCGTCTTGCTATCGTGCCGGTAATGCAAGCCGAGTGAAGAGGGGAGGGAGAGAGACAGTGCGTGGAAGAGAAGGAAACTAACTAACTGCACAAGAAAAGAGAAGTTCTGATTTCAATGGAAGCACAGAGAAGGAGGAGAAGAAGGACTTCAAGCTCTCTAGCTCTTCTTCTGATCGTCTTCATGGTATTTTTCATTTTTAATTATCTTATAATAATCATACTCTCTAATCTCTGTTTTTTTTTTCAATCTTAATTAGCTAATTAATTAAATCCTTCCTTCCTTGGTGCAGGTTGTTCGTGCAGATTTATCAGATTATAATCCAACTCTGTAAGATCTATCGCTTCCTCATTCTGAATTAATCATTCCTTAATCCGTCATCTCCCTTTGCTTAATCTATTTATTGATTTATTCTTTTTTTTTTTTGGTTTTAGTCAAAGAGAGCCCAAAGCGCATCATCGGCGATTACATCAGGTTATTTCTCTCCTCATTGATTCAAAATTCCCATCTTTGTGTGTGAACTTGACTAATTTAGCTTGCATCTATCTTTGGTGATTTTTCCTTTTTTTAAAAAAATATTTATTTATGGGCATTAAATGAGAAATTTATAATCTTTCCATGAGCTGTGAAGATAGTGAAGACAATGACTTGGGTTTTTGAGGCATTGATGGTAATAATAGTGATCGATTGATGTGTTTCTTAATCAGGGGGTTCACTGCTTCGACTATATTATGTGTAACTGTCATTTAGAGGGTGCTCAGCTTTCTTGAAAAAGGTTAGATTGGAAAATAATTTTGCCCCCCTATCATAGTTTTTCCTTTTCCTTTGTTTTGAGCGGGAAACTTAAACTTTTTGGTGAAGTAAATGTGGTTTTTTCTTAAAAAGTTTCCATATTTTTCAGTTCCAGATGAGCTCGATTTTTGTTGTTTATGGAGGTGATATAGTCTTACTTCTATGTTTGAACATTGTGTGGTTTTCAGTGGGGGTAGAGTAATTAGGTGTTTTGATGAACTTGCGGAAAAGGATTTTGTGTTTGTTTCCTTGAGTTTTTAATTGCAACAAGGATGCGTTTTTTTTTCTTCCTTGAGATACCCTCTTTATGCATAGCTTTGAGTGACATTATTTGTTTGAGTAAATATTCATACACCCAAAGATTACACACACATATTTAACTGACATCTGGCCTATTTTTGGTTGAGCAGGAACATGATGCTTCTTCTGTGGCTGGGCACGGGGTTCAATCAGATGAAATGGTAACTTGCGGCATCTTTCACTTGATATCAATTAAGAGCGATGCTTATATTTATTTTATGCTTCCCAGGATATCAACATAATTGCAACATACAGTGACACTTCTGGTGCTGTTCGAACGAGTAGGGTGAAAATGAGTGACCTGTCTCCTTCTTGGGTCTTGGAAAACCCTGCAGATAAAAATCATGATCAGCCAAAGACTTCCCAGGTAACTTCAAGTGATTTGTTGAGTTTCTTTACTATGAAAGGAGGATTATTTGCGTCGTGACTTTCAACATGAGAAACGGTGTCAACAATCTTTAAGAGCAATATCAGTTTTAAGATTTCAAGATATGTTTCAACCTCAATTTTCCTATTTGATTTAATTCAGTAGATGAAGTTGCAGACCTGAAAGGCATTTTTCTCTACCTCTCCATTAGTTTCAGAGATTAGAAGATTCATCAAAAGCTGGAGCAACACATGAAGATGATGTGCTGCATTCTGCGAGGGATCATCAATATGGTGAAGGTGGAATCCCATCTTCTTTGAATTTACCAATGAGCCCAGTGAAGCTCCAACGCCAGGTGAACTGTCAATAACTTCTGCTTGTATGCACTGTATTTGCTTTTCTCAGTTGATTTAGTTTATGATGGTTCCTAGCTCTTCAGACAGCACGGAAGGACAGGAGGGTACTCCGAACTTCAGTGCTAATTCAACAAGATAAAGGAGCTGCTGACAGCCAGACAGAAGCAACTGCATTTATATGGTCCAAAAGCCTGGACACTTCTATCAAGGGAAAGTACAGTATATGGAGGAGAGATTTTGATAGTCCAAATTCTGATTCTACTCTGAAACTCATGCGGGACCAGATTATAATGGCCAAAGCTTATGCAAATATTGCCAAATCAAACAATGTAACTACACTTTACAACTCTCTTATGAAACAGTCGAGAGAAAGCCAGCTTGCTATTGGAGAAGCAATGTCTGATGCAGAGCTTCACCCAAGGTACGTCCATTATGTAGTCTATTGCTTTGTTTACAAGGCATATGTTTTGTTTCTCGGTTTTCATGGATGGATATTTCTGTAATGTTTCTCCAGCGCACTTGTTCAAGCAAAAGCAATGGGGCATGTTTTGTCTATAGCAAAGGATCAATTATACGAATGTCCTACAATGTCTCGGAAGTTAAGGGCCATGCTCCAGTTAAATGAAGAGAATGTAAATGCTTTGAAGAAAAAAAGTGCGTTCTTGATTCAACTAGCAGCAAAAACAATCCCAAAACCATTACACTGTCTTCCTCTGCAGCTTGCAGCTGACTATTTCCTATATGGTTATCAAAACAAGAAGTATTTGGACAAAGAAAAGGTTCAAGATCCGTCTTTGTTCCACTATGCTATCTTCTCTGATAATGTGCTCGCAACATCTGTGGTTATCAATTCCACTGTGCAGCATGCAAAAGATCCACAGAGACATGTTTTCCATATAGTCACAGATAAACTGAACTTTGCTGCGATGAAAATGTGGTTTATTGTCAATCCTCCAGCCAAAGCAACAGTTCAAGTTGAAAATATTGATGATTTTAAGTGGTTGAATGCCTCTTACTGTTCTGTTTTACGTCAACTTGAATCTGCCAGGATTAAAGAATACTATTTCAAGGCTAATCACCCTTCCTCTCTTGCTTCTGGTGCTGACAATCTCAAATATAGGAATCCAAAATATTTATCTATGCTGAATCATCTTCGATTCTATCTTCCTGAAGTATATCCAAAACTAGATAAGATCCTTTTCTTGGATGATGACATTGTAGTTCAGAAGGATTTGACACCACTTTGGTCCATTGATCTACAAGGGATGGTAAATGGTGCAGTGGAGACATGTAAGGAGAGCTTTCATAGGTTTGACAAGTATCTAAACTTCTCGAATCCAAAGATCTACAAAAATTTTGATCCAAATGCTTGCGGTTGGGCATTTGGCATGAACATGTTTGACTTGAAGCAGTGGAAAAGGTCGAATATCACTGGGATATATCATCACTGGCAAGATCTGGTAAATGCTTCAATCTCATCCTTCTAATAAGTTCCCACCTTTTAACTATTTCTTATGCAAGTTCTATGTCAATGTCTTCTTGGATTGCATTTTGAAATATTACTTGCAGTCATGAACTGGCCATATATGACTAAAGTTATGATACGGGGAGAAGAAACTAACATCTTGTCATATACGTTTGTATTAGTTTTTATTAAAATAACCATGTATCTGTCATTGAAAGTAAAGAAATCAGTTTTAAGGTAGCTGGTTTAAACATGCTTGATATCATGGGAGAACTTGGTATGGTTTCATGAATGGGAGATGGTGTATGCTATGGTTTTGCACCCCTCCGGGAAGGAATAACTGAATGTTGAAGCGGCAAGTTCATCAACTGTAGCTTCTATTCACAACATTTTATTCTTTTAATCTGAGTTTTATATCATTTTATGATTACTCCTTTTGTAACTGGTTGGTAAATTTGTATTGCAGAACGAGGATAGAACTCTTTGGAAATTGGGCTCGTTGCCACCGGGACTGATAACCTTCTATAACCTAACCTATCCACTGGACCGAAGTTGGCATGTCTTGGGACTTGGTTATGACCCGGCTCTTAACCAAACTGAGATAGAGAATGCAGCTGTAGTTCACTACAATGGGAATTACAAGCCATGGTTGGATTTGGCTGTTGCCAAGTACAAGCCTTACTGGTCTAGATATGTACAGTATGATAACCCTTATCTTCAACAATGCAACATTGTTGAAGAATGATTTTTGTCCCCATTTTCTTTTTCTCATGTAATAGTTCTAAAGAAAGAAATTGACAGTGCCTTATAGCTCAACAAAAAATTGTTTTTCTCCCAAAGAAACTTGTTCACGTAGCTTTTCCATATTTTCATGTTTTATTGAGTTATAGCCAGTCAATGCAAGCCTTGAGCAACTCATTATCAGACTCAAATCATCGTCCCTGACCATTTCCTTGGCTGCTTTCGGTCTTGAAGTTCTCATGGGTGTATTAAAAATGGCATCAATAGCATCACAATCGTATTGATGTTTCGGCCATAAATGGCTAGTTTTATGTTCCTAAATGGGCTTCGTCCAGGATTTGCTTCCAAGCAATGCGTTTTTCAGCAATAGTCTCAGGTTCGAAACTCCCTAATTGGATTCTGAGAATCAAAGAATCATCAACTAATGGAAAATGGCAAGAAGTCGTTTCCCACTACCATGAAATAAAAAAAGCAGGAATTCAAACTGTAGATGTTTCAGTGTTTCCTCCCATTCTCAAAGCATGGTCATTCCTGTCTCACAGGCATGGAAAGTCCCTTCATGCTTGTTTGATCAAGCAAGGATTTGACTCGTTCACTTCCATTGGGAATTCCATCATGGGTTTTTACATTAGATGTGGGGACTTTGACATTGCTATGGATGTTTTTAATTCCATGAGAAGAAGCAGAGATTCAGTTTCTTGGAATATTTTGATTCACGGGCACCTTGATAACGGTGCCTTAGTGGCAGGATTGTGGTGGTTTACTAATGCTAGGGTTGCTGGGTTTGAACCCAATATTTCCACGATGGTGCTTGTAATCCAGGCGTGTCGCATTCTTGGAACTAACCATGATGGGCTAATACTACATGGTTATGTAATCAAAAGTGGCTTTTGGGCTATTTCTTCAGTTCAAAATTCTTTATTGAGCATGTACGTGGATGCTGACATGGAGTGTGCAAGAGAGCTGTTTGATGAAATGCATGAGAAAGATGTTATCTCTTGGAGTGTGATGATTGGTGGCTATTTGCAGTGGGAGGAACCTCAGGTTGGGTTGCAGATGTTTAGGAAGATGGTGTTGGTACCTGGGATTGAACCAGATGGAGTGGTTATGGTCAGTGTTCTTAAAGCTTGTGCTAGTTCAAGAGACGTTTGTACTGGGAGATTGGTGCATGGGCTGGTGATTCATAGAGGTTTTGATTGTGATTTGTTTGTTGAGAACTCTCTGATTGATATGTATTCAAAATGTAAGGATGCTGGTTCTGCATTTAAGGTTTTCAATGAGATATCTCAAAGGAACAATGTCTCGTGGAATTCTATGCTATCCGGATTTGTCCTCAATGAAAACTATTCAGAAGCTCAGTCGTTGATTTCTTCAATGAGGAAGGAAAGAGTTGAGACAGATGAAGTAACTCTAGTGAATATTCTTCAAATCTGCAAGTATTTTGTGCACCCATTTCACTGCAAGTCGATCCATTGCGTGATGATCCGTAGGGGCAGTGAAGCAAATGAATTGGTGCTAAGTGCACTGATTGATGCTTATGCGAAGTGCTATCTTATTGAAATAGCATGGGAAGTCTTTGCGAGGATGAGGAGAAGAGACGTTGTTTCATGGAGCATAATGATTTCTGGGTTTGCTCATTGCGGCAAGCCTGATGAAGCTATAGCTGTCTACCAAGAGATGGACAGAGACCTTGTAAAGCCTAATGTCATTACCATCATAAATCTTCTTGAGGCATGTTCTGTTACAGCTGAACTAAAGAGATCAAAGTGGGCGCATGGAGTTGCAATTAGACAAGGCTTTGCATCAGAGGTGACAGTTGGAACTGCAGTTGTTGACATGTACTCAAAATGTGGAGAAATTTTGGCCTCAAGAAGGGCCTTCGATCAACTCCCTTTGAAAAATATAGTAACTTGGAGTGCCATGATTGCTGCATATGGTATGAATGGTCTTGCTCATGAAGCTTTGGCTTTGTTTGCTGAAATGAAAAGGCATGGTTTAAAGCCAAACCCTGTGACCACTCTCTCAGTGCTGGCTGCCTGTAGTCATGGTGGATTGGTCGAGGAAGGGCTCTCCCTTTTCAAATCAATGGTTCAAGAACTCGGGTTGGAGCCTGGGTTCGAACACTACTCATGCATGGTTGACATGCTAGGTCGAGCAGGAAAGCTTGACACTGCAATGGAAGTGATGAAGACGATGCCTGATAATCTAAAGAATGGTGCAAGCATTTGGGGATCACTTTTAAGTGCCTGTAGAAGCTACGGCCTGACCGAGCTTGGCAAAGAAGCCATCTCCCGTGTTCTTGAGTTGGAGCCTTCGAACTCAGCAGGCTATTTAGTAGCATCAAGCATGTATGCAGCTGATGGTCTGTGGGATGATGCAGCAAGGATAAGAGTATTAGCAAAGGAGAAGGGAGTGAAGGTTGTTGCTGGATACAGCTTAGTACACATTGATAACAAGGCATGTAGGTTTGTTTCTGGAGACGGGTCTCATCCACGATCAGATGAGATATTCTCCATGGCTCAACAGCTACATGATTGTATCAAGATTGACGAAAAAAAAGAAAAACATACATGGCTAGCAGTCATTGAATGCTTAACCTAGTAGTATTAGTAGCACATGACTCCATGAGGAAGGGGTAGTTTGAATTAAGTGAATCGAAGGTGTACTAAGTTGACAAGACAAAGATTAACAAGTTGGCTAAGTTTCGTGTAGATTACATATTGCAAGTAATTAACTTCAAATTTAAATGGAATTTGATCAGATTCTTTGCTTCATTTACGGTGGAAGTGCTTTGCATACAAGTCTTCGTATGTTTTTAATGGCAGAGTACTTGGTCATCTAGGTTGTGCATGATTGCTCCAAACTAAGGAATTTCTATTCTTTTTTATATTTATTTTTTCTGTTATAGGGAAATTAATGAAAACACTAAGCTAAGCAAAGGAATGTTTGATCTTCTCATATTTAATTATTCAGAGCATTGTTTTAAACCCGACCAGGGGTCAGGCCTAGGTCGGTCTCTCTCTCTCTTCTTCTCTTCTTCTTCTATGAATGTTACCCGCTATATCCCATTGCTGGCCTTGACAGTGAGCTTCCAAAGCTCACCAAAATACTTTGAAGAAATCCAAGTAGGAACAATTCCAATTAAGCTTGTTCTAAGTGGGTATTAGAGCCTCGGATCTTCGAACTTAAGGTATGGCACCTGGTACAAGATCCTAAGATCTTAAAAGGTTGGAAGACTCCCTGGATGCTGTTGACAAGGAACAAACACAAAAATATGAGCAAGTAATGAAGCTACTGGATAAAAATTGGAAAATACGCAAGCTAGTCATGAAGGTAGATTTAGGGAAATGAAAGACCTCATTAGTGGACTCTCATTTTAGCAAGGCTTGATTCTGTAAAGGTCATAACTAGATACTGATGAACACACAGTGCAATGAAGACCTCTCATGGCTCTCGTAATAGGGACTCTGCTTCAACAACATGCTGGACTAGTGAAGAAGATCACCACTCCCATAACGTAAGTGAGTGTGAGTATCGCCAAAAGTGAAGATGTTAGGGTTAATCCTAGGGAATATACTTGAAAGGTGACATGTGCTTTCTTATAGACCAAATCATACCAGTAGTAGAATTTCTCATAAAATGGCACTTATGACTTACCCCTAGTATTGTGGCCTCAGCCCTAAAAAAGGCTTTTTGCGCCTTCAAAAGTGTACTCAAGAGCGAAAGCTTCCACAAGTGAATTTATCAAAGGTTGTTGAAGCACCCCTTGTAGCTAAACCTAGGTCAAAAGCTGAAATCGCCCCAGCAAGAAATAGTGCTGGTGTTGTAAGGAATGTAGCTCCACCTAAAGGCACGAATGATGAAATTCCTAGACATAAAACAACAAAACTTCCTCCCGAGGTTAATGAAAATTCAAGTTGTTCAAATCATTTGCATCTATCACAGGTAGCAGATGATCATGTTAGCCAAAATAGCAGATGATCATGTTAGCCAAAATAGGAAGGATTCTAACGAGTATTTAAGGGGGTTCTCTCCTGGTTCTGATGTTCGTGTGGACGCCGAGTTGAGAGTCCCTGATTATTACCATGGTGAAGATCAATTTGAAAGAAACAATCCATAAGATGATCCCAGGAATCCGGCTATCATTGCTAGCAATGTTGGCGATAATGTTGGAGATATTGCTGGTATGGGATCTCATATTCTTGGCTTCTATGCCGAATCATCCATCATTCGATGCCTTCGTTGTTTTTTCATCTCTTCTTTTGGAATCCGCCATGAATTTACTGCCATGTCCAATCAATGAAAATGCTGGAGGAATTGCTGAGATGGCTGGCATGAGTCACCACATTCATGAGAGAACGGATGCCCTGAATGTATCTGACAACACTGCTACTGCCGTTGGAAGGGGATTTGCTATTGGATCTGATGCCACTGATGATGTCTTTGGCTATATATTGTCACGACCCGAATCCCGGGTCCGTGACCGGCAACGCAGGGGCGGTGGCAGAAGGACACCCCGCCTGCGCTAAGCCTCAGAACAGACATATCAAAAGAATAATTTATTCAAAAATACGCAGCATTTCAAATATTATATTATTCAAAACTGATAAACCAAAAGATAGTTTGAAACTCCTCATCAGTAATTAAAACCAAAAACAATAATAAATAAATACTCATTACATTGTCAAATTCCAAACTTAATTAAAACAAAGTAATAGTGGAGCGCCTAAGACATCGAATCAAACAGCCTTGAAAGATAAGCAAGGCATACCGACCTAAAACTGAAGAAGCAGGAACACTCAACAAGGTTCACCTGCTATCAGAAAACTAAGAACCTGAAATAATATTAAGAATGAGGGGTGAGTTCAACCAACTCAGTGAGGGAATAATAATTAATATACATTTTAGATATTCTGATATTAATGGTTCGCAAGATCATTTATCTTGATATACATATACATATACATACTAAACATATCATATACGTATACATATGCATACTAAACATATCATCATATCGTAATGGACTATATGTCAGAGATCAGATGACACCCGAAGGTGACCAGATGACACTCAAAAGTGACCAGATGACACCCGAAGGTGACCAGATGACACCCGAAGGTGACCACTGTGGGATGATCAGTCACCACAGGCTGATGCCTCTCTCACCAGCTAGGTATACAGAATACTATGTGCACACAGGCTAACTACTCTCCGTTAGCATGGAGTTACTGACAAGTCCCATATCAAGGCATAATATATATTCACATAATCATCAAAGAAACGTATATCATATCAAATAGAATTTGCTTTGACAGATTGCGAGTGCAAATTCAAGAATAAATGAGTACTCGGAAAATAAGCAACATATATAATTATTCAAGAAATTAACGAGTTGTACTCATTATATAATCAACATACATATTTACTTATCATATATGCATATTAAAGATTATCCCACTCACCCGGAAAATATAGAACTAAAGGATTGTCAGACGAAAGACCCGGAAATCCTATTGAGGATCGTTAGGAGAACCTACAACAATATGAAATATACTCAAAAGCAACTCAAACAAGAGATTCCAATGCATAAAATAAAACCAGGTTTAGTCTCCTAAGTTTATGGACTAAAACGACAATTTTCCAAAACAGGGACCAAAACGTAATTTTACCAAAATCGGACCAATCTGGAAAATACATAACTATACTGAATTTTCACCCATAAACCATCCTTAATTCTGTCTAGAACGAACCAGGGACCGAACTGTAAATTTCATAAAGTTCAGGGACTAAAATGTAAATTCCCAAAATTAAGGGACCAAACTGAAATTATTCCAAATCAATTATCAAACTCAGATTCATCATCCTTAACCTCATAATAACACTGTCCAGAATCTCAAAATACAATTAGGGGTCAAATTATAATTTTCCCAAAGTTTAGGGACTAAACTGTAATTTCACAAATTGAGGGACCAAATTGAATTTTCGTCATCTTCAACCTCAAACCCAGAATTTCACAGATTACCTACTGTCATCTTCTGATTTCTAACACAATTTCACCATTCAAACAAAATCATAACTCAAAATCATTATCTTTACCTTCAATCTCTCACAATCAACTAATTAATCAATTACCCACAACAATCAACCCATAACATTCCAATTAATTCATCAATCAAACCCAAAGCACAATCTTCAAAACCCTAACATTTATCAAAACAGAAATTAAAAGCTTAATGAACACATATTTATACATAATCTTACCTTTAAACTTATTTCCTCCAATTCCTTTCCTTTTTCCCTTATTTTCCCCTCTTTTCTCTTCTTCTTCTTTCTCCCTTCTCTCTCACGGTTTGCTCTCTCAAATATTCAGATCTCTTTTTTTTTTTTTTTTTTTTTTATACTTATCATCTCTTTATACAATTACTACAATACCCTTCATTTAATTATACCAACTTTTAAGCCTCCAAGGGCTTTATTGCCTTTTACCTACTCATTTAATTTCAAAACATCACAATCTCCCCACCTTATAAAAGTTTCGTCCTCGAAACTTAAACTTTAAGAAACGAAGTCTTACCATCAAGTTCAAACAAGAATGGATACTTGTTGAGCATTTCCTCCTCAAGCTCCCACGTCGCTTCTTCACGTGGGTGTCCGCTCCACACAACCTTAACCGATGCGATATCTTTCGACCGAAGTTTTCTAACTTGTCGATCCACTATTTTTATTGGTTGAACTTCGTATGTCATATCTTTTCTCAGCTCAACCGGTTGAACTTCCAGCACATGAGAGGGATCAGACAAATACTTCCTCAACATCGAAACATGGAACACTGGATGTATAGAGGATAGATTAGGTGGTAAGGCAAGCCTATATGCCACTACCCCTACTCTTTCCAAGATCTCAAAGGGCCCTATAAACCTAGGACTTAACTTTCCTTTCTTCCCAAATCTGAATATCCCTTTAGTCGGGGAGACTTTTAGGAACACGTTGTCACCCACTGAAAATTCTAGATTACGCCTTCTCTTATCCGCATAATTCTTTTGCCTACTCTGAGCTGTTTGAAGCTTATCTCGGATCACCTTAATCTTATCCGAAGTAATCTGTATTAACTCAGGACCCATTAATCTCCTCTCACCAACCTCATACCAACATACAGGTGATCTACACTTCCGGCCATACAAGGCCTCATATGGGGCCATATCAATGCTCGCTTGATAACTATTATTATATGCAAACTCCACCAAAGATAAGTACTTGCTCCATCCGACACCAAAGTCAATCACACAAGCTCTTAACATATCCTCCAAAATTTGTATAGTCCTCTCAGATTGTCCATCTGTCTGAGGATGAAAAGCAGTACTCAACTGAACATTAGTCCCCAAAGCTTCCTGAAACTTCACCCAAAACCGAGAAGTGAACTGTGGACCTCTGTCGGACACAATTGAGATCGGCACACCATGCAACCTTACGATCTCATTAACATAGATTTCTGCCAGTTTTGCAAACCCATATGTCACCTTTACTGGCAAGAAATGAGCTGACTTGGTCAAACGATCAACTATTACCCAAACCGAATCATAACCCTCTTGACTCCGAGGCAAACCTGACACAAAGTCCATAGTGATCCTCTCCCATTTCCATTCAGGAATCAACAATGGCTGCAAAAGCCCTGGTGGTTTCTGATGCTCACCTTTAACCCTTTGACAGGTCAAGCATCGAGATACAAATTCAGCAATATCCCTCTTCATGCCATTCCACCAGTAACACTCTCTCAAGTCTCTATACATCTTGTTAGAACCAGGATGTATAGTATAGGCAGTTTGATGTGCTTCCGTCATCACATCTCTTTTCAAATCATCCACCTCAGGCACACATAACCTGGAACCAAATCTCAACACACCATCTTCATGGATAACAAAACCCGGAGCTCTCCCTAACTCCAACTCATCTCGAATCTTGCAAAGTCGCTCATCCTTCATTTGAGCTACTTTAATCCGGTCTACCAAGTCTGACTTAGCCTGAAAGTGAGCCAACAATGCTCCCGATTCACAAATCTCAAAACTGACCCTCTCATCTAACAATCCGTGTAACTCTTTAATCAAGGGTCTCCTCACCTCCTGAATATGAGCCAAACTACCCATAGATTTTCTGCTTAAGGCATCGGCAACAACATTTGCCTTGCCCGGGTGATATTGAATCGTGCAATCATAATCACTTAACAATTCCATCCACCTTCTCTGTCTCAAATTCAGATCCTTCTGCTGGAAGATATATTGAAGACTTTTATGATCTGAAAATATCTCACATGTCTCCCCATACAAGTAGTGTCTCCAAATTTTAAGGGCAAACACTACCGCAGCCATCTCCAAATCATGTGTGGGGTAATTTTGCTCATGTTTCTTCAACTTTCTCGAGGCATAAGCAATCACATTACCATTCTGCATCAAAACACAACCCAAACCAATCCTGGATGCATCACAGTACACGGTAAAACCGCCAGACCCTGAAGGTACTGTCAAAATTGGAGCCGTAATTAACCTTTCTTTCAACTCCATGAAACTCTTCTCACATTCTTCTGACCATTGAAACTTGACACTTTTCTGTGTCAACTTCGTCAACGGAGCAGCGATTCGGGAAAAATTCTCCACGAATCTTCTGTAATATCCTGCTAAACCCAAGAAACTCCTAATCTCAGATACTGTAACTGGTCTAGGCCACTGCTTAACTGCCTCCACTTTCTGTGGATCAACCTCTATCCCATTTTTGGACACCACATGTCCCAAAAACCCAACACTCCCTAACCAGAACTCACTCTTTGAGAACTTTCCATACAACTGATGATCTCTTAGAGTTTGAAGCACCAATCTCAAATGCCCTTCATGCTCTTCTTCACTTCTTGAATACACCAAGATGTCATCAATGAACACAATAACAAACTTATCAATAAAAGGCCTAAAAACTCTGTTCATCATATCCATAAAAGCTGCAGGTGCATTCGTTAACCCAAAAGACAACACTAGGAACTCGTAATGCCCATAACGAGTCCTAAAGGCAGTTTTAGGAATATCCTCATTCCTAATCCTCAACTGGTGATACCCTGATCGCAAATCAATTTTTGAGAAACATTGAGCTCCTTGTAATTGATCAAAAAGATCATCAATGCGAGGGAGTGGGTATCTATTCTTAACAGTGACCTTGTTCAACTGTCTATAGTCTATACACATCCTCATTGATCCATCCTTCTTCTTTACAAATAAAACAGGTGCTCCCCACGGAGACACACTCGGACGAATAAACCCCTTATCTAACAAATCTTGAATCTGCTCCTTCAACTCTTTTAATTCCGCTGGTGCCATCCTGTAAGGTGCCATAGAGATTGGTTTTGTTCCTGAAACTAGATCAATACAGAATTCGATTTCCCTATTGGGAGGTAGTCCAGGTAAGTCATCAGGAAAAACATCGATGAATTCCTTAACTATCGAAACTTGTTCCATCCTCGGGACCTCCATCTTCACATCATGCACATAAGCCAAAAACCCTTGCATACCCTTTCGTACCATCCTTCTCGTGATGGCTGAGAGAATACTAGATGGAGATGATAACCCATCTCCATGAAAAGCAAACTCCGTCTCCCCATCAGGCTTGAAAACCACTGTCTTATTCCAACAATCAACTGAGGCATGATGCCTTGATAACCAATCCATACCTAGTATCACATCAAAACCTATTATTTCTAAAATTACCAAATCACCCAATAAGTTTCTACCTTGCACTTTAACCTCACAATCAACATAAACATATTCCCCAAACATAACCTCATCCGAAGGGGTAGCCACACACAAAGGACTCTCTAACAAAATGGGTTGTTTAGTAAACCTTAAAGCAAAATATGACGACACAAAAGAATGAGTTGCCCCCGTATCAAATAACACTCTAGCCTCGAAGGAACATATTAAGAGTGTACCTGAGACAACAGTATTGGATGTCTGGGCATCCTGCTGAGTAATGGCAAAAACTCGTGCCTGTCTCTGACTTGTTGGCGCAAAACCTCTACCGCCTACTCCACGGCCCCGCTGGCCACGCCCACCAGCTCCACGACCACCCTGAAACACAGAATGGCTAGCTGACTGAGTCTGAGTGGGAGATGTAATCGGTATAGAAGCATCAGGCTTGGACCACCGCTTGTTCGGACAATCCCTCAATAGGTGATCAGTCTGCCCGCAACCGAAACAAGCTCCTGTCTGCCTATAACAAACTGTGCCATAATGCCTAGACCCACAAGACTGACATTGAGGCCTCCCATCCGAACCTTGTGGTGTTGACTGAATAATACGACTCTGAGTCGAACCAGCTCTGCTCATGCTCTGTCTACTATTTCCCCTGACAGTAGACCTCGACAAGAAATTCCTTGACTGATTTAATTGGCCCTGTCGGCCTCCATGTCCCCTGTTAGGACCTGTATCAGACCGCTGCTGAAAAGAGAACTGATTTGCCACTTTGGGCCTCTTGATCGAACCCACTGATAATTCATCCTCTAACTCTCGTGCCTCAATAGCTCGGGCACGATCCACTATGGCTGAGTACGTCTTAAACTCATGAGCCCCAATAGCTTTGAATAAGTAGCTATTAAGACCCCGAACAAACCTCTTAATCTTCCTCTCCTCAGTCGGTACCAAATACCCAGCAAATCTGGACAACCGTGTGAATTCCACTTCATACTCTGCCACAGTCAAGTCACCCTGAACCAACTTTTCAAACTCATATGCTCTGGCTTCCCTCACACTTTCCGGTAGAAAACGTTCCAAAAACATCTCAGAAAATTCCTTCCACTCCATTGGTGGCGAACTAACTGCCCTTTCACCCCTCTTGGACTCATACCAGTTCACAGCCACCTCTCCTTCTAGCCTGAAAGATGCTAAAGTCACTGCACGATGATCCGTGCACCCCATGGCCTCACACCTACGCCATACTGCATCTAAAAACTGTTGTGGGTCCTCAGAGTTATCAACACCCTTAAATGTAGGAGGTGCCAGCTTAAGGAACTCTGACAATGGCACTTTCACCCCATGCACAGTATGGGAAGTCGAAGATGCATTCTTATCCTTCTCCTTCTCTCTCTCAGTTAAAAGGTCAGCCAGGGTCTGCATTGCCTGTCCAATCTTATCCAAAGCACTATCAGTATAAGACACCCTATCCTGGGATCCCTGCTCCTGATTCTTACCAGCATCCAGACCATAGTCTCCCTCAAACTCCACCTCATCCTGAACTTCTGCTTCCATTGGTTGAGGCGAAGGGGTCCTAACCCTCTTTTTGCGCCTCTCCTTCCTAAGCTGGGCGATAGGAATGTCCTCTTGATCATTACCGACATAATCGGTATTAACTACATGTTTAGCTCTCGGCATATTTCCTAAAAGAATGCATTTACATATATGTATCAACATAACTATGAGAAGTTTTAAAAACGACACACCAAACACTAGATTGGAGAATTATAAGAGGAATATCAAGACAAGATAGATCCTAAGCTCCACATATTACGAGGGTTTTAAATAAATAAAACAGATTATGAGGTGTTAACAAAAACCTGGCTCTGATACCACCTTTGTCACGACCCGAATCCCGGGTCCGTGACCGGCAACGCAGGGGCGGTGGCAGAAGGACACCCCGCCTGCGCTAAGCCTCAGAACAGACATATCAAAAGAATAATTTATTCAAAAATACGCAGCATTTCAAATATTATATTATTCAAAACTGATAAACCAAAAGATAGTTTGAAACTCCTCATCAGTAATTAAAACCAAAAACAATAATAAATAAATACTCATTACATTGTCAAATTCCAAACTTAATTAAAACAAAGTAATAGTGGAGCGCCTAAGACATCGAATCAAACAGCCTTGAAAGATAAGCAAGGCATACCGACCTAAAACTGAAGAAGCAGGAACACTCAACAAGGTTCACCTGCTATCAGAAAACTAAGAACCTGAAATAATATTAAGAATGAGGGGTGAGTTCAACCAACTCAGTGAGGGAATAATAATTAATATACATTTTAGATATTCTGATATTAATGGTTCGCAAGATCATTTATCTTGATATACATATACATATACATACTAAACATATCATATACGTATACATATGCATACTAAACATATCATCATATCGTAATGGACTATATGTCAGAGATCAGATGACACCCGAAGGTGACCAGATGACACTTAAAAGTGACCAGATGACACCCGAAGGTGACCAGATGACACCCGAAGGTGACCACTGTGGGATGATCAGTCACCACAGGCTGATGCCTCTCTCACCAGCTAGGTATACAGAATACTATGTGCACATAGGCTAACTACTCTCCGTTAGCATGGAGTTACTGACAAGTCCCATATCAAGGCATAATATATATTCACATAATCATCAAAGAAACGTATATCATATCAAATAGAATTTGCTTTGACAGATTGCGAGTGCAAATTCAAGAATAAATGAGTACTCGGAAAATAAGCAACATATATAATTATTCAAGAAATTAACGAGTTGTACTCATTATATAATCAACATACATATTTACTTATCATATATGCATATTAAAGATTATCCCACTCACCCGGAAAATATAGAACTAAAGGATTGTCAGACGAAAGACCCGGAAATCCTATTGAGGATCGTTAGGAGAACCTACAACAATATGAAATATACTCAAAAGCAACTCAAACAAGAGATTCCAATGCATAAAATAAAACCAGGTTTAGTCTCCTAAGTTTATGGACTAAAACGACAATTTTCCAAAACAGGGACCAAAACGTAATTTTACCAAAATCGGACCAATCTGGAAAATACATAACTATACTGAATTTTCACCCATAAACCATCCTTAATTCTGTCTAGAACGAACCAGGGACCGAACTGTAAATTTCATAAAGTTCAGGGACTAAAATGTAAATTCCCAAAATTAAGGGACCAAACTGAAATTATTCCAAATCAATTATCAAACTCAGATTCATCATCCTTAACCTCATAATAACACTGTCCAGAATCTCAAAATACAATTAGGGGTCAAATTATAATTTTCCCAAAGTTTAGGGACTAAACTGTAATTTCACAAATTGAGGGACCAAATTGAATTTTCGTCATCTTCAACCTCAAACCCAGAATTTCACAGATTACCTACTGTCATCTTCTGATTTCTAACACAATTTCACCATTCAAACAAAATCATAACTCAAAATCATTATCTTTACCTTCAATCTCTCACAATCAACTAATTAATCAATTACCCACAACAATCAACCCATAACATTCCAATTAATTCATCAATCAAACCCAAAGCACAATCTTCAAAACCCTAACATTTATCAAAACAGAAATTAAAAGCTTAATGAACACATATTTATACATAATCTTACCTTTAAACTTATTTCCTCCAATTCCTTTCCTTTTTCCCTTATTTTCCCCTCTTTTCTCTTCTTCTTCTTTCTCCCTTCTCTCTCACGGTTTGCTCTCTCAAATATTCAGATCTCTTTTTTTTTTTTTTTTTATACTTATCATCTCTTTATACAATTACTACAATACCCTTCATTTAATTATACCAACTTTTAAGCCTCCAAGGGCTTTATTGCCTTTTACCTACTCATTTAATTTCAAAACATCACATATATTTTCTATCATTTTTACTTTTATTTATTTTTACTAAAACCTCTTTCTTTAAAATTTAGAAATTTATATTTTCTCAAATCGCGACTAATATTTTCTTTTTTGGCTGGTCAATCCTATCCCTTCTCAAATCCCTACCGATTCTCTCTCCCGCCTTTTTTTTCCTCTGGGAAACAAAATCAAAAGATGGTTAAAACAAAAGGAACCTAAAAAAACAACCTTGTAAAATGGACCTTAAAACAATCAAACTCACAAGAGTTCTCCTCAAAAACACCAACGATCCTAAGATTTCATGGTATCTTTTCAAGCGCATTCTCTCCTTACCAGTCACCCAACAATGTCCTCAATCCGTTCCCATCATTACCCGCATCCTCATTCGCGCCAAAATGCTTAACGAACTAGATGATTTACCCCAACTTCTCATTGCCTCACAGCCTCAAGAAACCTTGCATACTTCTCTTGTATCATTCATAACAGTTTTAGCGAAATCGGGTCTTTTTGGTAAGGCCATTTCGCAATTTAAATCGTTGCGTTTTCGATTCCCTGAAAACCCACCTTCTATCTATTTGTATAATGTTCTCCTTAGATCATGTACTAAAGAGGGCCGTGTAGATTGTGTTTCTTGGTTGTGTAAAGATATGGTGGCTTCTGGGGTGTCTCCAGAGACTTATACTTTCAATGTTTTGATTGGTTTGCTCTGTGATTCGGGTTGTTTGGATGATGCTCGAGAGTTGTTTGATAAAATGCCTGAGAAAGGTTGTGAACCGAATGAGTACAGTTTTGGAATTTTGGTTCGTGGGTATTGTAGAGCTGGATTTACTAGTAAAGGCTTGGAGCTTTTGTGTGAAATGAGGAGATTAGGGTTTTTCCCCAATAAGGTTGTTTATAATACTCTGATTTCGAGTTTTTGTAAGGAAGGTAAAACTGATGATGCTGAAAAATTGGTGGATGAGATGAGGAAGGATGGGTTGTCTCCAGATGTGGTGACTTTCAATGCTAGGATATCGGCTTTGTGTAGTTTTGGGAAGGTTCTTGAAGCTTCAAGAATTTTTAGGGATATGCAAATTGATGAAGTGCTAGGGCTTCCTCAGCCTAGTATTATTACGTATAATTTAATGCTTGGGGGGTTTTGCAAGGAAGGAATGTTGGAAGAAGCTAGGGCCCTGTTTGAGAAAATGAAAGCAAGTGAAAATTTAATGAATAGAGAGAGTTACAATATTTGGTTGCTGGGTTTGGTCAGGATTGGAAAGCTCTTGGAGGCTCAGTTAGTTCTTAAAGAAATGGTGGATATGGGCATGGAGCCTAATGTATACTCATATAATATTGTGATGGATGGGCTCTGCAAGAATGGGATGCTCTTTGATGCAAGAATGCTGATGCGTTTAATGACAAGCAGCGGTGTTTTGCCTGATACAGTAACTTACACCACTTTACTTCATGGGTACTGTCATACAGGGAAGGTATCTGAAGCTAACAATGTTTTGCGTGAGATGATGAGGGATGGCTGCTCCCCGAATAATTATACTTGCAACATTTTGTTGTACAGTCTGTGGAAGGAGGGGAGAATATCAGAAGCGGAAGAGTTGCTTCAAAAGATGAATGAGAAAGGTTACGTCATCGATACAGTGACATGCAATATTGTGATTGATGGTCTTTGTAACAATGGGAAGTTAGACAAAGCAATTGAAATAGTAAATGGGATGTGGACTCATGGAAGTGCTGCTCTTGGTAACTTGGGGAACTCATATATCGGCCTTGTTGATGATAGTGATA
Source organism: Populus simonii (assembly GCA_007827005.2). Lineage (NCBI taxonomy): Eukaryota > Viridiplantae > Streptophyta > Magnoliopsida > Malpighiales > Salicaceae > Populus > Populus simonii. Next base: position 19,510,042 of record CM017467.2, on the reverse strand, counting down.
GCAGGAAAAAATGCATGCCTGATTTAATCTCATATTCAACCATAATTAGTGGTTTATGCAAGGCTGGGAGGGTTGGTGAAGCTAAAAAGAAGTTCATTGAGATGATGGGGAAAAACCTACAGCCTGATTCAGCTATTTACGATGTGTTCATACATAGCTTCTGCAAAGAGGGTAAGATATCATCTGCATTTCGAGTACTCAAAGACATGGAGAAAAAAGGATGCAACAAGACCCTGCAAACTTATAATTCATTGATCATGGGCTTAGGGAGTAAAAACCAAATATTTGAAATTTATGGATTGATAGATGAGATGAGAGAAAGAGGGGTTTCTCCTGATGTCTCAATATACAATAATGTGCTTAGCTCTCTATGTGAAGGGGGAAGGGTTAAAGATGCCCCTTCTGTTTTGGATGAGATGCTGCAAAAGGGCATTTCTCCGAATATTTCATCCTTCAGTATACTAATTAAAGCTTTTTGCAAGGCTTGTGATTTTAGTGCAGTGGATGAGATATTCGAGATTGCTCTGAATGTTTGTGGCCACAAGGAGGCCCTTTACAGTTTAACATTCAATGAGTTACTTGTTGGAGGTGAAGTTGTCAAAGCTAAAGAGCTGTTTGAAACTGCCTTAGATAGATCTTTTGATGTGGGGAATTTTCTCTACAAGGATCTCATTGACCATCTCTGTAAAGATGAGAAGTTGGATGATGCTAGTGGCATTCTACACAAGTTGATTGATAAAGGATACTGGTTCGATCCTGCATCATTCATGCCTGTGATTGATGGTCTTGGTAAAAGAGGAAACAAGCATGAGGCTGATGAACTTGCAGAGAAAATGATGGAAATGGCTTCAGAAGGTAAGGTAAAAAATAAGGTCCATCGAAATGTGAGGAGTTCCATCCAAGGGAGGAAGAATAAGGATGGTGAAAGTGAATGGCAGACCATATTGCACAGGTATGCTGATAAAGAATTATTTACTTTTCTTGTTTGACCTTATTTATTATTTAACCAAAATTTGGATTGGGCTGGTTTTATCAACCATATTTACCATGGTGGGAAAATCATTGAACTGCTTTTTGATGAAATGCCCTGTAAGTTTCTGATTGAGGAACTAAGATGTATTTAAAATCAAGAGTTACAGGTATAAAAGTCAGATTCTGATCATATCATGTACACGTATTAGTTATCTGTTCACTTACATCTGGATGACTGGATGAAATAGAAACTGATCTTGTCTCTTGAAGTCAGGTTCTGATTACCTGCAAGCATTTCCAATTTTTGGTTATCTGTTCACTTACTTTTCTATTCTCACCATGATATATCATCTTACTTTCACAGAGATGATGGCAGTGGAATTGCACTGAAAGCTCTTAAGCGTGTACAGAGAGGCTTGGATCAGGGAAGCATATCAAGTTTGGAGCCCCAGAAAGATGACTTCCTTGATTATTGGGAAGGTAGTCGTTAAATGATTTGGATCATTGGAACTGAAGCTGAAGTTCCTGGGCAAAAACTGAACATCTGATGTGTGGCTAGATGGTATGTTTGATGCCAAACCTGAGGCTGCAGAAATGATGCTGACCTGTTCATTAGTGCTTTTGCAGTGGACACAGTATTGTTTAACTAAAATTTATCTTTAATGCAAGAACCAATCAGCCTAATGATAAGTTAAGAGCCCGTACAAGAGTTCTGCAGAGGTCCACGCATCATCAGATTGGAATTGCAGAAACTACTTGGTAGACAGTGAGAGCCCGCTTTGGATTTCTTCATAGCCCTTTCCTTCATCAGTCTTAATGTTAGTTATATCCATAGTTTTGGCTGCTTCTTGTTCTTCTCTTGTAGATGTTGGAGGTAACTGTTACTATGGTAGTAGTTTCACTTGCTAAGTTACTATGGGAATGAGGATGTCTCCTCCCTCATGCGGGCATACTGTAGGCACCAAAACAGCTATTATAGTTACTGGATAGAATATAAGATGGAGTGCTGAGCCTCCATGTGGAATGAGATGCATTTTTGTTACTTTCAGATGAATAAATGGTCTCTATTAAGGTCCTTTTTTGGCACAAAAAGGGCAAGTGAAATGTAATTGTACATTCAGTGTCTTGCAGTTCAATAAGAATATTGAAGGTAAGAGCAGGCTTAAATTTTTTTATGCCAGGTCCAAAGAGCGGTGACTACTAGTGGATTATGGTGACCAAAAAAGCCCCACAAAAACCAACTCCATGCCCAAAGAAAAAAGAAGAGAGATACTGTACGCAGGAAATATAATGCTTGCAAGGCCTCTTTCCTTGCTGGATCCACAAACTACGTTGGGAACATCTTTGCTAATATGAGAATCATCTAAACTTTCAAGCAATGAGTCTGCTCCCTGGAATAGATTTCAATTAGGAGGCATGCATAGATCTAATGGCAAGCAAAGCCAAGCCAAGTACAAAACCTTTTGACACAAGATATTCATTTCCATTGTAGAAATTCAATCCTACTGATATTATTTACATGATGTATGGGCAATCGAAAGGCTTATTTTGAACCAATGATTTAAATATATCCTTATTTCCTCTAAATAGCCATTGAATTGTAAAATAAGATTCAATGGCTGCAATGCTAAATGCAAACATGATACTGGAAAGAATTGCTTACAGAATCCCAAGCCATTTCAAAAGCTACTAGATGCAGGGCAAGCAAACCAAGATTCACCACAGAAGAAAATTTACACTGTTAATCTTAAATGCCATGATCTATTAGAATTTAGAAACTTGCTGTGGCTTTAGAATGGCACTCCAGTTCCCAATGAACTTCCCAGATGTGGCCCTCTAGATTCCAATGAACTTCCCAGATGTGGTTGAGCAGGTTGATGAAGGGATATTTTGATTGTATGGATCTCAGACAATTTATAGACATCTCTACACTCCTCAAGGTCAGCATCACATGTCAAAAGAACCCACTCTTGATCGTCGTCCAAATACTTGAGATCAATTCCAGAGATATCGTCTAAATTGAAACGCCTTGCAGTCTCTTGTTGCAAGTCCCTGAAACCCCAGTTTGGTTGCAAGGTGAACCGGATTTTGTCTGCTCCAAAAGTGGCCTTCACTCTAAAGCTACCCCCATCACGTATAACGCGACTACTGCTTTTTGGGAGGGGCGGCAGAATCTTTGGACTTGGAAGGTCACCAAATGTTTTGTGGCTTTGAGATCTCACGAGAAGCTTTGTTTCGTCACGATTCAAGGCATGCAGTTCCGCATCACTGTGTGTTCTCTTGAGCACATCACCAGGGTCCTCTACCATTAATGGATCCCCGCTAACTGAGCCATTAATGGTGGTTGTGTCCTGCTTTACTCCAATGGAACAGCAGATACTCGATCCAGAACTGTGACTACATGATGAGGATGGGGATTTTAAAGCACTAGGTGCAGCACTAAATATGCCACTCTCAGGTTGAGGGTTTAACTGCTTGAAATTTTCATCTGTCTTGGTTGATAGAAGACCACCATTACCAGAAAGATTTGGAGAGGTCAATTCTGGGAAAGTTGCGTAGAAGGAACCCATTTGAATGGCACCCTCAGCACCTTGTACTGAGTCAATCACGAGTTGAAGTTTCTTCAATGAATGGCCAACCTTCTTAATCTTTCGAGAGGGCCAACGGGTGATGCCATGTTGCCTGCATATTCTTTTCAGAGTGGTGGGGCACACTGCATTAGTAATAAACTAGATCAGCAACAGGCACCACTCTGGCTGTAGCCTATCCACTGGATAGATAGAAAGAATCAACATGATATTTTTCTGAAATAAAAAAAAAGTCAGATCGTGCAAATAAGGGCATAGCAGACTCATCCAATGAAAGACACGAGCTGCAAATATCAAGAAGCAAAAGATGGTATGCCTAGCTAGTAAATGTTCAACATCATGTAGAGAGAATATAAGAGAATCAAGTAGGTAAAGTAAAGTTTGGTGACAAATTCAAGAGACTAAAAGAATTGCACATTGTCAAGAAGGCTCATTCTGGGATTACTTTCTAGATGCAATTCATCTCTCCAAGTATCAGTCTGGTCTGGCATGTGTGCATAAGCTCATTTTCATCATCCTGTGGCCTCAAGTAACAACAGCATGAACATATGAGCACCAAACGCATAGACAAGAGGCTAAAGAAATTCTCTTAATGAGGCTGCTGCCTCTCTTAATAAGCAATAACCAATTCCAGAAAATAATGTCAAACTCTTAAAAATAGATGAGTGCAGTAGGCTACTCATACTCAGAAAGTCTGAACGATTGAACTCTATGCAAACATACTGTGTAGTCAAGCTTCCAGGTGGATATGCTAAGAAGGTCTCCATTAAATCTAAGACTGCATTGATGAAGAAAGGCTTTAAGTTCTTTATTAGATATTTTTTGCTTGCTCAGTGCGTAATATTTACTTGAATCAAACAGTGGAAGAAAAATATGGTATTTCCTATTGTAGTAAATATTCTCCTACCGCCTATACTCTTCGCAGCATCTTTAAGGCTTCCTGCAAAGTGCTGTCGAAGAACTTCCAAGCTGATTGTCTTCTCTGTCTTGGTCCGTCTCTTGTCACCAAATTTTATGCTGCCTAATGAGTGGCGCCCAGCAGAAGATGAATCTGTGCCAGCTTCGATACTGCTTTTGGGTCCAGAATTTTGCTGAAATTGCCCGAACGCTGGAAACGCCTGTTTTTGGTACATATCGTCCTGAGTCCTACCCCATTGAGATTTTACCTTGAACTCTTCTCTAGGTTCCTCTTTTGTATGGTCCCATGAGACAGAGACACCTTTACCTTTCTGTTGAGCCTCCACCGTACGGGCAATCCAGGATGACTCTGCTTTAGTGGAATCTTTGAACAATGACGATGCAAATTTCTGAGATTCATCTTTATGAAATCTCTCATCTGAAGCAACTACCATTTTCTTGTTGACTGTTTCCTCAAGCTCCTTGTCCATGATAACATGCCAACTCTGACAGGCCTGTTGTACGGTGATAGGCAATATGTCCCACATTTGTTTTTGTTCTTCAGTGTTACGGCAATCCTTTGGCAAGAATAACTCCAAGACAAAATCAGCCGATCCAGCATAGGAGCTTTGTAGTGGAACGGCTATGGCAGCATGCAACCCAAACATTTTAGCATGGTGAGAGAGTGGATAATCTGTCTTGCTAAAGGCTGCTACGTCAGTTGAAAGACACTGTTTGTTTGTTGCGAATGCTCTTCCAACAATCCCCTGACCAAAGGAGAGGTATTGCTCGGAACAAGCCATATAGAATCCCCAGTCGTCTCTCTCAGCTACAAAGTAAGCAGAATTCACCAAAGAAATAAAATAAGAATAGCTCTCATCAAAATGCCGGCATCCACCTTTACCTTCCCGGAAACATGGGGCCCACGCTAAGGCTAAAGGTAATCTATGTGCCTTGCACACAGACTCCAAAATCTTTGATATCTCAGGAGCTGCCGCTTGGCAAACTTCTTTGCAAACCTGTGCAAAAAAAAAAAAAAAAAAAAAAACATGCATGTGTTCTCAGTCATTAAACATAAATTTTAAACTTTTAAGTCTCTAGTGCTTGGAATACATCATCCACTCGCCTTCAGACTTGGAGGGCAGAAGTCTTGCGGACTCCTAAGATCAACAGCCTGCATGTCAATATGCTTATTAGACAGGAAAAGAGGCAGGATAAGTTGTGGTTCAAAGGTAGGATAAGTTATATTATGAATAAACCAATGGCTATTGGGGATTTTGAAAGGTTTCTCAATATAAAAATATTTTACAACAGAAAGTCAATGAAAAAGTTTTTTTTTTTTTTTTATATATATATATAAAATGAACAAAATGCTCATTACGCATGATAGATAAGTGCATGTTCAAGCTTCAAACATTCCCACTGGTGTCTCTAAATGAAGAAAGGTTCTCAGATGGGCACATTAATTGGTTAGATATAACAGATCATAACAAGTGTTCATATGCTAATCTCCATTGTTCTTTGAAAAAAACCAACAATTATAGATGTGATATATATAAGAACAAGAAGATGAAGAAGAAAAAGAAACAGACCTCAAGAGCTTTGCAGACATTTTCTAGGTCTGGACGATAACTGACGTCTCGAGTGGTCGTTACGACCTCAATAACCCCCAAACAAGTCCTGCTGCCCTGTTCAAAAACAGGAACTGCCAAGGATCCTCTAATATTGAATTGCTTCGCATGGTTTTTACGTAGATACTCAACCCCACTGAAGAAACGAACATCTGGAGTCCACTCAGGCAACTCCCTCAAGAAAACTCGGCCAGGCAAACCAACCAACTCTTTTGAGTCCTCGTCTGCTGGGAACTGAAAGTCTTTTGATACATTTCTGTAACTTGCAAGACTCTGGCATTTACGATCGAGCAAGTATGGCTGGCCAATAGTGGTAAGGACATTCTTGCCTTCTTTCTTCACCGGAACCCATATCTGAATAAGGACATCCCTATCCTTGGTGCATTCTTTCACCTGTCCTATGGCATGCATCAATCTGTCTCTTACCGGAGAAGATGGTCCTGTTGCAGTTGGTGCAATCCACAATCTTCTACCCAATTCATTGCTCTCAACTGGAAAACTTCCGGATTGGTCTAAAGAATGAATATTCTGGTTTTGGGATCCAATCCCACCAAGTTCATCCACACCTTGATAGTTCTCTTGATGAGAATTTACATTCGAATTACTGCTGCTGGGCTCAAAAAGAGGAAAATATTGCCGAGGGTCATTTAGATCACTAGAGGATATGGCACCAGCCTGCAAAAAGTTGAACTCATCGGCAGTCTCCAACCAACATCCTTCATACAGGAGCTCATCCATGAAATCCAAGTCCATGGAAGAGCCAGAGAAGTTCTCGAAAGCAGAACCAGGAATAAAATTAGGACCATTTCCGTCATCCATATCGAGAACTTGCCTTCAAGATTTGTATCCAACAAAGCCTAGTAAATCTGAATTTGCAAACTTTTATCACGATCCGAAACACATAAGAACAGTATAGATGAAAAACAAAAAGAGGAACTTCCAGGAAGGATTGCTATTGCTTGTATCCGTAAACCCAATATGCCCATCTTGCAGAAACATTGCCAACAAAAATTTGATTTTGTGAACTGCTGCAATCAGAAATGCATCTCAGAGGAAGAAATACCTACCACACTATCATTATACAAGTTAATTACACCATGAGCAAGTAAAAATACGACTGACCTCCTCGATTGTAGTCTAAAAGAAAAACAACCTAACAAATTTATGACCAGCTACAATTTTAAGAAACAAGAAGACAAAACCCCAGAAACACCAAAGCAACCAGTTAAGCCATGATGTCAGTTATCACATATTGATCCATGGAAAGCAACCAAAAGAGAAAAGAAAAAACTAACAAGAAACACCAAAGAAAAAAGAAAGAAAGACAACCCATTTCTCTAGGCCAACAGTAAACACTGTGTTCAAAGCATAAAGTAGCAGAAGATAAGAAAAAAACATGAAAGCAGCAGTAGTGAATAAAAGTGAGAGAAAGAGAAGGGAGTACTATATGTAACTTACATATATTATACGCGTCTGGAAGTACTATAAGCAAATCTAAACCAGACAGAACAACAGGAAGAAGTAGTTGTAGTGAGAACATATGCAGCAACAAAGATTCTGTTCAGTGAAGGATATGAGTTGGGTTGGTATTTCTGTTACTCGACAAGAAGACATAAAAAAAGGAAAGTGGTAAAAAGAGAATCTGGGCTGGGTAAGTAGTAGCACCACGAGTGGAAGAAAGAAAGAGGAAATTATCCTCTCAGCCGTGGCACAGGCAGCTCTCTAGTGAGTCTACAGAAGCAAGCTGATGTATGCCAGGTATTTGTCAATGCCAAAATATATATCCTCATTCTCAGGCAATTGCGCGTGAAGAATCTTCTACCTCCAACAGTGACAAATCACGGCACAAAGCCACAAACATGAATGCATGGGACCCCACCAGAGTATCCTGTTTGTACACTCAGGACTTGCAAGGAAAAAAATAAGTTTATTTTTTTAATTCGCTTGAAGTTTTAGTTTTCTGGTAGCAGAGAAAAAGAATGGGAGTGCATACTCGATCAACAATTAGGACAACTTCACAATAGTTCTGATGAACATCAAGCAAGACTTATCACATAAGAACTAATTAAATATTGGGGTCATAACTGCTAAAAACTATACAGCATAGATCATATAACTACACTCTTTAATTATATTCACGATTAAATTGGAGACAGTGCCATAGTTTTGGCCTTTTGTAGTCTTCAACACAGTGGTAAAGAGAAGGGTTAGTCATGGCGAATTCTATTTTTTATTTAAGATCTCGAAGTTCGAAAATTAATAATGAAGGTATGTTGGATGTTATGGAGGTGTTTAACCTTGTTTGTTCAGGTTCCTCTGCCCTTGCGTGACATTATTCTAACACAGAATTTAACATCCACTAGTAAAGCAAAGTAGCAGTTCCATTTTTTATTTTTTTCTACTTGTTCTGCATCACCAAGAACCAGCCTTTGAGGAGGATTCTTAATCTACCCTGTTTTATTATTTTAGTTTATTGACTGACTCCAAGATTCTTCACAGCCATTTTGAACTTAACCCTGACCTTGACTAGGTTAATATATACCCCCCCATTATTATCTATATATGTGCTTTCAAAGAAGGTGCTGTGAGCAAAGCTGGACCCTGCTGCGTATAATATTTCCATGTTCAAATTGAAGTTCGATCAGAAAACCATACCACGTTAACATGAGTGCTGGTTTTGTATATCTGATGCCCTAAACTGCCTCATGTTTTGAGACAGGCGATGCTAACCTGAAAAGGGTTTGTCAGAATGGATTCCATTTTAGTGAAGCCATCACTAAGCCGATACGTTAACTAAAAGTTTCCAAGAGTTTAGAAGCATTCAAGCTTCTAACTCATTCAAAATTAGTAGGGAGAGATGCATGGAGGAAAACAATTCTTTTTATTCATCAAGTTTTGTTCACTTCTGTGTGATCTCATTATACATATGCCTTTTATAGGGAGAAAAGGTTATGAAGTATTAAAAATTAATTCATGCATGGACTAATTAATCAAGAGAAAATTAAAGTTGATGCATCGTACGTAAGCACAACAAGGATAGCAGCAATTATATAACGGCATAGAATTAGCTTAAATAACTTCAAATATATTTATTTCTAAAATAATGATTTGGTAAGTTATGGTTAATTTACAAGTGTCTTTAAATATTTAATTAATTATTTCTAGAATAATAATTTGATAAGTTCTGCCTCTATATGAGTTTACAAATCTTAATATAAGCTTGAATTTGATATTAACAAGGTAGAAAAAATCAAAAGCCTAAGACAAAAGTAAAGGTAGCTAGAAATTAATTAGAAAATAACAGAAAATAATAAAATTAAAAATAATAAAATTGAATCAAACATCATCTTCGAGGCTTATATAACGGATTAAAAATTAGAATCCAATCCAAAATTCAAATAAAAAAATTATAACATTTTATTAATGTAGTATTGGTTAATAAAAACATCTTCAAAATATGTTTGTAGTATATCTCCATCTATTATGATAGATATCTTCAAATTAAGAACTCAATTTTTGATATCCTGATTACTAAAAAAAAAAAAAATTCTTTTAACTATTCATGAACTTAATTATTCAAGAAACTCTTCATCTTTCAAGACAAATTCATGCATCTTCCAAAAATGGGTTCAATGCTCAACCAAATTCGTTGATCCTCCAGAAAAAATTTCAATGTTCAACAAAATTTGACAGTTACTTGTATACCAGAAACTTCACAGGTGCTAATGATTAACATCAAACAAGGATTTTCCACAAGAATCCATTAGAATCCTGAAGAAATCATATATATTCGCCACATGGGGTCACGATATTAATGTTAGCCAATGTCAATAAGTGCCCCTCAAGCTTCCAGGGGGCCATGACCTCTTTCCAGTCCTTCTGATCAGTTCGCCGCGTCTAGCCAAAGAAGGACAGTCCAGGATAATCAATCATGCTGATCTAATTGCTATTTTATGATAATGGTCCAGAGGTGGAATCCTCAAGAGCCATCAATCGTGATTCCAGATAAATGGAAAACCTGAGGTGATTTCTTAAAAGGTGCCTCTTTATTAATCCCCATTGCTAGAGCATATATAACCAGCTGTAGGCCCTACTTCCATGTGTTGCCTTTGAGGAAACATTAACAATTAATTTCACTGTTTATCAGAGTTTTAGGCATAAAGTATTTGATTATAAGATGAGAATTATCAAATCAAGTTGTAAGCCCTAGCTAGTGCCATACTCTTTCACCAAATCAAATAATTAATAACCTATCTTGGCCCCATCATTGAAAAAGGAAGATGAAGATCTAGTCCGAACCATCAGATTATTGACTTTGGTTAGCGTATCGGTATAAAAATGATAAATACAAAAAAACAATAGATATGTATTTAGTCGAGAAGATAAAAACAAAAAATAAATATGTTTTTAAAATAATTTTAAATTTTATTTATTTATTTTCAAAACAAGATATGTCACTGTGATTTTCATCCCTTCTCGTGTTTCGAGAAGGTAACCGAACGCTAATGAGGTAGGGTAATGGGGTTTCGTATCAGCAATCCAAGATTGTGAACTCTAATCTCATCAATTATTGATCTTGAATAGAAAATAACAGGAGAGCAGATTTATGGAATTAATTGCAACTTGTAATTATATTTTATGAACTTTGCTTAGTCATTTACATTAACATATAATGTTATTCTATAGCCAACCTGTGTGATTAAATACTCATAACAATGGTGATTGTAGCTTACCAAGGTTTTTTAATGTGTTCAATCTTTTTCAGAACTGATGTCAGTTGATGTGGTGTAAAGCACACAATGTGATTAAAAATACAGAAAGAAATTTTAAGAAAATGTGACTAGTGCTTACGTGCTTTCCACACGAAGCTCCTTTGTAAAGCCTGATTATTTATTATCATTGAGTGATGTAATGGTGGATTCAAGGAAGCAGTATCCTCCATTTTTTCACCAGCCAATAGTTTCTCTTCTCTGACTATATCAGTATCATGTCTTGTAGAAGCTCTTGGTACTGAGTAAGTGTGGAAGCCTCATGCTGGTGGGATTTTTTTTTCCCTGTCCTGAACTCAGTTTTTCTGTACTTTTCATTCCCATGAGTTGAGTTACTGACTCTTTACCCTTTTTAATGGTGCTCTCAGTGACTTGTTGAAAATTTCAGGCCTGAGTTTGATAAGTTTAATTACTTGTTAACTAGAAAATGTTCAGAAAGTAATGTGTTTTTCAGGTGATGATAATCATTTCCACCTTCAAATGACCTCTGACAATTCCATTTTAATTTACCTCTTAGATCATCACAGCATTTCGATGTTGGTACTTGAAAATGGAATCAATCTTCGTGCAGAAAATTAATTTTGATATAAACTGCCAAACTATTTAGTTCATCAGTAACAAGTGCACCGTATCAGTAACAGTTTTTTAATGGATAGGGTTTGGATTTGAATGCTAAGAAACAATGTGGATAGACCTGTCCTTGTAAATTGGTGTATGAACTTGGCATAATAGGCAAGATTTGGATATATTTTCAGAAGCTTTTTGTATTGTTTTGGAATCTTGCAGTATGTGTTCAGGTCTCTCATCTATTTCATTTGAAAGAACAAGTTCACTGAAGATACTGATAAATATCTGGTCTTAGTATTGCTATATGAAACCAAAAAAACCTGTAATCATCGTCTCGTCGACAGATCAATCTTGTTCTCTTCACAAGTTTTCAAAGTCTAAAACAAGATTAATGTTGAATGTGACATTACTTGTGATCCCAGGAAACCCTTACAATTGTTGCCTTCAAGAAACTGTTTAGTTGATTCTTAAAAATATTAAGGACTTCTAGTTCAGCAGCAGCTGAGAAAGTCAGCTCTTTAATTTTTCTTTTAATCTTTGATTCAGATGATAATGATATGATCATAGAGTGATACACATACACATATTGTCATATATATTCAATTAGAAAAAAAGAGGCTGTGGATTGCAAGAGCCAATAAATTCAGTGCCAGATACCAGTGGGATTCATTATGGATATCTGTCAACTCTATTTTTTTAATCATAATGGAGATTCTTTCATTTTTTTAATGATATATATAAGCAAAGGAGTGGAATGGTCAATGCTGCTTATTATATGTTAATCTTGTTGGGAAATGAGTAGGTTAGGTACAAGAGAAGATATTCAACTAGGAGAATCTATCTAGCTTACCCCATTAATATTCTCAGAATCAACAGATGAGCTGAATTTGTGACAATTGTTTGATGCTGAGATTGAAGCAGCTGGCAAGGAATAGTTCAAAACCTTTATTCTGTAGATATATTTCATGAAAACGAGACTGGAGGAGATGATCCTTGCTATTCAAGATTTTGTTCTGTTTCTGCTTTTAAATTTTTTGTAGAAAAGTTATTATACTCTTTCAGATATACATTGAACATACTGTTTAATATTTCCACTTCGTGTTTCTGATCACCATGAAAATAGATAGTATGATTGTTATTAGAGCATCTCTACAAGATCCAAATTAATGATATAACTTTTTGAACAGCGTAAGTACTTTTTATTTATGTGCATTTTAATGGTGAAAAGCCATTTAAAAAACTCAATTATATATTAATATATTTGATACATAACTATTTTAATAACATAAGGTGACCAGTTGAAGAATCTAAAATATGCAACAACGCAAGATAACAGCAAGTATTATAATTGATTGGCAGATCCATTGATTTATCTATCTGGCCAGCAATTAGGCTTCCAAGGCAGAAAGGGATGCAGATTATATATCTTTCAGTTCTAGCAATCTTTTCAACTAAGAGCACTACTGATGATAGAACCATGCAGACATCAAACAGATAGATAGGTGAAAACCCTAGGCCAAAGCATGATCACTAGACCTAGTATAGGATAAAAAACTGATTAACAAAGATATTATATTAATCTTGTGATCATCTTATGCAGCCAGGTGGTGAGCTACAGAAACAGTAGACCATTCATTTACGGTAATGAGACATGAATATTCTATCCCTGTATTTATCAAGTAATTTCAACTTCTCAAGACACCCATTTGATCAAAATTCTGGTGTTTTCTAAGGCTTGAAATGCAGCATTTGACTTCTCCACCAGAGTCAAATTGGAGATGGACGATAGAGCAGCGCTATGGTTCATGATCCACCATTCTTTTGCACAGTGGTAACTTGAAGTGCTTGTGTGGCAGACAATGAGCATTTGCACGGTTAGATATCCAATGAATTAGAAGTCTTTTTTGGTTTAACAATATACTAATCCATCAGTCATCAATGCGTTTGCCAGCATGAACGGCAGCTTAGCTAATCAACTACACTATCCTAATTTTAATAAAGAATTAATCATGTACGTTATTAGTAATTAATTAAGTGATTTTGAAAGTTCAAAAGACCCACATATTTATCAAAGTAACCTCTATCCTCCTGGAAAGGCAACAGAATGGATTGCTGATATATATAATGTTATATTCTGTCCATTATCTGTTCTTCTTTTTTCATTAGAGTTCTCTGAAATGAACATTTGAGGGGTGAAAACTGAAAGAATCTAATATTTAATCTGAAAACTCATGTTTTATACAGATTCTGAAAGGAGCCCTTATATAAATCTTTTCTTTCAGAAATACAAGTTTCTTCTTCTGGCACACTTGATGAATCCAATTGGTCTTCCAGGTCCTGCCAGCTTGTAGTTCAACTTTCTGGCGCAAAAGAAGCATTTATTGCAAGATAATATGCGCAGCCCTACTTTTATTGGTTTCAGAATTATTTCATTTAATCATCTCCAATAGCCTTGACTATATTATGAATGCGATCTTCCTGGGGATACTCCAGCTTTAGTAATTATTTACAATACTGACAAATTCTTTTATTGCTTCATGATGAGTGTGGTCGTCATTCCAGTGAAGTTGCTGCCATGTGGTTTACTGTAACTTTGTTCTTTTTAACCAAGTCTGTAGGCATTTATCTAATTACCTCTCATTGGATTTGTGAACTTGTGTAGAGTTGGAAACTAACCCTAAAACTTGGAGTTTTCAAGGTAAAAACCATTATTCCCAAACCTGTACAGCTTCAAAGGAGAAATTTCCAGAATCTGAAAGGGTATCGATTTTATGTTTTAATAAGATTTCCACTTCCTCATTGTTACAGTATCAAATTTCTCTAGTCCCCACATGGTTGATATGCGGCTAGAGGGAACCTCATCATATAGTCCCCAGTATGCCTTTAGAAAGGCCAGTGGTCCTGCAGCTAGCTAGCTAGATTGGCAAGGCAGCAACATATATTAAACTCTAAAAGGCATATAGGATGGAGACATCACTAAATATCAATGTGTGCCTGAATTTAATATTCGATGAATGACGCAAGACCTTACGTAGGATCATCTCCCTTATCATCCTCCGAAACCGAAACGTTACAAGCCATCATTTCTCTTCTTCGTATTTTCCTATGAAAAAACACTTCATCAAGCGCATGCCCTCTTCATCCTCCTTTCTGCTCTTTCTTTTTCATTACTGAAGAAGCTGATTTTACATTCAGGAGCCGCTGTCGGCCACTAGTTGTTATAGGAGTGCTGCATTACACCGGGAGTATGCCTTTAGAATAAGATCAGAGTGGAAGTACGGCACTTAAGCTACAGTTCTTCTGAAATAATTAAGTTCCATTATTGTAGTTAACAAAGCTTTAAGAAAAATAAGAAATGATAAGTGACAGAGATGTAATGCCAAGTTAGTTGGAGAGCATGCGTCTGCGTGTGGGAGTCACACATCCACTAATTAAGCAAATGAAAGATGCAATCTGAAGAGATTATGAACTACAAACTAGAGAAGAAGCCATTTGTTTGATTAAATCTTAAACATGAAATGAATTCCATGAATATCAGTAACATCATGTCTTGCAAATGGATTTTAAGGAATATTTTTAGTTTGCTCACACTAGGAAAATTATGTCCATAAAGCAATACTTTGTCATGTGACAAGGAATGAGAAGTTTGTTCTCCAAACAAAAAATATCTTGGTTGCATGCGTTCATGATATAAAAAACAGAAAAAATATATATATTTGATTAGAAATATATAAAATATAAAAAGTTTTTGATTAGTCTCCAATCTCCATTTTCCAAAACTTCATCCAAAAATACCTTAACGGTTAAGTATTGGGACTTCCTAAGAAAGAAAAAAAAGCAGTGGGTTCCTTCTTTTAACAAGGTTCCAAAGTGCAAAATGCTAAAGGCATCAGATAATAAATGGACAAGCTAGCACAAAAGAGAAAAGCCATGGACTCAGGCCAACAAGGAACATCAGCCAACAGAAGCAAAAGCCCTTGTTATTCTCTGGGCTATAAGACCAGATACTTCAACAAAAAGGACTGCACTTTCCTTTCGTCTACGACTACTCGTAACAAATCAAATTTCTTAATTTTATATGGTTAGGGTTTGTCCAAGGATCTGATTGTGTTTGGATTTCGATTGATGACTGGGTTTTTTTGAAGCAATATTCATCAATCTGGCCAGGGTCAAGTTTTTCTCTTCACCAATATTTGTTGCATTAAACTCAATCTAGAAGGTCAAGGAAGGCAACTACCACTTGCAGCCACCAGCTGTCACCGCTCAACCACCATTTGCAGCCGCCAGCCGCCTTCACACTTGAAGTTTGATTTTTCTTACTTTTAATTTGTGTATAAATAGACAGCTAAGTTTATGTTATTATGTGTGGAGAGATAAGAGAGAAACACTAGAGAGAAAGAGAAGGCGTGTATTAAGAGCTTTTGTTTAATTATTGTAAGCTTCTTGTTGTTGAAATAAAACAGTGTGTTTTATCCCCTCTGAGTGTTTCAAAGCCACCACCAGTGGTTTCTCCCACCAACAATATTTAGTAGCATCATCAGTTCTCAACAATGGATCAAATATATATATATATATACATGCATTCACGGACGTAGTTCTCCTCCTAGTAATAAAAGGACAGTAAAACCTGCGCAGGTGTCTGATTCAAGTCCTAATAAGAATTAAACTTAGTATGTATACCAAGAAAAACAGTTTTCGGTCACCAGGATCAAAAATTATTTGTTATACAACAGGACATTAAGGCTCTAGAAGGATTGGGTCAGCAGCATGGCCTCATAGAATCTGAAAAGCAACGGCTTAGTAGTCTTATTTCAGAGCAGTGGGATGTGCGCAAGAAGGTTGAAGGCATTTGGAGGCACAATTCTAGGCTTAATTGGTGTAAGTTAGGTGGTAAGAACACCAAATTCTTCCACATTTCTGCTTATTAAAGTCTAGAAACTCCATAAAAGATATTGAATATAATGGCAAGATTTATTCCTCTCTTATAGATGTAAAAGAGGCGGCTGTTAATTTTTTCTCTTATTTGTTCACTATGTTGAATACTGATAAAGTTGCCATTGGTGCTTCAGGTTTTAAAAAACTTTCAGTTATTGATTGGCTTGGCTAAAACATCTTCCTACCATAGAAAAGGTTAAACAAGTTGTCCGGGATTGTGATGGGTGTAAGGCTTTAGGACCAGATGGGTTTACTTTCTCCTTTTACAAAAAGACATGGTTTTTTCTCAATTCAGACATCTTTGCTATGGTTAATAGCCTTTTTTCATAGTGGAAAACTCCCTAAAGGGATTAGTTCCTCATTTGTGGTGCTAATTCCTAACAGATCATCTCCTAGATGTTTTTCAGAGTTTAGACCAATCAGTCTCATCAACAGATTGTACAAAATTATGGCAAAATTGTTATCTTCCAAACTTAAATATGTGCTTACTAGTGTTTTTAGTGTTTTTTAAACTGTTTTTATTACTAGAAGATAGATTTTAGATGGGTTCATGATTGCCAATGAGGGTCTATGGAGTTAAGAACAGAAGGGATCATGATTTTTTGTTCAAAGTAGACTTCCACAAGGCCTTCGACTCGGTCTTGTGGGACTACTTAGATGATCTTATGGTCTATATAAGGTTTAGCATTCCATGAAGGAGTCTGATTAAGGAATGCTTATCTTCATCTAAAATGGTCATCCTTATTAACGGGTCGCCAAGTAGAGAATTCAGTCTTCAGAGGGGTCTTTGATAGGGGGTCCTTTATCCCTATTTCTCTTTGATATAGTAGTTGAAGGTCCTTTTATCCTTTTAGTTTAGCTGCAAATGCTGGGTATTTCAGAGGTCTAAAGGCGGATGATGGTATGCCTTTATCTCTCTTTCAATATGCAGATGACACTTATTTTTTTCGCTGAATGATTATGGTTCTCTTCTACATGTTAAGAGAATCCTTCACTGGTTTGCTCTTATATCTAGCCTTTGGGTTAATTATTTTAAAAGTTCTTTGATTGAGATTAATTTAGATTATGATTATATCTCAGGGATGGCTAGTAGTTTTTCTTGTCGCGATGATGCTTTTCCAATGAAGTATCTTGAGCTGCCTCTAGGTGTTAATCCTTACCGTTTATCTATATGAAAACCAATCATTTCCAATATCAGGTTCATATTAGCTTAATGGAAAGGTAAAATGCTGAGCATAGTTAGTCGTGTCAACTTAATCAAGTCAGTATTGAATTCTTTGCCTTTGTTCTACATGTCAATGTTTCTTGTGCCTAAGGGTATCATTGGATCCATATCAGTTATTATTCAGAGGTTTTTGTAGAGTAGTAGCTCAGATACTTTCAAGATGTGTAAGGTAGCATGGTTCAAGGTCATTTGGCCAAAGAGGGGAGGTGGGTTGGGGCTTGGATCGTTGTATAATAAGAACATGACGTTACTTTTAAAATGGATATGACATTTAAGGGTTGATAATTTAGAAGGCTAGCAAGATTATATTGTGCATAAATATCAACCCACTTTTGAAAATAGGCTTCCTATGTTTGCTCATCATCTTTCTCCAACCTAGAGAGGGATTGTTAAGGTGTTAACTTCTAATGAGAGAATTGTTGAAGTTGTCCACTTCTTGTTGCTATAAAGTTTGTTATAATGGCATGACAATTCAGTTTTGGTTGAACATGTGGTTTAGTTCCAATCCATTAGAATGTTGTTTCCTCATTTATTTCGGCTATTCAGTCAGCAAAATGCTACAATACGGGATGTGTATAATTCTAATACCAATTTAATCACTTTGGCTTGGAATCAGCCTCTGAGGGATAGAGAGTGTCAGCAATTGGAGTTTTTTCTTGTTGAAGTAGAAAGAAATTTATCTATTTTTGATTCAATTGACAAAAGAGTGTGGCAATTAGAGAAAAATAGGATTTTCACAGTCAAATCGGCTTATGCTCTCATTGATGATATTCGACATCCAGGATCTAAATATTTTGGTACTTTGCTCTGGCAAGGTATATTTCCTCCTAAAATTGAGATATTTCTGTGATTATTATTGCAAGGCAGTATAAGTACTGGTGGATTTCTTGCCTATAAAAGAATTATTAATTATAATGATGTTTGTTGTTCTTTTTGTGGTATGGAAAGTGAGACCATTGATCATCTTTTTATTCATTATTCTGTGACTTGAAGGTTCTATAATTGTTTTATGCAATGGATTGAGTATGATTGGTGTATACCGAAGACTGTTTAGCTTTTTTTATAGGAATGAAATCATTTGTTATATGGAAAATTTCAGTGCAAAGCCATCTATACGCTTTATTGTGGTATCTTGTGGTCTATTTGGATTACCCGTAACAAATTAGTATTTAATGTTGTTGATCCTGACTGGGATAAAGTTTATGATTTAAATTTTCATTGTTTAGCTCAATGACTTTGAGTTAAATTTCAAAATTTTAGTTATACAGGTATTAATCTAGCTAAATGTTCAGATTGCATGATGAGGATTAACATTTTTACACATACTTCATTACTCAGGATTAACATTTTTTTTTTTGTTGTTTCTTTGCTTTTTTCACTATAAGTTTTTTTTTAGTCCTTTTGTTTTGTTTTTAATGGCACTGACAAAATCTTATTAATATTCTCTCAATTACTATATATGAAAAAAAAGCGTATATCAAGATTGTAGAAGTCCAAAATTTTGGATCCATCTTTCTATAAAGTGTTTATGATTAACACTTCGGTTGGGGATCCAATTAACCACGATTAGTTTGAAATTGTGTTAGGAGAAAGGGAATTGTGCTAATCAAATCAAACCAGTCATGTCCTAGAGACTAGCTACAAGATCAATTGAAGCCATACAATGAGTCTCGGCAACCAAATGCAGAAGAATATTTGTGATGGTATATCTTGATTGTGTTGCTCTGAGAGAGTCTCTGTATCTCTTTGCACTCCTCAAGATCACCATCACAGGTCAGACGAATCCATTCACCATCATCATCCATATACTTGAGAACAATGCCTGTGAAATCATCTATCTTGAAACGTTTACCAATCAATTTTTGCAAGTCCCTTAAACCCCAGTTCGGTTGCAAGCCTAATTCTCTTCTCAAGGCACCTACTTCTTGTGAGCTCTGGCAAAAATGCGGTGGAATTTCTAGCTGACTTTGATGAATATGCTCATTGGTTGACCTTATTTTGTGAATTTGTGAGCTTACAATTAGAAAGGTTGGTTCACCTTGGTTATTCAAGGAATGCATTTCTGCTAATTCCCAGCTGCAAGTCCTCTTTAAAGCTCCATTCGAGGTTTCTCCTACTGAAGCACATACTTCATTGCTTGAACCGGTGATATTGGTGTTTTACTCGAGCAGAACAGCGGGTACTGACTCCAAATGATGTGATATCGAGTTTCAGGAATTTATTTAAAATTACATCCTCATCGGCAACAAACAGTGTTCAAACGTGCATTTCAGAAGCCCTTATTTGATTGAGAGGCGACTTGGCAAAGTAGCTATCCTCTGAAGCTGCCAGAAGGGTCACGTATTCATCCTATTTTTCACGTTTCTTTGCCTAAAAAGAAAAGTGGTGAATCTTGTACACCGAGTTCCACATTTCGACCTGTTACGGATGAAGGACGGCTTGCATTTTTTCCAGAATATTCCATTTTGGAGACACGATGGGTTAAGCATGGCTCAAAGTTAACGGAGGAAAGTTTACTTAAATGGCGTGGTTTTCCAGCTGAAGATGCTACCTGGGAAAATACTTATAAGATGCAAGAGAAATTCAAGGACCTTGAGGACAAGGATCCAGTGAAAGAGAGGGGTATTGATAACAAGCCACGTTCACATTCATGCAGAGAAGGCAAGCAATTAAGCTCCATACAAGGTAACCTGCTTCAGGATGAAGCTACGTGGGCATTAAGGCTAAAGCTACGTGGGCATGTGTTGCTGTTAAACATGGATCAGCTCCAACAATTACTTGCCTTAGAATAGGACAAAGTTGTTTCATTCTATTAGTTTCTATCAGTCATTTATTCTTGTTTAAAGTTAGGAAGGCTGTTAGCATTTGTGTGTATATACAACAGCTAGATGCATTAACAAAAGGCAATTAAGCAAAGATTTCCATCTTCATCTATGGTTTACTTCTCACCCACAGAGAATACTCTGTTATTATAATCAACAACTTAAATTGGGACCTATCATAGAGAAAGGGAGAGGGAGATGAAGCCTTTAAATTAATATTTAAAGTACAAAAAATGAAGCGATGCTTATTAAAGTAAACAGAGAATTAGGGTCTCATGCTATTATTTAAATCAACTGATCAAAAACCGAGTTCTTTCAATGTAAGATTAATTGTTAATCATTTTAACCTTAACCTACCTAGCTAGGTTATTAACTCAAGGTTTTCTTTTCTGCCTTTCTTATCAGCAGGAACCAGCATGCATTTGATCTCAAAAAGTTCGGACACTTCATGCTTATAAAAATAATTTCTTCTGCTTTAACTACGTACATATCTTCTTCTATATTATGGGTGCTTGTTTTTTTTTCATAATGTTTTCTGGAGAAATATCATTGATATTGTTTCAAAATCCAAGAAAGTTAAAAAAAAAATACAATATATTCTTATAACCAATAAAAAGATGAAATTAACTCATTTCCAGGTCATTTCAGAAGACACCAGATAATGAAATAGTAATCTGCTAAGAGGGACAAGTTTGGTCTGCTCTGCTAAATCTTTCCTCTTTTTTTTTTGTTTTACTTCAATTATCCTTGATCTGCTCATTCTGGCTTCAATTCTTAGAATTCAGTCCTTGTTTGATAGATTTTACTCAGCTGGAATGCTTCTTGACAGCTTTTTTATCAATGATGCAAGCCAAGGACCCCAATAACTAGGTCTAATTCTCTACGATACGTTAGAAATTCCGAATATTTTAACTGATTCGGTGAATAAACTCTAATAAAACTGTTCAGGAACAAAACCAGAAATAATCAGGTTTTAGTTTTCTGCATAACTGCAATCAAGATTCATAGATATAAAACTAACCCTATTTCTAGGACTCTTGAACTCTACTGGCCATGCAAGTTTTGCCAGCTTGTGCCACAGCCTGGAGGCAACAAAGAAGACCTGAAACCTCACCGGCATAGCATAACTTGTTTGCAATGGTAACGTTGTACTTCTGAGGTCAATATTGTACCATCAAGAATCTATAACCAACCCAATAGCTTGTGTAGATTCCTTGCAAGAGATCGAGTTTGCTTCTTCAGAGACATGTCAGGACTAATCAATTCAAAAGAAACTAATAATGGGGGCATCACTTGACAATATATATTTTTGTAAGGATTTCTAGTAAGAAATAGATTCCTGTTTCCTGATTGGATTGGATTACAGCATTCATGACGTAGGATACCCAACCTTCCTCTTATCATTGTGCACAACACTTGCAAACCAGCATTATTTTCCTATCAGATCAAAAAATAACATATCATTCTGTTTGTGGTGCTTTTTTAAAAAAGCTGCATTATAAAAATGATTATCATTTCAAACTGGGGCCTGAAAGCTGCAACATGGTAGATGGCAAAGCTAGAAAAATCATTTGATATTTAAATTAATCTACATGCAACCTAGTGCCTTTTAAGGTGCTGATTTCAACTGGTTGCCGTGGAATATTAAGGTCTCAAACATTATTAATGGTATACTTGAGCTTTTCTATCAGGTAGTCTATAGCTCTCCAGCCTATTTAGAAACTCAATTACTTTTTAACTCCATGAGACCACCATGTCTAAAATGGACACTCATCAAGGAGGTTCTTTATTGACTCGACATGAGAGGTTCTTAGAGATTCTAAACTCACAGACTCTATGCACTATCTTCTCTGATTTTCAAGTTTCATGCTGAGACATTTTTTTATTATATGGTCTGCCTTTATAAGTCGTCTCAACACCATAAATAGATTATATGCTTTTCAGATCATTCCTTCTTCGACATATATTCTTTGTGGGTCACAAGTTGAAACACATGAACATTTACTTTTTCAGTGTCGTTTCTCTACTACAATTTGGCGTGCTATCACGAGCATGACCCTTATGAGTTGGTCTTTTTTGACATGGCGTCAATTACTACAATTGGCATACACGCACCTGAAAAAAAAAAAAAAGAAATTTACATATATATCTACTTGCTTGGTTAGCCTTCTAAGCTTTGATTTACTTCATCTAGTATGAGAGAAATAACTAAGTCTTTCATCAGGTTCACTAGTCTCATCAGAATGTTTGTGAGGATATTTTTTATTTGATCTGGTCCTGTTTAGTAGAGCCATTAACCAAGGTTTCATATCCCATCTAGTTTCATGATCCGTTAGGCACATTCGAGAGTCATGAGATACCAATATTGCTCTTGCTAATATTGAGATTTTATTTAGTATATTTTCATAAATAATCAACCAGTTGACCCATTAAGAAATTTTCAGAAATCAGTCAACCTGTTCATTTGCTATTTGTCTTTATTCAGTTTCCTTTTTTAGCTTTTACATATTCTTCCCTTTAATATAATTACTATATATATATATATATATATATATATATATATATATATATATATATATATATTGCAACCTTGTTTTAGTACTCTATTATTGTCTTTGTTCTTCTGCTTACTTTCCATCCTTCTACTTCAATCTAGTCCTGGATTGCATATTTCTTACCTTCTCCTTTATTCATCACTTTCTGCTAAATGTTCTGGTCTAAAAATCATTTCTTAAAACATACAATCAACAGATACCATGTTGTCCCATCCACTTGCCGCGTACCGATGTGTTTAAGCTATATTGTACTGATCAACGAATCAAATGGAAGACCACTTGTGTATATATGTAGGTTATTATCACCAGAAACAATGAGTTTAATCCCTTGCTTTCTCGGACATGACCTTTACTAACTCCAAAGCCGAACAATTTTCATATATTTTATCTGGAAATTCATTAACCATAATAAATCTGATTATGCTCCAACATTCAAATCATGGACTGCATTCATATAGCTTATCACTTACTTATCAGTGTGACAAAGGACCTTAAGTACTCCCGACTGATCAAAACAAATCTGACCTTTGTTCATATTTCTCTAACTTTGAAGCTAACATAACCTAAAACTGATAACCACAATGAAAGAGTAGAGCAACTAAGAATATGAGGGCAGGAGCCAATTTTTGTTGGCTTTAATATTACGTCAAGCATAAACCAGTCCTGATTATTGATAGGCAGTAATAAAGAGTTTTTGCATACTTGTCAGTGCATACATATACGGCCTCTTTAACAAATTTGGGACGCGGGAGCATCAATGATACAGAATGCTAGTATATGTACTAAGTAAAGCTAACGTTACAGATCAGTGATCACATACCAAGTTTTAGTAAAAGAACCCTTACAAGAAAAAGAATGCAGTCTTCCTTCAGAGGCCCAATCTCAAGTCCAAAGTGAGACTTGAGGAATAAAAAGAGGATGATTCATCTTCCACTGGGGCTGGCAAATTGAGGTCCAACACACAACCTTCCTTTTCTGTAAGAACATGAAGTCCTCCTTGATTCATGGATGATGAGATTTCTTCCCCTTTCTCCCAATGGCACCTCTTGTGTCCGCCCAGTGCCTGTCCACTAGGAAACACCCTCGAGCAAATACTACACTTATGCCCTAACACCATCAATGCCTTGCTATTATCTTCCACATTCTCCTTCACATCACCACTCCCGCTATGATCCTCAACTACCTCACAACCATCATTCCTCTTTATAGCAAGACAACCCTTCACATTCTTGTGACTGGCCCTACGACCCCCTAGTGCCAGGTGTGACCCAAAAACCTTCTCACAACTCGAACACTCGACACGAGTACAATTCACTTGATCATGATCTTGACCTTGATGAGAACTACCAGCAACAACCCCACCACCAAACTCGTTACGCTCCAACATTATTGCACCATCACTATTAGCCAACATTAACAAACATGAAGCCACCTCATGATCCTCTGCGGTCAACATGTCTTCCCAATTAGTAGAACTAACAATACTTAACAGTTGAATAGGCGAAGCAGGCCTGCGAGAATTGGGAGGTGGATTAATTCCACGCCACTGTCTTTCAGGGTGACATCTCATGTGACCAAAGAGTGCTTTCCATGACCAAAACTTCTTGCCACACTCGGTACAAGGTCTTGTGATCTTGGGTGCAGAAGGGTCAGGCTTTTTGTAATATTTTGGCTTCGATATTGTACTAGAAGGGAGCAAACTTGGTTCAATCTTGATCAACTTAGTTCGTTTTTTACGTGGATTTTGATGGTAGTATGTGGTAGGGATTGAAGAAGATGATGGAAGGCCGAAATCAGGGTCGGGATCGGTATTGTGGTTTGTCATCCCTGTTTGAGAAGTTAAGGTAAAGGAGAATGAATTTCGAAAGGACAAGAAAAAAGAAGTGTAACCAAAGGAGAAGAGGTTGCTTATGTAGATGTAATGGCAGTTGTATAGGCAGTTGAGAAAGTGGCGGTTTCTATGCTTTTGTTTTGTAGTTATCCACAAGGTGCTTGAAACAAGGTGACTCTTAATCTGTTAGCACTAATCTAACTGCCTAATCCACAATAATCTCAGATTGTGGTTGTGGCCATAAAAAGGATTTTGTGCTGATTAATTAAGCAACAGAAACACCAATAAATTTCTCTGAAAAATCTTAGCTTGTCTCCAACTAAGATTAGTGGAGGCTAAATAGGAGGTAGTAGGCGAGTTCTGTTTCATATTTGGAGGGTGAGTGTGGGAACATGAGGGCAATGCTTGAAGCCCACTACTTGGCAAGCTGAACCCACTTTGATCACGAAGTATAGTATTGGAAACCACATGGGTTTCCAAGCAGGTGGGGCAATTCGCCATTAACACAAATTTCTATTGATACTACAGGATTTAGTGATGACTTCTACAAAAGGGCATCGATTCTTTCAATTGTTCACCGCTAATTTGTATTAATCCCTTGCAAAGGGATACTTGTTTTTTTCAATAGAGCCACAAATATAACAATACAAAACTAGCTAGAAGCATGGGATAGAAGGGAGAACAAAAACAAAGGGATAAAAATGAACATTACTAACATTATATTACAACACGGTTCGGATTCAGTTACGTCAATATATTTTGGGACTAGAGATTAAAGAATGGATGATGCTGCAAGTGCAATATTACGGCGAATATTGGCAGTCTAGCAGGACGACGGCCACTGCAGTCGAGTCAAAATAAGCGCAGACAGGTTTTCTTTTTTCTTCTTTTTTTACCCTTCTTTATTCAAGAGTATATAACAGAGCAAGGTATTCAAACGTCCTCTTATTTCTCTGATAGGCTTTGATGAGCTGAGGGTGCTTTAAAATTCTTCAAGGATTTCCCCAGGAAATTTAAAATCGCAACTCTTTGCACCTCCTTTGCTGCAAAAATTGGGAATGAATTAGAGAGATATATTAGCCTCCTGAAATCTCAGAATATTGGACTAGAATTTATCAAGCATGCACAAACATAATTAGCAACAAATATGTCTATTTGAATGGTACCAAGAAAATGTAGAATTGCAACAGTTACGGACCTCAAAGTAGGCAATGGCACCACCTGTTACAACTTACGTAGTCACTGTGAAAAAGACATGGCTGGCAAATATAAAATACAGATGTGCGGAAAAACTTACTCAAAACTAAAAAAAGCACACCATCCTACAACACCCAGTCCAACCTAACTGTAAAAGTTGCTGATGTCTGCTCAGCAATCAAATGAAGTGTAAAAATTTAAGATGGCAAAGTCACAAATGCATAATGAAACCCTAGTGAAGATATGACAATCGCATTTGGGTTACATGAATTTAATTGATAAACTATTTAATGATCCCCAACATTAGAAAGACTTCATTGTCCCATTTGGAATAGTGTTGTGCAACTCATGCAGTATAATGCCCATGCAGGCCACTTTCATTTACATGTGGTGCACATTAAGCCCACCTCAAACATGCAGACTCTCCCCAGCCATATCCATCTTACAGTTTATGAAGGTTGTGTTTGACCACCTTATCACACGCACATTCAAAGGAAAACAAAGGTACAGAAAAAACAGAGATTCACGTTACCTTCCTCCAGTGAAAGTTGAATTGATCTCTTTTCTACCTCAATAGCATGCTTGCTAAGCTCAACTGAGGAAACTGACTGGAGCACTGCAGCCAAAAAAAAAGAGAGAAGGCAAATCAGAGATTAGCAGTGGCTAAATAGATTATCTTAGTTTGAAGCTCCAGAACTTACTCTGGACGTATTCGTCTAGATCAGATTCATCCGATTTCTTCAATGAAATCTGCAATTGATGATACCGCTCTTCCCAATGCATATTTTTCTCTCCCTTTGGATTAGATGAAGGGACAATAGAACCAACAGGAAGATAACTGGATTCTGCTGGTGAAAACGTGCTAGACTGTCCAAGAGGAAGAGGAACTGAAGGTTTTCCAGATGAAATTATTGGAGGAGCCACGGGCATAGGTACCAAAGCTGGAAAAGTAGAGACCGTTGACTCTATCTGGGGACGCTTTGGTTGAGCAGTCTCCTCTGGATGACTAAGCTTGCCGACTTCTGCTTCAGATTTCCCACGTGCATAAACAAGACGAAAATTTGGAGCGCCACTAGTAGAAGATTCATAGCATGGAACTGGACGGTACATCAGATCCTCAGATGATGGTCTCTTGGCTCCAGAAACCTTAATGCCATTCATAGTCTTTCCTCCATCCTTTGATAAAGGAGAATTTCCAACAGATTTGGGAATTCTGTTTTCATTCTGCACATCTCTTAATGCTGTCTTCTTTACAACAAGTGGAAAGTGCTTATCGTGTATGGACAAGTTATTGTCAGCATTGCCAAGCCCATGCTCACCAGATTTTGAATCTATCGTTTGTTGAACCATCTGGAGTAAAGACATTTATGAGAAATCCAGAGGAACTTGGAAATCTACGAAAACAATACAAGCCAAGCTAATAAAAGAAGTCATTGTGTTTAGTATAATCACCCATGTAAGTGAAATAAAAGATGGAAGTTTCAGATTTCTTAACACTAAGTCAACGAATATTGAACCCAAGAGAAGCAGATCCAACAAATACAATTTCTTTTTCTTTCTTAGTTATTACAGAAAGAAGGGCAATCAACTGCCTGAAAGGCATAGGCTGGCTGCAGAGCTTAATCTCATGGGATGACCATTCCCGAACACTCATCCACCATGCTCACTATCAACAAAGCCATAAGGCAGCATTTTTCCTTTTTCATTAGATTCACAAGTAAATCCCAACAAATCCCATCTTAAAATTTCAACTAAACCAAAAAACACAATTAAGGCATTTATTAAGCATAACCAGCAAAAGCTGAACTCAAATAAATTAACATTACAGAAACAACAATGCGAACAAACAAACCAAAAGAAGTGATAGCAACATAAACTTGATAATTCCTTTTCTTCTTACACAAAACCTTAATCTTTGAGTAGCATTAAAGATAAAATAAGCAGAAGTGGCCTAAAAACCAGAAATCCAGAGTAGAAAATACGTCACTTAAAACGATAAATCAGCAATTTTGAAGCATGGGTTATGTTTATTACCTAAAAAACAAGTCCCATCAAATCAAAATTCAAATAAAAAAAAAATAGCCTACAAGCAGTAAAAAATTGATCCATTTTGGACAATTTTTCATCGTTAATCTCCAAGAAAAACCTTAAAGGGAAGAATTAAATGAGAGAATAAGAGTATTAGACTAGAGAGAATAAAGGGTCTCTAATTAAAATCAGAGACAGAAAGGCATTATTACATTAGCTCATTGAAGCGCAGTGTGAGAAAGCGAGAGTGAGATAGAGAGAGGGGAGGGTTTTCAAAAGCAAAAGAAGCTTTGGCTCTAAAAAAAAGTTAAAAGAGATTTATTAGTCCTCTATTTTGTAATTATTTTGTTTAGGCCTCGGTAGGTCTAGCTATTTATGATGGGTCCCAACTTCTGAGCTTCTTTTTCAAAAAAGTGCCACAAAAATTACTTCTTATTTTTTAATCCTCTTAAGCGCATTTAGGGCTGATTGAAAGGAAGATAAAAATTATATTTTAAAATAATTTTTAAAATTTATTTATGATATTAATACATTAAAATAATTTAAAAACACTAAAATAATAACTTAAAACAAAAAAATAAATTTAAATTTCTCAAAAAAAAGATTCGGCCGCACTTTCAAACAAATCCTTAATATAAACAAACAACTAAAAAGTTTATTTTCTTTTTTGTATTGATTAATTTGTTGATTTATGGGGAATTGTCAAGCACTTGCGCTAACAATAGAGGAATTTAGAATAATGCCTAATGAGATGGAGTGTTGGTTTTTAATTAGACTCAAATCTTAGGAACTGGTTTTTTTATGTCACAGCTCTTGATTGTTTGGGGTAACTGAAGTTAATCTTAAATTAGGAATACGACAGCAAAACCAACACCAAATAAGTGGCAATGGAATTAGCTTCCATGGTAATAATATTTGATAATACTCACTATTGGATGAATAAAGATATTTAGACTTCCACATGGCTGGCCAGTAATGTTTTGCTTGTGAGCTTTGTAGTCGACTCTTAGAAGGAATGCCAAAACCACAACTGTTTGCAACTCCAAGCTAGTCCATACCATTGCAGGGAAAGATAGAAGGATGCCCGGAAAGGGATGATCCTCCTAATCCAGTAAACACTGCATATCACAGCGCATTGCCAACACAAAACCTTAATGAGGTATTTAGCTTTACCTACGATCTTGTAAGAAACGATCCAGCTGAACCTGACTGTTACAAGAGAAACAGTCAACATCAATAAAAGCTTAAACTTTAGAGGAAAGGGATTATCTCACTGTTTAATCCAACAATGGTACGCTTAAAGACCAACTAAATAATATCGCTGAGCAACCAAGTAAATTGAGCTGTAAAATAAATCCACTGTTGATCATTAATAATAATTTCTACATAGAAAAAGAAATAGGTTTCCAAGAAACTGAAGAGGAGGGATGAGAAGAAAAGGAGAATCAAATGCAGTGGCCATGCGAAAAATACTAATTTGTACATTTTCTTTTTTTAATTTCTACTCTTGTGTCCTCACGATGGCAATTCTGCTGTAGGTTTTCGGAGACTTTAACATGAAAATAGCGAACCCCTTGCTCAGAAAGATCCTCCCTTCCCCCTTTCCAAGGTTTTGCTTTCCAGAACAGCTCATTGGCCAAGATTCCCCAGAAGACGCTCTACTGCAGCATGTACATTTCCAGCTGTAGCACGCAGTGCCCTGATATTCTCTTGGGTGTCAAAGAAACCCATTTCTTGTAGCTGTGATAGTTGAGTTGCATAAAGTTCTTCCGGGGGCACTAGAAAAGAAACAAAATTTTCAGTAATGATGAGAAACTGACATGGTGTAATATTACATAAAATAGAGAGAGAAAGGAAAAATGAAAATGACCATCAGGTTGGTTAGGTGCAGATAAGCTGCCTGCTCCAAGACCACCAAACATGTTCATCAACATCTCCAGCCCAGTATTATTAGGTGTTCCTGTTAATTTAAGAAACTTTAGTATAATCTTAGAAGGGAAAGAGACGAGTCTAAAAGAGATCATAAACCACTTATGAAATGCTCAAGAAAATTATAAAATGCAGACTAGATTTCTTATTTATTTGGGTACCTGTAGGGGCGCCAGGCTGTGCCGCTTCCCTGGAAGTGAGCAAATAAAGGATAAGTATTGACCGAACAAAAATATGATTTTGTCAAGCAATGGGAGCATGAACTATAAGTCCTTTAATGATCTCGAGACTAGTGTACAGTTGTTAGGCAACTAAGATTTCAGCCATGGTAAAAAACCCAAAACGAATGTCCTCACTTACTGGGTTGATTGCTGTCGGAGCTGTGGAAGAAGTGACTGTTGTAAAGCAAGCATTTGCTGTTGAAAAAAGAGTAACAAAGGGTCAAGCATATCCTAATGCACAAACCATCCCATAGCACTTGTAGGGAAAAAATGAAAAAGATTTGTGTGTGTGAGAGTGTATGCAGATGTGAGGGGGTGGTTGGAAGTCCATTCATGTGGATTGCTCAAAGGGACATACCTGCATTGTTTCGGGAGAAGTTAATTGGCGAAGAAGCTCTGGGTTTTGCATCATTTCTCTCAACTGAGGATTTGAATCAACCATGCTTCGTAGTTGAGGATTGAAGTTGAGCATCTAAAATTCAAGAGAAAAATGTCTAAACTGAACCCAGCCAATTATCATTGTGTAAGCTAAATTCACTTTCAACAACAATAGTACCTGGTTCATGTATTCAGGATTGGAGAGTACGGTTTGCATCATCTGTGATACAGCTGGATTTTGCAACAACTGATTCATTTGATTAGAATCAGGCATGCCATTAAACATGCTTTCCATTCCTGGGAGACCAAGCCCTCCCAGACCCAAATCACCAAGACCTGAGGCCCTCACATTCCCAGCAGGATTTGGCCTCGTAGTACTGTTTGTCTGGGTACCTCCTATTTCACCATTTTAAACATCAAGAACATTTTAGTTATCATTTAAAAACAGCAACTGTACTAAAAAGCTTCTTCCAGTAAAGTGTAGAGAAAGATGTTCAAGAAAAGCTAAATAAATGTGCACGAACAAGGATTGCTCGGGACCATGCACTATGTTCCCAAAGCAAAGATCAAGTTTTATAGGCGTCTTAAAGGTTACCATCTTTTTCTGTTAGAACTTCCTAAATCAGACCTCAGAGTATGGGTTTGAACAAGAATAGATACATAAATGATTTGCCAGAAGCAAAGAGGTGTGAAGCTCACCAGCAGCATTGTTCCAAGGGTTGGGCAGTGGGTTTGTATTAGGAGCAGTGAGCCCTCCAGTTGCTTCAGAACCAGTGGTTGAAGGGTTGTTTGATGCATCCCTGACTTGAGTCCCACCTTGGTTCCCCAGGAGGGCTGCAAATGGATTTGAACCCAAATCACTGCCAGCATTTCCACCCATTGTTGTAGCATTTAAAAATGGTTCTTGAACATTTTCATACATTCTCCGGAGCATGTTAAATCCTTCAGGAGTCGATTCAATATTACTCATAGCCCTGTCAGTGTGTCTCATCATCTCACGCATGAGCTCAGGGTTTCTAGCAGCTTCTAATGTCTGTCGAAGAATGCTAGGATCATTAAGCACATGTGCAAGCTCAGGATTCCGATCCATAATCTCGCGCATCTGAGGATTACTCATCATCAAGGACCGTATCAACTCGGGGTTATTCATCAGACTCTGCATAGCAGGGGTATTCATTATTTCCCTCATCATGTTGGGATTCTGAGTTAGCCGTTGCTGCACTTGTTCCAATTCAGAAAAACCAGCTCCAAATGAACCAGTCGCGCCCCCGCCACCTAGTGACCCAAGTCCAGGGAACAAAGATGCCCCCAAACCGGCACCTCCAAGTCCAAAAGCCCCACCTTCATTAGAACCAACACCCGGTGTAACCCCTGTTGTAGTATCAGGATTTACACCAGCAGCAGCGGTGGCAGTGGCAGCGGCAGCAGCAGCAGGAGCATGAGTCGACGAAGCAGGGGCAAAACCACGAACCATATGAACGGTGTGATCAGCTTGCAAACCTTCAGAAAAAAGTTAAGAACGAACAAAACATGTAAACAAAAGGGCTAAAGAAGTTCCAAACTTTATCCTACATGAAATAACTGCATCATTTTTCGATTCATAATGAAAAAAAAAATCAATCAGAAGATTAAAAAATAAAAAAAAACCCAGATCTTTCCTTTTCTAATCAAGGCTCTTACCATCATCTAACCATTAAACAGACCAAAAAGCTGCAGCATTTTTCTTTCCTCTTTCCCTCTATAAGTCAACGAAAAATCCTACTTTTTTTCCGAAGTTCTTGTCTTTCATCATCAGACCCAAAGATTGCTAAAAACCCATTTCCCCTTTAAAACAAAAAAAAAACGCGGAAGAAAACGACAATTACAAGAAAGAAAAGAACTCACCATAACTAAGAAGGGTCTGGTCATCCTTCAAAATCCGACCTTTATAAATCAACCTCTGTTGATCAGCTGGAACATCACAATTTCGAGCCAGAACAGATTTGAAAACCCCAACCGTTGATTCCAAGCTCGTCCTCACAGTAAATTTTGTACCATTAGAGCACCGAACGTTAATCACCACACCTCCCTCCTCTCCCTGCCCTTGCCCCTGTTCATTACTCACTTTTGACTCGCTCGAATCGCCAGCACCTCCCATATTATTTTACAGCAGAATCGATCAAAAACCCTAACCCTAGAATTAATTAATCAAATTTTTAAGAAGAATAAAAATCGAGTGTGATTTTGTTTCTATGTGAAATCGAGATCGAAGTAAGAGAGATCGAAGAGGAATTTCAGGGGGGGAACAAAAAGAAAAGAGAAATGGAAAATCAGAGGGAACTTTGGGAATCGAAAGAGAGGATCGAGAGATTTTGAGTTCTTTTTTTTTTCGTTTTTATAATATATCTAGAATATTCTTTTCCTTTGTACGAATTTTGGTCATTCAATACTTGTATCCGTATGTATGAATGTATGAATATACGTATTTTCTTGAATGTTGGTACTACGAAATCATGCCAGCGATGATGGGCTTTTCGGACTTATTTGGGCCTTTTTTTTTTCGGCCTATTGCTATTTATATTTTTAATT
Organism: Populus simonii; assembly: GCA_007827005.2. Taxonomy (NCBI): domain Eukaryota; kingdom Viridiplantae; phylum Streptophyta; class Magnoliopsida; order Malpighiales; family Salicaceae; genus Populus; species Populus simonii. The sequence goes on along the minus strand of CM017467.2, from coordinate 19,476,929 downwards.
TGGCGACTAATTTACTGGAGTCTAAAATATTCATGAGAATACTTTTACAGCTTCAAAAGATTTTCTTTTTTTGTAAATATGTCATTTTTTGTTTTTTAATAAATGAAGTTTAATGAAAAAAATTTCATATAAGGAATCAAATTAAGAATATAAACCAAAAAGTTATTTGAAAAAACTATAGATAAATCATACATATTTAAACATAAACCAAAACTTTATTTAAAAACAATATAAAAAAATAATGTATAATTTTTTTCAAAACTGAAAAATAAAAAAAAATATATTAAGGAAAAAGATCTAGGCCAGGGCCTGTGAGTCTGATAAGCCAGGCACTTGATTCTAGCAAACAAGCCTGACCCACGTTAATTTGGGTCTCACAAACATATCAGACACACGTTACTCTTTAGACTTGGCTGCCCATCAAGTCCAGGTGCCTTACTTTTACTTGGGTCTGTCAAACATGTCAAATTCACGTTACTTTGGACTTGACTAACCACTAGATCCATGCATTTTGGACTTGGCTAGCGCCACGTTCAGACGTCTTGGGTCTGGTAAACATGACAAAACCGTTTCTTATTTTATTCTTATTCCTTTTATAGAATTTTTTTTTTCAATTTTATCATTCAATTACAGTTTTTTATATGTTTTGTTTTTCATTCCAGTCTTCATTCTTTTAATTTCTTATTTTGTTTTTATTCCTTTTTAGTTTCAGTCCTTCCAAATTCGTCCCTATTTTTTGTTGGTATTTCAAAATCCATCATCTTTGTTTTGATTTTTTATTTCGGTCCTTTTCTCTTTTGTGTAAGTTTTATTTGTTTACAATTTAACCCTTAAATTCTAATTTATGTATATTATGTTTTTCAATTCAATCCTTCTCCTTTTGATTTCTTTTTTTTTTTCCTTGGCATTTTTTTCAAAGTTCATATAGTTTTTAATTTTACCCTTATGGTTTTTTTCAATAGTAATAATATTTTTTTTCAAATTTAATAATAATAATAATATAGTAATAGTTAATAATAATTGTGATTGTGATAGCAATAATAATAATAATAATATAGTAATAGTTAATAGTAATTGTGTTTGTGATAGCAATAATAATAATAATTTTACCCCTCAAATTAAATTTCTAGGTTTTTTTAATAGTAATAAATTTTTTTAAAAGTTTATTAATAATTATATTAATAATAATATTTATAACAACGACGACGACGACAACAACAACAATAATAGTAGTAGTAGTTAGTAGTAATTGTGATAGCAATAGCAATAGTAATAGTAATAAGTAAACATGATAGACCCACGTTTATTTAGGTCTGGCAAACATGTCACACCCTCATTACTTTGGACTTAGTTGACCGCCACGTCCACGCTTTTTGAACTTTGTTGGCGCTAAGTCTAAATGTCTTGGGTCTGGCAATCATGCATGACACACGTTTACTTGGTTCTGGCAAGCATGTCAGACCCACGTTACTTTGGACTTAGCTGACCGCCAGGTCCACGCACTTTGGACTTGGTTGGCGCCTTGGGTCTGACAAGCATGTCAAACCCACGTTTCTTAGGTCTATCAAGCATGTCAGACCCACATTTACTTAGACCTAGCTGGCCGCCAAGTTCAAGTGCCATGAGTCTGGCAACATGTCAAATCCACGTTACTTAGATTTGGCAATCATGTCTGATCCACATTTTTTTTTTTTTTTTGCAATGGGCAGCATGATTTTCTAGAAAGAGAGAGGGGAGGGAGGGAAAAAACCTCGGTCAGAGCTCCTCTATGGGCCGCCTCGGCACACGCGCCTCACCACTGTGTCTACGATGGTGAGGCGCATCGAATGCCGCCCCGTAAGGCGACACTCAGTTCTGTTTTGGAGGAGCACACACCACCGAAATGACGTAGGCAACGCCTGCGTGCTAGTACGTGCTCAACACGCGTCCACCATTTCTGAATATAAATAATAATTTATATACATACAAATACCCAATTACCCCTGGCCTCACATGATATTTACAATAAAACCATATAGAAACAATGGAAACACCCCTACATACAGCCTTATTTTTGTTGAAACCCAAGGGTAATTTTGTATTTGAATTGTTTCAATAAAAGAAAAGGACGAAGAAGCCCCTCAACACATGCATATTTCCCCTCAAGAGCATGATTGTATCTTCACTATTTTATTTTATTTTTGAAAAGACAAAAGAAGCCTTCAACCCATAGGTTAAAATTTTGTGCCATAAAAGGCAAATCAGTATCTATATTGTACCCTAAAAAACCTAAACGGACCATTTTATCCTCAATCATTCTTTCAATGCCGAATGTATCTCATGGAAAAGACAATCCTACCCCCAACTACATGCTTTTGTTTGGCAAGGACAATTCCGTCATTACACTGCTTCAATCCATAGTAATTTGTGTCTAGGTGAATAGTGAAAGGGTAAACAGTCATACACTGAGCTTTTTTAGTATTTGTTGTAATTGGCATGCTTAGCCCATAACTTAGCCCTTGTTTGGTATTGCATTTCAAATTGAGGTTGACCAAATTTTGATAATTTTTTTAAATAATTTTTTTTATATTTTTAGATCGTTTTGATGTGTTGATATCAAAAATAATTTTTAAAAAATAAAAAAATATTTTTTAATGCATTTCCAAACAAAAAAACACTTTGAAAAATAATCACTACCACACTTTTAAATACTCTTTTAAGCTTTATGCATGATCACGGACAAGCCGAGTTTTTTAGTTAACTAGATGTTGAAAGATTCACAAGGAATTACCCATTCATCGTTAGGAAAACATAGAACTAACAAAACTAGAAAAGCAATGGATATTAAAGAAATAGATCAAAAAGGTAATGTATTTTCTATGGAATTCAGGTTTGGATCTTAATGATTAAGGAAGATGAAGTGCTATTAAACCAACCTCGTCAGGTTAGTGTTGTTAGGATTCGTGTATAACATCAGTTATTCAAACCTAAAACTTTGCTTTCCATTGAAGAACTCATAGGCAATGTTGTAGTAAACCCTGTGTACTTTTTTTTTTTAGTTTAACGTGGGTGTCCGGGCCAGCTTGCGCGCACCTCGACTAATCCCACAGGCCCTGAAGTTAACGACCATGTAAGCCTCCAGTGGCCATCATATGAGCAACTACATGGCTCGAACCTGAGACCACAGAGGAAACAAACCTCTTGGTCCCAAGCTCTTACCACTGGACCACCACCTAGATGGTTAAACCCTATCTACTTTGGTCGAGAAGGTGTTGATGTTTTCCGATTGCAGGAAATTAACAAGCCAAATGAAGAAGGGTTCGGCATGTCAATACTTAATAATATGTTGTTTTGTTCTTGATTAATTAACGATACAAACACCTGCCCATTTTATACTAAGAGAAGAAAAGTTGGTGTTATGGGGATGATGGAGGGGTGGTTGATTATGGTTTTGAGAAGGTCATTTCAACTGCAAAACTCAAGGTGAAAAGCCGAGTCAAAAGTGACATGCTATGGGATCAATGGTTTTTCAAGATCTAGGCCAAGCAGTGTGCCTGAGGGAGTTATTACAAGCTCATTACTATGCCTCCAAAACTGGAATGTAACCGAGTTGATTGGATATCAGAATGGTTCGGGGCTGCAAAGGTTTGATTACTTTGATGTGATACAAGTGGGGAGGCTGTCAGGAAAATGGTTGTAGGGTTATCAACAGGGGCTCGTCCCATTTTCTTTGATGGTGAAAGGCTTAATATGTTGCCTACTGCTGTTTACATTCCTACCCTACCTCCTGTAGCCTCCGTCCCAATCCCATCAAGAGCTTCACTTCTTCAGCCCTTGTCGCTTTACATTTTGCAAACAAGTAGCAACTGAGCTGTCTCTCACTTGTCTGATAAAAAGCTTTGATAAAATTACTAAATTGCATACCATTCATTTGCGTTCGGCACCCTTTTACATACATTTCTATCATCCCCAGCATTGTAAAAGTTTCTTTCACTGCTGTATTCACAATACATACAGAGTCAATCCGATGTAAAGGGGGCAAAAAACTGACTACCTTCTGCAGTTGCACATGTCCTGTAGAGGCGAGCCACATTGGGTGCTAGACACCCAAGAACTTTGTACTGTATGCCCTCATACACACATGTAGGCATCCTCTCTGTAGGAAGCTAGATATCAATCTGTTAATGTGGTGGGAGATTTTCATGGTAGGTGTTCGTACTTACTCATGTGCTGCAATAGAGAGTTTGCTTTCCTTTGAGCCCTGTTGGTTCCATTTTTTGTAAGCTCTGCCAAATGTTCATACACACCATACTGAAGTGCTGCTAAGATGATCGATGAATTATTCAACCCCAACTCGAGAAGAACGGATGCGGCACATTCCTTGTTCTTGGGAGTCCCGTTTCTTATGATTCCAACAAGGGTTTCGATGAAAGATAGTCTACCAATTTCATTTCTCCCTTCAGGATGTGATGCTAGGAGAAGCAGTATGGAGAGGGCTTCGTCAATCATTCCTAGGTTATTCTCCTCCAGCAAACAGAGCAACGCTGGTATGATACCTGCTTTAATGGCCCTGGACTTGTTGGTTTGGTTCAGAGATAGGTTGAAGAGTGCAGTTGCAGCATCTTTTTTACCTCGGACAGTCCCATTCTGCAAAAGGTACACCAAGGGACGGATTCCTTTCAAAGCTCCTATTAGCACTTTGTTTTCATCGAGCATCGACAAGCTAAACAAAGCTGCAGCAGAGTTTTCTCTTGCCTCATCCGTTCCATTCTGCAAAATCTCAATGATAGCTGGAATGGCTCCCTCTCTGGCTACAAGTCTTTTGTTTGTTTCATCGATTGACAAGTTCAAAAGAGCTGTTACAGTGTGTTCTTGAATCTTGGAATCTTGGTAGGACAAGAGCTGAACCAATGGAGGAATCCCTCCATAGTTGGCAATCAAAATTCTGTTGCCTGGATTCTCCTTTGCAAGCATACGGATATTCATAACTGCCTCTCTTCGCACTTCAAACTCATGGGAGGACAGGTTTTGGACCAAGAAAGAGATTTCCTCTATAGACTCAGCAGAAAAGCCATCAGAGCGCAAACAAGAATCCTTCTTGGGTAGTTCATATTTATTTTTCTCACACCATTGCAGTATAAGATTCCTGAGGGCAAAATTCGGCGCTAAAGATAAATGATCCAAAATTTGGCCAGTCTTCGGGCAGGTTCTATGATTAGAATTTAGCCACTTCTGTATGCTCTCTCTTTCATAAGTCTTTTAAAACAAAAACAAAAAAAAAAAAATTCTGGTTCAGCTTCTATAGCATAGTAACTGGAATATTTAAAGTTTCTACTTCAGTTTCTGTAACATTAAAATTTTGTTTGAAAATTTGTTTATTCAACTGTGACATGTGTGACAGAAAGGATTTTAGTCATTTAATATGAGATTACCTGTCCACTTGCCACAATGACAGGATCCGCCATGATCTCCAGAGTAATTGGACATAGGAATTCATGAGGGATAAGCAAAGACTGACACTTCTGTAGGCTTTTTGAAGATATAGGACCATCAAGATCAATGGTTTCATCAACCCCGGCAATATGTCTGAATTTTCCCAGAAAATCTTTAATTTGCTGGATGCTTTCAGCATTCTGCACCCCTCTCTGTTTAACTAGTTTTCTGACAGCAACTTCTTCTGCTTTCAAATCTGAAATAGTTTGTAGCTCTAACTTGCTGGCCAGTCTCTCTAGTATTGCACTATCTGCGTTCCTGTCATCCTTTTTGGAAAATACAACCATCATATCCATTGCCAGTTCTATATCCTGAGTGTCGGTTCGCCCCTTCGCTCTTTTAAGTTGCATCCGTGTTAGCTCAACCTGAATCATATCAATTGCACAACCACACATGTAAAACTGGATATATGATAAAATTGGAATCGCAACTAACAGTTCAAAATTTATTTTCTCAATAATCAATGATGCAGACCATTTTACGGGAAAAGTTTCTACTCATGAACCACATCATCTTTATTAGTATGTGCAAACCGAACGCTCTTATAATGTTTGGCAACATAATCTTCAGTCAGACAAGTCACCAGAAAACTTTCGATACATCGAAACAGTACCATTGACACGGACCATTGACTACAGAATATTTCAGGCAATCAAAATGTATGGTATGTCAATCGAAAGAACAACAATCAAGCAGGTAATAAATCATGAAGATAATTGCGTTTGATAGGAGATCTGAACAAAATCAGTTGTTAACCCAAGTCCCCTTCATCTGTCAAAGCATGAATCAATGCCAATGCTCGATTTGCAATCACTCTTACATAATAATATAGGTGGGAAAAGACCGAAAGAAACCGTCACCGTGTTCTGCCAAATCTTTCCCCAAACTGTAGTCACAAAAAATGGGCACTAATTGACTAATTAAGCCAGAATTCTCAAGAAACACCAAGTCAAAAGGAACCAAAAGTGAAATTAAAGGCAAAGAAAAGAAATAGAAGAGGAGGAGGAGGAGGACTGACTTGCTCTTTAACTTCAACTGAGATCCCTAGCTCATCATACTGCAAATCATCCAAAGCCTGATTTAAGTTGTCATATACAGCATGAAAGCTGCTCATCACTGCCTCGCTCTCCATTGCCTAATTGAGTTGAACACAATTAATTAATGAACACTTCAAAAGCTTGAAAAACAGCAATGAGAAACACAAACCCACTTGCAGAAACCACGAGAGAGACAAGAATACAAAAGACAAAAACAAATACTAACCAGATAAATCTTGCTTCCACAGCTGCATTTCTTCAACAACTTCTTAGCACCCAAAAGGGCTTTCTTCAAATTAACCAGACTAGTTTTCAAACCCTCACTGGAGCTCAAGTTATGATGATCAATCTCCTTTATCTCCTCTAAAAGAGGAACTAACAGCTTCAATCTCCTCACCAAGTTCAAGCACTCCTTTCTCTGTGTCCTCCTGTACCCCACATATAATCCAACGGTCTCAATCACATCCATCATTTCCTTTACAACATCAACTCCATCTCCACCATTGGATGAACTTGACACACCTGCCCTCTCTCCTCTTTCCATCACTTTCTGCCACTCCATTTCTCACTAGCCACACAAGCCAAGCTCAATGCCCCAAAGGGGATCTTTAAGTTATTAAATATATCTTAAATCAATCAAACAATTGCTGACAAACTTATAATATTAAGACAACACATAGATGGATCCCAAAAAGAAATAATATACAAGCATGCCAATCAACTCATGACTGGAATAAAAAACAAATACATTGATTCCTCTCGAAAAGAATGTAAGGAACAGCAGTGGCTTGCTAGGTAGCTTGAAACAAGGATAAATGGTTTGGAATTTGCAAAGATACTGCTAAACTTGACAGATGTATCATATGCGCGCGTGCATATGCTATGTCTATATCCAATGTATGGTCTGTCAATGTTACTGTGAAATACATGCACGAGAACCGATATTGGGTGGTGTTTGCAACAGTGAAAGTTCTTTTTAGGTAAAATAAACGGCGCCCATGAAATATAAGCTTTTTTATTTAAAATTTATTGGTATATTACATCCATTTTAAATGGTTTAAAATCACATATTTTTTTAAAAAAATAATAACATCAGTGAAATATCATGAATAAATTGCAGTGATAACTTAAGGATTAATTTCTTTACCACATGTTATTAGATTGTAATTGATATTGCTATTAATTAAAATCTTAAGATCAATAATATTTAGTGGAATTTATTATTTTTAATATATCATATTGATATAAGAGATGCATCTTTAAAATGGTTTGATATAAACAAATAATTAATGTGAATGGGATAGATATAAAAACGTGTTTAATTGAAAAATAAAAAGCAAAAATATAAGTAAAATAAAATTATTTTTAGATAATTTTAGAATAAATTTTTAAGTTTTTAAAATAAAAGATACAGAAAAACATATTTTTATTTTTTTTGGTCTAGTGATTTTATCAGGAAAAAAAAATCTATGTTGTTATCTTAATATCATAAGGCTGATTTCTTAATGATTTGTTTTATCATAAAATAATATTCCATAATTATTGAAGGGTAAAAAAAAAAAAAACATGAACTTGATGAGTCTCACTTTTTGATAGGGATGAGCAAAATAATCAAAAAACCAATTAAATTGAAAAAACTGGAAAAAAAAAACTAGTAAAACCAAACCGTGAAAATAAACCGATTAAACTGATTAAAATTTTAAAAAAATCAGCCAAATCGGTTCTATTTCAGTTTTATAAGCCTGAAACTGAAAAAACCGAACCGAACCCCAACCGAAAAAAACCAGAAAAAACCAAGCCAAAACCAGACCAAACTGAAAAAACCGAGCCAGATCGGAAAAAACCGCGCCAGATCGGAAAAAACCACACCAAAATCGAGCCAAACTGATTTGAACCGGTTTTTATCCAAAAAACCGAACCAAAACTAGTCGGTTTTGGTTTTTTTAAAAAAAATTCAATTTATTTACCTTTTTTTATAAAAATTAAACCAAACTGAAAATAAACACCCCTTAAAAACCCCTTTATTTTTAAGAGTCAGATTAACGGTATGCAAATAGGTTTCGCGGGTTTCCAGGCGTTACAGAGTGGGGGAAAAAAAGTAAAAAGGGAATTTGAAAAACAGTTAAAAGTCTTGACGCGGTTTTTAGACAATGTGACGCGTTTTCACGTGTAACTTTCTACGTACATAGATCATACAGCACCACAGCTGCAAGCCTACCCCACTTTGCTTCTTTTTTTATATATATATATATGTGGGTCCCTAAATTATTACTTTTTTACTCACGTTTTACATAAATCCTAACTTTCATGCAAATAACACCCCCATATTATTATTATTATTGTGTCACATTAAAGCGTTAAAGTTGTTTTGATTTTGTGATTTAATCATGTTTTTGAAATTTTTTTAATTTTAAATAATTTTTTTAATGATTTTTAATTGTTTTGATATATTGATAAAAAAAATAAATTTTAAAAAATAAAAAATATAAATTATTTTAGTATATTTTCAAGCAAAAATAATTTTAAAAAGTAATTTTTACTACAACTATCTTTGTTTATTGTGGATAAATAAAATTATGTAATAATTTTGATTAAGATTGGAATAATTCAATCATCCCACGTGAATTATAATTGAAAAACTTGATTAGTACACTATTGCTTTTCTTTATTTTTGGTGGAGAATATACATATTTGTTATATACTTTATGATCATGTGATGACGTGTTTCATCAGAAGGCAACGAATTGACTCCAGCTAAGTTTATAATTAAAATGGCAAAAACTAATATAAATAATTTGGATTGATTTTAATATTATATAATACATATTAAGGGTGGCAATTTTGTCATATAATTTAGAATTATTGCAAGGAACACTACTTCGACCGGAAATAGTAATTGGAAACACTAGTCTACGATCTACGAGTTTTTCATTTAATTTTATTTTCTTCTATTTTTATTTTACTATCCTATATTATTATGATTTTCTAGTTCTTCTTTTTAAGCGAATAGCTATTCTAGTTTATTTTTTTATTTGATTTAAAAAAGTTTTGATAGTCTTTTAGTAGGTAGATACATGGTTGAATAAAAAATTAAATATTTTGATTGTCTTTTATAATTATAGTATTTTTTGTGTTTTAGACAAACCTCGTTATACTTCGCTCTCGTATATGTCATCATACCTTATTAAAACAAAAAACCACATTAGTTTTTTACTATAGGGCTACACTTATCATATCATGGATCACTATTGTGCAATGATATTTTTGTCTTTCTACAATGTAAAATGGTCTTTTACGGAAGATTTATTTGGTATTATGAAATTAATCGAGGTTATGATAGTCTATCAACTTTTTTTACACAGTTAAATGATATAAATGCCCTTAAAAAGTAAACAAAAAATTAAAGGATAAGAGGGGCTTTTGCGCTATTTTTTTTTAATAATAAAATTATTTCATTGCCCTCCAAGTAAAAAGATAAAGAAGAGGTCACGGGATATTTTGGTATTTTCTCCATGGTTTTTTTCGTTATAAGCTATTTGAATTAAGGGGAAAATAGTCTTTTAACATGTAATAATAATAATAATAATAATGTGAATGGCGCATGCAATGAGTGGACATAACCCGCGCCTTTCGGGTAACATGTGTAGTGTCTTGTGACAGCTAAAAAGGACCAACTATTGTGTCATCCGAAAAGTTCAATGACAACGAAGTTTATAGAGTGACACATGTAATTCAATTTATGATGGTTTAGCGCCAGTGAGATTTTTTTCTGCTCCCTTCTTTTTTCTATCTTCTCCCATTGAAATCCACATTGGGTAAGCCAAAATTTAAAGTTGTCCTCCCATTTATTTTTTTCTTTCAAGTGTAGTCCTTCTTTTTTTTATTGATCTTTTTTTGTTTTGAACTTTTTTCTGGATTTTTTTTTTCAATTTAATCCCTTTCCATTTAGTTTTATTTATTTTTAATATCAAATATGATACACATTTTTTTTATTGTTGTTTTTCTATCCTTTTCTTGATTTGTTTATTTTTCAATTTCATCCCTCAACAATTCGTCCCATCTATTTCTTTATCCCATTTTGGTCATCATTTTTTTAATTGCTCTTCTCTTCTCCCTTTTCTAGGTTTTTTTTTTCAATGTTTTCCCTCAACATTTTATTTCACTTGGTTTTTTATCCAATTTTGGTTAGCAATATTTTAATTGCTCTTTTTTTTATCATTTTCTTAATTTGTTTTTGTTTTTTTAATTTTGTCCCTCAACATTTAATTTCGTATCCAAACTTGGTCCTCATTCTTTTAATTGTTATTTTTTTTTAATTTGATATTTTATAGTGTTATTCCGGGTAACGAGTTAGTCAAATTAACCCGGATTGTTTCAGAATTTTTTCAATGTTTTTTTTTAAATCATTTTCACCCTTTGACATTAGACTATTGGGTCTTGAGCTTTTATATTTTTATGCATTTTCTTTCTATGAGGTTATCCTAGGTCGTGAGTTAATCAAATTAACTCGAGTTGACTTAAGTTTTTTTCAATGTCTTTTTATTTATTTATTTAACTTTGACCCTTTTTTCCATATAATTTTTTTAAAATTAAATTTTTTAATCTCAATTTCATGTCGCAGGTTAGCAGACAATGCATGAATAGGTTTCTATTATCTAGCCTAGTGTACCACTCTACGCCCAATGTCCTCTCTATAAATTTAAAGGATGTTTGAAAATGTGATAAATATTATTTTTCAAAGTATATTTTTGCTTGAAAATATTTTAAAATAAATATTTTATTTTATTTTTTAAAAATTATTTTTAATATTAACACATTAAAACTATTAAAAAAAATAAATTTTAACAAAAGTAGATTCAACATCGCTACCAAACATGACTTTAGCTGCAATGTTGAACCCCTTTTTGTGTTTCTCTTCCCATTTTTGGTGAGTACAGAGGGGTGGTCTTGACTGGTTCTCGCTTGGTTTGTCGAAAAAAGCATGCAGTGGCCTTTTGACTTTTCATCTCCATAACGCAAATTAATTCCAAAGTCCTGCTTGATTGGCATCATGGGGTCAATGAAAAGTTGGAGTACGTAGACTTTAATGGGAGCCAGCTCAGGTTGCCTGCTGCTGTCTTGGACCAATTGACTGATTTCTCATCAACCTCCTAGCTGAGGTAATTGATCAATTAATGATTGATTTGACCGGGAAATAAAGTTAATGACCAATTATTTACCTGTTCTGTTTTCTTTGCAGTTGCCAGCCCACGTGGACATAGGAAAAGAACTATTAATCCAATCAAAACATCATTATTAATTCATTAATTTTTTTATTAAAATAATATTATTTTAAGTTATTTTTAAAAAATATCTTTTAAAATTAATCCGTAACCCGAATCGGATCTTGTTTTATATCAAGCTTGAAAACCATGGTTTATAGTTTCTGAAATATGTCTTGTATGTGTAAATTTATTTAATAGTTTATTTTGTTTAATTTTTGTGTAATAGATTATTTATTATTTAAATCATATATAGAGGATATAGAGAATATTTACACTACAAGAAAATTGAGGTATTTTAATATGTATTAAAAAATTATTTCCTTAAACTTGTTTATAGCTTTTGCAAAATAGCATGTTTTATTTAATGAAGTAAACTAAAATATTACTACCTTGTGTTGGTCTACTAAGTTTTTGATCTCTTTGCACCATTGAAATCTATTAAAAATGCAATCAATCTAAAATATTACACTCTAGTTGGGTTCGGTTTTTATCAAAAAAAGGTAACCAAATCTTTTTTTAAAAAAAAAAAACCGAAATCAGTTCAGTTTTTAGGACAAAAACCGGTTCAAACCGGTTGGTTCGGTTTTTCCGGTTTTGGCTCGGTTTGGATTCGGTTAGGTTTTTTTGGTTTCAGGCTTATAAAATAAAAACCGAACGGATCGGTTTTTTCAAAATTTTAATCGGTTTTTTTTTCATGGTTCAGTTTTTTCGGTTATTTTTTTTCTTGTTTTTTCAGTTTAATCAGTTTTTTGAATTTTTTACTCACTCTTATTAGTTGTGATGGATTATGTATAAAGATAGGCAATATATGGATTTTATCCTGCCTTATTTCAACCTATAAAATTTATTTTTACCAAACTCATAAGAGTTGTATTACCGTTAAGATACGTGCCAAATGAAGTAAAAGGTTTTTCTTTTCTTTTCTTTTCTTTTTCTTGGATCCAAAGCAACACTAAGTTTGAATTCGCTACTAGTAATTAGTCAATTTATTCTCTTATTAGTGAGGTTTGTGTGGTAGAAACGTCTCCATAGACACATTAAGTTATGCATGTGTTATAAGATAGTGTGTAGTATGTTAAACAATATTAATTGAATTAAATTAATCTGAAAAAATAATTGTTATGTTTTGTATTTGGTGTGTATTAAACTGAACTCGATAATTTATTTTATTTTATATGTGGTAGATACTGAATAAAATATAACAATATACTTTAATAATAATAATAATAATAATACTCAATTTGAATACGACTATTTATTCTTCTCTACTTTTTATTCTTCCTCTAACCTCCTAAACATATAGATATATTTTGGATTATCTATCAACTTAATCTAAATTTTTATTTAGTTATGACAGATCTATATCTAACTTTTTAGAATTACCCGCTATCACAAATCCAATTACATCACCAATCATGTGGAGAAACAATCAAATTCAGGTTTAGAGTCAAACCCAATAAATGTGAAGTCATTACAAAAATTCAAAGTGCATCCCAACTTGCTTCGAGCAACTAATCAACTAACTAATGAAGACATCAAGAAGCTTAGAGAAAGTGTGTTGTGTTATGATCACCTGGTAGAAACAAACTGTATAGAAAACTTAATCTCTCTGCTTATGTACTAGCATGCTCTTATGCATCGATGTTTCAGGTCAAAGCTAGAGGAGAAGATACCGAGAGAGAGGTTTATATTTTGTGATTAGCAGATTGTTAATGAAACAAGTCTGGCTGTTTCAATAGATTCCTAACCATCAATCTTATTGACCGATTCTTGGAGCGCTGCACAGTGGTCAGAAAGAAACTTAAATTGGTTGGTGTCACAGCAATGCTGCTAGCATGCAAGTATGAGGAGGTCTCAGTCCCAATAGTGGATGGCTTTGTCCTGATATCAGACAAAACTTACACAAGGATGGAAGTCCTTGATATGGTAATGTTGCTTCGTAGTAATTACTAGATGCATTCTCCCTTTCCATCAGTGGCTGTTTGACTATTTTAATGCTATCATGTGCTTGTAGGAGAAACTAATGGTGAATACTTTACAATTTGATATGTCTGTGACCTACCCCTTATATGTTCATGAAGAGATTTCTTAAGGCAGCATTATCTGACAGGAAGGTAAGGTACCGTGAGTAGTGAGTAATGGTTTTTACAGAAATAAAAATTCTTGGGAAGAATTGAAATTTTTTCCATAATATAAAGTTGTGAATTGAACAGCTTGAGCTTCTCTCCTTCTTCGTCATTGAGCTGTGCCTAGTCGAGTACAAGATGCTTTAGTTTCCCCCATCTTTACTTTCTGCTGCAGCAATTTACACTGCTCAGTGTAGTCTTTACTGGTTTAAGCAATGGTCTAAGACCAGCGAGTGGCATACCAGCTACACAGAAGATCAGCTTTTGTGAGTATTTTACATCCTTCATTATTTCAACTTTGGGTCTAAACTAGCACACTGATGAAGTTATTGCTCTTACATGCCAATAGGGAATGCTCAAGAATGATGGTTAGTTTCCATCAGAATGCTGGAGCTGGGAAACTCACTGGAGTTCTCAGGAAGTACAGTACATTCAAGTTTGGTTATGCAGCAAAAGCTGAAACTGCCCTATGTCTCTTAGGTCTTTGACAGTGCTCACAATATAGTTTGCCAATGGAAGGAGTTATCTCTGCATGCAACTGGGAACACAACTACTCTTTGTTGAATACATTTTGAGCAAAAAAACTTCAATGTCTTGTATATTCCCGGTCTTATCCTATACATTTACTTTGCATATTGCGATTTTGAATGAAAGATAAACCTGGCTATTTCTTTGAAAGAAGTAACAAAATGTATTTTAGCCTGTTATCTGCATATTTGTCCTCGTCATTTGTTGCAGCTGTGGGGTGAAAGCCAGACAAACAGCATACTCTTAACTTTGATTGAAACTGCTCAACTTTTGCTCACAAAAGGAGCCTGGACTAGATCAAGACTCAATTACAGCCAATTAAAAATGTGAAAAAACCACCTCTAAGTTTTTAGATAAGGTTGTAAGAATAGTTTTATATTATTCTCTAGCAAACCCTTTTAAATAAAAGCTATTTGTACTTGAAACTTGCACAAATCTATATTATTATATTGTGATTAATTTTTGTTTATTAAAATAAAAATGGTGAGATTTGAACTCGTGACTTCTTAGTCAACAAGACTCTAATACTTTATCAAAAAATCAACTCAACTCAATAACTTAAACTTTAAAATAAAAATTTAAAAATAATTTTATATTACTTTTTAACTTAAATCCCATAAGCCATTAGCGAGGATGGACCTGCTTCAGCAATCATGACCTTGTCACGACCCGAATCCCGGGTCCGTGACCGGCAACGCAGGGGCGGTGGCAGAAGGACACCCCTCCTGCGCTAAGCCTCAGAACAGGACATATCAAAAGAATAATTCATTCAAAAATACGCAGCATTTCATAATCTTCAGAAATATTATATTATTCAAAACTGATAAACCAAAAGATAGTTTAAAACTCCTCATCAGTAATTAAAACCAAAAACAATAATAAATAAATACTCATTACATTGTCAATTTCAAACTTAATTAAAACAAAGTAATAGTGGAGCGCCTAAGACATCGAATCAAATAGCCTTGAAAGATAAGCAAGGCATACCGACCCAAAACTGAAGAAGCAGGAACACTCAACAAGGTTCACCTGCTATCAAAAACTAAGAACCTGAAATAATATTAAGAATGAGGGGTGAGTTCAACCAACTCAGTGAGGGAATAATAATTAATATACATTTTAGATATTCTGATATTAATGGTTCGCAAGATCATTTATCTTGATATACATATACATATACATACTAAACATATCATATACGTATACATATGCATACTAAACATATCATCATATCGTAATGGACTATATGTCAGAGATCAGATGACACCCGAAGGTGACCAGATGACACTTAAAAGTGACCAGATGACACCCGAAGGTGACCACTGTGGGATGATCAGTCGCCACAGGCTGATGCCTCTCTCACCAGCTAGGTATACAGAATACTATGTGCACATAGGCTAACTACTCTCCGTTAGCATGGAGTTACTGACAAGTCCCATATCAAGGCATATTAGATATTCACATAATCATCCAAGAAACGTATATCATATCGAATAGAATTTACTTTGACAGATTGCGAGTGCAAATTCAAGAATAAATGAGTACTCGGAAAATAAGCAACATATATAATTATTCAAGAAATTAACGAGTTGTACTCATTGTATAATCAGAATACATATTTACTTATCATATATGCATATTAAAGATTATCCCACTCACCCGGAAAATATAGAACTAAAGGATTGTCAGACGAAAGACCCGGAAATCCTATTGAGGATCGTTAGGAGAACCTACAACAATATGAAATATACTCAAAAGCAACTCAAACAAGAGATTCCAATGCATAAAATAAAACCAGGTTTAGTCTCCTAAGTTTATGGACTAAAACGACAATTTTCCAAAACAGGGACCAAAACGTAATTTTACCAAAATCGGACCAATCTGGAAAATACATAACTATACTGAATTTTCACCCATAAACCATCCTTAATTCTGTCTAGAACGAACCAGGGACCGAACTGTAAATTTCATAAAGTTCAGGGACTAAAATGTAAATTCCCAAAATTAAGGGACCAAACTGAAATTATTCCAAATCAATTATCAAACTCAGATTCATCATCCTTAACCTCATAATAACACTGTCCAGAATCTCAAAATACAATTAGGGGTCAAATTATAATTTTCCCAAAGTTTAGGGACTAAACTGTAATTTCACAAATTGAGGGACCAAATTGAATTTTCATCATCTTCAACCTCAAACCCAGAATTTCACAGATTACCTACTGTCATCTTCTGATTTCTAACACAATTTCACCATTCAAACAAAATCATAACTCAAAATCATTATCTTTACCTTCAATCTCTCACAATCAACTAATTAATCAATTACCCACAACAATCAACCCATAACATTCCAATTAATTCATCAATCAAACCCAAAGCACAATCTTCAAAACCCTAACATTTATCAAAACAGAAATTAAAAGCTTAATGAACACATATTTATACATAATCTTACCTTTAAACTTATTTCCTCCAATTCCTTTCCTTTTTCCCTTATTTTCCCCTCTTTTCTCTTCTTCTTCTTTCTCCCTTCTCTCTCACGGTTTGCTCTCTCAAATATTCAGATCTCTTTTTTTTTTTTATTTATACTTATCATCTCTTTATACAATTACTACAATACCCTTCATTTAATTATACCAACTTTTAAGCCTCCAAGGGCTTTATTGCCTTTTACCTACTCATTTAATTTCAAAACATCACAATCTCCCCACCTTATAAAAGTTTCGTCCTCGAAACTTAAACTTTAAGAAACGAAGTCTTACCATCAAGTTCAAACAAGAATGGATACTTGTTGAGCATTTCCTCCTCAAGCTCCCACGTCGCTTCTTCACGTGGGTGTCCGCTCCACACAACCTTAACCGATGCGATATCTTTCGACCGAAGTTTTCTAACTTGTCGATCCACTATTTTTATTGGTTGAACTTCGTATGTCATATCTTTTCTCAGCTCAACCGGTTGAACTTCCAGCACATGAGAGGGATCAGACAAATACTTCCTCAACATCGAAACATGGAACACTGGATGTATAGAGGATAGATTAGGTGGTAAGGCAAGCCTATATGCCACTACCCCTACTCTTTCCAAGATCTCAAAGGGCCCTATAAACCTAGGACTCAACTTTCCTTTCTTCCCAAATCTGAATATCCCTTTAGTCGGGGAGACTTTTAGGAACACGTTGTCACCCACTGAAAATTCTAGATTACGCCTTCTCTTATCCGCATAATTCTTTTGCCTACTCTGAGCTGTTTGAAGCTTATCTCGGATCACCTTAATCTTATCCGAAGTAATCTGTATTAACTCAGGACCCATTAATCTCCTCTCACCAACCTCATACCAACATACAGGTGATCTACACTTCCGGCCATACAAGGCCTCATATGGGGCCATATCAATGCTCGCTTGATAACTATTATTATATGCAAACTCCACCAAAGATAAGTACTTGCTCCATCCGACACCAAAGTCAATCACACAAGCTCTTAACATATCCTCCAAAATTTGTATAGTCCTCTCAGATTGTCCATCTGTCTGAGGATGAAAAGCAGTACTCAACTGAACATTAGTCCCCAAAGCTTCCTGAAACTTCACCCAAAACCGAGAAGTGAACTGTGGACCTCTGTCGGACACAATTGAGATCGGCACACCATGCAACCTTACGATCTCATTAACATAGATTTCTGCCAGTTTTGCAAACCCATATGTCACCTTTACTGGCAAGAAATGAGCTGACTTGGTCAAACGATCAACTATTACCCAAACCGAATCATAACCCTCTTGACTCCGAGGCAAACCTGACACAAAGTCCATAGTGATCCTCTCCCATTTCCATTCAGGAATCAACAATGGCTGCAAAAGCCCTGGTGGTTTCTGATGCTCACCTTTAACCCTCTGACAGGTCAAGCATCGAGATACAAATTCAGCAATATCCCTCTTCATGCCATTCCACCAGTAACACTCTCTCAAGTCTCTATACATCTTGTTAGAACCAGGATGTATAGTATAGGCAGTTTGATGTGCTTCCGTCATCACATCTCTTTTCAAATCATCCACCTCAGGCACACATAACCTGGAACCAAATCTCAACACACCATCTTCATGGATAACAAAACCCGGAGCTCTCCCTAACTCCAACTCATCTCGAATCTTGCAAAGTCGCTCATCCTTCATTTGAGCTACTTTAATCCGGTCTACCAAGTCTGACTTAGCCTGAAAGTGAGCCAACAATGCTCCCGATTCACAAATCTCAAAACTGACCCTCTCATCTAACAATCCGTGTAACTCTTTAATCAAGGGTCTCCTCACCTCCTGAATATGAGCCAAACTACCCATAGATTTTCTGCTTAAGGCATCGGCAACAACATTTGCCTTGCCCGGGTGATATTGAATCGTGCAATCATAATCACTTAACAATTCCATCCACCTTCTCTGTCTCAAATTCAGATCCTTCTGCTGGAAGATATATTGAAGACTTTTATGATCTGAAAATATCTCACATGTCTCCCCATACAAGTAGTGTCTCCAAATTTTAAGGGCAAACACTACCGCAGCCATCTCCAAATCATGTGTGGGGTAATTTTGCTCATGTTTCTTCAACTTTCTCGAGGCATAAGCAATCACATTACCATTCTGCATCAAAACACAACCCAAACCAATCCTGGATGCATCACAGTACACGGTAAAACCGCCAGACCCTGAAGGTACTGTCAAAATTGGAGCCGTAATTAACCTTTCTTTCAACTCCATGAAACTCTTCTCACATTCTTCTGACCATTGAAACTTGACACTTTTCTGTGTCAACTTCGTCAACGGAGCAGCGATTCGGGAAAAATTCTCCACGAATCTTCTGTAATATCCTGCTAAACCCAAGAAACTCCTAATCTCAGATACTGTAACTGGTCTAGGCCACTGCTTAACTGCCTCCACTTTCTGTGGATCAACCTCTATCCCATTTTTGGACACCACATGTCCCAAAAACCCAACACTCCCTAACCAGAACTCACTCTTTGAGAACTTTCCATACAACTGATGATCTCTTAGAGTTTGAAGCACCAATCTCAAATGCCCTTCATGCTCTTCTTCACTTCTTGAATACACCAAGATGTCATCAATGAACACAATAACAAACTTATCAATAAAAGGCCTAAAAACTCTGTTCATCATATCCATAAAAGCTGCAGGTGCATTCGTTAACCCAAAAGACAACACTAGGAACTCGTAATGCCCATAACGAGTCCTAAAGGCAGTTTTAGGAATATCCTCATTCCTAATCCTCAACTGGTGATACCCTGATCGCAAATCAATTTTTGAGAAACATTGAGCTCCTTGTAATTGATCAAAAAGATCATCAATGCGAGGGAGTGGGTATCTATTCTTAACAGTGACCTTGTTCAACTGTCTATAGTCTATACACATCCTCATTGATCCATCCTTCTTCTTTACAAATAAAACAGGTGCTCCCCACGGAGACACACTCGGACGAATAAACCCCTTATCTAACAAATCTTGAATCTGCTCCTTCAACTCTTTTAATTCCGCTGGTGCCATCCTGTAAGGTGCCATAGAGATTGGTTTTGTTCCTGAAACTAGATCAATACAGAATTCGATTTCCCTATTGGGAGGTAGTCCAGGTAAGTCATCAGGAAAAACATCGATGAATTCCTTAACTATCGAAACTTGTTCCATCCTCGGGACCTCCATCTTCACATCATGCACATAAGCCAAAAACCCTTGCATACCCTTTCGTACCATCCTTCTCGTGATGGCTGAGAGAATACTAGATGGAGATGATAACCCATCTCCATGAAAAGCAAACTCCGTCTCCCCATCAGGCTTGAAAACCACTGTCTTATTCCAACAATCAACTGAGGCATGATGCCTTGATAACCAATCCATACCTAGTATCACATCAAAACCTACTATTTCTAAAATTACCAAATCACCCAATAAGTTTCTACCTTGCACTTTAACCTCACAATCAACATAAACATATTCCCCAAACATAACCTCATCCGAAGGGGTAGCCACACACAAAGGACTCTCTAACAAAATGGGTTGTTTAGTAAACCTTAAAGCAAAATATGACGACACAAAAGAATGAGTTGCCCCCGTATCAAATAACACTCTAGCCTCGAAGGAACATATTAAGAGTGTACCTGAGACAACAGTATTGGATGTCTGGGCATCCTGCTGAGTAATGGCAAAAACTCGTGCCTGTCTCTGACTTGTTGGCGCAAAACCTCTACCGCCTACTCCACGGCCCCGCTGGCCACGCCCACCAGCTCCACGACCACCCTGAAACACAGAATGGCTAGCTGACTGAGTCTGAGTGGGAGATGTAATCGGTATAGAAGCATCAGGCTTGGACCACCGCTTGTTCGGACAATCCCTCAATAAGTGATCAGTCTGCCCGCAACCGAAACAAGCTCCTGTCTGCCTATAACAGACTGTGCCATAATGCCTAGACCCACAAGACTGACATTGAGGCCTCCCATCCGAACCTTGTGGTGTTGACTGAATAATACGACTCTGAGTCGAACCAGCTCTGCTCATGCTATGTCTACTATTTCCCCTGACAGTAGACCTCGACAAGAAATTCCTTGACTGATTTAATTGGCCCTGTCGGCCTCCATGTCCCCTGTTAGGACCTGTATCAGACCGCTGCTGAAAAGAGAACTGATTTGCCACTTTGGGCCTCTTGACCGAACCCACTGATAATTCATCCTCTAACTCTCGTGCCTCAATAGCTCGGGCACGATCCACTATGGCCGAGTACGTCTTAAACTCATGAGCCCCAATAGCTTTGAATAAGTAGCTATTAAGACCCCGAACAAACCTCTTAATCTTCCTCTCCTCAGTCGGTACCAAATACCCAGCAAATCTGGACAACCGTGTGAATTCCACTTCATACTCTGCCACAGTCAAGTCACCCTGAACCAACTTTTCAAACTCATATGCTCTGGCTTCCCTCACACTTTCCGGTAGAAAACGTTCCAAAAACATCTCAGAAAATTCCTTCCACTCCATTGGTGGCGAACTAACTGCCCTTTCACCCCTCTTGGACTCATACCAGTTCACAGCCACCTCTCCTTCTAGCCTGAAAGATGCTAAAGTCACTGCACGATGATCCGTGCACCCCATGGCCTCACACCTACGCCATACTGCATCTAAAAACTGTTGTGGGTCCTCAGAGTTATCAACACCCTTAAATGTAGGAGGTGCCAGCTTAAGGAACTCTGACAATGGCACTTTCACCCCATGCACAGTATGGGAAGTCGAAGATGCATTCTTATCCTTCTCCTTCTCTCTCTCAGTTAAAAGGTCAGCCAGGGTCTGCATTGCCTGTCCAATCTTATCCAAAGCACTATCAGTATAAGACACCCTATCCTGGGATCCCTGCTCCTGATTCTTACCAGCATCCAGACCATAGTCTCCCTCAAACTCCACCTCATCCTGAACTTCTGCTTCCATTGGTTGAGGCGAAGGGGTCCTAACCCTCTTTTTGCGCCTCTCCTTCCTAAGCTGGGCGATAGGAATGTCCTCTTGATCATTACCGACATAATCGGTATTAACTACATGTTTAGCTCTCGGCATATTTCCTAAAAGAATGCATTTACATATATGTATCAACATAACTATGAGAAGTTTTAAAGATGACACACCAAACACTAGATTGGAGAATTATAAGAGGAATGATATCAAGACAAGATAGATCCTAAGCTCCACATATTACGAGGGTTTTAAATAAATAAAACAGATTACGAGGTTTTAACAAAAACCTGGCTCTGATACCACCTTTGTCACGACCCGAATCCCGGGTCCGTGACCGGCAACGCAGGGGCGGTGGCAGAAGGACACCCCGCCTGCGCTAAGCCTCAGAACAGACATATCAAAAGAATAATTTATTCAAAAATACGCAGCATTTCATAATCTTCAGAAATATTATATTATTCAAAACTGATAAACCAAAAGATAGTTTGAAACTCCTCATCAGTAATTAAAACCAAAAACAATAATAAATAAATACTCATTACATTGTCAAATTCCAAACTTAATTAAAACAAAGTAATAGTGGAGCGCCTAAGACATCGAATCAAACTAGCCTTGAAAGATAAGCAAGGCATACCGACCCAAAACTGAAGAAGCAGGAACACTCAACAAGGTTCACCTGCTATCA
Organism: Populus simonii; assembly: GCA_007827005.2. Taxonomy (NCBI): domain Eukaryota; kingdom Viridiplantae; phylum Streptophyta; class Magnoliopsida; order Malpighiales; family Salicaceae; genus Populus; species Populus simonii. Next base: position 19,454,326 of record CM017467.2, on the reverse strand, counting down.
GAAAACTAAGAACCTGAAATAATATTAAGAATGAGGGGTGAGTTCAACCAACTCAGTGAGGGAATAATAATTAATATACATTTTAGATATTCTGATATTAATGGTTCGCAAGATCATTTATCTTGATATACATATACATATACATACTAAACATATCATATACGTATACATATGCATACTAAACATATCATCATATCGTAATGGACTATATGTCAGAGATCAGATGACACCCGAAGGTGACCAGATGACACTTAAAAGTGACCAGATGACACCCGAAGGTGACCACTGTGGGATGATCAGTCGCCACAGGCTGATGCCTCTCTCACCAGCTAGGTATACAGAATACTATGTGCACATAGGCTAACTACTCTCCGTTAGCATGGAGTTACTGACAAGTCCCATATCAAGGCATATTAGATATTCACATAATCATCCAAGAAACGTATATCATATCGAATAGAATTTACTTTGACAGATTGCGAGTGCAAATTCAAGAATAAATGAGTACTCGGAAAATAAGCAACATATATAATTATTCAAGAAATTAACGAGTTGTACTCATTGTATAATCAGAATACATATTTACTTATCATATATGCATATTAAAGATTATCCCACTCACCCGGAAAATATAGAACTAAAGGATTGTCAGACGAAAGACCCGGAAATCCTATTGAGGATCGTTAGGAGAACCTACAACAATATGAAATATACTCAAAAGCAACTCAAACAAGAGATTCCAATGCATAAAATAAAACCAGGTTTAGTCTCCTAAGTTTATGGACTAAAACGACAATTTTCCAAAACAGGGACCAAAACGTAATTTTACCAAAATCGGACCAATCTGGAAAATACATAACTATACTGAATTTTCACCCATAAACCATCCTTAATTCTGTCTAGAACGAACCAGGGACCGAACTGTAAATTTCATAAAGTTCAGGGACTAAAATGTAAATTCCCAAAATTAAGGGACCAAACTGAAATTATTCCAAATCAATTATCAAACTCAGATTCATCATCCTTAACCTCATAATAACACTGTCCAGAATCTCAAAATACAATTAGGGGTCAAATTATAATTTTCCCAAAGTTTAGGGACTAAACTGTAATTTCACAAATTGAGGGACCAAATTGAATTTTCGTCATCTTCAACCTCAAACCCAGAATTTCACAGATTACCTACTGTCATCTTCTGATTTCTAACACAATTTCACCATTCAAACAAAATCATAACTCAAAATCATTATCTTTACCTTCAATCTCTCACAATCAACTAATTAATCAATTACCCACAACAATCAACCCATAACATTCCAATTAATTCATCAATCAAACCCAAAGCACAATCTTCAAAACCCTAACATTTATCAAAACAGAAATTAAAAGCTTAATGAACACATATTTATACATAATCTTACCTTTAAACTTATTTCCTCCAATTCCTTTCCTTTTTCCCTTATTTTCCCCTCTTTTCTCTTCTTCTTCTTTCTCCCTTCTCTCTCACGGTTTGCTCTCTCAAATATTCAGATCTCTTTTTTTTTATATATATATATACTTATCATCTCTTTATACAATTACTACAATACCCTTCATTTAATTATACCAACTTTTAAGCCTCCAAGGGCTTTATTGCCTTTTACCTACTCATTTAATTTCAAAACATCACAGACCTTTTGGAAGGTAAGCATAAGCTCAAGCTGCCTAAGGAAATTGTAATTATATGGTGCCTCTTGTTTTGGATCTTCCGAAGGTTGGTTGATAATTATTGACGGACAACCACTACTTGAAATACACGTACTCTTCAATCCAGTCTCAGGAGTTATCTTCCACCTTCCTTTGCCGGCATCTATCGATCTTATACTTGTTCCTGTAAAACCATGCTCGTCGAGCATGTAATATTGACTCATCTTTCTTTAGCAAGATCGAACGTCTCAAACTGTACCATTGCTGCACTAGGTGCTTGTAAGTCTGTAGACTAGGAGACAAACAATGGAGCAGTATCATATTGAAAGAAAAAAGACAAGACAGTACTCAGACAACTTTGACAAAGGAAAGTAGGAAACCTGCATGGCTGGATATGTCGTGGGATTGAGCAGATAAAAAGTTTCACCTATACGCTGGCAGAGCATGAAATGAGTTTAAATTTGAATTTGACAGACAGGTAAGATCAAATGCTTGGGAAGTATGAATCTTTGTACAATGAATACGAATTCGGGATCCTTGAAGGAGTCAGTGTATTAATTTCCATATCCAGGGGAATCAAGCCATGGTGAATGGTTGTTAACTATTAGAATTGGGGATGTTACGTTAAGTGATAAGTCTTCCCAATGGGAGTACACTAAAACAAGTGGCTTTGAGGTATTCAAGATGGATGCTAATAGCCTAATACTGGTCACTTGAGGAGATTACATAGTTTAGATGATCAAGTGGTGTTTTTATCATGTAGTGATGCGATAACAGTTTCAGCTAGAGACTTGGTTCTTCGGTGGAAGCCAAACATGCGCCAAGGATAACAAAGGCCTCAACACACACAAGGGCAATTGCACCATTTAATTTAGAGTTTGGGCTCTGGGGAGCCTCTTCCCAAACATGCTTACAGTTGTTGGATTATGATTTTGCATGATTCTTGGTCAAAGCTGTGCCAAAGAAATGACTGAGATATGAACACATTATTTTCAGATTTTATCATGCTGACAAAAAGAAACTGATTTCCATTCATGATTTGTGGCAGAAGACTTGTAGATGAAAGCACAAACAAATAATTTTTTTGCGCTTAATTTTGCACATTTCTTTCATCATTGTCAAGAAAATGATTCATGAAGTCCTTAGTTTTTAAATGGAGGATGTTGGTGAATATCATGCTAATCTGAAGGAACTATGTTGTGATTCATCTTATTTAAAAACCTTCCAAGCAATTACATTAGCAACAAATGTAAATTCAATAATACATAAGAATATAATTGACAATGGCCTCGTCCAGAAAATAAACTCTATGGAGGAGAATTTGGTACCTAAGACCACAATTTTTTACATTGTTGAAGACCACGACCATGCAATCCTGCTTAAAAAATCATTATTAACTTGTTCGTACGAAAATCATTATTAACTTGTTCGTACGAACCCACTAGGAGCTCTAGAGCACTGCTGGTGATTTCATATTCTACAATTCGCAGCTGCAAGACAGAGAAACTAACTTTAACAAATTGCACCATGGTATCAAGTAGTTAAGTTCAAATTGAATTAGTTTTTACTTACTACAGTACACAAACTGATTGAAATCAAGAGTAACTCTGCCTTGTTTTGTTGTATCAAAAGAATTGAAAAGATTCCTGCAATAAAAGAAATGAGAAGTTATCCTGTAAGAGCTTAATGTAGACTATTCAATCTAAAGCATGCAGCATAAACAATTGAGGGGACACACACCGAGCAGACTGTACAAAGATGCAGAGAGATATGAAGTCATCAAGATGAATTCTGCCGTTCTTCTTTTGGTCAAAGCTCTGAGCAACAAAGGGCAGAGTTCACATTTTGGTATTAGTAACTATATCATAAAAGTTTGACTGTTGCCTAGCAAGGATTATCTTAGCCATTGACAGGGTTTCAAACATTTGTAAGTGTGTGTGTGTGTGTGTGTTATATCACGGAGGACCAGGCAAATGGTTTGTTGAATTTAATAATAAAATCTGTATACAAGCATGCAAACATCAAGCCAGATCTTTAAAGAATGAAAGGTTGCATGCGGTATATCTTTGTGACAGAAATTTATGATCTTACCCCAAATATAAGTGAAAATAGCCTTACCTCACAGACTGTGTAAAAAGAAGGAGAGTCCAGTGAGAAACCAATTTTCACCAATCCCTGCAAACAAATTTCTGTCTTGAGAAACCAGATAGTTAAGAAACAAAGACAAGGATAGAGTCCGAGGAAACACATGCTCTTTATTTCAAATATCTCTTGAAACAAGAACAATCTAAACAGAAGCATGAAAACCACGCTGAGGTAAACTGTTAACAAACATAGAAACTTATTTTCAACAGGACAGCAGCATTTAAAACTACAGTTACCCAGTCACAGCAAAAAATATTCTTTCACAAACTACCTCATATACATCATCAGGCACAAGATATCCACGGCCCCTGTAACAACAAGACAGAAGTAAAGACTAGTTAGATATTTTTACACAAGCAAATCCAACCATTTCCAACTTTGGAAGACAGAAACAGGAAATAGGAGAAGTATTCAAGCATTTGCTCACATTATTGCAGATATATAAAGCATTGACTCAAGCATAAAATTTCAGAAGCTCAGATTTTGTAGAACCGGAGAAGCTCAAAGTTGCTAAAAGTACATGAATCTGAAAAATCTTGTTACTAAACAATGACCAGATAGCAACCAAATATAACACTATCTGGTGGCCAGAACTGCTGACCAACCATACTAAAACAACTACAGAACCAAACAATAATGCGCATTCAGTTTCAGCCTCTACCAAAGGAATTCAGCATTAATGTAGAAACAAAGATAAAAATCCTATCTATTCTTATTTGTAAGCTTTTATATGGCTAGAAACATGCATGTAATAGAGCCACTTAAAGTGAAGAAACACTACTAGAATTCCACTATGTCACTGCACCAAATCATGAAAACTGGAACAGAACAATCAATTTTTAATTCATATCACAAAAGCACTAAATTTACCTCTGGAGATCCGAGAATGCCTGTTGAACCTGCAAAGAGACTAAAACAAATAAGTACAAAATTCAAATACAGGCACCACAGAAGTTTTTCATAAACTAGTTAAGAGCATAACACACAAAAGCATAGCTTTTTACGTCTTGAAATGAACAATTCATGATCCAAGCACAAACCTTTAAAAGAAATTTATTTAGCCCAACAAATTCTGCATATAGAAAAAGAAAGAAAATTTGATCAAATCAGGAAAAAATAAACAAAACCCATTTCAAAAGTCTAAGACATGAGCACAAAAAATTGAAATTCACCATCAAAACTCATAGTTCCATTCCTATCAGAATCATACATCCTGCACCACAAAAAGAAATGAATTTTGTTAAAACAATTGATTTGTGTTAAACGAGAGATTAAAGAAGAGTGTTGAGAAGTGGATTACCTGATCATTTGTTGGACAACAGAGAGAGGGAATTCAAGGTTACCAACAGCAAGAGCACTCTGATCATCATTATAATTAATAATTATAAGATGATTAATTAAGTTGGTCATTTATAATAAGCCTTTAAAAGAAAAGGAAAAAAAAGGGGAAGACGAAAAGAGAGAGAGACCTTGAGCTGAGTTGCAGTGATGTTTCCGGTTTTCTCTGAGTCAACTCGCTCGAACCATTCTCTTAGTATCGTCTTATTCTCCATTTTCGTAGCTAGAAGAACTGAAGAAGAGCAGCTCAAATTTTTTCAACTTAAGGTTTTTGGATATACCTCAATATGGTCCCTCACTTATTAACAAACTCTCTACTCCATCTAAAATCATAACATTTTATCATTTAAGTCCCCAGTAAATCACGTATTTCTCAGTTGAAGATTAATTCCTCAATATTTTATGATCCTCAATCTTTCCCCTCTAATTTGCACATTTTATACAATAAAACAGGAAAATTCGATGGAAAGTCCGCACATGGATGAAAATAAACGATCGTGAAATTTGTGAGAAGTTGGGATCATGAACACAAAATAGTACGTCTTTGATATTTGACCCGTATTTCATCAAAAAAAATTTTCTCAATAAAAGAATTTATACATAAACTTTATTAACACGTTTTTGTATTTAAATTTTTTTAAGTAAAAATTAAAAAGTTTATAAGTTCCATGAAATCAAATAAATCAAGAATTATTTGTATTAATAAGAGTTTATTTAGGAGTGTGGTTGCGGTTGCTTTTCAAAGTGTTTTTCGTGCCGAAAAAATGATGTTTTTTCATTGTTTAAAAATTATTTTTAAGATCAGCGCATCAAAACGATCCAAATCACATAAAAAAATTAATTTTTAGGGAACGCGATTTGCACCGCATTCCTAAATGGAGTCTAAATGAAAAAAAAATCATAAATAATGACTAAAAATAAAAACTGGAAAAATTGAGAGATATGTGTAGATTAAAATATTTAATTTCGCAAGATGTGATATTTACGCAGTTGTGTTTACTAAATTTATTAATTAAAATAATTTTTTATTCAATCTAACGATAATAAAAATAGACACACACATTGATTGAATAAAATAAAAGAGAAAAAAATAATATGTAAGGTTGCACATATTAGAAATATTATTTGAAAATAATTTTTTATTTTAAAAAATAAAATTCATCTATACAAAAGATTAAAAAAAATATAAATTAATCAGAAAAACCTTCTCAAAAATTAAATGCATAGTTAAAAAATAACTGTTATTTCAAAACTGGCTTTCTAAATAACATAAAAGAGAGAAGAGATATTAATCTAAATCTAAATAAAAATAAAAATAAGATTAATTTTAAAAAAATAGAACACAAAAGAAGAAAATATTTTTTCTTAAACAAAAAAAAATAATAGTGTTGTCCACAATAAAACTTGTGGGGTGAACCCGGATCATGAACTCAACCAGGTTTAATATTTTTTTTCCTTTAAATTTATAGCAAACATAAAAAAAGTAAACAATGTCGTCTATGGTAAAACATGAGGGGGCGAACGGTGTGGCTGCATGGCATTCACCTCACATATTTTCCCCTTAAATTTATAGCAAAACCTTTAAAAAAAAACAGTGACCAATGTCGTTCACAGTAAAATATGAGGGGGTAAACAGTGCGTCTACACAATGTTCACCCCAACTCTTTAGTTTATTTAGGGTGAACTCGGACCATGAACTCTACCAGGTTTTATATACACCTCTTAAATTTATAACAAACCTAAAAAAAAATGAACAATGTCGTCTATGGTAAAACATGAGGGGTGAACAGTGCGGTTGTAGAGTGTTCACCTCATATAATTTTCCCTTAAATTTACAGCAAAACCTTAAAAAAAACAGTGAATAGTGCAACTGTATAGTGTTTACCTCACATATTTTCCCTTTACATTTACAGCAAAAAAAAAATAGTGAACAGTGCGTCCACAGTAAAATGTGAAAGGAGTGAATAATGTGACTGCACAATGTTCACCCCACACACTTTAGATTATAAATAATTAAATTATTGAACTGTGATATGCTGCGAATCAAGTTAAATTTTTCATGAATGTTAAAACAATATATAAATGTTGCCAATGTTTTAATTTTTTTCTAATGAAAAAAAATTAATAAATCATATAGGGATTGATCCGATATGATTGATTGAGTTCATAGGTTCAAAAACAACCCAAATAACTCGTAAAACATAGTTTGACTCAAAACAATTTCAAGATGACACATTGTTTTTTAATACTAAGATAACAACATATTAGATTGACTTGAGTCAACTCAAGTTAACGTGTTAAATTTATGATCCAGGTTATGAGACTATCATAACTTTATAAAAAAAAATGATCCATGTTAATTTATCAAACTCATGATCCGAGTCATGAGATGAAGATAACCTCATAGAAAAAAAAAAACAAAACGACATGATTTAACCCACTAAACCTGTGAATCTAGTAATGAGACTAAGATAATCTCATAGAAAGCAAATCAATATAAATTATGAAGTTCAATTCCCAATCAAACTTGTCGGATCTAGTGTTGAACGATAAAACTTGTAAAAATCTTAATAAAAAAAAAGTCAAGTCAACCTTGCTTAACCCATTAAAAACTATTCTTGCGTCATTAAGCTAGGATAACCTAATAAAAAGAAAACTAAAAACAAATCATGAAGTTTAATTTTAGTTGAAACACAATATTAAATGATGAAATTGAAGAAAAAAAAGTCAACTAGGTTAAACCGCCAAATCTGTAACCTGGATCATGAGATGAGAGACAACACAATAAAAAACAAATCCAATGTTAAAAAACCTGTGACCCGGGTCATTAGACCGAGATAACCTCTTAAAAAAAATTAAAAAAACAACCCGATTTAACTAGGGTTAAATGCCAAAACTCGCGTCCATGATCATGAGACCAAGACACCTTCATAGAAAACAAATCAAAATATATTAAGAAACTTAGTTTCCAACCAACCCAATACTAAATAATAAAATTACGAAACAAAATTAATTAAAAAAATAAAAAATAACCCGAGTCAACCCAGGTTAACCTGCTAAGCACTATTCTCAGGTCATAAGGCCTAAATAACCTAATAAAAAGCAAAGAAAAAAATAAATCATGAAACCTAATTTTCAATTAACCCAATATTAAAGAATGAGATTGGAAAAAAGTTAATTAAAAAAAAATCAAATCAACTAGGTTAACCCATCAAACCCGTAATCAGTGTCAAAAAATTAGGATAACCTAATAAAAAATAAATCTAATATCAAAGAATAAAAAAAACATTGATCGAAAAAAATCAAAGAAAAAAAAAAAAACAAGTCACTTATGTGTATAAGATTAAAGGGGTGGTTTTCATTATGTATTGCTACATTGAAAACCTCACATGTTTTAGTGTATAGTATAATTGATATAGTACAGAGGATGTACTAAGCAAATTCAGGTGTAAAAACTTGTTTATTTTTGTGTTTTAAAATTATTTTTGAAAAAAATTAAATTTTTATTTTTTTTCTACTTCAAATTAATATTTTATGTGTTTTCAAATTATTTTGATGTAATAATGATAAAAATAAATTTTAAAAAATAAAAATATATTATTTTAATATTTTTCTAAACAAAAAATATTTTAAAAAACAACAATAAGTTCCAGTTCCAGGAGAGCATATAAGACATCACTACATTTGTTGCATGTGCTCTGCCATGAGTAGTGACCTTTACTTCAACTTAATAACATGGTTTGATTTTGTTCCAGCTATGTATGTTTATTCGATCCTGTCATCTACCCTTTCCAAATATTAAACAATTGGACCATTTTTTACATCAATTAAGCTTTTAAAAGCATGATAAAGTTTTAAAAAAACCCTAAAAAAATCTAAAAGGACCCAAAAAAGAATAAAGTTTTTCTAGTTTTAATATCAATTAACCAAATTAAACTAAACCAAACCGAATAAAAATTAGTTAATTTGAATTGGTTTTAAAATAAATTTTAATTTAATTTTTTAGATAGAAACGATACCGAATAAAAAATATTGACCTCTAATATTGATCAAAATCCTTCCTCTCTGCTCCATGATGTAGTGAATAAAAAAAACATATGACCATTCAAATATTCAATTGATGTCATGATCATATCAAAGCCTTGTGTGGGAGCCAGGTGGGACCAAAAGTGGCTGATGTGCTGTGATTTTTATTTTTTATGAAAGTCTTTGCTTTCTATACGATAATGTAGTAAATAAAAATCCTTTCTTTGTTGCAGAGCAGGATTATTTAGCCTATCCCCACTCACCCCTCTAATTTCCTGGCCGCCTTCAATTCAATTTGGTCTCAAAAACAAAAATACAAACAAGCTCACCTGTAGGCACGTGAATTATTTTCATTTTTTTATTTGAATTCTTTGTTATTGTTATCTAATGATTTATGAATGAATGAAAACTTCGAAATTTGACTCAAAATCATTCTCTCTTTGTTTTTTAGATTGATTCTGGAAATGGGAAAAAGAAATCCAAATCATGCTTCATGATTGTGAGCATTTGAGAGAAAAAAGTCAGGCCATGGAGTATTTACAGGATCTTATAGTTTATCTTCTTATAAGATTCTCAACTCCCTTATGGAGTACTTTGATTTCTGGTGCTTTTGTACTTATAAGCTTGTCTTTGTCTTTCTACCTCTTGTTCGAGCATCTCTCCGCGTACAAGAATCCTGAGGTGACTGCTCGGCTCCTTGTCTCCTTGTCTTGTCTTTAATTTTGAATGAGTTAGTTGAGATTTGTTAGTTGACTGTTTTTTTTTCCTCTCAGGAGCAGAAGTTTTTAATTGGGGTTATCCTTATGGTTCCTTTTTATGCTGTAGAATCGGTGAGTGAGTGATTTTTTCAGCTTGTTTGAGGATTATTTTGTGAAAAGTTTGAATTTTGAACAATGGGTTGTTTCTGTTTTCGAATTTGGAGAGGCGGGGGGTTTTGAATTTTTTCTAACATGGGTTATTTTGAATAGTTTGTGTCGTTGCTGGATCCGTCGATTAGTGTTGATATTGAGATATTGCGGGATTGCTATGAATCGTTTGCTATGTATTGCTTTGGAAGATACCTTGTTGCTTGCTTAGGTATGTTTCTTACTAAGAGTATTTTGTGTGCAATGAAGGGTTCTTACCTGAAATTCGGTTAATTTGCCCTGTATAATTTTGTAATTTTCTAGATTCTGTGGTTGTAGTTTTTTGAAGTTGTTTACTGATTGTCAGATATTTTCCTCTCCATGAAATGGACATTTCTATGCTTCCGTCTATATATCCTGTTATGCAAACCAGAATCTTGAGAATTTTTTAGCACTTATATGCAGTTTTCTTCTGCAGTTTGTTGTTAAACTTGTTGTTCATAAAACCCCAGATGGTCATGATGGAGTTTTCTTGAATACTAGTTACCCTCTGAAACAAAAAGAACTTGTTGAACATGGCCCATGTCATCGTTTTGGTTTTGACAAATGCAAGGGTGTTCTAGCTTCCTTCAAAATGTGCAAAAATTAAAGCATGTACATAGATACTCAGATAATATATGGTAAAGTAACATAATATTAGCCTTTTGGCTGGAAGAAAGTCAATGGCTTTTGTGAAGTGTTCAATTCATATGTTCATGTTTCCTCCATAAATATTCAGAGAAAGAAGTAACCATAGTCAAATTCAGTCTACAATGCACGTGTACTAATGCACATGTCCAGTTGTTTGCCAACTAGTTTTGAATGTACATCAAATTGCAAACTGTTTTTGTATTTATGAGTGAAAGTTGTGTTCTATATAGAAGACTTTGATTGTGTTGCCGCATGATAATTTCAATTATTGTTTATCAACATAGCTTGCAGATCTTCTTTGTTTATTTTTTTATTTGTAATCATAAATAGGGATGAGATATTTTTCTATTGTTTTCTCTAATTACTTTCCAGATTTAATTTTGTTTATCTTCTGGTGTTGACATTGTTATTGATGGTTTCTCTCTTTTATGTACTTTTTAAAGGTGGGGAAGAAAGAACAATTGAGTTTTTGAAAAGAGAAGGTCGCTCGAGTTCTAAGGCACCCCTTTTAGAGCATAGTCATGAAAGGGGAACCATAAAGCACCCTTTTCCAATGAACTATATCCTTAAACCATGGAGGCTTGGTCAGTGGTTTTACCAAGTCGTAAAGTTCGGTATTGTTCAATATGTATGTTCATTTTTTGGAAGTTTTGTCTTTTTGCAGTTCTTTTACGTTTTCCAATTCTAGCATTCTTAGATTGGAAAGATTAATAACTCGTATCTTTATTGACAGATGTTAATAAAGTCCTTGACAGCAGTTTTAGCTGTAATTCTTGAAGCCTTTGGTGTATATTGTGAAGGAGATTTTAAATTGAAATGCGGGTAAAGCTGATCTTGATTCTTACATTTTTGAGGTCCATTGTTTCTTTTTCTTCTTTGAAACTTGAACTGTTTGTTTCCTGTAAAGGCTTTCTTGGTAATGATAGAGGTTAAGAATTAATTTCCTTATGCCAATTTACTCATTGGTTCATAGTTTAATTGTATATTCTTTAAATTGGTCATTCTATGTGGACTCTTTGTCGTATATGCAAGTGTGTGTGTAATGATTTTTACTTCTAAACTGGCCCAATTGATATGCACATTCTTTTAAAGGATATCTCTTGTTAAAAATACTGATTACCTTAGCATTCCATATACAAATTCCTAAGTGCCTTAGTATTCCCTGGTTTTGTAGGTATCCTTACATAGCGGTTATTCTAAATTTCAGTCAATCTTGGGCTTTGTACTGTTTGGTGCAATTTTACACTGCCACAAAGGATGAACTTGCTCACATAAAACCTTTATACAAGTTCCTGACGTTTAAATCAATTGTATTTTTGACCTGGTGGCAAGGAGTGGCAATTGCTCTGCTCTGTTCTCTTGGTTTATTCAAAAGTTCTATAGCTCAAGGTCTGCAATTTAAGTCAAGTCTTCAAGACTTCATCATTTGTATAGAGGTAGATATCTTCCATTACCAATGCATCTCTTCTACTATTCTACATATATAATTTTCATTCTTGATGGTGTCAGATAATCTATTGCTGTTCTAGTAGCTGTCTTTTCGATTGTGAAATGAATAGGTTAATTTCTTGGGCAATTTAAATTTCTGAACCACCCAAATGCCACTAGGTTCTTTCGATGGGTCAAGATTTTATGTCAAGGTAATTGTGAAAGTTGTGTAATTTCTACAAGATTGTTGGAATTCGTATGATAGAGGAGAAGCAAGATTTTGTTTTTTCAATAAAATGCCCCTGCATCTTTGTGTGCCTTCTATTATATGTGAATGGGTATAGAAGAAACTTAAGCATTCTGGAAAGTGGAAATGTCAACTATTTGATTCTCTAGAGAGGAAACTATAGCATGTTGCTGATATAATGAACTTTAGGACAAGGGTCAAGTAAAAAAGTAAAGCAGCAGCATTCTGCAACTTAGGGCCGGTGCAGCCTGGCTCAATTTTTTGACTTAAGGTGATGCAGTGAGGAGAGAGGAGATAATAGTGGTATATCTCACAGTTTGGAAGGTGTGTGGTAAAGTGTTGGATGCAGTGTCCTTGGGCTTTAGCTTTAGTGGTAAAGGGGAGAGGGAGGTTTTGAATAAAATAGACTCGTTTCAAATCTTTTCAGTAAAGAGAAAAAACAAAATAAAAGATTGCTCAAGTGGATGTACTGTTTGGTTGCTCATGTAGCATATCGATGTCATTTCTCAAGGACTTAAACTATCTAAAATGCTGGGCACATCACTTTGCATTATTGGTGGGGTCAGACTGATAGTTTCTGTTATGTCTGTTTAAACACCCTTATAGAATGTTTTATGGGGCGATTTGTTTTGTTTTGCTGTTCTGGGGGTTTCTGAACAAAGTTACAAACTATTGTTGGCCCTGTGTCTTTTACTGCAATGTGCTACATACATGTCAATGTTTAAATTTGATTGGTGAAGTTTTCTTGTAACTACTGTTATAATATTCCCGGGGAATACAACAGTCATTGCTGTCTGATCTCTTCAATAGAGTTTATAACTGCTCTTTTCTCATTCAAAATATTGAAGTTTAACAGGTCTATGTATTCATCCAGCACAGATGGGCATTGCTTCTATTGTTCATCTGTATGTGTTCCCTGCCAAGCCTTATGAGCTAATGGGAGACCGGTTTCCTGGAAGTGTTTCAGTTCTTGGAGATTATGCATCTGTTGATTGCCCTATAGATCCTGATGAGGTTAGAGACAGTGAGCGGCCAACAAAGTTACGCCTTCCTCAACCTGACATTGATGTTAGGAGTGGAATGACTATAAAAGAAAGTGTCCAAGATGTTGTTGTTGGTGGTGGTGGATTTGTAAGTTTCTTCCATTTAGCTTATACTAAAAATTGACCATTGCAATTAAATTATTGCTGTGCAGTCACTATGGGAAAATATGATAGTTACTAAGTGTAAAACTCAAATGTGGCAATGCATACTGTGTTAATTAAGTTTGGTGAAGCACATGAGTCATTACATCACATTTATCCACTGCTGAATCAGCTGTTGGCTTCCCATGCAGATTGTGAATGATGTGAAGTTCACTGTAAACCAAGCAGTGGAGCCTGTTGAAAAGGGGATTATAAAGTTCAACGAGAAATTGCATAAAATTTCTCAAGATATGAAGAAACACAAGGAAAAGAGAAGAACAAAGGATGATAGTTGCATAGCAACAGCTTCACCCGCACAGAGGGTCATTCACGGAATTGATGACCCTCTTTTAAATGGGAGCATCAGTGACACTGGGGTAGCAAGGGGGAAGAAACACCACCGTGGGACATCAGGACATACCAGTGGAGAAAGTGGGGGAGAAAGTAGCAGCGATCAAAGCTATCTCATCAGAGGTCGTAGATGGGTCACTAAAGATTAGAGTCCTTTCTTTTTTCATCTCTTTCTATGGAAACAAATTCAGGGGTATCAGATCAAGGACCGAAGAACAACTGGACCAAACAAACTTAGAAAGATGTGTTGTACTGGCATCCCAATCACACGAGCTATTATTTTTCTTCGATGAGATGGCTGTTGGCTGACATGCATGGAGCATTTTACTGTTCGACAAAGAGACTGAAGGTTTGGGCTCCAATTTTCATCTGAGGAAAATCCTTTTCATCAGCTGCAAGATCCTTCACATGGGGTTGCTAGACATGTATCTCATATTTGGTTTTTGAAATTGAAATGTCGTATAAAACGCTTAAAGAAAGCCATTGTTGTACGTGAAACCTATACAGCAATCGAGCTACTTGGATGTTTGAGGCATTGCCTTGTGTGGATGCTTGTTAAATTAATGTGTTAATGCATATCAATATTTCCACTTGACAATCTGTTCCACTTATTTGGCCATTGAAAGATGAGAAATATCTTTTAGCACAGGACAAGATTGCTAGAAAAAATGCAAACGCACATTCCTAAGGTAGAAAATGCAGGTTGATGTTGGCTCTCCAATATTGAAAATGGAAACTGATTTTCTTAACAGGTTAGGACTTTTTTTTTATTGACCTAAAGTTGAGGATAGTTTTTAACCCATTAACCATATTGTTTAATGCGCAGGCATGCAACTCCGCCACCAATGAAGCTCCCAAGTACGCCGGTCAGCGAAACCTCAACCATCAGGTTATTACACAAAACCTTAAACAATCGTGTATTGACTTGGATAAAACCCACACCACCCTTACACAAGGGGCAAGGTTAGTCCACCATCAATGTTAAATTAAATCTGACATAGCCGCCACCACCACCACCACGTCGTTGCACGTCGCTTCTGATCCCATGCATAAGAATCGTCAGCATTGAAGATAACGTCACATTGAATGATGAGGAAACATTTTTTTAAAGAAGAGGTATGATGAGATTGAACATATATAGTACTTGCAAGAAATTAAGAATTTCAAGCAGGTGGTGAATGATAAAAGTTTGGACCAAAATATTTACTCTGGTTTTAAATTCAAGCTATGTAGTTACTAATATAATGATCATTGGAGACTTACATGGTCGTTAATTTCAAGACCCATTAGATTAATCAAGGTACACGCAAGCTAACTCGGACACCCATGTTAATAAAAAAATTAAGACTTTCAAGAAATTAAGGTTTGGAATTCGGGGTACAACACCGAGTATGACTTATATGTTTGTAAGATATATAATGATGAAGGATAGATTAACTCTTGTAATATTAAATTTTATTTAAATTTATTTATTGAGTTTAATTTAGTTATTGTTGGATATTATAATTATTGGGCTATAATCTCAATTATTTATTCTAGTTAAGATGTTAGTATTTATATTTTATTTTTTCAAATATTAGAAGAACGCTAAAAAAACAATCCATGAGAAGAGAAGATTAATATAAATACGTGACCATCCATCCATCATAAAAAAACTTGAGTTTTCTAGCATACTAGAGAACCCGTTTGGCTACGTGGTAGCGTCCACGTTTCCTGCGGTTTCATTTTGCAAGCTGTTTGGTTAATTAACAAACGCTTGTTACTGTTCATGGATCCCATGGTCTGTTGCGTTTGAAACGCAAGAAAAAAGAAAGCAGCTCCTGCGTGTTAAAATAAAAGAACCGTGCTCTAGTGTTAAGTGAACAGTGGAACATGCCTCCACTGTTCACTAAACAATTTTTTTTTTTGAAAAATCACTACAGTTAATTGATTTCACTGACACTGTTCACGTGAACGTGAACAATAATTTTTTTTTGTTTTTTTTTTAAAAATTAGTTTAAGATGAATTAAATTTACTCGTACTGTAATCTCAATTTCATTCCTGATAATATTTTACCTAATTTTGTAGTTCTTGTCGGATGAATTTTGTACATAATGAAATTGTAGATAGTTTAATGGAACAATAAAATTTTATTTATATAAAGTATAATTTATTTCATGATGTAATATCAATAGTTAAATTCACAATATTTAAATTAAAAACCATCAATATTAATATATATTTTTTTAAATTGTTTTATAACCTCAATTTCAAAAACACTATTAACCAAACTCATTAACCTATTTTTTTTTTCAATTTCAATTCCAACCACAGTTTTAACCAAACACTTATTTTTTCAAACAAACCTCAACTAAAAGTATTTTTTATAAAATAACTTTTTTCAAACCACAACCACAACAGCTATCACAATACCAAACACACTCAGAATCTGAAGCCTCATCAAGTCAACATCATTAACACTTTCTCCACCTTCCGGTTGCATGAATGGATCTTTATCATCCAATGCCCATATCTCTGGATAGTGTCAATTACAAAGGAAAAAAATAAAATAAAAGTAAGCTTCAATTGCTAGTGGCTAGGGGTGAGTAAAAAAACCGAAAAACCGATTAAACCGAGAAAACAGAAAAAAAAAATAACCGAAAAAATCGAACAAAAAAAAAAACCGATTAAAATTTTGAAAACCCCGGTCGGTTCGGTTCGGTTCGGTTTTATAACCAAAAAACCGAAAAAACCAAACCGAACCGAAAAAAACCGAGCCAAATCCGAGCCAAAATCGGAAAAAAACCGAGAAAACCAAGCCATACCTGTTTGAACCTGTTTTTTCCCTAAAAAAACCGAACCGAACCGAAACCGGTCGGTTTGACCCGGTTTCAGTTCAGTTTCGGTTTTTTTTTTCAATTTTTTTTTTTCCGGTTTGGTTACTTTTTTTAATAAAAACCGAACCGAACTGAAAATAATCACCCCTACTAGTGGCAAGGGCTGTCCTGCTCGGGGAGAGATGGTGGGTGTTATAAGCCTCGTTGCAATGAAATTTTCTATAACAACTCGATTCCTCAATTCTCAAGGGGCGTAACATAATGGTAAAAGATTTAAAATCTGCCTAGCAGGTCTCGAGTTCAAGTTAGAACATGCACCTCTTGTAAGAGTCTAGGACAGCAGGGATTTTACTAACTCACCTAGACCCACAAAGTATGTTTTTCAGGAAATGGGGTTTCCTCGAATCCAAAAAAAAAAAAAACACTCGATTCCTCAACTTCTGCATATACATATGCATAAGACCCTTCATCGATCATAATTATGGCAAGAAAAATCTAAAATAAACTCAACGAATGTTTTACCTTATCATGCGAAAAGAGTTCAAACAAGGGACCGAAATAGCGTTCTCGAAGATCTTCCATCATTTGCCCAGTAGTGCTTTATAATGAGCACGAGGACAAAAGGGGAGAAAAAACTCATTGACCTTAACTCATACTTGCAGCCACAGTTTTTTGATAACTCACTTTACATTAAGGAGAACGCAACTTTTCAAGCACTGCAAGTGCAGCAGATGCCCTAAAAAAATGAATGTTATATGATTTAGATGACTCACTTTACATTGAGAGCCTTAAAATGGGAGATTCAAAACAGATGCACCAATTTTGGCACTGTGACTTGTTCTTGCAAATGGCGAGTAGCAGATGCGAACACTTTAAAGTGGTATGTTGCTCTCTTTCAATTCCTGCACAGACTATACAGTTAGCCAGATTCTTAAATTTGCCAAGGGAAGGGAAAATCAGCAACAGTAGATTAAGAACACCAATTACTATGGGATAAGAATTCTTTCAAGCCCTTAGAAATTGTAGCTGTCTCCTTATTTGTACTGCCAACCTTAATATCACTGGCAAAATGAATTCAGAAAAGCATAAAATAAGAAGTTTGATGCCAAACATAAAATGATATGCCCTTGTATGCTGCCAAGTGCCAGCTCCCTTCACAGAGGCTCCACTCTCATTGCCAAATGGTTGAGTCTTTTACTCTGCTTTTTCCTTATTTATTCAAAAACTTTTGTCAAACCATCCTCTGTAACTATATCCAGCAACTTTTATTTTGGCTTCTCCGATTCTCTCCTCAAACTTTCTCTCATGCGTCAAATGCTTCCAACAAAGCGAGGCCACATATCAAATTCAGAATCCCATCCATATTCTCATGCTTTCCATTCTTGCATAATTCCTGAGTGATATTTCTACCTAACATGCATAATGCTAATGCCTGCACAATTCTTCCTTGCAAATATATTCCCAACAAAACTCCTATAGGAAACAACAATGTTCTCATCACTTCACATGCTCTCTAGTCAATTCTAAGACACCAAACTTCTAATTTTTTTGTCCTTATGTGCTTTCACTCCAACTGGTTGCCAAGAAGCACAACTTATTATTTGTAAGTGGGGCTGTAGAAAAGGATAGACTACTCAGACTCTTCTGGCTCATTTTTTGGTGTTTTCTCTAACGAAATCATGAAGGATGGCCATAGATTTGAGCACACTCTTTGCTTAAATTAGTTAGCTATCCATGTCCAAAAGAACGACCAGTCTTATCTTATGGTATATGGACATAATAATGCTTGCAAAAGTTTTGGATAGTGCTCAAATATGGACAGAAAGAAAGTTGAAGTGCATAATTTTGCCGCTAAAGTGAGTACTCTGCAAGGCTCTAACCTTACTATTGCACTTTAACAGGAACCATCAACTGGCATTAACTCTTGTTAAAAAAATTAAAAAAAACTAACTAACATAATTAACTCAACCCTTCCTTCTCCCCCCAAGGTTGTCATCTTCAACAGTTTCGAATATTCAAATTATCAGAAACCTAGACTTCAATAAAAAAAATAAAAAAAAAATTATGAACCTTCCAAGTTCTGCGGCTTATGAAATGAAAAACCCAAGTCACAGATAATAACATCCTAAACCCCTCTAAGTCCAGGAATTCAAAGACTAGTCTGAAAAAAGTGTCACATTTTTTTCAAACTATAATCAGAATTGCCCTTTATTTTGTGAATTATGATAATCAGCGACACCCGCAAAAGTAGTCTAAACCCTAATAAACATCTAGCCTATGAAAATACGATGCGAGGGAAAATTGAAGGCAGATTAAAAGGATGAAGCATGGAAATTTTAAGCTTTTTGAAAAATGCAATCTTTACACTGAAACACATACCTTAAGGAACAATTCTCCAGCCAATTGTGCCTGAATAACACCTTCATCAGCCAATTGATATTCTTCCTTGATCCCATTTTCCTGATAAAAAATCACCAACTGGCTAATGAACAAGCACAAAATTCTTAAAAAGATATGTAGTAACACAATAAAGGAAACAATAAGACCCTTTTCATTAGGAATGCTTTTACCATGCCTTAATACCCAATATTTGTCTCTCAAACACAAACTTTTTTCCATAAGCCAAATTCTCCTCTACTCCCCTCTCAAAACCCCTTCGTTTGCCTGTTTCTAAAAACCGCAAGATAACCACACATTTATGGCTCCATCTGACTGACGTGGCAGTCACTCATTGGTCAAGACAAGTAAGAGTCAACAACGTAAAAAATATGAGTTCTCAAACATGACGTGGTGCAACTCTATTGGATAATCAAAACATCACTATAATGAACCCGAACTCGCGGAACAAACTACATATCATCAAACCCCTGTTCTCTCCATTCTTGACAGAGAGAAGCTAGCAATGAATAGATAAATTGAAGAGAGAGTACAGAGTAACAAATCTACTCTCCGAAATTTCACAAAGTTCAGAACTCACCCCCACACCCCCCCCCCCCCCCCCCACTACTGTTATGGCTCTCAATCTGCGTCAAAAACAAACAGGTCAGTGCCTTTTCTCTCTTTTTCTTTCTCTGTCTAGATCTCTTTTAGAATTAAGCAATAACCCATTTGTTATTACTTAGATTTAAGCCCAAATAACCGTTAAAAATCTTTCCTTTTGTTAAATTTGATGTGTTTATTGAGAAAAGTTTTGAGATTTGTTTATTTTTTTGGGTACAGAATGTATAATCCGGATGCTAAATCTGAACCAACCTTTGAATACAACTGGTAATACTAATGAAGAGGTTTACAAGATCTTGATCTATGATAAGTTTTGTCAAAATATACTATCTCCATTGATTCATGTCAAGGATCTGAGAAAACATGGGGTTACTCTTTATTTCCTTATTGATAAGGATCGAAAGCCTGTCCATGATGTCCCTGCTGTGTACTTTGTTCAACCAAGTCAAGTTAATGTTCAGAGGATTGTTGCTGATGCGTCACAATCGCTTTATGATAGCTTCCACCTGAATTTTTCATCGTCCATTCCTCGTCCACTTCTTGAGGATCTTGCATCTGGGACATTGAATTCAGAGTCTATAGATAAGATTTCAAAGGTGCATGATCAGTATTTGGAGTTTGTGACTTTGGAGAATAATTTGTTTTCGTTGGCACAGAAGTCTTGCTATGTTCAGTTGAATGATCCGTCTGCTGGTGATAGAGAGATTGAGGAGATTGTTGAGAAGGTTGCTAGTGGGTTATTTTCTGTGTTGGCAACACTTGCGGTTGTGCCAGTTATTAGGTGTCCGCGTGGTGGCCCAGCAGAGATGGTGGCATCAGTGCTGGATCAGAAGTTGAGGGATCATTTATTGTCGAAGAACAATTTGTTTACAGAAGGTGGGGGTTTTGCGAGCTCTTTTCAGAGGCCAGTTTTGTGTCTATTTGATCGGAATTTTGAATTGTCAGTGGGAATACAGCATGATTTTAGGTATCGTCCTCTTGTTCATGATGTTCTTGGCTTGAGGCTTAATAGGTTGAGTGTGCAAGGGGAAAAGGGTGGGATGAGGTCATATGAGTTGGACAGTTCTGATCCATTTTGGGTGGCAAATGGGTCTCTAGAGTTTCCTGAAGTTGCAGTGGAAATTGAGACTCAGTTGAACAAGTATAAGAAGGATGTTGATGAGGTGAATAGGAGGACTGGAGAAACTGATGGGGCTGAATTTGATGGGACGGATTTGATCGGGAACACAAAGCATTTGATGAATGCTGTGAACTCCCTGCCTGAACTGACGGAACGGAAGCAGGTGATTGATAAACACACGAACATTGCAACTGTTTTGTTGGGTGAGATCAAGGAGAGGTCTCTTGATTCCTATGCGAAAAAAGAGAATGACATGATGGTCAGAGGAGGGATTGATCGGAATGAACTTTTGGGTGTGCTTAGAGGGAAAGGAACCAAGATTGATAAACTTAGATTTGCAATCATTTACCTTATATGTTCTGAAAGTATTAATCAATCAGAAGTGGAAGCAATTGAAACTACTCTTAGGGAGTCTGAGGTTGATAATTGTGCATTCCAGTACGTGAAGAAAATGAAGTCCTTGAATGTTTCATTGGCATCAGCAAATTCTGCCAGTCGAAGTAACATTGTTGATTGGGCTGAAAAACTTTATGGGCAGTCAATTAGTGCTGTGACAGCTGGCGTGAAGAATTTATTATCTAGTGATAGACAGCTGGCATTAACGAGGACTGTGGAAGCTTTGATGGAGGGGAAGCCAAATCCTGAAGTTGATTCTTACCTTGTGTTTGATCCACGTGCTCCTAAGTCAGGTTCTGGTACCAGTAGCAGCCATCTGAAAGGGCCATTTAAAGAAGCTATAGTGTTTATGATTGGTGGTGGTAATTATATGGAGTATGGCAGCTTGCAAGAATTTGCACAGCGTCAGCAGCCTGTCAAGCATGTTATTTATGGAACAACAGAGATTCTCACAGGAATGGAGTTTGTTGAGCAGCTTACAGTGTTGGGACAGAAGATGGGATTGGGTAGTAGTGTTGCTCCCCCTGCTCCAACCCACTAGTGCTGGTATTTTTGTACATGCATTTTAAGGCCAGTTGTTTCATGGTTTAGGCATGAAAAAAAGGAGTTACAAATGCTGATTAAACATAAATGGATTGGTGGCAGAATATATTTTGAAGCTGGTTAATACTTGAGAATTAGGTTTTCTTCTTATTTCTTTGGTTCACGCTTTATGGAGGGTGTTTCAAATAGAACTTCACCTTTCTTTGACAGTCTGAAAGGGTCCCTTTTATGTTCATTCTATTGAGATGGTATCTGCCATTACAAAAAAAAGGTTTTTTGATGTTCATGCAGTTAATCTTTCTCTGGTTAGAAATATATCTGCTGTTTCTTCTTTGTGAAATTTTATCGATAGAGAATTATTTGTTAGTTTTAATCCCTATACCAATATGTATGAATTTATATTTTTCCAAATTTGTTAGATAATGAAGTGAGTGCTTGATAATTGCATGTGTGAGCAACCTGTCATTTTATTTGTGACTTCTAGCATGTCTTTCAGCTTGCGATATAAACCAGGCAGAAATCAATCCTCATCATCAAATATCTGTCATAATTCATGACCAATAGCATA
This sequence comes from Populus simonii, assembly GCA_007827005.2. Lineage (NCBI taxonomy): Eukaryota > Viridiplantae > Streptophyta > Magnoliopsida > Malpighiales > Salicaceae > Populus > Populus simonii. Next base: position 19,431,942 of record CM017467.2, on the reverse strand, counting down.
TGGTTTTGCCATGCGTATCTTTGAATTCAACCTTCCGTTTATCTGATCTTGTGTTGGATGAATTAGGCATTGGGCAACAGATGTTGCCATTTTCCTGCAAAACGTTGAACGAAATAGCTACTGATGACCAGTAGTGGGGGTTTCTTAACTGTACATTACATTGTCTTCCATTTTCCTGCAAAAGTTGGAGGGCTACTGAATTGACACACTCCATGCGATTAATGTGTAGTACTGATACAGGTCAATGAGCTCTCCTAACCATTGCCTGTAGTTTTAAAATGCTCAAATATGCGATCACCTTCCAAGACGAACTGTTGAGGGGGGAGTTTGCCAAACTAAGAAACCTGATGTAAGGTAAGGTAAGGTAATTTACAGGCAATTATGAAATTCATTGATGCAGATTGATTGACCAACCTGCTATGGACAGACAAGGCAACAGGTAATGGTGTGAGAGGTGTAACTTACACGGGATATATTCAAAATTGAAATCCTAATCTACCATAATGTATCGCACAACATGATGAAGTGCTCCTGCACCTTGTACTGTCACAATTTTTAGGTCTCAACTGTCCTTGATGAGTCCATTTTGGTATTGAGATGTTTGGGAATTGGGATGGTGATCATCCTCTTTTCCCATTTTAGTTTAAAAACTGGAATATCAGGAGGAATTGAATCAAGACCAATTCAAATAAGTACCTTGATGTAAAGCTTAGCAAGAAAATCTTTTGTTTTTGCATTTTATTTTAACAGTCATATAAATATCCATCAATTAGGTTCTAAATGTTTCATACAATTCTCAATTCAGTCCTTTAATCAATATTTAATTCCTTTTTTTGTCAATTATTTTCCAATATATCTCATAAAATATTCACATCAGACATAAAACGTTAACGAATACTGATAGAGGCACTTGACTGCAAACTATCTCAAACGTTTTAGACCCACTTGATAAGATCTTTTGTTTTAGTATTAAATTGAGAATAAATATATAATCAGGGACTGAAATTGGAATTTTCCCTGATTTTTTCACTACTCTCCTCCAGGATTTCCCTCCTTTCTATCCTAGTCTCCTTTTTTACCAATTTCCGTACTTTTTTTTTCTCTCCCCTTGAATGGCCTCAAAACCCTAATTTCAAATATCAAACCCAACATAAACCTTAATTTCCCAATTCCCAGACCCTCCATGGCTCGCCGATCTTTTTCCCTCCTCAAAACCCTAACCAAGCCCACCACCTCCTTCTCTCTAACCCCCACCCCAACCTCCCGATCCGTCACCTACATGCCGCGACCCGGCGACGGAGCACCACGCGCAGTCACCCTCATCCCCGGCGACGGAATCGGGCCTTTAGTCACCGACGCAGTAGAACAAGTAATGAACGCGATGCACGCACCGGTTTACTTCGAGAAGTACGAAGTCCACGGCGACATGAATCGCTTTCCGGCAGAAGTAATCGAGTCGATTAAGAAAAACAAAGTTTGTCTGAAAGGTGGATTGAAGACTCCGGTCGGCGGTGGTGTCAGCTCGCTGAATGTGTCGCTAAGGAAGGAATTGGATTTGTATGCTTCGCTGGTGAATTGCTTTAATCTGCCAGGGTTACCCACCCGGCACGAAAATGTTGACATTGTTGTCATTAGAGAGAATACTGAAGGGGAATACTCTGGGCTTGAGCATGAGGTGGTTCCTGGTGTTGTTGAAAGCCTTAAAGTAATTGACTTTTTTTTAATGTAGTGAATTGCTTTGTGTGTTTATTGTGTTAATTGTTAATTAATGTTAATGATTTGTTGATTCTATCGTTAATGATGAATATATGGGACCTACAGAAGGGATACTTTAATTGATAGTCTCTACAGTTTGCTTATTCAAGTTTGAGTTTTTAGGAAGAGAGAAATGTAATAAAAATTAATTTGATGATTAGTTTTTGTTTCATGTTTGATCAATAACATTGTGCTGTGTGAGTGATTCAATTGTTTTTTTTTTTTTAATTATGGTGTGTTGATGATGACATTGTGTTTTCAGGTGATAACAAAGTTTTGTTCGGAGAGAATTGCGAAATATGCATTTGAATATGCTTATTTGAATAATAGGAAGCAGGTGACAGCGGTGCATAAGGCAAATATTATGAAACTTGCTGATGGGTTGTTTTTGGAGTCTTGTAGAGAGGTTGCGGCAAAATATCCGAGTATTAAGTATAGTGAGATTATTGTGGATAATTGCTGCATGCAGCTGGTATCGAAACCTGAGCAATTTGATGTGATGGTAAGTGTTTTTTATTGAAACTTTGTTGATTATTGTTTGAATTAGAGTCTGTGATGGATGTTATGCATTGTTAGTTGATTCCGTGCGTATTTATGTTGTTGGTGTGCAACTTTGGTTTTGTTAGCGTTGGAATGAGTCTGTTGTTCAGTGGCAGGTCTTTCAGTAGCATTTACTGTTGTGAGCAAATTGTGTTAGTTACACCAATAAGTTCATATGGTTAGTATTCATATAGCTAGGGGAAAATTCCTCTCGCTATTGAACGTGGCACCATGTTTATCAATGAATGTATATGCATCGAGTTTCAGATTGTGATGGATGGTTGATGCTCTGTAGTCTGTTGACGGAATACAAGGATACTAAAACTATAATGTAAAATAATCGAGAATTGTACTTGTAGTTTTACCTTTACATATCACCTCATTGAGCTTCTTGCAGTGGCTACAGTCTCCCGATACATGGTCTTGTGTATGCTTGATTGTTACTGACTCGATTAGCACTCTCGACCTTTTCACTATTAAAATTATGTATTATTTTCTGCACAGGTTACTCCTAATCTTTATGGCAATCTTGTGGCAAATACAGCAGCTGGTATAGCTGGAGGCACTGGTGTCATGCCAGGAGGTATGAATTTGGTTACAAGTTCTAATTTTGCAAAAGATTTTTCCCTACCTTCTTTAACAAGTTATAGGTTAAGGAATCCTAATCATGAAGCTGTTAGGAGCTTGATAGTTTCAAGTCCTTTGGACCTTTTCTGTTATTATCAGCTCTATAAGCTTGCCTTGTCATGTTGTTTTTGGCAACTACAGGTAATGTGGGAGCTGATTATGCTGTTTTTGAGCAAGGTGCTTCCGCTGGAAATGTGGGAAAAGAAAAAATGGTGGAACAAAAGAAGGCAAACCCAGTGGCTTTGCTCCTCTCATCTGCCATGATGTTGAGACACCTCCAGTTTCCTTCATTTGCTGATAGGCTTGAGACTGCAGTGAAGCGTGTAATATCTGAGGGGAAGTGTCGAACCAAAGACCTTGGTGGAGACAGCACCACACAAGAGGTGGTTGATGCTGTCATTGCTAATCTGGACTGATACTGGGAATTCTGCCTCCATTTTCAGCCATTATTTCATACAACAATGTCTTGCTGTGCAAGTATCATGCTACCGTTCTTTTTTTGCCCCTTTTTGCTGCTATACAAAGTTAATACCAGTCTTCCGCGTGAGATGATCATAGGGTAAAACTATTCTTCTTTCTTTTTTCCTTTTTCTCCTTCCAAATAAGATGAGTTCTTTTCCTTTTTGGTTGTGAGGGGATCAGGGAACGTAGTACTTCAGAACTTGCCCCTTATTGTACAGTTGAATGAAAAGTTCTACATTTGTATCATCCATTTCAGGTATTTTTCAGAATACACTAGTTCATAGAGCTGTTCCTGCGGATCAGACAAAGAAAATAAATGTAAAAAATGTCCTGACTGTAAGAACTATTTAGCATTATTATTAAATATAGCCCTGGGTCAATTTTGAAATCTACTTGCTCATTTACTTGTTTAGGTTTAAAATTAAATTATATAAAAGCTGATAAACATGATCTAGTCGAGATGATAAATCAAGTCTGAAGATAACTTAAATAACAAATAACTAATAAAAACAAACATGGTGTAGTTCCTCCTAGGAAAAAATTGGATAATTAAAATTATGAAAATTGTTTTATCATATGAAAGCAGCGGGATGACCAAATTTCCTTGTTGGATTTAGATTCGGTACCTATATTGTCCATCCATTATTGGAATCCTGAGCTCTGGATCAAGCAATCGGTCGTAGTTTTCAAAAGGTAGGCACACTATTAAACCGCCTCAACATAGGATTATAATCCTAGTGATATTTTTATTAAAGTGTTTTTCAAAGTATAAAAATTATATCTTTTTTTAATCATTTTATTTTATATCAGAACCATAAAAAAATTACTTAAAAAGTATCAATTTAATTTTTTTAGATGAAAAGCAAGTGAGTTGAACGGAAAAAACAAACACTGGTATTTACTAGGTGCTGTAATCCCAAGTTCTAGAACAAGCAAATCGTCAGGGTTATCACTGCCTGCCCTAGTCTGAACAATATGGCTATCATTAGGTTGAGCTTAGAAAATCCTGAAACAGCAACAGAGAGAAGTGCCATTCAAGGTATTGAGTCCTTAATAGGGTTTTTGCACTTTACGACTTGTATTTAAAATTAGACACACATGGAAATTATATATATATATATATATATATATATATATATATATATATATATATATATATATCAGACATGTATTTAAAAAAAAAATAAGCAGAGAATAAGGAGAAATTATGTCTTCATAAGAAAGAGGAAGTGGCTTCATCAAATATTACTATACTTAATTAATAAGAAAAATAGAGAACTGATTATTTAATGGTTCTTCAACGGTGGAAGTATGTTTTGATTTGAGAAATCAATCAAAACAATCGACTGATTATTGATTTGTTAACAAGTGAAACAATTTTGTGACGTTCTTGGTGAATTTGTAATTATAATTTGAAAGGCACGGTCATCAAACTCTATGATTCCGTTATTATCTAGGCAGTTCTACAAAGATGAACTCTACTATTCAATGGGGCAAGCAGAAGTGTCTCTTCTGAAGCCTTTTAACTCTATCCATAGATTCCTTCCTACCACAGCCATGCCAAAACATCTGATATCTTACGAGCCTCTCCAACCTTCTTGAATTAGTGCCCCCCGGGTTCTCATTCACAAATATTTCCGAATTCCGTGGCATTGTTTTGGTTCACGTTGGCTCATTGCCCCCCTGAGAAACGTTTCTTCCTCAAGTAGAAGATGACAGAACTCTACGCGCATGGCCGTGCCAGGCATCCGTGGAAGTGAAAAATTCTACTTCACATGTAAATTCTCAGGGTAGAAAACCCTGCATCTGGGTTGTTGAGAAGGGTAGTGAAAGGTATTCATTTTGAAGGCATATTTGCTATTACAATTTAGTTCAATCTCTTCATTTCTGACTGAAAAACCACTCAGTTTCTTTCCTTTTCTCGTTGCTTATTTTGTTCCTCACGCAACTTGATTGCCCTATCAGCATCTAAATCTCCAGTTTCTTTCACTGATCGATAATAATAATAATATCGGCTTGGTTTGCAACATATGCAGAAGTCGGAATTGCTATTAGTTGTGTTCTCTAGGTTTGACAGGAAAAGAAATAAACTTCTTATCTGGATTCGTGAAACTAGCCTAAAAATAATACTAACCATGCGTGAAAAAACTGCGTAAATGTTAACTTTGGAATCTTTTTTCCGGAGAACGAGTGAACATCTAGAGAGTACCTGGAGGCTGGGACAGAATAAGTACTGAAGGGTCTCTATAATGGAACCTGGGGGGAGAACTGCATTGCATTTTGGGTTTCTCCATTTCAATATCCAGTGAGTCCAGCATATGAGTAGCAGTCCCACAACAAATGACACTGATATCACCCACACCCACATTTGTAATGTATTAACGTTAGCTTTAAGTATTTGGGGTGGTGGAGGCTAAGCTGGAACAAGGACACAGAGAAAAGGAAGACTGTTGTTCAATGGATAACTGTGCGTACTTCTACCTATATATAGGAATGCAGGCTCTAGTCAATTAATAGTAACAGAAAATAAATTAATAAGTAGAGTTAAACTTGCCTGGTTTATTTTATTTATATCTGTGTTGGGACTATACATTGGGGTGGAGGGGGAACTAAACTCTTTAGAACTCAAACTGTGTTAACAAATTATCAATTATCAAATTCAATAATATGAAAATAGAGCTTAACTTTAGAGATGATATATCTTACGTGGAATTTTCTGGTAAGCTAAGCTTTACCCTTTCTAAAAAGAAATTGCAGACTCCTTTTTTTCTGCTTGCAAGTTTTTCCAACTCATACAACAGGTTCAGCATTCAGAAGAAATTGAAATCGTAAGAAGGAGACTAACAGCAGCTCCGCCACTCATTTTAGACGGCAACAAGATTCTGAATGCTGAAACTGCCAACACTTAATCAAGATTCTTAATTGTACTTTTAGTTCCAGGACGAAAAAGGTTAACATCAATCACAAAGTAAACATTCTATCCAAGAAGTCTAACAATAAAACTCAATGTCCTGCTTTTTTTTAAATAATTTGAGTCTGTCTGATGCACTTGTTTTTAGTTTGATCGATTCGGCACTTTGCCTCTTTAAGAGCTGCAGATTGATCAGTATATTTGCTATGAAAATAACTTGTCAGTTCTTTCACCTTTGCTTCAATATCAAAGTAAAAAATGTGGACAATTGGGTTGTGTGTTGTAGCATTGCTAGTCATATACTGTACTCATTTGGTTAGAAAATGGAAGAATCCTAGCTGCAATGGTGTTCTCCCACCTGGTTCCACGGGCTTGCCTCTCATTGGAGAGACCCTTCATTTGATCATTCCAAGTTATTCTCTAGACCTTCATCCGTTCATCAAGAAGAGGATTCAAAGGTAATATGTTGCTGTGATTCCTTTGTACTTGTCTTTGATTTTTATGGCATTCTGAAGATTAGCTTGTGGGATTTGCTTATTCAATCTCTTCCTACCTGGTATTTCCAATTTCAGATTTGGACCCATTTTTCGAACTAACATCTTGGGCCGACCTGTTGTGGTATCGACCGATCCTGAACTCAACCATCTCATCCTCCAACAAGAAGGAAAATTGGTAGAGATGTGGTATTTAGACACATTTTCCAAGCTTTTCAATCAAGAGGGTGAATCTAGGACAAGTGCAGTTGGAGTCATTCATAAGTATATCAGAAGTTTATCCTTAACTCACTTTGGCGTCGAAACACTTAAGAAAGGCTTGCTTCCTGAAATAGAAGACATGATTAAGAAAACCCTGCAAATGTGGTCAACTCAAGAATCTATTGAAGTGAAATATGGCTCTGCAGTTGTAAGTCCTAAGACCACTTAATGCGTGCTTTTTGTATTATCCATTAGTGTTGTTCTGTTCTTGATATATACCCTTCTTGCAGATGGTTTTCAATTATATTGCGAAGCACATGTTTGGTTATGATGATTCTGAAAACACATCTGAAGACAAGATAAGCGAAAAATTCACCAAAATATCAGAGTTTCTTATGTCCATCCCCTTGAATGTTCCTGGCACTACATACCATAAATGTTTAAAGGTACTCTGAAAGAATGGAGAGATAGAAAAACTTGTTCTTCTCATGGTAATACACATGGTAACCAATCTAAGCCTTGGTGTTTATTCAGGACCGAGAGAAGGCAACCAAGTTTCTGAAAAATAAACTAGAGGAGAGACGCAATTCGCCAGATATGTATCGAGGAGATTTGCTTGATCAGGTCATTGCTGACTTGAACAAGGAGGATAAAGAGAAGTTCTTATCAGATGATTTCATTATTACAGTGATCTTTGGATTGTTATTTGCCGGCTTCGAGTCAGTCTCGAAAATACTGACGTTAACTCTTAAGTTGCTAGCAGACCACCCTTCAGTGTTACAGGAACTGATAGTGAGTACTACATTTGTAAATTAGCAGTCTTCAGATTAGACCTTAATATTTACATGGTTATAACATCAGCAATATGTTTTGCAGGCTGAGCATGAGGGAATCCTGAAAAATAGACGAAATTCAGATCCCGTGCTCACATGGGACGAGTACAAATCAATGACTTTTACGCTTCAAGTAAATACTCTGATATAGTGTTATTAAACCCTCCTCAGCCCGGCGAGTCAATCCAGTGACCGGCCGGTAGGGGGACCTGGCTCGGGTTGGGTTTCATATTGAATCGGGTGGGAGTTGATCCAGTCAGCATGGAGAGCCAACTCTCGACCCGTCCAAACCCAATTAGACCTGGTTTGATGTTTAAAAAAAATTCATAACAAAATTATTTTGGATTGACCCGTGTTGACCCACCCAACCCATGACCCAGCCTTTGGCCGGGCCTGGTTTTATACAATGGTATGATCTCCTTACAACTATTCTATGTTCATTCATCCTACATCTGCTAGTTTGTGAAAATTGCAGGTTATCAACGAATCGCTAAGGTTGGGGAATGGTGCGCCTGGATTATTAAGAAGAGCATTGAAAGACATTGAATTTAAAGGTATGATTTTTTTTATGACTGTTATTTAGATATTTGCAGAGCGTTACTCCAAATGAGTGTTTTTCAGGATTTACAATTCCTGCCGGCTGGATCATAATGGCTGTCACTTCTGCTTCTCATTTGAACCCTGACGTCTACAAGGATCCACTCGCATTCAATCCAGCACGTTGGAAGGTAATGAATAAACTTTGATCATCACAAAGAGAAAGGGAATCGATGAATTCTTAACAATTGACCCTTTCTTTTAATCTGCAAATGGGACATAGGACATGGACCCGTATCTTGTATCCAAGAATTTCATGCCTTTTAGTGGGGGAACTAGGCAGTGTGCAGGGGCAGAATTCAGTAAATTGCTCATGGCCACCTTTCTCCATGTCCTGTTCACCAAATATGAGTATGTTCCTGTTTCTTTCCTTCCCTTTTGATGGCATTTGCTTTTGTTTGTTATAAGACAGGACCACGTTGCATGCTTCTGCACAGGTTTTTGTAGCTGGATTGTTAATGGCTTTTCTGGATTTGAATTTCTTAATCATAGGTGGACCAGAATCAAGGGAGGACGAGTTGTTCGAGGTCCTATGTTAGGTTTTCGAGACGGATTTCACGTTAAATTCTCACCAAATCATAATTAAAGGCATTAGTATTTCAGGCAATGAGACACAAGAACTTGTAAATTGGAATTAGCATATCAGGAAATGTGATTCTGATGATGTTCTTGTTTCCTCAGCTTGTGCTTGCTTAAGATGTTCCTGATTGCTTGAGCCATTTGCTTGAAATCAAGTCTACCATTTCCTTGAAATCAAAGGGCTTTCGGGTGCTGTGGTACAACTCGTGTTTCATGATTTTTTTAAAAAAAATGAATTGTTTTTAAAAATAATTTTTAAAAAATATTATTTTAATACATTTTCAAATAAAAAAAATCTTTTAAAAACAAATATTATTACATTTTCAAATACCGTAAAGTCTCATGGAACTAGCTTTGATATAGCATTAATATATTTTACTAACAATTTTTTTAAATGAAAAAAAAAATCACAGGAATGATTAATTAATGATCATGTTCACAAAAATCAAGTGATTATAAAAATGTTACAAGAAATTAACGACGTGATCACCCTATTTATGGTCGGGTTCAAGCCCAAATAAGAAAATACACCCGGCTCCAATTATAAGCCGAAATGAAATTCAGGCCTAACATTATGGCCTGATGGCAGCTGCAGAAAATCCCATCCACGTCTAGACCTAACTCAATCCTCTCTTTTATTTATCTGGGTGCTGAACTTCAATTGAGAGTGTGAAGCTTATATTTCTTCGATCCACCAATTCAATTGTTATACTCGGGAAAATTAAGGAGAAATTTATTCTTTTAATAAATAAAAAACATTAATGAATAAAAAAAATAGTTAGCGCATGCCGGTATATCACTAATATACCGGTCAATAAACGTGGCTGGTGCTTTTAGAACAAATCTAATTTAATTAAATAAAAAATAAAAAAATATCATTTTAAAAAAAAAAAAATTAAAAATTAAGTCAATTCTTGTATAAGTTTTGACTATAATTATTGAAGTCGTTAATGAATCATCACGTTGACTAAATGTAATCGAGTTAATTTCTAATTTAATTCAACATAAAACCTGACTTAAACTAAGTTTCAAGCTAACCTGTCATGTAAATATTTGTTTCATTACATTGTGGGAAACCTAATTGAATTCCTATAGGCCATCAATTCTCAATTAAGCCCGGAATATGTTTGCAGACATTTCTCAACTGGATCCTCCTGTCAATATCTTTTAGCAGAATTAAAAGAAGGACCCAATTGAGAAATGCTTGATACATTAGGGACTAAATTGATAGAATATCATGTGGTGGGACTTAACTGGTGATGAAGTAATATTATAGGAAGTCAAGTCGAGGTCTCCCCGGAGAGCTTAGCTTTCAGTCAGTGATGGAACCAGACTGAAAAGGGAGAATGATGGCCAAAAAGATAGAGATGACATTTGTTGAAAATAGGCTAAACTCAAGTGTGGTCACAATAAATGGTTTTGACCTCATATATTACTGCTACGTGTTCATGGTGATGGTGCCATAAAAAAATATAAAATCACAAAAGTAAAATTGAAGTTTTGAGAGAAAAAAGCAAAGAACACCAAGATATTAAACTCCAACTGCGGATTTAGGTCAATGAATTAATTCAAATTAAAAAAAAAACATTATAAAAAACAAAATCAACAAGTTTAATCTAGTTTTGATAGAATTGATCTAGATTTTTAACTATATAACATGGGGTTAATTTTTTTTTTAATTCAAAGCAGATGATAAGCATTTCTGTCAAATCATATCAAATTTAATATTAAAAAAAATATAATAACAGGATGTTAAAGAATTAATTCAACCTAAAAGTATAAACAGTTAGGCGAGGTTTCAAGATATGATTTATATTATTTTCTAATACATCCTCTCAAGTAAATGTTCTATGGGCTTGAAACTTGTACAAACCTATGTTTTTATGCTTAATTTTTATTAAATAAATGAGGATAGTGATATTTGAATTTCTGACCACTTAGTTATTAAAACTCGGATATAATATTACAAAAATCAATTTAATTTAAAAACTTAATCTATTAAATAAAATTTTAAAATATAATTTATATTATCTTTTAAACAGATTGTGGTAAAAAATGTCATGTACAATTGTGGAACTTTCATGCGGTACCAAAGTGGAGGCACATAATTGTATTTGACTATTCTTCAAAGCTTATCCAGATGGTAAATGAGAGCACATTCATATTTGCGTTGTCATTTAAGATTCCAATCATAAGGAAGATAGAAACAAATATGTTCATAGTTTATACATAAACATGTACACACTCACATCCAAGTTTAGATAATTATTTTAATTTTAAAAACATAGTATTGATTATTTTATTTAAAATATATTAAAATAATATTTTTTTTTAATTTTTAAAAAATTATTTTTAAGATAATATATCAAAATAATATAAAAAAAATTAAATTTTCATGGAACGCACACGTTCCCAAACGGTATAGATCGAGAAAAGTTTAATTAGAGACGAAGGGACACGTGTCAGGTTCATGTTGGTTCTAATGGTTTTTTTCTGGGATTAAAATCAATAATTAAAAACATGATCCGTGTCCTTCCTTCCAAGTTGTTAAAAGCAAGAACTAAGAGAAAATGGGGTTGCAGGTTTTAAACGAGAAGTTCCATGCTGCTAGCGTACTAAAGCTCATGGGCTCTCTTACTTGAATTGAAGGGAGCAAAAGGGTGTCGTCTTTGCCAAAAATCAATATAACATGGATCCCTGGATTCATTAAGATTTAAGCCAGAGGCACACTTCAGCTCAGCACGGAAAACAGAGCCTGAGCTATGAACACAGACCAGTTTCAACGAGAATATTCCTTCCTTGTTCTGGTAAAGCATCAGGGTAATATTTATAGTTTGTTTTGTTTTTTTTTTTTTTGTTATCAAGGAGTGATGATGGTGTTTTATCGTTTATATATGCAAGCTCTCTCGATTGGAATAAAGTGACGTAATTCATAATTCAGATGAAGCGATGCATGATTTAATTTACTCCTAGAAAGATATATAGGGGGTCTTCTCTTCCTTCCTTGTTTCTTCTCTTTAATAATAACATGATGTTGACCGAGTGTGCAAGAAATCTTTAATGTATCTCCTTCGCCAATCACCAGCAGAATATCTGCCGGTGTCCTTCTCGAGAGGGATTTACGTGTTTAATTTCCATTCACTGCTCCCAAAAAAATAAATAGAAGGAGCAGTACTGCGTTGTTGATGTTGTTGACAGCTGAGAGGGGCTAAAGCCTTTTTCTAGGGTTGGATGGATGGATGGATGGTGAGGAATTACCCAGTTCAGGACTTAAATTTTGCCATTAGATCTTCGGCTTTACTTCTCTCGCGTACAAACGGTCTCAGGCGGTTTCCTCCTCCTTTGCCCTGACTGCTGCTGCCATCCTGGCTCTTGCTCTCCTTGGCCCAGCTTGCGGTTTTGTTCCGTGGCTCTTGGAGCTCCTCTGATTCGGGAATTTCCATTTGCCTTTGTTCCCTTTCTTCTCTCTTTTGCCTCACCACGCTAGCTTTTGTACCGCTTTTGGAGCATGCTCTTGTTTCTCTTTCAGCCATCTTGGTTCCCAGCAGTATATTCTATCTCATTGTAAAAAAAGACAGTATACAATGGCTCCACACACGGTGGTCGTAGTGGATACGAACATTTACGTACACACCGTATAAATTGGTTCTTTGAAACTTGTCGAGATTTGTACCCAAAACGTGACATCCCTGTCCTTCTATTTTGTATCCCGTTCATAATTCACCCATATATAAAATAACTATTGATGATAATATATTCCTGAAACCCTCTTTAAGATTTTCAGTATTCCACTGTCAATCATTGATTACTTGTTTATCTATGCACAAAGCATGTGTCGTCTTCAAATAATTAAAACACATTAAAGTTAGTAGAAATTTGCTTGATATATATATATATATATATATATATATATATATATATATATCATAAACCAAGCAAACGCAGCTGTCAAGTACCCCGGAGTGCCCCCACCACCGGTCATATTTTGAACTTGACAAATGGCCAGATGTACGGAGACTTGGCCACCAGCTGCTGTATCAGTCGCCTTTTTGAAAGAGGCGATTCTTCTAAAGTCAATTGATTCCCTTCAGCTAAATTTGTTTCTTCACGGGGATGTGCTTGAGTGCTCTCTCAGTCCTGACTGTGCTGTTTCCTTTTTCTGGCCGAGTTGGGTGAAACTCGTCTCAAAGGCCTTGCAATTCAAGATGATATTGTTTTTATTTTTATTTAAAATAAATAACTGAATAAGTCTATATCCTTCACAGGATCAAACTCCACGTTGGTTTGACAACCATTATTTCACTCGGGATTTTTGTTGCCATTTAGCTTCTTAATACTGTAGAACGTGCATGGTTGAAAATAGTTGGAAAAGTTATCAAATTGATATTTTTTTAAATTAAACTAGATAAATAAAAAAATCAGGAATAGTTATGTTTGTAGAGTAATAAAAGAAATTTAATAATTGTGGTAAAAAAACAATTGTGAGAACACACTTGTGTTCTTGTGAGTGCCACGTCGTAGTCATTTTCTCATATTAAATAATATTTTATTTATATCACAATACTAAATTATCATCCCTGATTAAACTCAATAATTATATATATATAAAAAACCAAGCTAAAACAAAAAAGAAAAAACCCCTTACCCAAGGCAAAAACAATTCTCATTGGAGGGTTGTTTTGGGTAATTTCACTAAGCAAATACAATGAAAAAGGCAAAACTGCCCTTGCCAGGCAAAAATTATCATTTTACTTTTCAATTCACTATGATAGCGAGTCTACGTGTACAGTAATAAATGTACAATAAAAGTGGTAGTTGGTTTAGTTTCTTTTAATAATTAATGTATATTTGTAAACGCACGTGGCTAGCTTTTTTTTTTTTTTAATGTGAGTGTGCGGACCAGCTTGCGTGTACCTCGACTAATCCTACAGGTCTTAAAGTTAACGATTATGTAAACCTCCAATGATCATTATATTAGCAATCACATGACTCGAACTTGAGATTATAAAAGAAGTAAACCTCTTAATCCCAAACTCTTACCATTAGACTACCTACTAAATAGTTGTGCCTAGCATTTCTTTTTAGAGCTCCAAGAGGAAGAAAAATCAGAGCTTGAAATTTGATGAACATAATCCAATCTTTGTTTTTTCATTTAATTTACCTTGGTTAATTTGATAATGACATGCTTGCAACTTCGGTCAAACTTCAGGAGGATCGACTTGAAGGAAGGTCAGATTTAACAAAACTTTAAATACAAGGTTTATATTAATTAATTATTTTTTAAACTGTTTTTTTATTTAAAAATATTTTAAAAAAATATTTTTAGCATCATCATATCAAAAAATACTAAATTACAAAAAAATTATTTAAAATAAAATTTTTAAAAAATATATTTTTAAACACAAAAACAAACACATTCTAACAGTTGTCTTCCTGCACATGTACATCCATCCACATGTATACATGTGAACCTTTTTTTGTCTATGCAAGAATCTTACGGTGCACCAGGAATAATTATGGGCAACACACGAGGAAAACCTCTTAGTCCCGGATTATTATTTAATTCTCAATTCCGTCCCAAAACAATTGATTATTAATCCCATCCCAATTTACAAACATCTTGTAAATTGAGTCGTTTTCTCTATGATCATCACGACCTCTTGATATAAGATTCCAAATTCTCTTCAAAATGGAATTGTTTTATTTCATAAATTAACTGAATCGATAGGAAAATCCTGCGACGCTCTAGGGACCCAGATGAAAAGATATTAAGTTTGAGCACCGAAGTAAGAATTAATAGAGTGGTGGGGATCCGTTTGAGAGGCTTCCCTAAAGAATACCTTACAAGTCTGTTCATGAAATGGTGGTTAAGGGCCCACATCTCTGGCACAAAGCGAGGAGGGAGGGAGCTGAAGGGGGAGCATGTACCCGTCTTAAATATGCTCGAATTGATGGGTCGTGTATCGTGTCAATATTTATAATTAAACACCTGACTTTATTCCTTGTTGGATAATAGTATAATACTATTACTTAAAACTTATATATATATATATATATATATATATATATATATATATATATATATATATATAAACAATCATTAAACCGATTCGAACCCGATAAGTTGATAAAATTATTTCATGATTCGAAACTTAAATCGAGTGAAATCGAGAAAACATTAACATGATTAATAGTGTGCTTGGGTATGTAATAATGGTTGTTTTTTAAGGTGTTTTTTATTTGAAAAAACATCAAGATAATATATATTTTTTATTTAAAAAAAATTATTTTTGACAATGACACATCAAAACGATCTGAAAATATAAAAAATAATTTTAATTGTTTGGAATGCAATTTCATTCCAGACAGTGTCTAAATTTAGCTAACCAAACTAATATCTTTTTTGAAAACATGGTTAAAACCGTGTTTTTTAAAAAAATTATATTTTTAGTTTGTTTTAATATATTGATGTTAAAAAAAACTTTTAAGAAATAAAAAAATATTTTAATGTATTTTAAAGTAAATAAAAAATATAAAAAATAATTTTAATAGTTTGGAAATGCAATTCCATTCCAAACAGTGTCTTAATTTTGTTAACTATACTAATATCTTGTTTGAAAATATGTTGAAATCATGTTTTTTTAAAAATTATATTTTTAGTTTATTTTAATATATTAATACTAAAAATAATTTTAAAAATAAAAAAATATTATTTTAAAAAATATTGTTATGATAAAAATAATTAATTCAAGTCTATCCAATATACAGCTACAGAAACTCCCGGGGGTCATCTCAAATCAAGTCTGACAGCCATGAGAAAAAGAGAGAAAAGAACTTTCAACCTTGCACTTAAAGAGCTGGACAGGCCTTTTTGGTTTCAGATTTCCATGGATCGAGATGATCACTCGGTACAAGAATTGATAATGGGTTGAACTCGAAACGTCTTTCTGTCTACACACACTCACATAAAGTTTATGAGATATTTTGGTTTCTATAAATCAGGTATCCATTGTCCTACAAAGATGCTGTTCTTGTTCATGATTATATCAAGAAATCAGTCAAATTGATGATGATATAACGTTTAAATTAAAACCTTTTTTCTCTCTCGAAATTCATGTTCATCAAGGTGATTTTAGCTTCTTCTTTTTTTAATTAAATCTGATCTTGATGATTCAACTCAACTCCAGTTTTTTCTTCATTAAATTGTTGATTCTTGGTTTTTCCTCCCCTCGGTGTATTGATAATATTCTGGATTTGCAAAATAATCTTTAACTACAAAGAATTCGAAACCATAATTTTGCATAATTTCACTGCATGCAGCAAACCGACCATATAAACCTTTGATTCCTTGTTAAATGTTGGTTTATAAATAGACATCTCGGAGCCCTTTTTATCAGTAAAATAGTATTTGGTTACTGCGCGCTCGAAATAAAAAACATATAAATAAAAAAAATAAAAAAAGGATATGTCTATCTATACTGCTAAAAAAATTCGACCACTTGAATAGATTAGCCCATGAAACTTATTATTACTCGTTTTTTTTTTGTTCATTCAAAGGAAAACCTTGGCACTAGGAGGAATAATGCAGTCTACAAAACCTGAGAGTCACAACTCCACAAATGTCCTCGGAGAGGACTTCCACGAACCTTACTGGAGGATCCACAAAATAGATTATCAGTAATATATGTACAGTCGATACCTCCAGTACTGTTTGATAACAGTTGTGTACCGAGGTCATATATCATCTCTTCGCAATTGATAGCTGAAATTGAGCTTAATTACTTCCTTGTTTTGGAAGAAATCTCGAATTTGGATGGTGCATAAAAGTCAAGGAATTCATAAACTATATATAAAAATCGATAAAATTACTTGAATACAAGATCCATGATCGAAGGTACCTTACTCCAATTGTAGTAATCTAGCTACTAATCTCTGTGGGTTAGCTAGAGCATGATGATTTGTTGGTTCTCATCTGTTAAATGTTTTTTTCTTTTCCTTCTTTTATACCAAATAGTGGAGTAGCATAACAATGTATATGATTGACTACAAAGCATCCACTTCGACCTCATAAAAACCCATGATTCTAAAAGCATGAATAGGCTTTTGAACAATGTGAAACCCAGTGTGGAATATCAAGGAAAAAGATGAATGCTTGAGCTTCCATTTGTGGCAATCCAGCTTCAATGTTACCATGTTTAGAAAAACAATGGGACCCCAACTATGAATCTCTTTACATGAAATGACCCCAAAGCACTAGCAGTCTTTGTTTACCGGCTCATGGTGGAGTTCCTTTATGCCCTAAATTCTTCAGAACATGTCCAAATAGGGCAACTTCACAAGTGATGATGGCAGATTCTGGAAAGGTTCTAGCAACACCCATCTCAAGAATTTACCTTTAATATAAAAGGCCATGATCGAGCAGTTCCTAGCTCGAGAATGTCTCGGCAGGATCTGCTTAAAACTCTTTAAAAAAAACCAAAAAAGACAACTACTTCAACTCTACCATGCACAAAGGAATTTAATAATCACATGTTGAAAGTTGCTAATTTGGAAGAATATTATAAATTTCTTATTGGTTTTTGGCTCATCAAAGAGATGGGACGAGTGCATGGATGGTTGATCAAGGTTGTGTTTAGATAGTATTTTAGAATAAAAAAGATAAAAAAATATACATGATTGAAGAGATGCAGGAGCATGGATATAAAATAAATTGTTTCTATAATATTTTTAAATGAATTTTATATTTTTTAAATATAAAATATAAGAAGACATGTACTCCTCCATATTTTTTTTCTTGAAGTAAGTTAAAACACATATAAATAAATATAAATAAAAATCCGAGAGCATATCCCAAGAAATACAAAAAGTCTGTTAATCCAGATTAAAAAATGCATATATATCTTCTATATCTTATGTTTTTGTCTTTCATATTCCAGAATAGTAAAAAAAAATAAAAATTACCTTATAAATTCAAATTAAGAGAAATAAAATATATCATCACTCCAATTAATTGACTTCCCTCAATTTAAGTTCTCTATTTATGCAAATATAATTAGAAGAATTCATTTCAGCTCAGGTTTGAGATTGAATTATGGATAAAGTTTATATATAGAGAGCTCAAATGGTGAATAGCAAATTTACTGTATGGAGATGATATATATATATATATATATATATATATATATATATATATATATATATCAAATCAGCTACCTAACATGCTCTCACGAGTCCCTCTTCATAGCACTGTTGTTTCCTTTTACTTTTGAGTTTTTGAGGCCTGTCCACACTAAATTTATAAAACATTTGCATCCATAGTTATCAATTTTACTCTCGATTTAGCCTCCATTCAGTATATATACCATTTCATTCTTTCTTTATTCGATGAGTCCGACTTAACCATCAGCTTTTTCTCTCTCTTAACTAGTATTTTTCATAATATGAAATATATTTTTATATATAGTATCTGCCTCATAAACTACTATTCATAGGAATAATTTTTTTTAATTTAACTTTTTTATCTTGATTTTTTTTAATTTCATTATCTATTATTATATTGTTTGAGGAATTGTACTTTTAAATTTATTTATTTATTGGGTTATATATCATTCTCGTGGATTTTAGTTTTTTTTTTTATTTTAACTTTCAACATTAGATTTGATAGAAGTGGGACTTTTTAGTTTTTTTAATTTACTTTATGTGAATTTATCATAATTTCATAACTCGGATCGTGAGTTTAACATGTTAATAAGAGTTGACTTGGAATTATTTTTTTGTTTTTTCTAATTGATTTTTTTATTTTATCCTTTAATATTGTGGTGGTTGGGAATTGAGTTTCATAATTCTTTTTTAATTTGTTTTCTATGATATTATTTGAATTTCATAACCTGGTTTATGGGTTTGGCGGGTTGATCTCAGTTGAATTTGTTCATTATTTAGGCCCTTTTATAATTGAATATTTTTTTTAATTGGACTTAATAATTTTATTTTTTTTTGCTTTCAATCGAGTTATTTTGATCTCACGATTCAAGTCGCATACTTGGCAATTTGACTAGGTTTATTGTTTTTGTCCATTTTCAATTGATTTTTTTCAGTTTCAGTCTCCAACAACTTAATCTTTTTTTTAGTTTTTTTTTTTCAATATCATCTTTCAATATTAAATTGTTGGGAATTGTGCCTCATAATTTTTT
The DNA here is from genome assembly GCA_007827005.2 of Populus simonii. Taxonomy (NCBI): domain Eukaryota; kingdom Viridiplantae; phylum Streptophyta; class Magnoliopsida; order Malpighiales; family Salicaceae; genus Populus; species Populus simonii. The sequence continues at coordinate 19,412,753 of CM017467.2, read as the reverse complement.
TAAAATCTTTTGTAGAGTTATTTCGGTCTCATGGATTTTTTTTCTTGATTTCAATCTTTAACATTGAGTTTGTTGGAAATTTATGGAGTTTCACAAAAAAAATTATTAGTTTTTTTATGAAGTTATCTCGATCTCATAACCTAAGTCACGAGTTTAACAGGTTAGTTTAGGTTAACTTGAGTTATTTTTTAATTGATTTTTTTATCTCATCCTTCAACATTGAATTAGTTGAAAATTAGTATAATAATTTTTTTATTTGTTTTATATGAGATTATTTTGATTTCATGACTCGGGTTGCGGCTTGACAACTTAACTCAGGCTGACTCAAGTAGTTTTTTTATCTTTTTTTTAATTTAATATTTTTTTTCAATTTTATCTTTTAATATTGGATTGAATAGGAATTGTCATTCATATTTTATCTTGATTTGCTTTCTATAGGGCTATCACGATCTCATAACTAGAATCATAAATTTGATAAGATAACTTGAATTTATTTAATATGTTGCAGTACCTCCCAGTATTTTTTTTTAAATATTATCAAATTTTTAATATGCATCATATACATTAGTAATACTGAGACAATTTTGTTTACATTAAAAAAAAATTAATTTGAGCTGCAGCGCAGATCAATAATATAGAATATTATATTTCATATTGACATTTTCCGTAAGATCCTAGTTCTAACATCTGGAATGTTCAATAATAAGCTACAAATAATGGGTGTGAGAGAGAATCCATAACCCAGCCCTGCATGATGTGATCTCGATCCCCCCCTCTCCAATGTATGAGAATTATTACTTCCATATTACAGACCCACACACAGTACTGCTGTAAATTAATGGAAGTATGCCCACAGTTACCTATCACGGTAAGAGGTATCAAATTTGTTGCCAGCGCATGGTCTACCACACATTATATGCTAGCTTAGTACTTGTTTATCAACTCGAAGGGACTGGATGAAATATATCCTTTTCTATGATTTATTGAATTTAATTTTGAGATTAACGCTTCAAGAAATTATTAAAATTGTTTGAATACACAGACTAGCATAAAAAATACGTTTCCAGACGATGAAAACTGCGTTCTGCATCAAAAAGCATCATTTTTCTGTGTTTTTTCATACGAAATGTAGTTTGAACAGTGGTTCAAACGAATTCTTAATATACAATGAGCTTAATCTGACTTAATAATCTCTTGATGCTTTATTTTTTGTGACCCCACCTCCCCCGAGGCTCATGAGCCTCCATGGATCTGAAGTGGCTTGAAGGATACATCTCAGCACTATAAATATTAGGCTTCCATCCCCAATCCCCAGCATGAGTTCTTCCAAAAGAGAGGAGAACATAGCAATATCGTTAGCTTATCCACTCCCTTCATCACTTCCTTTTTGTGTACTCTAGCTCTCTTTGTCTCTTTGTAACATCCAGTCTTCTATAGTATACAAATATTTATAGATATCATGGCAAAGATGTCAGAGCCTCTTGTGGTTGGGAGAGTGATTGGAGATGTTATCGATCATTTCACTGCAAATGTGAAAATGACAGTGACTTATCAGTCCAACAGGAAGCAGGTTTTTAATGGCCATGAGCTATTCCCATCTGCGGTAACTCAAAAACCTAAAGTTGAGGTTCATGGAGGTGATATGAGATCCTTTTTCACCCTGGTATGATATTTGTTCTTCCATGCCCAAGAGCTCTTTTTTCCTTCTTTGATATTGTTCTCACTGTATAACCTTGATGGCTGCAGGTCATGACAGACCCTGATGTTCCTGGTCCTAGTGATCCATACCTCAGGGAGCACCTACACTGGTATATCAATTTCTCTAAATAATCTCTTCACCTATATGTATAGAACTCAAGCTACCAAAGAATTATTTCCATTAATGATAACTGTAAAACAAGTATTAATTGAATTCCAAGTAACAACCCAAAAATAGTTAAAAAAGCTGCCTCTATCATTTCCAGATTTCTCACACAACTCAAGTAGAAAAGGTGTAATCATGTAGAATGATAAAAATAGTAAGAAAAAGTACAGTTAAAATCACATCCTCATTGCTTTACCTTGATTTGACCAATATCATTACAGGATAGTAACTGACATCCCAGGCACAACAGATGCCACATTTGGTATGATTCTTCACCCTGATCTAGGCTAGAGAGAGAAGTAATTATCACAAGATGTGAAGAAGTAATGATTTTTGAGGGTTTTCTTTTCCTTTTAATTTTTGACTACCTGCAGGAAGGGAAGTGATGAACTATGAGATGCCAAGGCCTAACATAGGGATCCACAGGTTTGTTTTCCTACTTTTCAAGCAGAAAGGAAGGCAAACAGTGACCACTCCAGCTTCAAGGGACAAATTTAACACCAGGAAATTCGCTGAAGAAAATGAGCTTGGCCTGCCTGTAGCCGCTGTCTTCTTCAATGCCCAAAGGGAAACAGCGGCGAGGAAACGTTGAGGAGAAGATAATACAGGAATCAGAATGAATAATGACCAATGCCAGCATCATGCCCTACTATTGTACTATCAAACTGTATTTGAACTTGATGCAGGAGAAAGAAAATAACCCCGAAAAAAATTAAATAAGATTATTAGTGTTTATGGATGAATAATAGACATTACATCCAGAACCAGAATATCGCAATCCCTTTGGCTGGATCAGATAATATCCTAACAAAGGACCTAGCTATCAGTTGTCAAATGCTACTGTCTGTTTGGTTAGTGTAAGAGTGAGACCCCTCACTCTCTTTGTATTCTTAGCTGCCTGCTACTTGTAATAATAGTACAGAGGAAAACCTCAGTTTAGTCCTGAACATATGACTATATTATCAACTGTGTCTCAAACCTCGTAATCTTGTCAATTTTGTTCCAGACATAATCGATTCTAAACAATGCGCGCTATCCTCCCATCCTTTCACTATTAGCAACAAGAAGAAGATTGGCTATGTTCAGTCGGGCTCTGGCTGGTTTCACAAGGATTCAGGCAATCGTTCGTAGAGATCATGATATCTACGGGCAGACGCACGAAAATGTGGATAATTAATAACAAGAAAAGATAGAATTAATTAACAAGAAGAATTACGAACAAGAACAGTACAAAATTTGTAGTTTTTATTCTCAAATAAAAGTGTAATGAAACGTGTTTCCTTAAAAAATGTTTATAACTTCTTAAATATATCATAAACCATCATTCATATATAAGCTAATAAATCAGAATATTAAGATAAAAAAATAATATAAAATTCAAAATTAAATATAAAATCTAAAAATAATAATAAAACTAGCCCTCTAGAGCCTAATCTCAGGGCCTTTTGATTGTAACAAGCCAGTTGATGAGATCCATGTAGCACTAAAATATTTATTCAGAAAGTTCCAGTATGTTTAGAAATAAAACTTAGAGTTAAAAGGTTAAAGGGATTTTTAATAAATTTATCCGAGACACATGAATTAAGATAAACTATAAGAAGTTATTAAGTAATAAAATATAAATCTTAATTAATTTAAATTATATTCAAGAAAGACTTGGAAGTGGACATTTATATATTAGAAAACAATTAATATAAGAAGATTTAAATATGCTAGTTTTGATAAAAAAAAAAAAAAATTATTGTTTTGACAGTAACAGGATATACAAAATGACTTTTAATGTGATTCTAGTTTCATTGGAAAGTAGATATTCATATACCAAATACTTTATAATTCATTAAAACGAGAGAGAACCATGAGTTTGAAATTGAGATTTAATTTTGCCAACAAATTACAAAAGCAACTTTATTCTTATTTAAATTAGTTAGGTTATTGTTTTATTTATCTTTTAGTTATTATTAGGTTTTTAGAGATATTAGAGCTTTTATTTAAATTTAAATTTATTGAATTGTTATTATTTGCTAGGTTTATCCATATTCACTATGAATATTTTGTTTGACTTAGAATTCTTTATAGTATAAACACTTTCTTGTAGATATATTTTTGAGAAAAATCTGTTTTTAATAAACTATTCTTCATGTGGTTGAGTGATTCTCATACTAAGTTCTTGATTGAAATTATAAATTCTTTGAAGGATTAATCAAGTTTGTTATAATTTCATATCGTATCTCTTTATAAACCCAGAGTGAGAGTGATTATTGTGTATAACTTTAGTTCTCCAAGATAGGTTCTTGTTGGGTCAAGTTACAAATATTTTAAATATGATTTTAATGTATTTTAAAAGGTGTCCGCATCACCACTTCTTGTATTAAGAATTCAAATCCGACCGCACTTGAGGGTCTAGCTGCTGTGGTCAACTGTGTGACTTGTTCCGCCCCCGTCCCGGGTTCGACCCTCTATGTGCACGCCTGTCACCCTCGTGGTGCCTTACCTGCTCCTGGGCTTGCAGGATGTCCAGTGGGCCGTGGGGAATAGTCGTGGTGTGCGCAAGCTGGCCCGGACACCCCACGTAAATCAAAAAAAAAAAAAGAATTCAAATCCGACCTAATGTAACCAAGTCTTCTTTTGGGTTTAATATTGACCCAACTCATTCATGAAAGCATACGACGGGGCATCCATATAGTCTATTTGAGATAAATCCCTTCAAACCATGATAGATTTTCATTTGACTATTTAGAATAGTCCGTATCGATAGCTTTTAACATGTGTTGTTGTTGGAAGGGAACGTGGTGGCCGATCAGCTGGCCTAGGCAAAGTTTAGATCAGCTGGCCTGGGATAAAATTGAAAAAACTAAAACATTCATGACTGAATAGGTGACGAGTGCATACATTTGGGACTGAATTTAGGTTTTCTCCGAGGATAGATGTTGTAGAAGGAGGAAAATGGCTGAAAAGGGCCCCTTCTTTTTCTCAGCAGGCGTGTACGTGTGGTGGTAGTCTTTAATGGTGGAGGTGGGTTGTTCTCGCTAAAAACTCTTGGTTAAACGACGGCAACCACCGCAGGCTCTTTTAAGGTTCTTCTCTTCTTTTGATACGCTCGCTCCTCTCATGTGGCTCAAAATTAAGGGCCAGGTAGTACGGTTCTAAGCTGTCATTGACGGTTTCCTAGTCTAGCACAGAAAGCATGCCTACAGACATTGAATTTCAAGTAGAAAATCAACTTTGTTAAGAATCTGGTTCTGGACATACCCCTTGGATTAAGGTACGTACCGCCCTGTAGAGTATAGCTTACGGGCTAAACGAGGTGGAACCTCTCAGCTGTGGAGTGTGGACCTCTGCTTTTACGAGTGGGGCCCAGTTTGTAAGAATTAATTACCGCAGGAAAACTAGACAGGACATGTAGTTTAATGAGCAATGCAAGAGAACTGCCATAATAAATTGCTTTGCTTTTTCTTAGATTTCTTGCTTTTTTTAAAAAAGAAAAAAAAATTGTTTGTAATTAAATTAACTCATCTTAATCATATTCAACTACTAAATTGAGATTAGGATTAGAATTTAATAGTTTTTAACTATTAACTTAAATATAAAAGCTTCATAGGACTTGATTTGCATTTTTTTTTTAAATTTCATTAATATATCATCGTTTTACTCTCTTTTCCACTTCCTAGGAGATTTTCCATTCATTTTTTAAGAAAAAAAACACGTTCCCTAGAGTTTTTTTTTTCAAGCTTTGTTCAATTTAGTTTTTTATAAAAAATTTTGCTTCTGAATTAAATATAAACATCAATTTTTTTTGTGTTTTGTTAAAATAACTTTTGAAACCCAGGCAGACATAAATCCTAAGTCTCTTAGGTCACGAGTCAACTCATCAAGTTGAATATTTTGAGCATCAAATGATGTATTTTGATTTTGAGTTTTTCAATCCTTTTTTTTTTAATTTGATTATCAATAACTTGATTTTATTTTTGTTTTAGATTTTTTAGTGAATTTCTTATCATATGAATTTTCAATTTTGCATATCGATTCAATATATGATGATATTTGAGATTTTAACCCTCAATATTTTGATTTTTAATTTTTATTCTTAACTTTTTTTTATCAAGTTTTAATCTGTTTTTAATTTTATTATTGAATCTATAATCTTGATTTTTTTTTAATTTATTTACCCAGCTTTGCTAATTTACTTTTTTTTTTCATTAATTTTTTTTCTGATTTTTTTTTCACCGTTTTGATTATTAGAGATTGACAATCATTTATTTTCAGTTCTCTTTCAATAATTTAGAGTCATTAATATTTTTTTAAAAAAATACACTTCAGCACTTTAAAATTATTTTTTACACTTAAAAAAAAAGTAACCCGGCCCAGCCAGCAGCAAAGCACAGACAAGCTATCTAGTAAATGCTATAAAATCATAGCTAGTCCTCCAAGTTAATGACATCGTACTTGTTGCACCTGTAAAGAGATCACGTGTTCAAATTCCTACTTCATTGCAAGAAAATGTCAGAATACCCCTCCAACTTTAAGCATGATAGTGAATTAGTGATATGACTCTTGTCAAATATTAAGAGTAAATATTCAAACCTTAAAATTATTATTTTAAATGCATCAAATCAATATAAAAATACATTCTTAAAATCATTTAATTGGTGCATTAAATAGTTCATGAGTACTCGTTGGTATTGGCTGCAGAAGAGACAGAGGTTAAAAGAGAGACATTATTTGAAATTAATTTTAAAAAATATATCCCCCCTATATCCATCTTTCTAGAGGCTCTTAGCCAGTTAGTAGTGGCTGCATTAGAGTCAGGTCTGCTCCTAATTTATCTAGGATTTTTACACATGGTGTAGCAATCCTCAGGACCAGAGTATGTAAACAGTTGATTTTGTGCTTTTCAGCACCCAGATATCAAGGATTCTTTGACGAGCTTGAAGACAGTAAACCAAGCATATGAGGATATATCCATCACCCAGAAAGAAATTTAACAAAAAATCATGTCCGAGTCGCACCATTAGTGTATTACAAGTATGGAGGAGCTTATTTTTCTACCTCAATTTCAGACTCTTCGGGTCACTCAAGAAACCTAGTTTTCTTACAAAGGAATTATTGCCAATCCACGTCCTCCCAAAGACAAGAATGAGAGAAGCCGGATAGAAGCTAATTGACAACATCAAGGACCAGCTTGCGAGACTTGAGAACCGACCACTTCAAACGCCGGTAATAAGCAGCTTGAAGCAACGCCAAGGAGAGTACGAATATCCACTTAAAACCCATCTGCATCAGAGAGTGCATGTCAGCTACAGTAAATTCTTGAGGATATAAGGTGCTGAAAACATGTTTTTATGCTACGTTACCAGTTTCCTCTCTTCCATTTCTGGTTCTGCAGCCCATGACAGAAACGACACAACATCTTTTCCCATCTGAAACACAATCAATAACATGAGATTACCTGATAGAAAGTACATTCCAATCTTGCAGTTAATGCCTCTCCTGAAAACCTAGCGACAAAAATAATGAAGAAACCAACCTGAGCTTCTGTTGCAGGGATACCATCTTCATACTCAACAGCACCGTCAATGAGCATTTTAGGCATGGCAATAGCTCCCCCGGGAAAGTAAGGATTGTAGTGCAGACCCTCTCGGATCTACAGTACCATTTTGAAAGTATATATTTGAGGTTAGATGAGGAATGAAAACAACATACTAGTAAATTCAAACATGGAAATATAAACTTCTTGATTAAGCATAAGAAGACAGATATGTGTGTGTAAAGGAACATGGTCCATGATGTCAAGAATAAGAGGAACAAATAAAAACTCTTCCTTTTGAAGAGAAAGATGGATTTACAAGCGATTCACACGATCTTAACTGAGAAATTTTAAAAAGAAGAATAATACATGTAGCGAACTTTGCAGACACCTATGAATATCCCCTTTCCGGCAAAGAAAAGGGACTTCTGCACCAACCAAAACTGACTTGCACAAGTGAAGAGAAGCACAAAATGCATCATGCATTGTAACAAAGTTTTTTGTTGAACAAAGTTGGCAAGTTTTTTTTTTTTTTTTCTATACCAAAGTTGTCAGTCAGCAAAGCATCTGTGCACTAATTTATCAGCCAAACAACTTCTATGTATCTTATATAAAATTGTGGTTCATACTTTCCTCCAAGCTATATAAAGAACAACAATATGTTCTATGTAAAAACTTGTGCTGTAAAAGAAACTTGAGCAGAAATTACCGAAACACCAGCAGGAGGATCACGATAACCAGTTAAGAGAGAAAACACATAGTTTTGACCATTGTGACGAGCCTGAAAGAACAAAGTGTAAGATATTTCAGCAATAGACCAAGACAACTTCCAAAAAATTTTAAACAAGAAGGTAGGCAGTACTTTTGTAATAAGACTTAAATCTGGAGGATATGCTCCTCCATTAGCAAATCTAGCTGCTTGTTCATTTGAATATGGCTGAGGAAAACGGTCACTAAGTTTACCCGGACGTGTAAACATCTCACCCTCATCATTAGGTCCATCAACCACCTCAATTTCTGCCGCCATAGCCTTGGTCTCCTCTTCTGTATATGCAACACCCACCAAATCACGGTATGAAATCAAGGACATGGAGTGGCAAGATGCACATACTTGCTGGTAAACCTGGTGACCACGACGAATCCTGCTCAGGAAAGATTCATCTCATTAACAGCACCGGAGACTGCATTTTATTTGTAAACAATAACTTAACCAAGCATATGACAATGTCCTAAAGTTATCCAGGTAATGTTTTTATGCAAACACAGCCACCACCAGAGGAAGAAAACATAAATTGCATAAGAAAAACAAAGTTTTCACATTTTTTCCTTCTACAAAAAATACAATAAATTTTTTTGAAAGCAGGATATTTTACTGCTGCAAATTTATGAAAACACACTTACATATGCTACCCAGAAAAAATAATCCACCAAACCAATAGGAACCAGCAATATGGTTCATGTGCAAAATAAATATACTAAACAATATAGCTTGAGGTCACGGGAAAGCCTCAAGTACATAACATAACTGATATAGCAACCATTAAGCTTGTTCCAAGTCAAGTTAAATTGTGCGCTTAAGCACATTTTATATGCGAAAAATAATACTCAGGAAGCATGGCATATGAACTCAGAATCCCTTTGTTAGACCGAGGATAGCTTGGACACAAGTTTACATAACTTCACTGATGTAATAATCATTAAGCTTTTTCAAGGTTGAGTAAAATTGAGGGCTTAAGCACGTCTTCTACAGAAAGGATGGAGAAATATACTCACGAAGCATGGTCATATGAGCTTAGAATCCCATTGTGAGGCCAAGGATAGCTTGGACACTCTAAACCATGTTCAGCCTCATCAGCAGATGCTACTGATGCAAAACTCAGAAACCCTGAAAGTCCAGCTCCGAGTAATGCAAATGCTCTTAGGGATTTCATACCCACAGATCCAGCATCATCATGAAATTTCTTTGAAGTAAAGGAAGATAAGACTGGAGGGACCTGCAAAATTGTGCCAGCTACTTAGCAACTGATATTGTAATACCTAGATGCATAAAAAGAACATGCATTCCAAAGTCCAAACCAATGCCTCTTCCTATTTTAGATAGAACAAGTTGAAGACAGATGAATATGTCCCAGGAAAATTTCCATCTAAATATGCACATTAGAATGGAAATCCAGAGCATGAACATGCATTCAAAAGAGACCACAAGCTGACTAAACAACACATAAACCAATAGCGGACCATCAAATTCAACAAGGAAAGGAAATTCTTACCCCAGAGTGTGACTGGAGTTTTCTCCTCAGAAGCTGGTGGATCACCGCTCCTCCACCCATTTTTGTTAATTGAATTCACTAAAGAAGAAAAAAAAAGAAGTAGAATTACAAACACATACAAAAAGATATAGATGCAAGAGTCAAATGTTCACTTTAGAAGCAAAAAATTCTGATTACATGTCTCTAAGTTTCCACACCAGAATTTATTACCTTTAAATGGTAAGCTGCTAAACTAAACCCTAGGTATCCTCAGCACATTAGATTTAAAAATAAAAACTCCGATACCACCATAAACACACAAAACAACTAGCATGCGCTGAATGATTTTTTTTATGACAGCTCTAGTTGGTTTTTCAGTAGAATCACAGGAAAAAAAGAGCTCACTTGCTACAGATATAAGGATTAATTCAGAACTGAATTATATTAGAAAGAAAGATGAGAGTTGAGAACCCTGACAAGGCCTTAAAACAAAAGTTCAAGTTCTAATCTTGTAAATCACAGGCCAATAAATCCTTGTCTTTTAACTACGATGATTTCTTAAAAATGGCAAATCATAGCTTTCTCCACATATCATTCAGAACAAATTTTCCAACACTAAAGAACTTACATGTCTCGAAACTGGACACTTTTGCAACAAAAAACCCAATTAAATATGAGACATGTTTGCACAAGCACAAAACATGAAGAACCTAGAATCCAATTTAGAGAGGCACCGATAAACAAGGAGGCCTAAACTAATCCACACGGCTGCAAGAGCAAGCTTCCCAGAATCTACCGTAAAAACTAAAAATTGTATCTTTTTTCTCTAAATCAGAAAAATTGAATCTTTTAAAACCTTCCAATTACAAACATTCATAAAAATCAAATCCTTTCTTTTTCCTCCAAATCAGACAAAACACTAGAACTCAAGACCTAACCCTCCAACAACAACATTAACGACATTCAAACAAAACCAACCAATAACAACCTCAAAATTCACAAAACCCATTTTTTATTTTCACAGAAAAAATACAAACAACTGTATTTCATCACCTAATACAACCTTGACCCCATACAAGAACACAAAGCATTTCCTCAAAAAAAAAAACCTGGTGTCACTGGCAGATCTAAGAAGCTTTGAAATGAAAAGATAAACTTACATGAAGAGTAGAGACGGTCTGAAAAGTATAAGCAGATCCACAATGGAGGAGCAGAAATAGCTTAAACCACAACTGACTCTTTTTTTGTGATGACGATGAAAAAGAGGAGAGACGCCAACACCAAAAAAATAATCTACACACACTATTTCGCACCCTTTCCTTCGGCCTTTTGGGCTTTCAAAAATTTAATCTTTGAAGACAAATCTTTTCGATCCCCTTCAATGGGCTTGTACACTTTGGGCTTTGTGCAATGTAATTTTATGGACCGAGTCTTCTTACCACCTCTGTTTCTATGGGCTCTGGGCTAGAAGCTCTTGTATTGGGCTCTATTGTGCCCCTATCCAGTAGGCCCGAGGTTATGTTTGTAAATTTGTAATAATTAAGATATAAAATTATAAAAACAATTATAGATTAAGATACATGGCTGATTAGAAATTCTTTTAACATATTGTACATCCAAAATTCACCTATATCCTAGTATGATATGATGAAATATGAAAGATTCAGAGTATCAAATGATGTGATTTTTTAATTTAAAAATCAATGTATTTAATACAAATTTCTATTATTAAGTCTCAAGATTATTTAAATATTGATTTCAATATAAATATTATAAAATCATTTCAAATATTTATAAATATAAAATATTTAGTTTGTGTTTGGTAATGTGGTATCAATTATTTTTTAAAAATATTTTTCAATTGAAAATTCATTAAAATGATATTTTTTTAATTTTTATTTTTGACATCAATATATTAAAATTATTAAAAACATCAATTTTATATTTTTTCAAGCAAAAATAGTTTGAAAAACATTTTAAAAAATATATTCAATTACAAAAACAAAAACAAAAACAAACATTTTTTTAATATTTTTTTATAGAAAAAATGTGTGTTTGATAATGTAATGAAAAATATTTTTCAATTGAAATTATATCAAAATAATAATTTTTAAAATTTTTTATTTTTAAAATCTCTATATTAAAACTATAAAAAAATATATATTTAAAAATCTCAATTTAATAAATATTTGTTAAGGAGGTGTGTCGCTCGGTGACAAACATAGTTTTGATGTTTTGTCAAATAAAAAATAATTTAATGAGTATTTTGAAAAATAAAAGTTAGTGGAATACAGACGGGTAATAAAGTAACATGAAAGATATGATCTTTGTGAAAGTACAATAATTTTGAAGAAAAAAATGTGGTTTTTTTCCCTTTTGTTTGTTTGGTATGGCTAGTACACTACTGTTCGAAAATAAGCACGTTTTTTTACGTGACAGTAATTTTTGTTTTTTGCTAAAGAATATCAGTAGATGTCACCGATCACCACCACCTACGTGGCTGCGTGGACAGGATTCTCAAGTCAAGGGGGTCCTTTTCAGTTTACTTGTACGATTGTCTGAACGTCTGTGACTAGAAGACTAGCTGTTTTAAAGCAGAATGGTAGGCGTTGAATCTGGCTAGAAGATATCTGCTGCATCAGCAAGAGCTCAAGCAAGAGCTCACTAGCTGTTTTAAAGCAGAATGGTAGGCGTTGAATCTGGCTAGAAGATATCAGCTGCATCAGCAAGAGCTCACACTCGAAGAACCCAAGCTAAATCCTCTTCCTTTTCACTCTCTCCAGGTAAAGATTTAATCTTTTTATACTCTGAATTTTAGCTCTTGTTAATGGGGTTTTTTATTGTTTTAGTTCTGATATTATATTGGAATTTTGTTTGAATTGCGTGAAGTATATTATTTTTTCCTTTTTTAGCAAATTAAGCTGTTTAAAAAGGAAAATCTTGGAAATCCTGTCTTAACTTTGTGGTGGCGGCAATTGCATTTTATATGAATTTAAAGGAACGATGATTAATCTTGATCTAAAGCAAAGAAGTTTAGGTTTAGATTCATCTCTTGTAGAATTCAATTGCTTTGTACACATATCTGCACATTTTGTTGATATTTATAGAAGTTTAGCAGAAATTAGAATATGCAATAGAGAAAAAGATGAGCAAGGGCTGTGTTGAAAGCATGATGTGCTATGTCTCCTGCTCACATACTAATGCAGACGGAAGCATCAATAAGAAGACAATATGCAAGAAAGACAGAGTTAATGGCTGTGAATAGTGTTGCACACAAAGAACCCTTAATTCATAGTTTTATTTTCGAAAATAATTTTGATATCTTGTCTGCCTCTCTAAGAGAATTACAACTCCCTAGATAGGTCAGAAACTGTGACTTTTACAAGGTAATAAAATCAGAATCCTAAAACAAACTTGCCGGCACATCATCTTCGGTACCTAATTTGAGGATCTTATGAAGGGAGCTGGTGCAAGCGAGCAGACCCCACCATAGAAACAGTCAGATCACAGTCAGATCGAAAGTTATGGTTTTTTATTGCCAAGTTGTTGGTTTGGCGTGATCGAGCCTCCACTTGAGCTTAGTTCTGTCCCACTAGCTCATAAACTTGTATGCTAGGCTATCTGCATGAATCTGATTGTTCATAACTTTCAAACTCTTTTGGTAAGACCACATAACTTATTCTTATAGCTATTAGATATTGTTGACTCTAAAAAATTATCAAACTGCCGGAGGGGCTGTCTATGTCTGCCAATTGGGAAAGAGATGGTTGAGTGGAAAACTGTCAGTCACATGACCTAGTGATTGAGTGAAAGGTTCTGACTGAAGAAAGAAATCTTTCCTGTGGTAGAACTGGAAGATTACTGATGTTTATGTTGCGAAGAACGGTCGTGCATTTTTTGGCTTTGGTGTAGTCAAACATTTTTATCCTTGAAGAAGAATTTCTGGAGATTTCTGACTGTTGACGAGCACAAATACTTGCTTGATAGGATTGAGGTTGGTCAGTCATAGAGATTCATTGATTGCATAACCATCATGACTGCACTGTAACTCAAAGTATATGAAGATCTCGGACCAGAGGCAGTGATTGATTGATTTAGAATTATCAGGATAGTGTTCCTATTCTGATCTAGATTAGGAAATGTAGAGGTTGTATCTATTTAGGATATATTACTAGTTTGAATTAGGAGATGAGCTTCTGGATATTGCATTTAGATTTTATTTCTAATTTAATCAGGGGAACTGGGATTGTATCTTGTAAGGATTCCATTTCCAAGTTCAGTTAGGATTAGGGATTTTCATGGAGTACCACAAATTCTAACATGAAACTTACTGCAATAGGATCAAAGATAGGACAGAATGCATTTCCTGTTCTTCATGGCTTTTCTTTATTTGCTGAGATTCACAGAGCAGGTAAAGATATAGCATAAGAAAATAACATGGACTATTTAAGATATTGAGTAGATTGTTTGCATCAACACACTGTAACCTGAAACAAAGGATTGGAAACTCTTATATCTTTTATTTCTCAACCCCAAATCCCGAAGTTGTCACCTTAAGATGGTTGTACTGGATGAAAAGTTTGGCTGGGGGCTCTGTCATGGTGGCATAGGCATTTGGTCAACAGAACTAGGCGTTCTCTTTTGTCTTGAACCTGACACAGGAAAAGATCATGATCAGTATCTTCTTAATCAAATACAAGACATCTTCACAAATGCCTCAACTCATAAAGCCACTCTAATTACAAGGAGAACCTATTCTGCATTTTCTACGTCTTGTTCTCTACAGAGATTCTAATATGGATTTTCCATAGTTGTTAAACTCCTATTTTTTATCTAATTTTCAAATAAATGCTTTGCTAACATGATAACCCATGCACCCTTCCCAATTTTCAGCAATGTTTGCAGCAATAGCAGTGGCATTGGCAGCAGGTCTTCTAAGTTGGGCTTACCAGACAACAAAGCCTCCCCCTCCTAAGATATGTGGGTCTCCAGGCGGTCCTCCTATCACTTCACCCAGGGTAAAACTCAGTGATGGGAGGCACTTGGCCTACAGGGAAATGGGAGTTCCTAAAGAAGAAGCTAAGCACAAAATCATTGTCATCCATGGCTTTGATGCCTCTAAAGATCTGAGTTTACCCGTGTCACAGGTAAAAGCTGAATTTACTCATTTCCCTGCATTCATTATTGCAACTTGTCATGAGAATATAATTGAATCCTCTTTCTTTGCACTTTTACTTTACTGCATTCATTAAGTATTGACACCTCTTTCTTAGGTGAATACTGGAAACAAATGTCTATTGATGGTAACATAACTTTTCAAATTAACAACAGGAACTCGTTGGTAAAAGTTTCCTTCAACAAGGCAAATCGAAACACCATTAACTATTTAACCTTTAGTACGAGTTCAATGATCAGAGAGATTCAGCAACTACCATTTTTTAGAATTATTTCTTGTGATCTTACCTCAGCAATTAACGCATAATGATTCAAGTATATTTATTTTGTATTATATGAAGCAATTCCAAGGCAAGTATTACTCATGTGGCATCTCTGTTGCTCATTTGATTAGATTGGAGGTTGGCTGGGTGGGAGAGGAGAGATCAAGCTAGGATTCAGATTGTCTTCACCCTTGATCCATACATTTCCAAACATTCATGTTCTATGCAAATAAGTCACGTATTGGTTAAACCATTTCAAGATACCAAAGAAATGAAAAACTCAGGGTTTTGTTGACAAAACGTATTTTTAAAATAATCTCTCGGTCAATAGGTTTGTTTATTGAATGTCCATTTGACCTTCACTTGCTTTAACTGCTTTGAGATGTATCAGTTGTCCGATGCTTTTCTCGTCTGCACCATGTCTTTCAGGGTGTGTGTCCCCTTCTCATACATATGTAATGGTATTAAAAAATTTATGTTTTATCTGTTTGTGGTAAATCATATTAATTCATCAACGTGCTTTGATTTCAGGAAACTATAGAGGAGCTGAGCATATATTTCCTTTTCTTCGATAGAGCTGGTTACGGAGAGAGTGATCCGTATCCATCACGCTCAGTAAAGAGTGAAGCGTATGATATTCAAGAACTAGCAGACCAATTACAGATTGGGTCTAAATTTTATGTAATTGGAATGTCAATGGGGGCCTATCCTGTATATGGTTGTCTTAAATATATACCACACAGGCACGATATTTGAACTGCTAAACTTGTTTTCTGTGCTGAAAATTGGAAGTTACTTTGGAGTTCTCTTATATTTTCCTTACTCAGGTTGTCTGGAGCTTCCTTGGTAGTTCCATTTGTGCACTACTGGTGGCCTTCTCTCCCTGCTAATATTTCAAGAGAGGGTTTCCAAACGCTTTGCACAGCTGATCAAAGGACATTTCAAGTTGCCTATCACACGCCCTGGCTATTCTACTGGTGGATGACTCAGAAATGGTTCCCATCATTATCAATTATGGCTGGAAACATGAACCTTTTTAGCCCCCCAGATATGGAAATCATTAAGAAACTGTCAGAAACTCCAAAAGTTGGTCAGGTAGTTGTTTTTGTTATGCAGCATATGTTCATTGCCAAACTAACTACTAAAACTTTTTAGCAATGGTCTAAGACTGCTGTGTTTCTGCATACAGGAAAAGGTTCGTCAACAAGGTGTCCATGAATCACTGCATCGAGACATACTAGCTGGTTATGCCAAATGGGAATTCGATATCATGGATATAAGTAATCCTTTCCCTGATAATGAGGGTTCAGTTCATCTCTGGCAAGGCTATGAAGATAGAATCATTCCATTGCAAATAAATCGATACATTGCTGAGAAGCTTCCATGGATTCATTATCATGAGGTTCCTGATGCTGGACATTTGATGTTGTTCAAAACTGAGCTATGTGAAGCAATCTTAAGGGCACTTTTACTTGGTTAAGCCCTTTCTTATCATAAAGGCCACGTCTGTTTTGTACTGGTTTGATAAACTGTGTGTTATCAATCTATATTTTATATAATAAAACTATGCATTAAAATTAGATATTTCATCCTTTATATATATATATATATATAGAAGTGTTTACTTTCTTGTCCTCAACAGTATCAATATATTTAAGTTTTAATAATAAAATTGACATTTATTAAAAAAAATACACACAGGGCCTGTCCACCAATAATTTTTATTGGTTTATTGGTGGACAGACCACATTTTCATAATTTTGTTGACTCCATTATTTTCCATTTCAATTATAACTATTTTTAGAAATATTTATTTGACTAATCATGCTTTTGGAAAGAAAAAATCTATTACGAAAAACCTTTTTTCAGCACTAAAAATAAAAAATGTATACCTCACTATAATAATTAAGTATAGGGTATAACACGAAGCATTGCTGGCCATGGCTAGTTCTCTAAAGCCACCCCATATATTAAGTATAGGGTATCCTCACTCTCAACCTCCTCTTAAACCATTTCTCCAATATTGCTCATCAGCAAATTACAATGTCTTCTCAAATATTTGATTTTGAGATTTTTCACTTCCTTTCAAAACTAGGTCCTTCAACAGGTCCTGGTTTGGAGCTCATTCTTGGCATTGTTCTCTTCGTTTTCATATTCTCGTTTTGGTTAGCTCCAGGTGGTCTTGCTTGGGATTTATCCAAAACTAGAACAACCATTCCTGGCCCTTCAGGTTGGCCTGTTCTTGGCATGGTCTTAGCTTTCACAGGTTCTTTGACTCGTAGGGTTCTTGCCAGGATCTCTGAGTTACTGAAAGCGAAACCCTTGATGGTATTCTCTGTAGGGTTCCCTCGTTTCATTATCTCCAGTCATCCTGAAACAGCAAAAGAAATCCTAAACAGTTCAGCTTTCGCTGATCAAAGAATCAGCTTATGAGCTTTTGTTTCATAAGGCAATGGGGTTTGCTCATTTTGGTGATTGCTGGAGGAATTTGAGGAGAACATCAGCGACTCATTTGTTTAGTCCTAATAAGAGAATTGCAGCTTTGGGTGAGTTCATAAGAGATATAGGTCTTAAAATGGTGAGTGAGATAAAGAGTCTAGCGGAGAGAAACGGTGAGGTACTTGAGATTAGGAAGGTGTTGCATTTTGGGTCACTAAACAATGTGATGAAGAGAGTGTTTGGGAGGAGTTATGAGTTTGGTGATGAGAGCAAAGTCGATGTGTGTGAGCTTGAGGGTTTAGTGAGTGAAGGGTATGAATTGTTAGGGATTTTCAATTGGAGTGACCATTTTTCCTATTTTGGGTTGGCTAGATTTGCAAGGAGTTAGGAAGAGGTGTAGAAACTTGGCTGCAAAAGTGAATGTTTTCGTGGAGAAAATCATAGATGAACATAAGATGAAGAGGGTTGAGAGTGACAAAAACGAAGACATGTGATGAGAGTTCTAGTGACTTTGTTGATGTGTTGCTTGACTTGCAAAAAGAGAACAAGCTCAGTGCTCAGACATGATTTCTGTTTTATGGGTAGATTTTGTTATTCTTATTTTCTATATTAACTTTTTTTTTAATATTTTTCTTTCCAATTAAACTAATTATATGTAATTAATGACTAATTTGACTATCCTTTCATAGTTTGTCTGCCTCAGGAAATGATCTTCAGGGGTACTGATACAGTGGCAATCCTCCTGGAATGGATTCTTGCGAGAATGGTTTTACACCCTGATATTCAAGCAAAGGTCCAGGCTGAGATTGACAATGTCGTTGGCTCTAGCCGTTCAGTTAGTGATTTCGACTTGCCTAATCTTCCTTACCTGCGTGCTGTTGTAAAAGAAACATTGATAGTGCTCCCACCTGGCCCCCTCCTCTCTTGGGCCAGGCTAGCCATCCATGACACTCAAGTAGGACCCCATTTTATCCCAGCTGGAACCACTGCCATGGTCAACATGTGGTCTATAACCCATGATGAGAAGATCTGGTCAGACCCTTAGGAGTTCAAGCCAGAGAGGTTTATGGAAGAAGATGTTAACATCATGGGGTCAGATCTTAGGTCGGCTCCTTTTGGAGCAGTCAGAACTCAGAAGGGTTTGTCCAGGTAAAGCTATGGGCTTAGCCACTGTTGAGCTTTCGCTTGCTCAGTTGCTTCAGGGCGTCAAGTGGGTTCCAAGCGATTTTGGGGTAGACTTGTCTGAGAACCCGAAGCTTTCTTCAGAGATGAAGAACTCCTTGGCGTGCAAAGCCATGCCAGGGATGTCTGTTTGATCACAGAATCTCGTCCAATTTCGAAAGAGTTAGTATACTTTGAGGATTGTTAATTTTTTGGTGCCTCCGTTGGCAAAGAAAATCTTAACATCCTGATAATTGCATGAAGATCATGAAGTGATGAAAGCTTAATGTATGATTGCTTGAATGATCAGAGGAATAGCCAGGGTCTGTGATCATGTAAGAGTAAGAAATCTTCCATGCCTTTGTACTCATTTCTGTCGTACATTAATGCCATCATCGGTTCATCTCTTGTGTTATTTTTTATAATATCGATCAAAAATTGAAATGACCGAGTACTTGAGCATCTGCAATGAACTCTAGACCTCTAGAAGCCCCCTCGTCAGGTGTGTTTTTAATTGTTTAATAATGTTCACATAGTACAAATCAACTAAACTATAGGATTTGTGCAGAATTCCATTTATTGTCTGAACAAAATTCAGATTAATTTGATCCCAACTCAATATATAATCTGTTCAGAATCAGTTTGGGGGATGTCTATCCTTTCTGATCATCTAGCTAGGCTGCCATTAATGCAAGTTATTCCAGCTGTGAATGAATAGAATTGCTTATCAGGATTTCCATTTCTGTTTTTAGCTAACTGGCCAGGTTCCTTTGCTACTCTACAGGCAGGCAGATGTCCTTACATTCAAACATGAATGTCTGCCTCCAATGAAAGGAATTCATGTTCTGTTAATCGACCGTGACTGAAAGCAGAATAGGAATCTTAGCTTACAAAACATAGTTAATTTCAAATTTATACAGTGCTTCCACCAGCCCCCCCTGATTTCTTAAGCAACTCCTTGATTTTTGTTTTCATCGCTATATATAGCAAAGACAGCAAGTGCAAATGATGAAGAGAAGTGCTCTTTGGCTTTGAATATTTTTTCCGGTAAGCTTTTTCTCCATCTTCTTGAAGGTCATGCATGGTCAGTTTCAGGTGATCTTATATATAGTTTTCAAAGTTCATGAATTTTTTTTATTATTAATTACTTGCTTGATAGATTAATTGATGCATGCATATGTGCTACGTACACAGCCTAGAATTGGTTCCGAGGGGGGAAAATTCTAGAGCTTAAATTAACACCAAGCTGGTTTGATTAAGGATATCGATTTCGCTAATCATATAATAAAATGTCAAGTCATGTTTATTATTTTTAATCGCATGTTTTATTTTATTTTTTCCATTAAGTGGGTTTCCTAGACAATTTAGTGGGCATGCATGACTAGGGATCAAGTTCCATCACAACCAAACCAAAATGTTAAACCTGCTAATGATCCTAGTGGAGTAATTAACAAACCAACATCCGAATGTTAACTTTGCAAGAAAACCGTCGATGAGGTGTGGTTTGGGATACCAAAGGAAGAACCACAACAACAAATTTCCAACACCATTGATGCTGATCATGAACCTCCTCAAGGCCATCAAACATTGGGAGAGATAACATTAGAAGATTTCTTAACAAAAGCGGGTGTAGTTCAAGAAGCTCCTGTGATGGGGCTCGGATTCCAAAATGCAGGAAACAATTTATCTGCTGGCAATGGTTTCACAACTTACCACATGTATCCACACGTCAAAGGGTATAACGTGGGAGAAAGCTGTATCGAATAATGCTGATGAGAATCAGAAGTGTCAAAGCGTGATGGAATTAGGAGCACAATCGAACAAGAAGAGGGTGATCCTGACGTGGTTGTGGAGCGGAGGCAACGCAGGATGATAAAAAAAATAGAGAGTCAGCCGCACGATCGCGTGCTAGGAAGCAGGTTTGCGTCCTATCTATCATAATCAATGCTAGATTCTCTACCTATGCATGCGTTGGATTGATCTGGGTAGAGTTTAATATATATGCTTCAAATGTTATTTATCTCACCCTTTCTTTTTTATTTTTATTATTTTTATTATTATTAATATGGATATCTGGATTAATTTACATGTATCTCGATTAATTTTATGAACTCTAAAATTAATAAATTTAATAACTAGCTCTAAGAGAATTCAAATTCGTAATGATTATTGGAGAGGAAGCCTAAGTAATTGAAATATCCCTCGTGGTTCTCAGAATGATTTTTTCTTCATAATATTTACTGCTGCAATTAATATTCTAACCAAAATCTCGTGTGTGTGTGTGTGTGTGTGTCAAATACTGCAGGCGTATATATACAGTTGGATCAACCTAAAGAAATAAGCTTTTAACGTATATCTTTAATTAACTGCAAGCAGAGGGATGATCTGAGCTTTTAACTTAATGTAAAGTCTTGTGGGTTTGGTCCACCAAGCAAACTTCAGAAATAACCTCTCTTTGATTTCTGATGACCATCAGGTCTATCTAAGTTAAAAAAATTAAAATAATATTATTTAAAAAAATATAGATTTTTTAAGTGACATGACGGCAGACCTTAAAAGTATGTTTGAGAGTGTGGTAGCGATTGCTTTTCAAATAACTTTTCGTGTTGAAATGCATGCCAATAATTTTTTTATTTTTTAAAAATCATTTTTGATATCATCACATCAAATAATCCAAAACATACAAATCATATTAAATTTTCATAAAAAAAAAAATTTTTTTAGGAGCGCAGTTTGTATTGGGTATCCAAACGGTTTCTAAATTAGGAAATTAATCATTTCGTGTAACAATGCTCCAAACCATGGGCATTTCTATGTTATTACCTATATATCAAGTTTTATATATATATATATATATATATATATATATATATATATATATATATATATATATATACACACACACGTACTTGAGGGTCTAGCTCAGTGGTCAACAGGTGAGGCTTGCCTTGCCCAACGTCCCGAGTTTGACCCTCTATGTGTACGCCTGTCACCCCCGCGGTGCCTTACCTGTCTATTGGGCTTGCAGGATGTTCAGTAGACCCGGGGAATAGTCGTGGTGCGCGCAAGCTGGCCCGGACACCCCGGGTTATCAAAAAAAAAAAGTTATATATATACATCTACTTACATCTTCCTCGGGATTGTCAAACTTTAACTTGAAGATTGGTCTATAAGAATTGTGTCATCGCATTATATTTTATTTTAAAAAATATGAAAAAAATAACGTATATTTAGTGTGGATATAGATTCATTCATGTAAGCATTGTCTTTATTGTTTTTAGTCAAAAAATTGTTGTTGGGGAGTTATCTTTTTTGTTTTCTGTGTTAAAAGTTGTTGGATCTGGCTTGGGAGTCAGATCCAATGCTATTAATTAGGTCTGATTGGATAGCCAAATCCAAATCATTTCCAACAGGTGTTGGGTATCGCTCGCAACCAGACCCAAGGCTATTGGGTTCGGCTTTCAGCTAGACCCAGATATGTTCAATTTTATTTTTTTGCCACTTTAGATTTATTTTTCTTATTTAATTTTTTTTTCATACGGTAAAGAGAATAAATTGATAAGATTTTTTTTATATTGTACAAAAGTTGGATGATAATAATTTTTTTTATTATTTGAGGTTGAGTTGGTTGAATTTCTTTTCTTTTAGAGTTGGGTCCTGCTGCCACCAGAACCTAAACGCGTTGGGTCATGCTGCTACCAGGACTCAATGACCCAATAACATTGGGTCTTATCTCCACCAGAACCCACTAGCGTTGGACCCTGCTACCCAGCATTATCCAATAGCATTGGGTCATGCTACCCTGCCGAACCCATTAGAATTGGGCCCTGCTGCCAGTATAACCCAATAGAATTAGGCTGGTGCCAGACTTAAGGTACTCAATATATTCTCTATACTTTTCATATTTTTTTTACACTTGAAAAAGAATTATTATTGATTTGCTGTGGAGCGCGGGCCAAAATATGCTAATAATGTTTAAAATGTGTATTACAACTTGCCATTATGCTGACTTTTTTATGTAAAAAAATTAAATTAATTTCTTCATCTAATTACAAATTAGAACGAAATGGATTCTTCTAAATCACTCGAAGATTTCTTAAGCTAAAAGAAATAACTTATTGTTATTGAGAATTATATTATTATTATTATGTTGTGTTGGAAAATATACACATAATGAAAATAATAAATTTAAAAATTTTCAAGAGTAATAAGTATTTTGTTAGACTTGCACCTGTTTATTACCATTGATTAGGGCAAAATTATGGTCAATATCAAAACATAACATTCTCTATATAAGATAACTCGATGATTTTAAGTTTAAGTAACATTTACACAACTTCACAATAGCCTTTCTATAGACATGGATGATTTCTTCATTCCCATATGGAATTCTCATGCGAGTTAGTTTAATATAAAAAGCATATAACAAACACCTGCATATTGGTTTCATATATCCTTCATACCTCAATTTATGAGAGAAACTATTTCCTTTCATGAAAGAAAGAAGATACTATACATCGGTCTCAGCAGTTCTAATTATTATCTAATCTTAATAGAACATTGACTATGAATATTTAAAAACAATACTTTGATGCAATGAAAATCTCATAATTATAATAACTTTATAATTTTCTTTGTATAGTTTTTTTTATCATATAGACTTTATCTTTACTTTAAATTTATTAATTAAACATTAGATTTATTAATCAAATATAAATTAATATTAAAATTAAATAAAACTTTTATTCACATAAATAATCAGTGTTACATACAATCGATTGAATATATTTACTAATATATCAAACATCTCCCTTTATTACAAATAAAAACATGGTTTATTTATAAACCACATTAAGTAATTATCTAGGAACATAACTGCTATTTTTTTTTTTAGTGATTTATTCGCTCCACGCCTATTTTCCATGTGAAATAAAAGTACCACATTAACAGGTGCTATTCTCTTATATTTAAGATTGTATATGGTCGATGTTCTAGAATAATAAAAAAAGATAAATATATGAAAATAATAATATGTTTTGTTGAAATAACATAAACGAAGACATAAAAAATATATTTTAGAATAAATATTTATTTTTAAAAATATAAAAAATAAAAAATATCTTATTTATCTCGATATTTCCAGGAAAGCAGTTTTACCTAAAGGCCACTTTTTTTTTTAAACCGGTAGACACATAAATACGCGAAGGGGGTCCAATCATTAGTGATTTAAAAAGCATAGGACCCAATTTGACTGAAACTAAAGTAATTATATCAATTAGACCAGATACTAAAACTATAGGGACTAAAGACAATCTTTATTATGATCTCCCGGCTCTTTACTTTTCTCCCTGTTGCTTTCGACATTGCCATCAAGTTTTCTCACGTCTCTCTAAAATTTATACCCAAATTTCCTCTCTCTAGAAAATATAGTAGTAATCCTTTAATTGAAGCTTAACTACATCGATTCTAAGGTAATCTTCGATTTCCTCTTGTAATTTCTCCTAATTTTGACTGTGACTAGTAGCTAGGGTTTTTCTTCATCTCTTTCGAAATTTATATTTTGTCTAATTTTTTCATGTCATTAAGTCAAGGATTTTTGTTCTACTTGCAATTAGTAGCTGATTTCTAAGGATAAACGTGGAAATTTCGATTTTCTTGCAGTTTTTTCTTCTTAAAACTGTTTTTTTTTCTATTGTGAATTTTCTGTTTGGCTCCTCAGAAATGGCGGGGAAATAAAATAAATTGAGCGTTTCTCTTTGTGTTATTAAGTTAGTTTCTTGTTTCTAGCAGGTTAAGACGGAATGTTAAATTCCGGGAATAATTTAAATCAAGGAAGTTCCGCAATGTCACCGGATATGCCACCAGTTACACAATGTGTGCCTTTGGAGCCTATTACCTTAGGCAATCAGAGATATACGCGGTCTGGAGAGGTGAGGAGGGTTTTGGGAGTTCCTCTTGGTAGTGTGTCAGAGGATCATTCGTTTGGAGTTGCGCATCCCAAGCCGATGCCTCCAGTGGCAACGGAGGAGCTAAAGCAATTTAAAGAAAGCGTGCAAGATACTTCTAGAAAGGCCAAGTATTTTGTTCATCTCTTTGCTACTTTTTAGCTTATGTTATGGTTCGGGATTTTACTGGTATAACTCATGATAAGATTGTTGTAAGTGTATTGGTTAGGTGTCATGATTGACATGGAGATTCCATGGGATAATGCAGTCACGGAAAAATTCATTGCATGTATTTCATGATATAAACAAGATGATGAAAAAAACTGTGTAGTGCTTAACAGGTCCTCTGTCCCCTGATATTTTTTTTTAGCTTTTATATTTTGGAAAACCTGAATTGACCACCACATGTTATTGCAATTCAAAATTCTTTCTTTGATGCTATTTCTGTCTTTATGAATATAGAATATCCATGTTTTGCTTTAGATCATGATGTTGAGGATGTAGTTCAATTTATTTATATGTTGCTGGACTGCACAAACCTTTTGAGTAGTTATTAAAGATGCCATGTATTTCAAACAGGGACAGAGCAAAACTGTTGCGTGAATCCTTATCTAAATTGGAAAGGTACAGGGTAGCCTTAAGCTCAAAGAAGCGGCAAAGGAGTGAGCCTTCATTGAATGAGAGGTCAAATTTAGCGAACGTAGCAAAGGTGGCAGGTCAGATTCATAGAATTCCTCATGATATTATGACTCAAAGATTGGAGGACAGGACCAAGAGTACTGGGCTTAACAAGCGTGCTCGGACTTCAGTGGCTGATGTGCGGGTTTGTACTTGAATATGGATTTTGATATCTTTTCTTCTTTTGTGCATCTTCATAATGTTTACAACATGGGTTTCTGTTCCAGATATTTGATTAGAGAGTAGGCAGTTAGTTTCTTAGATGCTTTGTTGAATCAGCCTCCCCCTTTGATCATCAAGAGTATTTATGTTCTCCCTGTAGCATACTCTAGCTTTAACTCTGTTTATATTTTCTGCAAAGTTTTGATAGAATTTTTCTTGTGCTACCAGGCAGATGGTAGGTCCTCGGTGCACTCAAGGCAACATATGGTAATGGATAAGAGTGGAGATATGGTCCAGGATCCTGGTGGTGGTGCTGTTCGGTATGAAGAAAAGATCCGCAGATTGCCTGCTGGAGGTGAAGGGTGGGAAACAAAAAATAAAAAGAAACGTTCTGTTGGAGTGATGGGTAATAGAGTTATAAACGGTGATCGAGAACAAAAACGAACTATGCCTTCCAAGATGAGTGTCGACTCTAAGTTGCGATGTGATGCTCAGGGTTTCAGGTAATTCTGTTAGTACATGATTACTGATTTTTTTGGTAATGTTATCATTGTGGTTTAATAGCAGGGATCAGCTACAGTTTTATTTTGAGTGTAAGAATGGAGACATCATGTTTAGAAAGCTTGTATCCTATTGGTATCTTTATTGTTTGTTTGGGTTCTCTTTTCCAAAGTGGTGATCTATAATTGACATCCTAGTACATTGCTGCTGCTCTTTAATGGAGTACTTGATGATTTTTGAAGAATAATATCATCTTACACTTTTTCTGATTAAACTAGTGGTTGAATTTGTTCCCCAAGGAATTAAACTCTCTAAATTTTGTTAATTATTCACAAAACTTGGCAGGAATTGAAAATTTGATTATTAATACGGCTAAGATTGATGTAACATCTATAATATAATACATTGGCCAGCTATTTAAATGCCCAGGCTTTAGTGTTTTGACAACTTTCATATTTTCTTCAAAATTGCGGGTGCAAAAACATTTCTTCAGAAACTGTAATTATATTTGTAATATGTTTTATGAATGACGCTGACATGAACAGTCAAAGAACCTGACTGCTTTTGCAGTTTGATCTGCAAATATTCCTCAAAGTTTGGGTTTATCTTTAGCTTGGCTGGTGAGTTGTGTGCAAGAGTTTTTATGGGGTATTAGAGTGAAAGAAGGGAGGGGAGATATGTTCTGGTATGGAGTTTTCCAGGGAAAGGGAAGGGAAGGGAAGATATGGGGTATTAGAGTGAAAGAAGGGAGGGGAGATATGTTCTGATATGGAGTTTTCCCGGGAAAGGGAAGGGAAGAACAAACCCTTCTAGCTCCTTATGATAACTTCCTAGGAACAGGAAATACCACAATCTCTAGTTCCCTTCAAGTGGTGAAAAATAAATTTCTTAAATCCTAAATCAGGGTTGTCAATGAGGGGGGAAATAGTTGTATAATGTCTTGATTTTAGGTTTACATTGCTTCGTTCTCGAAGGAATTTTATGTTGGTTCATTAATGTTGACTCTACATCTTTTAACCAATTAAGCCAGGCTTATTCCTCTATAACAGAACCAAATATGTGAACATTAGGACTCCATCCTCACATTCTTCTTCATTTCCTTATTTTATACCCTCTTTGCCTTCACTTCCCTTCCTCCGATCCTCCCACCAGACATTCTGTAAATGGTGGAAGAGGGAAAACTTAGTTCAAGCCTATCATATGTGTTTGTGATTGTAGTTCCAATCATGTTTGATATCCTTTTTCCAATTTACCAAATTGGTTTTATCAAATTAATTAATTATGCTCTAACTGTTTGGCTGCTCAGGAAGGAAAGTTTGGTTTTTTCTGCTATGATGCATATAGTGGTTGCTTTATTTCATGCTTGTCTGAATTGTTTCCTAATTATTTAAGGCTTCTGCGTGTCTATGGCTGTATGTCACATGTTTAATCACTGCTTTATTCTTTCTTTTCAGTTATGCTTTCTATTTTTGAAAGTAGCCATCCAGTTGTTTTTATGCTACTGATTAAACTGTGCTCATGCTTTTTCCCACATTCATGATAAAAGAAGAAAAAGAAAGAGATTTTGTTATATAAATGGGTTTCTAATATATTACAGATCAAAGTCATCTGCTGGAGTCAGTGGATTCAACAAGTTGGAAGGTTCTTTTGAACCTACCAGTTCAGATACCAGTACAGTCCTCAAGAATGAAATGGAAAGTGGTCTTCCAAGAAATCGTATTGCTCTTGTAGAGCATAAGGTTGTGATGAAAGGAACAAATAAGTACGTATTTTCATCTTTAATAACTAACTCTTTTGTAGAAATGTATCAATAGGTTACATAAGATGGTTTGCTATTGACTTGTGAGGCTATTAATTGGTATGTGGTGCTGTTTATCAGGCCAAATATTCACGAGGATAATTCAGCAAGCACTCCTAATACAGTGATAAAGGCAAAGGTTTCCCGGGCACCGCGTACTGGGTCCATCATGATGCTAGATTCGTCACTTAAAGTTCAGCCCTCACCCACATCCCTTCAAGGTTTGGAACAGCCTACAAGTTCAAATAAAATCCAACTGCCAGGAGTGGTAAATAACCATAAGGGTCAAATGCCAGCAGGCTCATCCTCACATGCTATGGCTCAGTGGGTTGGTCAGAGACCACACAAAAACTTACGCACACGGAGGGCAAATATAATGGCTCCTAGTTCAAACCATATTGAATCTCAGATGTCATCTCAAGGTTTTCCCACTTCTGAATTTAGTGCTAGAACTTCTTCCATTGGAACCAAAGGATCTCTGATTGCCAGCAATCTAGATACCAACACTCCAAAATTCAAGAGGGAACTTGAGAGTGTTCCATCTCCATTTGGGTTGTCTGAAAGTGAAGAATCGGGAGCTGGAGAGAATAAACCAAAGGACAAAGGAACAGATGGTAGCGAGGTTTCTCTGTCTGCAAGTCAGAAAGTTGGAACTTTTGTATTGCCTGCTAGGAAGAATAAATCATCAACAAATGAAATTGGGGATGGCGTGCGGAGACAAGGAAGGAGTGGACGAGGGTCATCTTTAACAAGGCCAGGTACTTATCCAGTAAGGGAGAAGTTAGAGAATCTTCCAGCTGTAAAGCCACTTCAGAGTTCAAAGGCCGCTTCTGATAAGAATAAAAGGTGTCTTTCTTAACTGCCCCTACTCCAAAGCAACCTATTGGTTGATCAAATTATAGCGTGAACTTGTTTTAGACCCTGTTCTGAATTTTGAAGCTTATATATATTTCTCTGAATCAGCAAAACTGGTCGTCCACCTTCCAAAAAGTTGAAAGATCGGAAGGCTGCAGTGCGTGTTGGACCAATGCCCAACAGCAGTTCCTTAGATTTTACAGGTACTATTAATTAATAACTGTACAATAAATTTGGAATTTGCAGTTATAGATTTGTGATAGGTGTAGAAACACTGTTGTGCATGATGAACATTGTAAATCTTAAAGCTGTGCTGCAAGGACAAAATTATATGAGAGTGTTTTTCCCAATGGACAAACCCTCTCTTCTTGGCATTACCGAGATACTCAGCTTGAATAAATACCAAATGGCCATCTACATCTTCCAGCGAATTTGTGCTTTTTTTTTTTAGTTTCAGGTTTTATTTATTATTTTGTCTATGCATATGCAAGCAATTCAAAATGGTAGAAATTTAGCAGATAACTTTGTACAAATTCCATTTGATTTAAATATTGGCTGCAATTTCTTCTAATATGCATTGGCATATTATTCACAGGTGAATCTGATGATGATCATGAAGAACTATTTTCAGCTGCCAATTCTGCTCGGAAAGCTAGTGGTATGCATCTTTACCTTTTCATTAAGCTTATCAATAAAAGCCAGCTCTGTTTTTGGAATAAACTTCGTCTTAAAAAATGGTTGTTTTTGTAGAGCTTGCCTGTTCTGGTCCTTTTTGGAAGAAGATGGACTCTTATTTTGCTCCTGTAAGCTTAGAGGATATGTCCTACTTGAAGCAGGAGGTAATAAGTGGGATGCTTTGATAAATTTGGGATGTTGTGAACGCTTAGGAATCAGAGACTTACAATTTTTCTTGCTTTGTTGCTCTTTGTGGTTTGTTCAGCTAACTTCTGCACAAGGGATTGATGAGAGTTTTTCTCAAATGCTTGGCGCAACATATAATGTTTTGGTACTATTCCTTAATTATCCCGTCTCTTTTTCTCTCGTGCATTCCTATAAATTGCATCTTGGTTTACCTCCAATTTGTTCAAGAATTGATACGGATTTTCAACTGTCAGAAATCAGTTTTATTTTAATCCTAAGTAAACTCAAATGAAACTGGGGAAAAAAAAAAAAAAAACAAAGAAAGAAAGAAAAATGTGAGAATGAAATTTGATTAAAAAAGATCTTTTTCTATCAGGGTGTTCTTGTGCACAAAGAAGTATGTCCTGGCAGAAGACAAGGGGAGGACTTCAATCAAGAATCAGCCAAAACAACTTCTTTATGTGGAAGAGTTGAAATGGGAAGTTTGGACAAGGTCGCTCCATTATACCAAAGAGTTCTTTCTGCTTTAATTGAAGAAGATGAAAGTGAAGAATTTTACACACAAAGTGAAGGGAAGAACATGTCTCTTCACTATGCCAGTGATGATTCTCATTGTGGTTCATGTAATCTGATTGATATTGAACCTAAAGATAGAGACAGAATGGAATCTGAAGTTGAGTCAAAAGTGAATTTTCAGACACAGAAGAGTTGTTTCTTGGATAGACTTTCATGTGATAAGAGTGTCGCATCAAATGCAATTGGGAATCCAAGCATGTCCAGTTCGTTGCATAGCAATGAACAGTGGCCAGTAGATGATGACTTTTCACATTCAGATGCCGGGCATGCCAGTGAAATATGTTCAAATGATCCAGGTTCCCTGCAGATTAGAGAAATAAATATGCCTGGCTTTTCTTCCTCTGATGGTCAATATCAGCTGATGTGTTTGGATGATCGGCTTTTGCTTGAGCTACAGAGTATTGGTTTATGCCCAGAAACATTGGTAAACACTCTTTTCTGTACATTTATTTGTCTTTTCTCAAGTCATATCATGGTGTGTTCCTCAATTTTGTTTCATATTTTATATGCTTCTTATGCCTTCCTGCAGCCTGATCTAGCAGAGGGGGAAGTGATTAATCAAGATATAATGGAGCTTAAAGAAGGGCTGCACCAGCAGGTTGTGTGCCTCGGTTTCTTTTTCTCTTTTTATTTGTTCTTAAAGAAGAAAGTGTTTGCACTGTTTCTTTCCTCTTTTCTTCTTCTTTTTTTGACTAACGTGAAGTATTTTCTTTTGAATTCTTTTTTTTTTTTTGTCTTTTTACTTGGTTCGTTATCTTTTGTAACAACTTCCATTTCTGACAGACTGGAATAATGAAAAACAAGCTAGGGAAACTTGGTAAAGTTGTTCCGAAAGTAAGAGATACGGAAAGAAGGTAGGTTTTGTGGTGGTTGTGAGGTGCTGCTGTCATGAAATCCATAGAGTTTTTGCTTGGATCAAAGTAACACTGTTTGTTTGCAGGAATGTTGAACAGGTTGCAATGGACCAACTTATTCAGATGGCTTACAGAAAACTACTGGTATTTGTTTTAGTCTTCTGTTGAGCCATTGTTTCTTTTTGTCAACTTCTAAGCAATTAAGGATGGCTATATTATGCAAACCTAGACCACACAGAGTTACAATTTTGCTTCCCCATCTTTTTAGATGGCCTATGATTGAGATAGAAATATTTTTGGACAAAAAACCTGCACTTAAGGACAGGCATATATGGACCTCAACAATTTCTTTTCCACCTTTGAATTTGTCAAATTGATTGAGGACACAGCCTTGCGTCTTGGGGGTGTGTGAGTTTGATCAAGAAAATTAAGATTTTTGGGCATTCCTACTTATACATCGTGTTTACTTGTTTTGCTGCACTCCTAAATGAACTTTTCGTGAAAGAACTGTTGAAATATAGCCACATGCGTGAAGTGTTATTTTAGGGCCCTCAAATGAAACCTGTGCCTTTTTGTGCATACTTTGTGATAGTGAAATGTTTTTAATTTTATAAAAGGTCTTATGCCTATGTAGGTTTTTTTTTTTTTTTTAAAAAAAAAGCACTCATTTTCTTTTGCGGAATAAGGAAAAATATGTTCCTAGCTGTGTTTGTGTCTGTAAGAAGGTGCATGCTAGTTACTGAAAGACATTGCTTGGTTGTTCCACGTGGACATATGGTTTAGTCGCCTAATCCCATAGAATTTTCGGGCTATTCTGAGATAGCATAGCAATTGTATTTACCTATCCTACTAATGGAGAAAATCAAATTGCACCTTCATAAAACTGGACAATTTGGACGTCTATGCTGTACTGTAGTTTTCCAATAAATCCAATGTGCAAGATTAGAATCTGGAATGGACAAGCATGGAAAATGAATGCAATACTTCTACGCTCTTTTTTGTTGCGGAGATTGAAGGTTAGAACACATAATAACCTTTGGGAGTTTAAAACTGGTGTAACTTGGTCCCTTCCAGATTGGTCATACAAAACATTCCCTGTAATTATGAGAATCAAGACCCTTTTTTATCTGTTTTATACTATTGAAACTCTGTTATCAATTTATACAGGCTTGTCGTGGGAACAATACCTCAAAAAGTACCATCCGCAAGGTTTCAAGGCAAGTTGCATTGGCCTTTGGCAAACGCACACTTGCTAGATGTCGCAAATTCGAAGATACTGGCAGCAGTTGTTTTAGTGAGCCTGTGCTACAGGAGATCATATTCTCTGCACCTGCACCTTCATGCAACAATGACGCCAAATCTGTGGACTGTGTTGGCTCAGGAACTGCGAGTAACACTTGTAATGAAGTCTCTAACATTCATGCTGAAGCCAGAGGATCAGGTATTTCAGGTCAAATCTTTTCGGTGCTCTTTGATTGTACTTATTAATTATCTCTCAGGATGGATTTACAATGTGCTATGCATTTCTCAAAATTCTCAGACTCTCTCTGGCGATGTCAGAATATTGATAGTATACTATGATGATTTTGATTATTTTTAGCATTGTTTTAAGTTGCTTTTGTGTTTCACCAGCAGCATATAATTCTCTGTCTCTTTTTCTTGGCACCAGGTGCTGTTTCTAGCACTATCGAGAGATACGATTCTCATAGTGACAACTTTGATAGAATTAAGAAGAGGGAAGTGCTTATAGATGATGTTATTGGCAGCGCTTCATCAAGGGTAACATCCACTCTTGACAGTGCTGCTCTTGGTGGAGTAAAGGGTAAGAGAAGTGATAGAGATAGAGAACAGAGCAAGGATAATTCAAGAAGCAATTCTGTTTCTGGGGCCAGTCGCTCATCATTGGATTGCATCAAGGGCGAGTGCAAAACAAAACCAAAGCCCAAGCAAAAGAGTACTCATTTATTGAATTCAGGAAATGGACCTCATGGATCAGCTCATTCAGTAGCTAATGCTAGTAATAAAATACAGCGCGTGGGGTCAATGTCTCTTGGCAACATTCCTCAGGATGCCCCCAAAGAAGCAAATGAACCGATTGATTTTGCAAACTTGCAGCTGAATGAAATTGATACAATTGAACTAGGAGTATCTACTGACCTTGATGGGCCTCATGATCTCGGCTCTTGGTTGAATATTGATGAGGATGGATTGCAAGACCATGATTCTATAGGTCTTGAAATACCAATGGATGACCTTACAGAGTTGAGCATGCTTTTGTAAAGAACTTTGCACTTCATGCTGGTGGAGCGGGAATGCAACAACCATTTTTGAGATCCAATCTAACCTTCCTGGTCGAGGTAAGCAAATCAACAATTGTAATTATCGTTGATTCTTCATTATACAAGTAATTGAAGTACATTGATTGTATGAACCGAGATACTGCTTTGAGTCCAAAAAGATCCATGTCATGTCCCCTTCAGAATTGCAATATATCTATCTATCTATCTATCTATCTATCTATCTATCTGTTTCTGCATGACAGGCATATTTTTCCTTGTTTCTTCGTCAATCCCTTTCCAAATGCATCCGCATCTGATTCATGTTCTCATCATAGTTTTCGTTCCGATCACAAGAGAGAATGAACTTTTGGCGTACTTTGCATGAAGTAACAGAATATTTTAGTTTCACATAATACATGCGCAGTATACGTACTATCAAGTAACGAGTCAACTGCGAGAACTCTTTACTGTCTGTTTCACCTCGCTAAACATGAACGAAGCATCAATGCACGGATTCCTTAATAGACATTGGATGTTAGTTGGCACCTCTTAAGTAAAACACAGTTGGATTAATCCCCTTTTTTATTTTACCACCTGTTACATTCAAGTCTCTTGAAAATTAGTTTAACTTCTGCAATGCGCGTATAATTTTTGCCCTGTGGGAGGCAGACTAAATGTTTTGGCTGCTAGAGTGCGCACTGTCAGAGACGGAAAATAATTCCAAGATAATGATGGTCTCGCATAGTACTCCACTTTACAGAGGATTTTTCTCATCCTCTGCAGTAGTATCTCGAGTCCTTGCATTCAAAGAGATCTATAAATACTAGGGTTTATTGATAAGTACTAAATCGCAGACCTGTTATCCAGTGTCCCTCTGCAGCCAGCTACAGACATCGAGTGTCATCTGGGCTTTTAATGTTGACGTTTTGTAGCTGTGTAGTGGGTTTTGTTTTTTATTTTCTTCTCCAACCTTGTCCCTCTCCATTGTCTCCCGTTCTCCATGAGAAACTAAATCCAGATTTTTGTTTTCCTACCAGTATTATTACCGGACCTTCGTGGACGGTCGGTAAAAAGTTAATCATTCCACACCTTTCCTCCGAAGAGCGAACAATTCTGAGCCCACAATGGAAGGACAATGACGAATGGTACTTTTTTCTGACAAACAAGTGGTTGACCATAAATTACAATATTAGCAAAAAACAACTGCCCAATATATATGACGAAGAGAGATAATGTAAACCAATGGCAAGAATTGGATTTGGTTAACCATCATTGATCCCCACACACATCTCTTTATGAATGATTTGGTGAGTTGAAGCAGCCATGCTAGTCAATGCCAGACAAGCTTTTATTAAATAAATGTTGTGAATATATTTGTCTGATGATGCAGAACTTCATGAACTCCTAATTTCTGATCGACCCTTTTCTTTTGATACAGAGTAGGGATGGAAGCAGCATCACTCTTGGAGAATTAAAACCTAATCTTAAAAAAGGGTGCATAGGATAGGACACATAAAAGTAAAGGAGGATAGGCAGGTCATCACTGTGCTCGTATCCTATCACCTTGTGGGGTTATAAAGGCACGCTGATAATGACCCTTAATGGGTCCAAAAGCTGAGAGGCAAAAAGCAACATTAACGAATCCACAATGAATTCATAATTAAGGTTAATTAATGTAATTAATAAATTAACTACGTGCAGGAGCATGATATGGCATTTGATCTATACGTACGTAGATCGATTGTTGCCATCAAAGATATGCTACAAAATCTTGAGAGACGATTATAAAAAGAAACATGTCGGTATCTGCTTAACTAAACAAGTAGTTATTAAAAATCAACAGCCATTTTGTAATTAGTGACCTAATTTTGATCCAATGTGTCCCAATTAATGAGGGAATGAATTACAGCCATATACCTTCCTTGGCATGCAGGTGGAGGTTGGCTGTGGAAACATATATATATATATATATATATATATATATATAGAGAGAGAGAGAGAGAGAGAGAGAGAGAGAGTTCATGTTTGGCAACCTCTACTAATTAATTCCATTAATCTAGCTATTTGTAAGTTCTTTTGAGTTTTGATATGTATTTTATATATCTATTGTAATCCATCTTCATGCTTCTTCTATCTTTTTTTATATATATATAGAAACTGAAATCCACAGTTTTAAAGAAAAAGATAAATTATAGAACATGAACTGGGTCAGGTTCATGCTACTTCTCCAACTTTTTTTCATATTTTAGCTATATTTTTTTTTTGGAGGCAAATATATATATTAATTAATTTAAAACACGAACAAGTCAGGTTTCATATTAAACTAAGTGAGTATTAACCTGATCAAATTCGGTTGACCCTGTTAAAATCTAAAAAACAATTAGATTGATTTAAAAAAAAAGCAAAAATAATATTGTTTTAATTTTTTAAAACAATTTTATTTTGAATTAACTCGCACAACCTATAATCTAAATTTTAGATTAGTTTGAGCTGGGATTTATAAGCATGCAAGTGTCTGCTGCCACGCCATTAATTTTCCAGTTCTATAAATATCATGTCCAAATTACATATCTTCCTTTTGATTGACCCAAGCTTGAGATTTTTATATAAATAAACTTGCAAACACTAAATATGTTGATGCATGGGAACTGTGGACTCAGTGCAAAGAACCTGGATATATATATATAGAAAGAAAACTATACAAAATACATTCTTTCTAAGCCCACAGAAACAATTTTCTATGAAATCTTTCGCAGATGCCTGCAAGGAAATAAAAGTAAAGAACACTGTCAAGGCCTTCTTCTCTCTTTATCCATCGCACACGTAAAACAGGCAGCATGCATGCTCCCGCCACATGTATCACGAATGCCCTAATTCAGCCAAGACACGCACGCATATATATGCTAGTAGAATCCTCTGGCAGCCAGGCAGCACAAATATTTAGATATTGTATCTTGTTATTGCAGGCTCTCTCTGGTCCTTACCACTTGCCGTTTATACATTCTTCAGCAGGATTCACCATTATATGTTTTTTAGCTGCAGAACTCTTAGCATTATTACATGAAGATAAGGGCATATGAAGAACGCAGAATGTATTTTTAAAATTATTTGAAAATAATATATATAAACCAGTTTGAAAATACCTCTTTACATAAATAATAGAAGAAGAAGAAGTGTCTTAATTGAAATTTTAAACAGTTGGAAATGATCACCAAACAATATTAAATTTCCCAGCAACATAAGAGCTATAATCATACCTTGAACTATATATATTATATAAGGTTAATTTAATATAGGTTTGAAATCGAAGGTCCCATGAATTAATTAAATTATACTGATCACTAGCTAGCTAGCTAGACCATGCATTTCATAAAAAAAATAAAAAGTTGAAGTGATCTTGTCCACCATTGATGCAAGTTGCTCCTTAGTCGACCTTCTTTAGAATATATTATTGCTTCTGGCTCGGTTCTTTCTTCATGCTTTGTTAGGTCAAAGTAATAAAACTTTGTCTCTCTCTGACCATTCTTGCTCGTCCTTTCTCCAAGATTTATCGTGATAAATATATTAATTAATTATCTCTTAAAATAAATGAAGCGTTGCAAACAACCTTCTCTCTCTCTCTTGCGCTATAAATTTTGTAATAAAACCTTGCAGGTAAAGACAATAGACTGGGTTTCTTTCCTCCCTCCCCTTTGTCCTCTGTAGATTAGAATAATCCATGGCCTCCCCCTCACAACCACTTTCATATAAATGAATTGCAACCGTCCTCTCTTTTTCAACCCTTTTTTTAATACAATTTTGATTATTTTTTTTCCTGGGGGGTTTTTCCTTCGATTAATAGTGTTTCTAATCCATTAAAAGCAATGCAATTCTAGCTCTTTTTAGACACACACATATATGGAGTATTAACCATTTCTAGCGTTTCTCATGATTCAAGCATAGTTAGAAAACTCGACGGACTCATGATTGACTTGAGTCGATGATTGATTCTCGACTCAATCAATTCAAGATCTAAACCAGTTTTTGGGTTAAGAAAATAAGTAAATAAACTCAGTTAAAAACTCAAGTTAACTCGATAATTTCATCAACTTGGATCTATTCTAATCAAAACTCTACCCTCAACTCATTGATTATTTTCACTCACTAAACATCGTTTTAGTGTTTTTTTTTAAAAAAAAAACTAGATTCAATCTAAGTCAAGTACTCTCTCGATCCGTGGTCTGGCTATGAATTCAAGAGGACGTAGAAGATAACAACACGTTGATATCTTTCTTAAAGCAAGCGGGAAAGCTCCTCATGCATATAAAATTGATTTACATTTACAAGATAACATATAGTAACTGATGATATAAAGATAATGAAGAAGGCAAAGGAGAAAGGAAAGAAAAGAAAACGATCCTATCTTCACTAAAGTGCTTATCCGAACTCTAACGTACAGCCCATAACATTTGTCGCAACACAGGTTTCAGTCACCGAGGAAGGCAAGCTGTCTGGCTCTTTTGTATCGCTATCCCATGTTTTTTTTTTTTATATTTATATTAAAAGTTGGCGAAATGATTCTGTGAAGGGTGCACCATTTGAAGATCAGTGGTGGTTTGGCATGAGTTATCTTCACTCATCATTGTCCTGCAAAAAATAAAAAATAAAAAACCAAATTGTTGAGTAATGTTAGAGACCATGCATGGATTTTATGTTAATGAGAGAGTAAAACAAGAGAAATGCTGTTCATACCGCATGTTTTATTATTTTATTATTATATATTAAAATCTAATCAAATTTATTAAACCCGGCTTGATTTAATTTATATATCAAATTAACTGGAAACAATGAATTAATCATTTCAACACCCACTTAATTTTAATTTTAATTTTAATTTTAATTTTAAACAGGTTCTCATATTAAACCGATTGTAATAACAATTCATCTGCTTAATTTTGGTTGGTACAGATCATCATTAATTCTCTAATAATGAAAAGTAATCATGGTTAAGAGAAGAATATACGACCGACCTGTCAACCGAAAGTAAGATGATGGAAAAGATGTCATAGGATATAATTTTGTCATTAGAAACTTCCATTTAAGTCAAGTTTGGACACCTTGGAACGTTCAAGGACTAATAATTTATCATAGAGAATACTTACTCTCTAGGACGAGATGCCCATAGGGAACTAAGTGCCCGTAGCCTCCCATAATACTCTCCGATCACCAAAAAACACCGCGCCACTTGTCTTACCGTCAAAATCCGGCGGAGTTGGTGAAGGGTTTGTTGCCTCAGATTATCAGCCTGTATTTTTTTAATAAAAAAAGACATATATCTCCTTAAATAATATATAATAATAAAAAAAAAAGATAGAGAAAAGGGAAGGAGGAGGAGGAGAATTGGGGGGCAAAATATATTCAATTGTGAAGAAAAAATCAAATAGAAGCAATAATGGGTCCCAAGTGCAGAGGGCATAAGGGCACAAACACCATGTGTGAACATTCCAAAGAGGTTGAAGCTCATGAAGTTGTCTTGTCTAATAGATTAGGACAATTCAAAACTTAATAAGATAAGCACACAAGGTTCTTAATTAACTCCCAATTGATCAAGAATTAGAGAGTTTCTAGATTAGTTTAATGCTGTTGATAGGTTTAGCTAGGGTTTGTGTATTTCAACAACCCTTATGATAGCAACGTTTTATTAGATGAAACACTCCCATCAAAACCCTAGCAGTCACCATTATGAAAATGGACTTCTTAGCAGAAAAGCAAGCATATATTCTTTCCAAAATGATTGGCCATATAAAATTAAAATAAGCTATAGTGCAAGTCAAGGGACCATCCATCCACCCTAAACGTGGCAAACAAGTATGGGAAGGATCAATTTTGATGTGTAAAATTATGTTAAATCATTTACAAGTTGACCCTAAGCTTGATGGTGACAATACAATCAATATCTATTCTTCCAAGGCAGATATTTATATGATGGACAAATTAATCCATGTTAATTGCATTGGGGACATGACTGTAGCATGTCCTGTTGACCAAGTTAAATTAAACACTTAATATTTTTGGATAAAAACTCGATAAAAAAATGTTGAATCAAGCTTATCTTCAAGGAAGTGTAAGCCCTGGGACTCTTGCTCCTCGATCGGGTGTAAGGTGTAGAAATGGCGGCTCAAAACAAGCTAGTCATGTTGGATATATAATGGAATGGAACATTTGAGCTACTACAACCTTCTTCTTTGTTGATAGTTGAACTAGAACTACTTCGAAAGGTTTTTGTTCACTTGCATATGATTAATGTCATCAAACACATCCCTAATCATGGTGTTAAGACAAATCAACATCTAATCTTCTATCACTTGATCAAATGAGAGGGATATTATTGTTGTTTAATTAAAGCATATCTGTTGCCTCCCCCGATGAAATGTTCTCTCGTCCCTGTACCCAATAGCTTCCACTAGAATTTGAGCTCTTGTTATTACCTTGACATGGACATTAAAGTTGATGCATCACCTTGTTGCTAATCAGAAGCATGATATGTAGGAGCTAGCTTTCATGAAAATCAAGTGAAAAAGACCCTACTGTGTCACCTAAGTATCTTATTTCAACCTCTAGACTTGAGAGCTAGCAGCTTTTCAATATCATTTTCAAAAGCACTAAACTTAACTTTGAAATGAAGTACACCACTCTCCAATTCTGACATAAACTGAAAGTGCTG
This sequence comes from Populus simonii, assembly GCA_007827005.2. Taxonomy (NCBI): domain Eukaryota; kingdom Viridiplantae; phylum Streptophyta; class Magnoliopsida; order Malpighiales; family Salicaceae; genus Populus; species Populus simonii. The sequence goes on along the minus strand of CM017467.2, from coordinate 19,372,866 downwards.
TTTTTGGACTCTCCACACAAGCCCTTGTCTGTTTACTATTGGTTAATGGTCCGTGACAAGGTACTCATAAGATTTATGATCACTATCTTATTGTCTGCTACTCAATCAATGTAATAAAGGCTAATGATATGCGTACCTGGCGAACGAACCCTTCAAGATTGGCAAGCTTGCCCAAGGCCACTGCCATCTGCTGCATTCCACCAATGACCGGTCCACCGGCAATGGTGTCAACCAGAGACTGCTGGAGCTGCTCAAGGCCCTGGGAGAGAGCCTCTTCTGCCTGCTGTGAAGATTGTTGAAGGTTGTAGATTCCCATGATTTGCTGTTCTGTTAAAGGGTCTAGTTGGGATATTAACATCTGCTTAATAGAAACAAGAGGGGAAAAAATAATGTTTTTTAGTAGGAACAAAATGAATAATCTGATAGGGATATTTTAGTCATTTAACTTTAGTTGCATGCGTGCGCTCCTCTTTTAGGACACTTTAATTAATTGTCTTAATCACTCATTTTTAATGGATAATCAATAATGTGCCCTTCATAAGGGGAATATTTCATCTGATTAAATTAAATTTAACACAAGTTTTTATTCTTTTTTAAAGCTCTTAAAATCGGGTTTTTTCACTGACCCGGCATAATTATTGTCACTGTGCCTGTTTCTTTCTTGTTAAATGACTAAAATAGCCTTGCCTGTTTCTTTTAAAGGATTTTTCATAATTACTGTTCTACCTTTGTGTACTACACAATCCTGCGCACAGTAATTTCCTACGGCAACCACCAAAATGGCAGGCTATCTCAAGCAGAATGTAATGAGCTAATTAAAATGGAGTAGAAAAATCAGACCTTGATGAGTTCTGAGGGCCTAAAACCACCCATCCAGAGGAAGCAACGCTCCGCCGGAGTGGACCACATTCCGGTAATGAGATGAAACACATCAGATTTAGCCGCCTCTACCTTGAGCCGGAAGATTTCATCATAATGTGAAATGTATCCATCTACTATAACTCGTAGTTCACCATCAGATAAATGAGAATGCAATCCTGTCCGGAGCTCCGACATGTGCCGGTGGTCATCTTCTAGCCATCTTGCATACTCCATATCAAATATTGCAGGTCCTGTAATCACAGCAATAATAACAAAAATAGTTAAAAAATATTGGTTGGGGTTAATTTAATAATAATAATAATAATAATAATAAATAATGTGAAATTTATCCATCCCCTAGAAAAATCACCAACTGCGACGAGGACTTCAATAAAAAAAAAAGTTGATAAAAGTTGGAGTCTTCTTAGTTTTTTTTTTTTCGTCTGTAAATTCACTACTTCACTGTGAAAAATTCAAGAGAAATCACCAGAGCTGATATTGCCACCAGCACCACCACAGCCACCCAAGAATAAACCCTGAAAAGCAACCGAGAATTCAAATAAAAATTAATAGTGATTTATTTTTTAAAAAAAAATGCATTAATTACTGTAATTTTGTACATAATTAAAGACCTGCTGTCTAGCTCTTTGAAGATCTTGCTCTAACTGAGAAAGCTTTATTCTGCTAGTCTCTAGCTGTTGGACATATGCCTGTTTTGGGACAAAACATAAAGGCAGCATTAATGATTTTTTAGCATTAATTAAAGTGTCCAAGTTGCTGGTAAAGGAAAATGACCCTTGCCTTTTTCCTCAGTCGACTCTTCCTTGCAGCTTCTCTGTTTTGAGCTAATCGTCTCAATGTCTGGAACCAAAAGCAAAGCAAAAAAAGACGTTTCTTTAGTCACAAAAGGCAACAAATTTTGAACGAACATTGTTAAGGTGGTGAAGAAAAGAAAAGGAAGAAAAAACCTTGGCATCAAGTGGTTTCTCTGATGTTGAAACTTTTCTCTGCAACATGACATAAAACACATGTAAACCACTGTCCCAGTGCCCAAAAACAAGAAGTTTGAAATGAACCCAAGTAAAAAAAAAATTACGCTTGGTCTAAGATGTAGCATACTTATGGAGAGATAGATGGTTGAGTTAAGAATTGAAATAGAAAGATAAAAGGGATATCTCACAGAATTCCCAGGAAGAAATTGTGGTAGCTGATTCTCAATATGAGAGTCTTGTTGTAGAAATTGGAAATCAAGAACAAGGTCTGGATAGCAAAAATCATCATTTTCTGCCATTTTGTGGAGATGTTTTGGCTAAATTCCTGGTTCCAAAACTGATTTTTAAGGCTAAAAACATATGGTTAAGTGGTAGTTATAGGGATTGAGTAAAGTGGGTCATTGTTGCTGTACAAGAAAGAAATAAGTGTAAAGATTCTCACTTTGGCCTTACATATTTATTTACAGCTCTCTCTCACTCAGCCTCTCAGCCTCTCTCCCTCTGATTTCATGTCAGACATTTGAACAGAAAATCCTTCAGGGATCAGGGAAGGGTTTGGCCTCTTTGATTTTATGTGGGTGGTTGGGATCTGTGCTTTTGAAGATTGAAGATATGGAGAGAGGGAGCAATAAAGATACCAAATTTTTCCTGAGTTTTGGGATTTTGGGGGAGAGAGAGAGAAGGAGAGAACTGGGAGATTAATTATTAAGCAAAACAGTTGTGTTAAGAACCTTTTCATGGGGAGTTTTGGCAGGTGATTGATTCTGTTGAGAGGGTCGTCCTCCTGTTCTTGATGTATCATTAGCCATATCTACTTGTTGCTGATCTTGAAACTGTAGATGCTTCTGATCAAAAGCCTGATTGTAATGATCCGAGGAAGATGCCTTTTTACTGATGGGAGATTCCGGTTCCAGATGGGCATCAGCTTTGCTTGAAAGAGTGTTTGTTGCTGAGCCTGAGTCAGTACTCTCACCTCCTGACTTTGAACTTCCCTGAGTTTTTTAAATTAAAAAAAAAAAAGGGGAAACCCCACAAGAAATATTCAAAAGGGCAGTCAAGAATCAAGATTCATTATAAAAAAAATGTGCTAAATTCTGGAAATGGGAAAGCACTCTAGAGCCATGTAGAAAGTTTTAAAACTTTTCAATCAGAATGACTTTCAGGAAAATTTTGATGTGAAGGAAATAAGTGGGGGAGAGATTGGCTTAGACTTTCATAGCCTATTGTTTCTATCCAGTCCAGGTATCAAAAGACAAAAGACACGGTCAAAGATAAAGAAAGGAGGCTAAGAAACTACTACTCTTGGGGTTTGCTGGAATCTAATTGGCCATGAAGGGAACATTTCCAGTGTTGCTGCACGTCTGCCTGCTACTGTAAATAAAGCTGCAAGAATCAACAAAAGCAGAATCTCAGAAGATCAGATCACCTCAAAATAAAGACAATAAGATTTCAGTACTATTTTCTTTGCCACCTAATCCCCCTCTTTTGTGCAGTTAAAGTCAAGTGAATCATTCCAAGGCGGCAGGTTACTATGTTTGTAGCCTCTTACACCATTGATTTCTCTAGCCTCCTCAGAATGATGACTGTATCGGAAATGGTAACTACTCCCCCCCCTCCCCCCCCCCCCCCCCCCCCCCCATGCTGTACTCTTCTATAGACTAGACAAATTCAAACCTCTCTCTCTGCTTGTTTTAGAGTTGGTTATGCTTATCAAGCGTCCCAAAAGGAGAAAAGATAGCAAAGAAAGATGTAGGAAAAGGGTGGTAGCATACGTGCTTTAGCTTCATCATTCCTAATCTGAACTCCTTGCAGCACAATCGCTTCTTCCAGCTCTCCAAAATCAAAAGCAGATCCTTCTTGATTACTAGAGACAAAAACATAATAATACCATGTCAGTCATAACCAGAAAAGTATTCAAATATGAGAATTTTGAAGTTGACTAATTCTTGGCATACATGAAATTGGCTGATGGGGTGTTGATTCCATGAACAGGTGCATAAGGGAGATGGTGATTCGAGGGAACTGATGATAAACCAGTCTCTCCAACTCTGTGGCTAGCCATGCAAGACTCTCTCTTTTTTAGACCATTCTACTCATCATATCTTTCTCCAACAAGAAGTAACCGATCAAAAACAAAAACATGCTGTGTATTAGACAACAAAAAGAAATGGTAAGAAACAGAGAAGTTGGACAGTAAGTAAACTACTGTCAAAACAAATTCAAATTCACAAGCACTATAGCCTTCTAATTCTATGTTTACCTCAGTTTAGTATTGAATCCTAGCGGTAGGAAAGGAAGGAAGTTGTACTCAGAGAAGAACACAACTGAGAGGAAAGGAGGGAAATCAAAGCTAGCTTTCTTGTCAGAGTATATCTAGTTTCTACTCTACAAGAAGGGACGGGTCTTTATCTTCAGATATCACTCTCCACTGTTTCCAACTTTTGGCCCTTTCATGGCTGTCTCTATCTCTTGCTTTCCTTAGCCTTCTTTCTCTCCTTCAATGCGAAGAAAACTAACCTGATTTGATTACTCTGTTTTGCTTTTATCTCTTTCTTCCCTTTTTTGTTTTCTTTTTGGAGTCTGCTTTAGTTCTATCAAACAGAGCTTTGAAAGTTGAAACTCATCCCCCTGTGTAGTAAACCAAAAACCTTGTCCTTACAAGCAAGAGCTGTCTCAAGCCCCCTGGGCTATGTGAGGGGGGGTTCTTGCCAAAAATAAACACAAAAAAAATAAAATTAATTAAACAAATACAGAAGAAGAGGAGGTGGGGTCTTTAGCAGGAACCCACTAGAATCACTGAATGACTCCTACTCCACTCTTATCTCTCTTCTAACCGCCTGTGCTTTCTCATTGGTCCTTTGTATGCATCTCTTCAAGGATTCAAGTACTTTTGCAGCAGGAAAAATCCAAATTTATTTATTAAGCAATAAATTCAACACTTAATATCATGGGAGATGAGACAAGTTTTTCTTTCACAGAAAATGGTAATAAAAAGAAATCTTTTTGATGGCCTAAAAGGGAATTGAGTTTGCTTTGACAACTCTAGGCGGCAGGATCGCAAGAGGGGGGAAGGGGGGGTTTAATTTTAATTTTTAGTTATTTTTTAAGAATTAATGTGAATTGCTTCAAACAGAATAATAATCCCAAAACAAAACCCATCTTGTAATATATTAATCCAAGTTCTTGAAATGGATTTGTTTGGTATTATCTCCTTTGTTGATAGGTCAACATCCATTCCCTGTCATCACCTAAAACCATCCCACATTAAGATTCCTTTCCTTTAATAGAAATCTATATTTCTCTGAGGCCTTGGAGTTAAAGGGTCATCGCAAAACTCATTTCATGAGGTAATCATCTCCTTTTGTGTTGCCAATGCTCCAAACCCTTTTTCTTTAGAGCAGGGATGGCCAATCCTATGCAACCACCCTTTTATTAAGGTCTGACCAAAAGAAGAAATACAGATGAAAAGTTAAGAGTCAGATAACAGATTATAAAGCTGTTTAAGCAAAGCAAAGCAAAGCAAAGCATTATTGATGATATGTGCTAGTATCCATTGATGTGTCTGTGTGTCTAGGCAGGGAGAGAAAAGGCTATTGGACCCATGATCTTTCATAAAAATAGGTAGAAACAAATACTTTATGTTGTGCTTATCTGCTACTCTTGTAGGTAATATGCCCTTATGCCAATTATTCCCTTGTGATCCCAATGATTGGCCTAAAAAAGGGTCTGGCTCATACATGGAGGTAGGGTTCATGGATTAGGTAAAAATATGTATTTCAAGCCTAACATAACTTTGTTCCTAATAAACCTTACAGCTTGTTCTTCTTATGAAAGATTCTCAGAGCCTTTTAGATTGTAGATTCCATGAATCTTGCATTTACTCTAAATCTTTTACAAGTTCCTTTGCTTCCAGGCTTGTAGAAAGGTGATTGGTCTAGATCAAATCCAAGTATTAAGTAAGATTTTGGTTCACTAATTAAGGCATTGCTTGTCACTTAAGCATGAAACTAAAACATATATACACTGATTGATACTGCTTCTTCATATAAAGAATTGAGTTGCGTGAACTCGGTTTAGAAGATTATCTCTTACAGTTTCTCAATAATTAATCAATTCAGGAAACTTGTTTAAAAATGTTAAGAAGGGATGGACCGAATCCAAATATAATAGAAAATCATTTTTAATTTTAGTTCTACTAAAAAACCTATTCTTAAAAATGAAGAGAATGCACTCCTAAAATCATTCAAATGATATAGGTTCATATATTTCTCACCGTAGAATGGAAGGGAGAGAGTTATTCAAGTCGTTGTTTTATAACATGCTGAGAAATTTCCATGAATTATCAAGATAATTGCAATAGATTTCTCAGTTGCTTAGAGGCCTTCTCTCTCAAAAACAAGTTAAGGGATGCTCTGCTGTTATGAAAAGAAATAACTTTTCTCACTCGGTGTATCCTCTCAAAATTCTGGCAATCTTGGTGCCAAGATTCCAATTTATCTGTCAATAATTTATCAGATGATGCAGTTGCTCCCAACTCTCTAATCAGCCACTGATCGAAAGTAGATACATGATTGAAATTTAAACACTCATTTGGTTGTTAGAACATCTGCCAGGGCCACCTAATACAAGAAGTAGGTGCTGGGCTGCTGGCTATTTTAATTTTGTACAACAAGTCCATTTGTTAGTGTACCATAAAACAAATAAAAAAGAAACATAAATATATAAAATAATTTTACCACATAATAATTTCTTGTCCTTTCAAAGCAAAATAGATAGAATCTTCGTCTTTTTTATCTTCCAATGTTACACTGGGATTTATTTCCTCCTGGCCAGTCGACGTTATTTCCATGAAAAGAGCTGGGGACACAGTTTCAGCCTCAACCCCACCAACAGAGCAAAACTAAACAAAGATAATTTCACTTGAGATTGAACATTTGTACGAGTTCTCCTTCAAGGATTTACAAAAAAGCAACAGCACCATGTAATAAAATCTGGTACTTGGGAATCTTCTCATAAGCTGAAATTATTATACGTCTTGTTTCAGTACTCTTTCAAAGATCGCGGCCATATCCTACAAAAGCTGCTCCCTTTTAATCCGATTGACATAAAAAATGAGCCTTGCATCTTGCTAGCCTGCAACAATTGAATATTTTCCAAGGAATTTAATAAATTGTAGGTGTGTGTGACAAGTGCTTTTCATCCAAAACCAGCATAGCTCTGTTATGGCCACAGATTCTCCGGCCATTCATGTGTTACAGGAACACTCGTGATGTTTGCAATTCATCAGATCAAGGGTTGAATGGTCTGGTCGTCGCTTCAATGGGCCACGGACACTCCATCCTCGGGTAATTTATCTCCCATATAAAGGATGACGAGCTGCATGTTACTGCTGTAAGATCCTCAGCAGAGTGCCCTAGGCCATTCTTATTTCATCACTGAAAGAAATTCCAAGTATTTCACCAATAAGACCAAACGTTGTGGAATTACTTGATATCTACCTTGGAACATTTCCTATTTATATGGTATGTAGGTATGTCTGTAGGCACTCATGTGTATATGTACGTATATATTGGCATCCAGACCTCAGCCAGATCACACGGATCAACATCCTTAAAACAGTTAAGCTGCCGTCACACGAGCAGCAGGGAGGTCCAGTTAAATTATGCAGATAAAAATTTGCCCATTGATCCCAAAAACTCTGATAGCCATAATTTAAAACCAGATCATTTTTTCCCTGGCAAGGGAGTCTCTTAGAATTATACGGATCCATAAAAAGATAAAGTTCAGTTTAAAATTTGTAGTTATGTCAGAGTCAGACATCACTCGCTCCTTGCAAATTTTATTGACAAAAAAAATGCTATCCTTGTTACACCAATGATTTTAGTATCATTTCCATATTTTCCAGATATAGAAACGTCGGCACCAGTACTCCAAGGACAGGGAATACAGTTAAAAAAACAACTCATAAAGGGACGCGGAAAACCATCGGTCAAATAAAACCAACCTGCACTGTTTATCTGTGTATGTGGGGGGGGGGGGGGGGGGGGGGGGGATCAAGAAAGGCAGAGCAAACTTTTCAATCAGACGAAAAGAAAAGGTTGTCTACAGCAATTGAGTAAAATGAAAACAACGTGAAAAGAAAACATGTTTCTGTTGCAAAAGCAAGTTGCAATTATAAGGAAGAATTCAGATATCATTTACAGGACATGGAAAGGGATGCTCGTGCTCAGGTTATAAATGCTGTGAATCTTACCTGGCGTATGTTGTATTTAACTCGTTTAGAAGTCAAAACGTGAACAAGGACGAAAAGCAATCACGAGATTTCTATTCATAATCGAACTGCACATCTACATGCATGTATGTTCTCATGAGCTGAACTATGGATGAGGTAAAATTGGCCAACATTTGGCATTCTTCGTGACTTTTGGCCTCTGAAACAACACCACGAATCACCAACTTCTTGAGATTTGGACAAAGTTTTAGCAGTCCCTCCACCCAAAGAGAGAAGAGATCATTAATTACAGTCCACCCGAGCTCCAAGATAATGACATATTCCAAGTGGGAAGAACCTTGCAGGCCATAGTTGACCACTCCATCTCTCAAGTCATAACTTAATGCAAGGTGGCTGAGATGCGGGAAACAAACAGCAATATTTTCTAAATCCACAATCTCATCCTCATCGTCAAAGACCACGTCCCAAAGACGAAGTTTCCTTAACTTTGATGATTTTGAGATCATTTGGTAGAACTTTGGCCAAATAATAGTGAAGTTGCTGACATCTATGATCTCAAGATTATCAACAGTCTCGCCAATATAAAGTTGAATAACACTCACGTCATCAATTTTGAAATGCTTCAAAGTACCCTTTCCAATGAGTTCAAATAGCTCAAGAGCACAATCCTTCAAGTGCAAGCTTTCGATGCTATCTGCTTCCAATATAAACTTGTCCAAACTAATTGCTTCGACATAAACACTCTTTAATGTTGGGCTGCTCAGTTCAACAGTCACCTGTGCATCAGACATTGCAATCTCTGGATTAACAAGCCCAAAGGTCTCAATCTTTGGGCAAGCAGTGAGTAAAAGATTGAGATCCAATGCTGAGATACTGACATAACTCAAAGAAAGGGATTTTAAACAGGGGAATCTCTGAAAATTGGGTTCAACCCCTGTTATCGAGTTATGGGACAATTCCAAAGTTTCCAGCTTCTGCCTCCCACAAATCTCAAGAATATTAACATTCGGAGTAGTCCGAACATTATAAATCAATCGATGCAAGGTTTCCCTGGTGTACATGAGCCAAGCAATAACTGTTGATGCAGAAAAATCATCAACATCATCCATCAAAATTGACAAGCCTTGTAATCCAGTGGTTTGGAATATTGTTTGAGTTATCAGTATCTCTAGCCGACGAGTCGTGAGATCATGATAAACATGCCAATCATTGGAATTGAATGAAAGGGTGTGAAGGTGTTTACGACAAGCTTCTCGCCACTTCCGACATGTTGCAGAAGCTATCACCACATCCCGAGCGCCTCCTAGCCGTGACAAAATGTTCCCAATAACTTCAACCGGAAGATGTTCCATTACCCGAAAACAAATCCCTAGAGTTTCAAATCCTCAACTAGGGCTTTCCCCGTAACTTACCAGAAAAATCAACGCGGCTCAGTTTATAAGACACAAGCTAATGAACTCTTCCACTACATTTGGATCCTGTGCATCGTTCCTTCCTCAATAACCCCAAAGTTTGATCTAGTACACAAACATAAAAGCTACTCAACATGGTAAAACAACCAATTGGCACAAGCCAACATATGAGAAATTAAAAAAAAAAAATCAAACTCACTAACTCACAAAGCATGCAATGAAATTTGAAATCATAGAAACAGAAATCCAAAACACATCAACAAAACCAACCCCCCAAAAAAAACACTCAAAATTCAACATCAGGGCTAACCAGTAACACTGATTTCAACAAAAAGATAAAATCTTTTAACATGTTAATAAAAAATTTCCAACAACCCAACAAAACATCGAGCCATCCGGCAATAAAGAAATCAACAAACAAAACCCATCAGAACATAAAATCTGGCATCTGGGTATTAACAAACCAGGTCAAAAGTTCACACTACAGCGTTAGTTAACACAAATAAGACGTTGAAAGCAATGAGATTCAATAAATCATACCCATAATTCAAAAACGCAAAATAAATAAATAAAAGAGCAAGAAGGCCATCAAAGATCTTACCAAACAAAAAACCAGCAAGATATTAATGGTGATAAGGGAGAGAATCAAGATGGGGGGCTGATTCCAGGCGTTACTTTGATGAAGATCCGCCACCCTGGAGAATTGAGAGGGAGATTATAAGTTGAAAGAATCCATGATGAGTGAAATACTGAATAAAAAAATAGGTTTTTTATTTGTAATTATTTGCTATTTCTTTTAAAAAAATAAGGACAAACCTAAGAAAAGTACTCCATCTATACGAAAAATCTTAATTAGATCCCCAATCTATTTTTAATCTCAATTAAATTTAATTAAGTCTATTGGTTAGTTTCAATTAAAAAATTATCCTTTTTTAATTAAAAAAAACCATGAATTCTCTAATATTTCCCCATCCACAAAGGTGGCCTAATGATAAAGGTTTAGGATTAAGGAGTTTGCTTCCTCTGTTGTCTCAGGTTCGAACTTTGTGGTTACTAATATGTTGGACACTGAAGTCTAATATGGTCGTTAACTTCAAGGTTCATGAAATTAGTCGAGGTGCGCACAAGCTGATCCGGACACCCACGTTAATAAAAAAAATATAAAAGGTTTTATATTTTTTTATATTTTATATTTTTGCACACAATCTAATCAATCATATTAGTTTCACGTGGAGAGTTTAGGAAATTTAATGACTTGTTTGAGAAAAGAGAAATAAAGTGAGTTTCATATGATTAATTAACAATTCTTGAAACTGAATTGAGGATTTGATTGGGAGATCATTGATTTATTAGGGGATTAAATCTAAAAGGAAAATATATGAGGGTCATGGAATCCAAAGTTTTGTTTGTAGTTACAAGAAAGCCCTTGTGGTTTTGGGTTAATTTCAAGACCATCCCTAGCTACATGTTGCTTTTCCAGTACCAACCTTGTCACTGTTTTCCATGTACTTGTGAAAAATTGTTATGTCATTTAAAGTTTGTCAATAGATGAAATGTTATTGATATTTAGATTTATTACCTAAACAGAAGAAACTTTTGGTGGCACGTGCATTTCACAATTCGGATTAAATTTTTTTAATATTAAAAAAAAAATTAAAGATGATCATGTTTTTAAATAAGTTAAAAAAAAATCAATAATTAAGTTAAATTTTGATTAATTTGATAATATGATAAGAAAAAAAAATAAGACAACAATAACAGAAAATAAATAAAACAAATATTGTTCTCGATAAAGTTGAGTTAACATGCGAAATATATGGCCTGAACATGAGATATGTGAAGATTATGTATCTATCATGCGTTCTAGATAATGAGATCGGAATAATTTGATAAAAAAATGATGATAAATAAAAACAAAATTATAAAAAATAAAAAATAAATATAAATCAAGATATTTAATAGCGTAACATGGGTTATTTACCTGGTTGTTTTAATGAATTTTTTTGTTAAAATCAATTTGTAATAGAAATTGACAGATACATAAAATTTATTGAATAAAAGAAAAGGAAAAAAAATACCATGTAAGGTTGCATATATTAAAAATATCATAAAATGTATATTTTTAATTTATAAAAATAAATAAAATTTATATGAAATATAAAAAAAAAAATAATACAAACGAGTCATATTAACCTCGTAAAACATTAAAGATACCCAATATAATTTAAAAAATAATTGTTATCTAAAAAAATTTTGGGCAAAATAAGCCCAAAAATTTATATAGGAGGGATATTAATTAAAAAAACAAACTTAAAAAAATATTTTAAAAGGCATAGAAAGGTGTTAATTGAAAAATAAATACCAAAAAAGAAAAAACTGGAGCACAATGGCCTTGAAGTCAATGCCCACATGCTGGGCCTCTTTTTTTTTTTTTCTTTTTTAAAGGGGTAGACAACCCGTCCCTATTTTCAAGGGAAAAAAAGGAATATGTAGACAACACATTACTTGATCGCCACTATAATGCCTAGAAAATCAGGCCTATTGGTTTTTTTACTCCAAAAATATATTTTTTAACTCATTTTAACCGCAAAACATCCTTAAAACACCAAGAAACCAACCTATCAACTTATTAAACCTAAAAAAAAAAGAGTCAAAATGGCTAAATTAAACGAGGAAAAAAATTACATCCATGACCTAGATCTGTTTTTTATCAAGCTACATTAAAGCCTGAGACAATCACCATAAGACTCTCTTCATCTAATGGAATTCGTTGATACAAATTTTAACTTATTTGATGGTCAAAAATTTTTATCAACAAAAAACTTTATCTGTCTTGGTTGAAATTCAGTGATTCCTCTATCTACTCTCATGAAAATAAAATTGAAAAATAATAAAAATAAACTTTGATATTAAAATATATATATATTTTTTTAAAAAAATAAAGAGATTGGTCATCTTATAGCAAGAAAAGTTAAGAACTAAAATATACTTCACAAAAAAATTTTAAACCACCACCTATATTATCTATGTTTTTCATTCCAGTATCTTGTTTTTCAATTCAACAATCCTTTTAAAAAAAAAAAAACATGCTAATTTTAACTAAAAAAATACTCAATTGTGCAAAGAAAAATATTTAAAATCAGATTGAATTTTTTTAAAAAAATCACTTTTCCAGTCCACAATTAACTAGGTTTAATTAGAGTAATATTAAAACTGGTATAATTTTAAACTTAACTCGAGTTTGGTATCAAATCATTCCGTCGGACCAGTGTAACAACTATGCTAACTAGCTTAACAAAGCAAACCGATCGTTTGATGTCATTTATGAAACTCATTTTAAAGGTGTCGATTGGTGCAGCCAGGTTGAAGGGTAAGCAGGCAGCAGGCAACAGTAGTGTCCACTGCTATAGGGAATTCATACGAACTCGGAGTCTCTTCTACTTGTCCAAGAATATTAGCACAGAAGTCGATAGGGAAATGGCATTGATATCTTCAAGCATAAAAGCTGGTCTCACATATCAAATACTTAGCCAATTCTTTCAAGCAATTTTTTAAGCACCTAAAAGGACTCTGAATTAATTGAGTGAAACCTGCTCATCTAGCTCAGGAAACGAAGTTTTTATGGTTTAATAGTGAGGTATCATTGGATCATATCAATTTTTACATAGAATTTTTTTTTTTAATTTTATATTAAGCATGCAATCTACCCTTAATGTATCTTAAAACTCATGCATATGAATGCTTCAGTTATAAATATATAGTTAATGTTTCTAGTACATTAAAAATTAATTTTCTTTCTGAATTATAAAAATTTTGTCTTTCAGAGCATCAAATGGGCCAAAACGACATGTCTTTCATTGAGAAGTCAGAGCATCTCTGTTTCACCAAACTCCGTCCTGCACTGCATTGATCTGCATCTCTTGCCCTGACTCGAAACCCACTTGAAAAATGAGCTCCCTTTTAGTCCTCTTTATTATTCTAGCCTTCTCTTTTGGATTCTCTGCCTCTTCACCATCCAATCACCGCTACAATGCTGGAGATCATGTCCCTTTGTTTGTTAACAAAGTGGGTCCATTGCACAATCCCAGGTACTTCTCTATATCAGCTCAAATCTTTCATTCAAATGCTAAAGTCCTAATCTTTTCCTTGTTGGGTATGGTGTGGACAATAAAGTTTTTGTTTTTATGATATATTTCAGCAATTTTTGTTCTGTATTGCAGTGCGACTTACTGGTATTATGACTTGCCATTTTGCCATCCAGGTTAGAATTTCGATGATCCATTTTGTTTTTAATGCTTAAGAAAAAGGGTCGTATATGATTTTGTGAGAAAATGGAAATTTTATGCAGTGCAGTGAAAATGAAGGAAATTTTTTATAGGTTCTCTTTTTTGGTAAATTGTTACTGGGTTTTGTTTAGTTGATGTTTTGGTGAAAATTTTAGAGTTTGAAGTGGTTGAAGTTTGTATCTTTTTTGTGGATTTGCAGATAATATAATCCTAAAGCAGGAAACACTCGGGGAAGTGCTGAATGGTGATCGTTTGAGTAGTGGTTTGTATGAGTTGAAATTCAGGGAGGACAAAACTGGGGTGACCCTTGGTGAAAAGAGGCTTAAAGGATATGAAGTTGCTAGGTTTAGGGATGCTGTCATTGATGATTTTTACTTCCAAATGTACTACGATGATCTTCCATTGTGGGGTTTTGTTGGGAAAATTGAAGAGCAAAGTTGGGTCCTTGGAGAGAAGAAGTTAAACTATTATCTGTTCAAACATGTGCAGTTTGATGTTCTTTATAATGACAACCAAGTCATAGAAATAAGTGCTTTTAGTGACCCTGACCATGCTGTTGATATAACTGATGATGTTGATATGGATGTGAAGTTCACTTATTCAGTTTTTTGGAAAGCAACATCATCCAAGTTTGAGACCAGGATGGACAAGTACGCAAGGGCTTCGTTGCTTCCTGTACGAAGGCAGATTCGCTGGTTCTCATTCTTTATCTCTATTGCCAACATTGTGCTTTTTACAGGATTGCTTATGGTGTTTCTTAAGCGACTTCTTAAGAAGGATCTGGGAAAGTAATGCTCCCTTTAATACTTTATTCATATTTGGTTTTACGATGAACATAATGTTATGAGCTGGTCATTTGGTATTCTTGGCCTCAGCTTTTTTCTTGTATGTTGTAGATTTGCCAGTGGAGATGAAGAAGAAGACAGGGAAGTCGGTTGGAAATACATACATGGTGATGTTTTCAGATACCCTAATAACATGTCCTTGTTCTGTGCTGTCTTGGGGATAGGAACTCAACTGCTGACAGTGTAAGTGATCTTGGAGCATCCTTTTCTGTCCTCCACATCAATTTTAGAGCTATATTCCATTAACTTTCTTTAGGTTGCATCATCATAAAGTTTTTATAGGGAAGGGATATCATATCAAATTTTGCCTCGGTGTTCAATTGCCTGGTTGCTGCCATATTTCAAAAGCAGGCTTGAATTCCTCCTCACTGATGAGCAACAACAAAACCTCCTTTTCTGTACATGTCATCAAATTTCTTTGCATTTGAGCTTAACAAATCTAGCATCATGAAATATATTTTGTTTCTGGTGTTGATATACGGTGCTCTTGTATCTATTACTTTCCAAGCATTGGTATCATGGACCTTTTAGAACAAAATAGAACTGAAAGGTGGAAAAGGTCTACCGACCCCAACTAGATTAGAATTTCAAGCTTATTGATTTGAATTGAGCCTTTGAAGCCATTTACATTATTCATATGCTAACCTTACAAGTACCAGATTTCTAAGATATATGTTCTTTCTAAACTGTAATTTTTTTCCAGGGTTTTCTTTTTATTTGTTTTGGCATTTGTTGGCATGCTCTACCCCTACAACCGTGGAGCTCTGTTCACTTATTTTGTCCTGCTTTATGCACTTTCTTCTGTGGTTGGGGGCTATACCACTGCTTCTTTCCATAATCAGTTTTGCGAAACTGGATGGGTGAGAGAATTGCTTGGATTTGTTTTATTGTTTCTGTTTTATTTTTTAGTGTGTGCTCCTTCTGATTTTTTTTTCCTGATTTTTGTGGCATATTGTTAATTCAGGAAAGGAGTGTACTTCTTAGTGGGATTCTCTACCCAGGTCCATCATTTGTGATATTGTCCGTTCTCAATACAATTTCTGTATCTTATGGGGCCACGGCATCACTTCCTTTTGGCACCATTTTAGTGATTCTTCTCATATACATTTTGTTAGCCATTCCTTTATCTGCCTTTGGAGGGTTGATTGGGCATCGTTTTAGGTCTGAATTTCAAGCACCTTCTGCTACAAAAAGTCATCCAAGGGAAATTCCACCATCATCATGGTATAGAAGAACACCTTGTCAAATGTTTATTGGGGGACTCTTGCCTTTTAGTGCAGTTGCCATTGAGTTACATCACTTGTATGCAAGCTTGTGGGGCTACAAAATATGCACCCTTCCTAGCATTTTGTTTGTCACATTCATCATACTTATCATGCTGACTGCAATCTTGAGTATTGGGATGACATACATTCAGCTTTCTATGGAAGACCATGAATGGTGGTGGAGGTATGAGTTTTCATTTATACCTGTTATTTACTCTCTTTCCCTTGAATGTGTTTTCGATATTTTTATTTTGTTTGCGTTTTCTTTTTGGTTTCCGAGAAGCAGGCAGGTTTTTGGTTTATTTTCTTAATTTTAACTGCTTCACTTTATTAATGGAAAGAAGTCTCTTTCTTTTCTTTTCTTTTTTAACATGCAGGTGTAGTATTTTTCATCACTTATTTTTTTGTTTGATGCAGATCTCTGTTGTGTGGGGGCTCAGTGGCCATTTTTATGTTTAGCTATGGCATCTACTTCTTTTCCAGGTCAAGCATGAGTGGTTTTATGCAGCTATCCTTCTTCTTTGGCTATAATGCTTGCATGTGCTATGCATTTTTCTTGATAATCGGTACAATCAGTTTCCGCGCTTCCTTCGCCTTTGTTTGCCACATTTACCACGCTGTTAAGAGTGAATGAATATGCGTTTGTTCAACGGCCCTTTTTTTTATTTGTTTATTCTGACTGCTTCCAACAAAAATCACTAGTTCATTTGCTGTTTTAATGAAGAGGTGGGGGTTGGGAGGAGTGACTGAGCAAAACATAGTCGATTCTCATGTAGCAGATGGTGAATTTTCCCTGTAACTGAGCAATTAGAAAGCACTGTACAGAAAGCAAGGAGGAAACCATGTTTTTGTATATTTGGAAGGTGGCTAACTTTTCAGTATTTTTGGGAACTTGAGATTTGTTATCATCGATGATCATGCAGCATGCCTGTATACAGTAAACACATTCAAAAACATGTGCTAGTTTCTTGTGAGCAAGAAGTTAACTCCACCTTTTTATACCAAGATGTGTGCATGGATATGTTTGCGGGCATTTCATGCAAAATAGAAGGTGTTTGAAATTTAGATACAGGCGCTATCACTATATTTCCATGTTCATGAAGTTATTTGTTACTCTTGGCATATTGCTTCTCCACCTGCATAAAATAGAAGGAAAAGATCCATTGCCAATGAACAAATCTATCCCAAGGAGACACTGTTTTCCTGGTATATGGTGGATAAAAAAACCTCAGAAGATCAACAGGCCTGATGATGGCAAAAGGGAAAAAAAAACCCCGCCAAGTTTATCGATGTGAAATGAAGTTACTTCTCATAATGAACATGGAACAGAAACACCTTTCCACTTGGCAATGGAAATAAGAAGGGAAACCTCAGGGCAAACCCCAACCGTGTTCACCTGACTGTAGGGTTGGTCTCGTTCAAAATTCATTGATCTTTCGAATTATGTGTTTGATAATGGAGTTCAAAATATTTTTTTAAAATAATTTTTTAATGATTTTGACATCTTTATATCATAATTATTGAAAAAAAGTTAAATAAAAAATTATTTTGAAAATTACTCTTGACAGCATTTCAACGGCAGTAAAAAATATAGGAGGTGGTCTTGTTTATCAAACATGTGGTGAGCCACCAATGACTTGAGCCATAGAGGCTCTAGCACCTTTCAGAAAATGACTGGCATGGCTAGCTCTACCTCCTATCCTTAGCTGCAACCGTGCCACCAAGATATGAGCCCAGTTGACTGCTAAGATTTTTATGACAAATCTTTTCCGTTCAAAGACAACTGTCAATACAAAAACCTCAACAACACAACTAGAAGCCACTCTCTTCCCTTTCGGGTACAAAGTCGTCAACGATATATTTTTAACATGAAAAATACAATATAAATTTAAATTATTAAATCATAATTTTTTTTATGCATATTTCAAGCACATTAAAATACAAGATTTAAATAAAGATTTAAATACAGTTAAAATACCTTAAAATACATGATTTAAATAAAAAATTATATATAATTTAAGTAATTTAAAAATACAATATAATTATTAATGTCCATAGATTTTCATTAACTAACAATTAACAAACTTAAAACAAACAATCTACTGGTATGTCATGTAAACTAAAACTAGTTTCATTGTCTTCATCTTCCTTGTTATTCCTTAAATATTCATCAATATCATTACCATTAAGTGGATTATTAGTGTCACTACTAGTATTAACACCAATACTGTGAACATTAGTTCTACTACTAGTACTAAAATCAATATTGTTAATGTTATTTAACTCAAAACTCCTTAAATTCTCTAGAATGTCATCAATTTAAATCTTCAAGTCATCTTTAGTGCCATGACTTTCAATTTCAGCATCATTAGAAACTTTTTTCTTTATCACTTTCATTTTCTTTATCATTTTTTCTTCGTGTTGCACTGTCAATGACACCAAGCAAATTAAAATTTGATGAACCATCATGTTTTTCTCTCTCGATTATCCAATTATCATCGGATGAAAAATCATCTAAAACTACACCAAAATCATCAACTTGTTTTTTTGACTTGGTTGTCATTCAATTTTAGATTGCACATTACAAATACCAAGTCATTCATTTTTTTCTGGTGCAAACGATTTTTTCATTTTGTATGAACCTAAATAAGTAATTCAAATTTATAAGATTCTTATCAAATATTTCAACATTTTAAATAATAAGATTAAAAAAAACTTATAATTTCAAAGGCACTCTAGTTATACTCACATCCAAATGAAATACAAGTCAAGTTTAGAACTTAGATTGGAAACCTTTATAATTCTAAACATTCATCCCGATAAAAATCCCACCATTAAGTTGGAGTTTTTTTATCTCTTGTTGTCTAGGCAACCTCAATGCCAAACAACCATTTTGCATCCTTGAATTATTTAAGTCGTAAGTTAATTATGCACATTTCAATTGCATCAGACACCATCCTTTCTAAGTATTGATAATCCAATTTTAATGTTGGCATTAACCTTAAAATTGAGATTATAATGATAATGAGGATTCAAATAATAAGTTGCTGCATGTAAAGATATATAGAGTTAAAGTTCTCGTCTTGTATTAACAATATTCCACATAGGTGTATAACTGTTAAAAAAAAACAATGAAAATATCATTACAATCGAGGCAAAGCTCAATTGGAAGTATCTTTCTAAAAACATTCATATTAATAAAGGAAAACATGTGAAATAAACAATTAGCAAGATATATAAATATTTTTTTTACAGAATCAAAATTCACTTGTATTTTTTCTTTTACTTAATCAATTGCTTCATATATAAAACTCATAGCTGGTTTCTCATCTGAATAAACTAATCGAAGAACTTTAATTAGAGGATATGTTGTCTTAATACATATAGTGACATCATGCTAAAACCTATTGTTCGGAACATAGTTTTAAATTTGTTTCCCTTCTTCTATTCTTGAAAATCTACATGACCTCTACTGTTTGGAAGTAAACATAGTTATCAACTGCAATTTATGATCATTCAAACATTTTAGAGACAAGTACGTAGTAGCAAACCAAGTGGTAATAGATCTAATCAAATCCTTTTCTTTTGTAAAGTGCATGAACATGAAAATAATAATAGTTCTTGAATAAATATACGAAGTGGTTTATCTCCCTTTGGTAATAGTTACTTGATGACCCTTTAGCTTTTTCTCAAAAATTTTCAATATCAAGTCGATACAATAGGCAACACATGATGTCCAAAACAACCCCATATATCTTATTAGCAGTCTTAGACATATTAGAAATATCCATCGATGATAAAAAAAATATTTGTTTTTTTAGGATTATTAACCAAAAAGTTGCAAATAAAATGTTTTTTTTATTTGTCTATCCATTAGACATTATTGAACAACCTGTTTTTTTTTTCATTCTAGCTTGTACTCCTCAAGTAAATTCATTATTTGATCAACTTCTTACTTAAAATACTTCTCTAATATCATGATAAGATAGAGACTTGAAACTTGGCCAATGCTTTGCAATCAATTTAAGTACTTTAAGAAACTCAGTGTTTTTTACACAATTAAATAAAATTGTACTAGTGTAGAAAAACCTTGCAATTTGTCGATATATTTCTTCTCTAATATTATTTTTTAGTGGTTGATTCATGATTGTTTGTGTACTTCCACTCTTACTAGCTACTTTCTTTTCTTTATTCTTAAAGCTAATTTCTTTCACCACATTTAACTATTTTTTAAAAAAATTTAAATTATTTTTTTATATATTTAAATTGTTTTAATATATTAGTATTAAAAATAAATTTAAAAAAATAAAAAAATATTATTTTAATAATTGTTTTTTAAAAAAACTTTAAGATGCTCGTTATCATCTCAGACACATAACAAGTCTCTCTCATAACCTAAATTTTCAGCATTCGCAGTCAAGTAACTAGCTTTACCTTGCTTCCTTCTTCTCCTTCTTCTTCTTCTAATTTTCCATGCTGGGGTTTGTGATTTTTACCATTCTATTTGTGAGTTGTTTTATAGTTTTTTTTTTCTTCTTAAAATGTTGTTTCACTTATGTCCAGATGTCATCTTCTCCATTTTTGTTCCTGTTTGATGCAGTGATGGGTGGTTTAGGTCCCCTCCCCCCTCCCCCCATTTATCGGCTTCTTTCTTGGTTATTCCAGGCATATGTTGTAGCTAAATTGTTGAATTATTAGTGCTCGTTGCCAATTTCATGTGCGTATAGTTTCAAATAAAGACAGAGTCTTGAAAGTGTTTGTTTTTTTGTCTGTGAAATATGGGGTGGGGTTGGTAGTTGGGATCTTGATTTGTTTTTCAATGTTGTTTTGTTTTCTTGACCCAAGATGGATTTCTTAAAGTTTAAAATCTTTTTTCTGTAAGACTATTGTTTTCTGTGTTTATCTTGACTGGTTAACTTGTTATTACCTGTGACCAGGTTAAGGAAGAATGGAAGTAAGCAGAACAGTTCGATTTGGGCAGCTTTGGTTCTAAACTACTTCACTACTGAATCGTAATTTAAAGAATTTTGCTTTTTCCCTTCTAGTATGGCGTCTTGTGTATCTCCGCCTTTCACGCCATCTGGTACTCAAATTTCAGTAGGACGAAGGATTTCAACGGAAAACCGATTTGGTAGAATAGTTACGGCCCAAAGGTTTGACAAGAAGAAAGGTTCATGGGGCGCATGTGGAAGAAATGTCGTCAGTATCTCGCAAATTAGGTGTTCGGTTAACTCTCACAATATCAGTCCAAATCACAAAGACTCTTTCCTGGATTTACACCCCGAGGTTTCAATGCTCAGAAGTGATGCAAATGACACATATTCTAGTCTGAGAAAGGAGACGTCTGGAAGAAATGTCACCGAGAGCTCAGGGGATACCTCTTTTATGAGCAACTACAATGAAGCTAAGATCAAGGTTGTTGGTGTTGGTGGTGGTGGGTCTAATGCTGTTAATAGAATGATCGAGAGTTCTCTGACAGGGGTGGAGTTTTGGATAGTGAACACAGATATTCAGGCAATGAAGATGTCACCAGTGCTCCCAGAGAATCGATTGCAAGTTGGCAAAGAGCTGACTAGAGGTCTGGGTGCTGGTGGAAACCCGGATATAGGCATGAATGCTGCAAATGAAAGCAAAGCGGCGATAGAGGAGGCACTTTATGGTGCAGACATGGTCTTCATAACAGTATGCCCTAGTTCTTTTCCTATATGTTATTTGTTTAAAAAAATTAGTAAGATGAAAGTAGGTCCTGAGATATAGAACTCCTTTCTATCATCTTTTTGAAAAGAACAATTTATTAGTTTTGCACAATTCAGTAGAATATTGAGATCAGAGGCACACTTTTTTGTGTTTTGCAGAACTGCATATTAGGCTTCCCATTGATCCTTGCTGATATCTAGTTAAGTAGTAATTCCAATAGATATGGGAGTTCAACTGTAGTCAAATGTTGTCAATCGAATGCTTTAATTTTTTTTTCCTGAATTGGAAAATAATGGGGAAGATTATAGTTGTTGAAGGAAGTGCAAAATTACAAGTTCATATCATCAGATCATAGCTATGATTCATGTTATATCAGATATTGATGTAAAATCAGGCCAGAACAATTGCTATAGATCTACCACATTCTGTTGAGGGTTCCCTTTATATATTTTTTTTGTCTCCATGTAGTTCTTCACAAGTCCTAGAAATAGATCACAGTACTGTACTTCCTGATTGTTGCTTCTTTTCTCATTCTGTTATGATATCCTGTTGATGCGTTAAATTTTTAGGCTGGAATGGGTGGAGGAACTGGCACTGGTGGGGCTCCAGTTATTGCTGGCGTTGCAAAGTCTATGGGAATACTGACTGTTGGTATTGTTACGTCACCGTTTTCTTTTGAGGGCCGAAGACGCGCTGTTCAAGCTCAGGAAGGAATCGCGGCTCTGAGAAACAATGTCGACACATTAATTGTTATTCCTAATGACAAGTTGCTGACTGCAGTTTCTCAATCAACCCCAGTGACAGAGGCATTTAACTTGGCTGATGACATACTTCGGCAAGGTGTTCGTGGTATCTCTGACATCATCATGGTATGGAACGAGTAAAGACAAATGCTAATTTAATTTGTGTCTTTGGCTTCCTATGATTTCTTTTCCGGTAATCATGTGTGATGTTCATGTGCTAACCCTCATGTTCCATGACCATGAGCTTATAATCATGCACAATTTCGCTGTTTGTTTAATGTTTGACCATTCAATCAGCTCTGACAATGTCTATGCACTTGATTTTATAATTATAAAAAAACCCTTTTTTTGGAACTAGCATTAGCACTTATTTCTCTCTACTTCAAATTTTCTGTTGAATTTTCAACCAGAAACTTCTTACTTATCAAATCCTGCAAAAGAAGAGAAGGCCAATTTCCAGGTTGCTACAGTCATCTGACCGGGGTTTCTGGACTTATCCCATGTCTCTAAGCCTCTGTCTTCTGTCTTCTATTCCTTTCCTTTGTCAACCATATTCAGCAATGTTCTTACTTATTCAGTTATTCCCCTCTTAATGGTGGGAAATTTTCTTCTACAGGTGCCAGGTCTGGTTAATGTTGATTTTGCTGATGTTCGAGCTATCATGAAAGATGCAGGTTCTTCTCTTTTGGGAATAGGAACTGCAACTGGTATGTAAAAGAAGAAAGAAAAGAATAACATTGTTATGTCACTACATGCATTTCTATTATTAATTTCTCGGGTTGTTGTGGTACACCTCTTTTTTATTTTTTCTGAATGCCTGCCTCTTTCATGGTGTCATTCTCAATTTCTGTTTTCCCTTCAATTTTTTCTGCACAAAACTGTTTGATGCATCATGATCAAAGTTTTAATTGTCTAGCTGTAATAATTTTTTTGCTTTATTGATTAGCAGGGAAGACCAGGGCTAGAGACGCTGCATTGAATGCCATCCAATCACCTTTGTTAGATATTGGCATTGAAAGAGCTACTGGGATTGTGTGGAATATAACTGGTGGAACTGATTTAACATTGTTTGAGGTGGGCCTTCTTCTCTGAGTGTCGTGGTTGAACCTGATTTTATTGCTATTTTATCTCCTGCACTTTTTAGTAGTGTTTTTGGGAGTACTAGGGAATATTAACTATTAAACATATAGGCATGCACATTCACTGCTTGTGTTTCAAATCCCCAGGGGAAAATGTCAAGATCGCAAGCATAATTTTTTATGCCAAATGGGTGCAATCTTTTCTTTTCTGTAATGAGTCTTTATCACTGTTGTGTTTTTGCAATCCAAAAGGTTAGGATTTGGAGAGTTGGCGCACTAATTTGTATGTAATTGTTTTTCAAGCAAAACAAGAACACATAGATTTGCTAAGCTACCTGTAATGCATGCCATGTCCTTAACTCATGAAATAGTGGTCCTGCTCTTGCAGAATGAAGTCTTTGGAAAAAGTAAAATTCCTTGTGAAATAGTATCATGGTCACTGTTGGTTTATTAGCATGATAAATTGTCACTCTTTATTGGATGTTCTAATTTTTTGTTATTGGATAAAGAAATTGAGTCTGTACAAGCATCCTTTATATCTTGGCTTTGATCAGTTAGATAGGTGCTTGCATCTTTTTTTCTATTTGTTTTAAAAAGATTTAAGTAACATATGCCACCAGCTTGTCTGGGAATGATGAGAAAACTATGGCCTGTACATTTGCATTCTCATCTCTACTGGCCACATCCTAATAGTCAACCTACTTCTACAGTGGCCAACATGAAGCTGGAACAGCTTTTTGAGGAGACATACATATATTAATATGCAAGTTCTGCATACCAATACAAACTTTATTGCTCGTAGGGGAAAGGCAAATGAAATGAGTGGTTTACTTGTATGCTTTTGGGATTGTAGCACTGAAAAAATCTGTCTTGTTTATCTAAAACACTACCCAACGTCGTGTGCATTTGTGCTATAATTTGTTAAAACGAATTGGGTTAATATGTAGCTGCATGGCTCTCTACACCCATTTTACACTAACATCCTGCCATGGTTTTCTATTTAGTAAGAAGATATTTTGACTTCAATTCTCGTGTCATATTTCTTGAAGGTGAATGCTGCAGCGGAGGTTATATATGACCTAGTGGATCCAACTGCAAACCTAATATTTGGAGCAGTGATCGATCCAGCACTAAGTGGTCAAGTAAGTAGGCAATAAAGAAATAACAGTAACATTATGTTTTTTATTATTCTGGTAACAGGTAATCTGGAGGGTATTTTCTTTAAAAAAAATTAAACAAAAGGAATACAAGGAAAGATTGAGGTTCTGAGGATGAAATAGAAAATACAGATAAATGATTACTGTTGCATATCACAAAATGTGACCTTAGCAAAGCTTTTCTCATTCAAGTGGCCATCAAGAGTCAATTTCTCTTTGTCAAAGATTTTTCTACGTCAGAACTTCCACTGTATATGTCCTATATACCAAAGTTCCTCATAAAAAATGAATTGAATTGCTAAGCAATTCCACATGAATTTCTGGATAACCCGTTTAGTGAATTTACTAATCAATTTATGAAGCCTAAAGCAGAAGACCTCGAACAATAAAGGACTGAGAAAACCCAGATATACAGCTTCTAATTTTTCAAGAATGCGAATTTATGCAACCTTTTCTAATCTTATTACAATTTTTTTTCTTTTGAACTTCAAGCTTTAATATCATTGCATGAGTCCTTCAAGTTAGTGGTATGAATGAGCTTTCAGGTTATTAGAGAACCATTATGTTTAGCAATCCCATTTCCCTTGCTTTGTACGTCAGATTACATAATGTTTTTCCTTTAAGATAGTATTGACGATGAGCAAACAATAAATCAAAATTGAGTCTTTATAACTGTAATTAACAAACATGACATCTGAAATTGCTCATTTAGCTTGTGATAATGAGGTATTCAACTCCAAGGGATGAATCCAAAAAGAAATCTTTATTGGTTCTACCTCTTTCTTCTGTTCGAAGAGCCTGGAAGCTGAAGTTCTGTGTTGTTGAGTTCTGATGTATGAGGATATTATAAATAACATTTCTTGCTGCATGAGCTTTAAGTCTGATTAATCAATAATCATCTCTCTTTATTTAGTTATTGTTGGTGTCCTTTTGTCATTTAGGTTAGCATAACCCTGATCGCCACTGGATTCAATCGCCGGGATGAAGGTGAAGGACAGGTATGTTTTTGAGGTCCATCTTCTTCTGATAAATTTTATCTGTTTATTTATCCTTTTGATAGGCCAAAATGCAGGGGACGCAGCGTGCTCATGGTGATGTTTCTCTTGGAACAAATAGACGTCCACCATACGCCGATGGTGGCTCTGTGGAGATTCCTGAGTTCTTGAGGAAGAAGGGCCGTTCTCTCTTCCCACGAATGTGACCTGTTTTGCTCGTTATTTCATTGTATTGAAATGTATATTCTTCTTCTCTTTGTTTTTTCTTTTCCTCTCTGAGATCTTCTCCTGACACCCTTTAGAGTTGACTGGAATGCTAGAGATTCACTCAGAAAATAATTGTTCAAGTTTAGATTTTTAAAATTGCATTTGTGGTATGTGTAGAGCCTCCAATTCTTTTCTTGAAATAAAGAATTTGGTAGTACATCAATATGACATTGATCTATGCCTTTTGGGTGATATAATAGAATCCTAGTGAGATGCCACTTATTATCTCTTGTTTTGGCCCCTTGAAGCTTTCTTACCACTTGTGCCTGGTTACCTTTTTTCAGTGATTTTTCAACTCAGATTATTTTGGGGATCAAAATAGGTTCTTAGTCTTCATCTTAGCATTAAGTATGATACTCTCAAAAATATATCTCATGTTCTCTATATAGATATCATAAAATCTTTGCCACAGGAAATCAATTTCTGTGATCCTGTTCTGTTTTTATACTCATCCACATGTTTGCTCCCTAGAAAATCAATTCCTGTGTGCTACCTTTCCACCTCAATTAATTCACATACCAAATCAACCGACGGTATTGGACCAAACCTAACTAGTGCACACCGCGCACACTTGTTGGCCACCTTCAGCCATCCAAAAAACAGAAACATATTTTTTATTTTAAAGAGTCCTGCTGTGTACTATTCAAATCTACCTTTCTATACCAGCTTAAGCCACACAAATCTGACCCCAACAAGAAGCATGGATGATGAGACGTAGGGTTGTCAGATACCATACAAAAAAAATTAACACTTGTGATCTGTATTATCACTTTCCTCCCATCTATTCTTTCTTGCACACACAATCAAGATTTTATAAGCCTCAAGCCTTATCAAAATCTAGCCAGCACTCCCTAGTGTAGCAAGCCCCGGTATTTTGCTTCAAAATGGAGGGCACGCATTTGTCATCTATGAAACAAGAACCCTCCTCCGATCCAGGAAAACCCACCACTAGGAATATTGCATTTTCTTGGCAACCAAAGTCACCTTCTAGGGCAGAAACCTCGCAAATCATGAACAAAGCACAAGCATGGTGTTCTTATCCTGGAGTGGAGAATGTTGGGAATGAAGTGAAAGAGCAGGCAGCTGAGGCATTGATTTTAATGCACAGAGAAAGTGTTACTCTTACTACTACTACTACTACTACTACAGGACGTGAGAGACTAAAGAGGCATAGAGAAGAGGTGAGTGGCAAGGTGATGATTCCGGATACATGGGGTCAAGAAAATTTGCTTACAGATTGGATTGATTATTCATCATTTGACAAGCTGTTAGCCCCAAAAGGAATCACATCAGCTCGTGAAGCACTTGTCGCTGAGGGACGTAGAGCCAGAACTTCTCATCAACGATTGGGAGTAGAAAGTAGCTGTTAATTAAATAAATGATGAATCTCTTTAATTATCTTTCTCCTTGCTTAATTTTCTAGATTTGATCTGGCAGGAGAGTCTCGTTATATACATGATGGCATGAAATCCTTTAGTGCTTTCTTTGATGGGCCATGATTGTTTTTGTAGATTGTAGAACTGGAAGCATGTGATTCTCTAATTAATTATACACCACTTTAATTGCTCTTGATTTTCTTTCTTTTAACATAAAGGGATTCGCTGGGATCATGGATTTTACATTTATTTCATCACAGAAAGAAACTGTTCTTTTTCTTCCCAGATGCATGCATGCAACTGTGGGATTAAGTCTATCTAGTTGTCCAAAAATATATGATACAAGAAGCTAAAGACAAGGAGAGTAAATAAAGTAGACCAATGTTGAGTGTGGACACAAAATATGAGTCCTGATCGTGACACAAGCGTATAAAAATAGAAGCAGAAACCTCCTGTTGTAGCCCAGGTTTTTGCGACTGGTTTGTAGTGCAGGGGACTGGGGAGAGGACTTCTCGAGAAAAAAAAAAGGCTGGGGAGGAAAATGAGGATGGATTATTTCAAATACAGATTATGATGTGAATGTGTAATTGTTACAAATAGATTAGATTGAGTTGGGTTATTTTGAAAAATCAAGAGAGACATTCGAGTTTGGACTAGCATTGGGAGATAGACATACTTCTAGAGTATTAGGTAGGTGTTCATCACTTTTTTTTTAAAAAAAAATATTTTATTTAATTATTTATTGCTTAAATAGAGTACATCTCGGACATGTGTATGTGATGTATAATTAAGTTAACCAGAAGGACGGGGCTACAATTGTAAATGGTGTATATTATGGAAGTGTGAAATATATATTGTAAGATGATGAATATTGTGGAATTGTGTATATTACAAATGATGTATATTTTAAGAGTGTACAATACTTGTAAATGAGATATGTGTTTATTATCAAAGAATCATCTCAATCCAATAATTTAAGCTATTAGGTGATGTTTCAGGATATGATTTATATTATTCTCTAACATTTATCACCATACCCTATGTTATTATGAAAAAGTTTTGTGGATATTTTTATACAGAAATGCAAGGTGAAATGTAGTGTATGAACTTTATATAAATTCAGAATATAAAAAAAATGAGTCAGCCACAATAACAAGGACTATAATGTGTAAATGAGTCGATAACTTATCCAAAATTTAATGCAACGAATAATTAATTGAAATTCAACCTAATTTATGTTATTTTCATGTTCAACCACATCAAATCAATTCTAATTGATGACATTCATAACTAATTTATTATTAATTCAACAAATTCTAAACTCAACCTGAAACCTGAACAATAATTTCATTTCAACTAAATCAAACACAAATTAAATATAAAATCCATATAATTATTAACAATAATGTAGTATGTTTATCTTGCTTGTAGGACTAGAAAGTGTTGGGGCGGCGGTGGCAGTGGGCGGCGGTTTTTGAAGAGAAAAACATCCTAAGAGGTTTAGAAAATAAGATGAGTTTGAGTTTTTGGTGTTTTCGGGGGGGAAAACAAGTAATTCATGGGTTTTTTTTTTTGGAGAGAGAGGTTGTTGGTGTCATTTTTAAAAGAAATGGTTGTTATGTTTGTGTTCTTTGATCTGGATAAGGAGTTAAATTTCACAACATGTCGTGCTTTAGATATGTGACATGTAAGTTGCTGCTATTATGAAGCACAACATTGTAGTTGTCGCGTTTGAAAATAACGATATTTATTAAATATCGTGCATTAGAAGTACAACAAGCTCAAATTATGCTATTTTACCAAAAAAATTATTTTATTATGCTAATTTAAAAAAAATCAAATATGTGACTATAATTGTCAGACTCGACCCAAAGTTTGACTTGATAAAAGACATAGTTATTGGATCATCAAGTCAATTTCCAGGTTAGTGGATGAACTCTAATTATTATTTTTATTAAAACAATATTGTTTCATTAAAAAAATATTTTAATTTTAACCTGATTAGATTTTGAATTAAATTTGATTTGGTTAATTATATCATAGTTAAATCTACTAGGTTCATAAACTATTATTTATATTCTATTTATTTATTTATATTGCCATCAATGTAATATATGAGATATCACAATATATATATATATATATATATATATATATATATATATATATATATATATATATATATATATATATATATATATATATATATAGATGTTGGTTGGAATTTCCAATTTGAAGAACGTCATGAAGGAAATGAGGTTAAGGTAGTCCTTGATGCCCGCAATTTGTCTGCAGCCTTAATTGTTCATAGTCCAGCAGCTTCACATGGCTGACAAGCTATGTTTCTGTTTTATCTCTGCATAGACTGAAGAAACTCTTCCACTTGCTATCTGAGTGTTGTTTAAACTTTTTTTTCCTTCTCCATGTTCGTTTCACATAATACGGATTTCTCAGTACAATCGAGTGAAACTAAGTGATAAAAAGCTTTAAAAATTAAATAAATATTTTTTTAATATTGTGCTATTTTTTCTAATCTTTTGGTTGCCTTCTTTAATGGATTTAGCTTTAAAATCATTAGATAAAGAAAAAAAGTGTTCTTGCTAGGGTTTTTAGTTAATATATTTAAAGACTAGTTAAAGTTTCTCAAATAGATACATTGTCTAGTTAGTTTAAATGCCTAGAGCTTAAAGCAATTTAAATGATGTGAGGATTGAATCGATGTAACTCGATTGACTTTACAGGTCTAAAAACAACCCATATAACTCGTAAAAAACATAGTTTTGACTAAAAAAATTTCAAGATGATATCTTTTTTTAATATTAAGATAATATATTAGATTGACTCGGGTTAACTCGGGTTAACATGTCAAATCTGCGACCCAAGTTATGAGACTATGACAACCTCATAGAAAACAAATCAAAATAAATTATGAAGTCTAGTTCTCAATAAACCCATCTTGAAGGATGAAATTGAAAAAATAATCAATTTAAAAAGGACCTAAGAAAATAACTTGAGTTAATCTGTCAAACCCACGACTAAGGTCGTAAGACCGAGATAACCTCATGAAAAGCAAATCGAAACAAATTATAAATAACAATCCTTAATCAGTCCAATGTTGAATGATAAAATTAGAAGAGAAAAATATTAAAAAAAAAATAACTCAAGTCAATTCATCAAACCATTACTTAGATCATCAAACTAGATAATCTCATATAATTTTTTTTTTTTTAAAAAATGACCTTATTTAAACTAGGTTGACTCTCAAATTTGTCACTTTGATCTTTAGACTAAGATAACCCCATAAATAGCAAATCAAACAAATCATAAAAGTTCAATTCTTAATCGGCCATGTCGGATCCAATGTTGAACAATGAAATCTGTTAAAAAAAAATTAAAAAATGACACTAAAACAAGCCAAGTCAACTTGGCTTAACCCGTTAAGCACTATTTTATGTCATGAAGCTAATATAATCTAATAAAAAGCAAACCAAAACAAATAATGTAACCTAATTTTTAATCGAACACAATATTAAATGATGAAATTAAAGGAGAAAAAACTCAATTAAAAAACCTGAATCAACCGGGTTAACCTGTCAAACCCACGATCTATATAATGAGAGTAATAACTCAATAAAAAATAAATTTAATATAAAATGATGAATTTTTTTTTAAAAAAATTGATTGGAAAATTAAATTAAAAAAACAAAATAGTATTTAAATGAATAGTCATTTGTTAGGAGAGGTGCATAAAACTTATTCTCTTTTAATTTATAGTTAATTAATGAATGTCCTATTTACCCCTCATTTAATATAATAAATTCGTCTTTGTTTTTTAAAAACTTCAAAAGATTTTACCTTTTAAAAAAGAATAAAACAATATAATTTTAATTAACACAATCAACTTGTTCAATCTATAACCAAAATCAAGTTTAATAACTTTAATTAAAGTTATTATCGGTCTTAAAATGAAATAAATCCAAATTTAATATGAACTTTGCTAGTTCATGGAGTCACTCATTCAGCATATAAAAAATAACTAATATATTTTTTTTTTAGAAAAAAACCTTATTATTATTTTCAGAAATTTACGATGGCTTGCTCTCATTAATTTGTCACTTACGTGACAAAAAATATCTAACATTTTGTTTCACACATTCCACATCCTTGTTTCCATTGAACAACTCCCTTTCTCTTCACCATGTCCACCTCAAGCTCGCCATCAACCCCACCCGAACTATAAAATATAAATAAAAATAAAATACTTTTCAATATGTCTCTCTATGATAACTAAAACCACACAAAGTTCTCTCCAGCATTAAGTCCGAGACGTAGAGATGCCATGCACCATACGAAGCAAGCAAGCCTTTGTGACGTGTAATCTTGCTCCCCCACTCATTCTTCTGTAGGGCTCTCTTCTTCTGTCTTCTCTTTTATTATTATTATTTTTCTCCCATAATTAAACCCCATTTTAGATAATAATCTTTGCCAATCTTCCTTCGTCACGCCCCCAATTTTGAAGCATGGCTAGCAAGATGGAAGGCTCCCACTTCTCAAAATCCAGGAAAGAAGAAGAACCCACCATTGATATAGTTAATATTGATAGCCACACAAATATTATTTCTGGTGGATCCACTAGCCAAACCCTTGCATTTTCCGGCACTGATCAAGCAACCAGCTCGGTGCCTCCTCAAGGAGCAGTACATCGTGACGGAGGTGGCGGTGATGGTGATCGTGAGGTGTTGGATAAAGATTGTGGACGTGAAAGATTAAAGAGGCATAGAGAAGAGGTGGCTGGTAGGGTCATGATACCAGATACATGGGGACAAGAGAATTTGCTCAAGGATTGGATTGATTGTTCCACCTTCGATGAGCTGTTAGCCCCAAAGGAAATCTCATCAGCTCGTGAAGCACTTGTTGCTGAGGAACGCAGAAAAAGGTCTCCAAGATTGAGCATAGCAAGTAGGTGTTGATGATCCATGATGATATCTTCAAATAACTAATTATCTTTCATTAATTATTTACTGGAATGATGAGCATGTTGGATTTATCAATTATTAGTTTTTAATCAGTGATGCATTAAGCAGTATCCATGTATTTCACTGAATTTGTGTAATTATTTACTGGAATGAAGAGGTTGCTGGTAGAGTTGAAGAATGCATGATTTTCTGTAAATATAATGTTAGTCTTATGCGTTCACTAACAAGAAAAATAATCTTCGTTTACATCAATTATATACATGTACAGGATGACAAATATCAACTACAGTTTCCCTTCCACTTGACTCTCAAGCAATGAAGTTGGATATCGATAACGATCATAGCAATAAGAATAAACTAGATGTTCTATCCTTTATTTCTTCATTTATCTCTTTTTCCCAGTAATTGTCAAGCCCTCGAGAGCATTCAAAACTGCAGAATCAGCACATTTTTTCCTAGCTAATTGTTGTATTGATTCAAATATGTAGAATTAGCACGTTAATTTTCTTACTAGCTAATTGTTCTTGGGTTGGATCAATCGAGCATCCCTATATATAGCACAGAATCATATTGCTTACAGTACTTGTAAATATCCTGAATTTGCCTCCACTTTTTGCCCGATCAGACCCATCCCCTGGTTATACTTCCATTGCCATAAATACTGGTTGGAACAAAACCAAGGTTTGCCTCTAATATTTTCCAAGAACTCAAAATCAATTTCGTCGATCATGATTGTTTTTGTACTCGTCACCGTTTGATGTATGCAATGAGACTACAACTCTAGCAGTACTGTAATCTCCAGGGAATTCCATGAAAGCACTAAAATACGATGAGAGATGCATGTCTTCGGATACGAAACCAGAACCTGAACTTTCATCGAGGGAAACTTGGACTGATTTTCCTCCACCGTCAAGAAGAATCACATGATCATTCTGAAGAGAACCCTAAATTAAACAGAAGCAGTGATGAAGGCCAAGCAAATAAAAAAAAAACCCTAGATGAGAAATGTTACTGAACACCATTTTTATTTTTTTAAAATACCTATGGTTAATTTGAAGATGAGGAAGAGGAAGAGAGATGTTAAATACACGAGCATTTGCAGCCTCCAAAGAATCATTTCCACCATTTATATTCAAAAATAGTTTTAAATTTTTATTCTCTGTCCATTTTTATCTTTATTTTACAAAAACTAAATCCATCTCTCTAATCCAATCTTTTAATAAATTCAACAAGTGTCTTTAACATGTTTTTTTCCACGAATTGATTAATCTATGCAAACATAGTCGTGGGCTGGAATTGGCCCACAGAGAGTGTTCAAATATAAAACCTAGCTCAAACAACATACATTACACCAAGCCCAGCCCACCAAGCATACAAAGTTTCGACTAGGGTTTAGCTTTAGCGCTCTCCCTCAGGCACTGACATATTTATACACCTCCCTTCAGCTAAGTGCTCTCTGGCTAGGGTTTCTTCGTCTTTCGGTGAGCGCGGACATATTTTCTCTTTTACGTACTTTTCACTGTTTTCCTTGCTTTGACTTCAACTCTCTGATCTCTGATTCATCCCCTCGTTTCTCTTACAGGAAAGAAAGGAATAAAGAAAGAAATCCTGAGAGCCCTTGTTGAAATCTTGGAACATGAGGTATGGGTTGCAAAGATCCCCTGTTTTTTTTCTGTTCTTGTATTTGAGTTAGTTGATCTTTCAAACCCAGAACTGATTTTTTGGGGGGTTTTGGATATTTTCTTTGGATGCAGTAAGCTTGCGGGGGATACCATCAGAGAAGCTGTGACAACCATAAAGAATGGTGTGAATGAGAAGCCACGCAAGTTCACCCAGACCATTGAGCTTCAGATTGGCTTGAAAAATTATGACCCACAAAAGGATAAGCGGTTTAGTGGCTCTGTTAAGTTGCCTCACATTCCTCGTCCTAAAATGAAGGTTTGCATGCTTGGAGATGCTCAGCATGTGGAGGAGGTAAATGTTTATTCCATTCTGTCAAAATAGATCGAGTAAAAGAAGTATTTGATTCATTTGTGGGGATTTTTTTATATTACCCTTTTGAACTC
Source organism: Populus simonii (assembly GCA_007827005.2). Classification (NCBI taxonomy): domain Eukaryota; kingdom Viridiplantae; phylum Streptophyta; class Magnoliopsida; order Malpighiales; family Salicaceae; genus Populus; species Populus simonii. The sequence goes on along the minus strand of CM017467.2, from coordinate 19,338,617 downwards.
AAAATCTTGGAATTGGTGATAGAACATGTTCGATGATGGTTCGATTGTAATGTTGCAAGTTTTAGAGAAAGTGAAATGCTTGCTTGTGTTATTTTGTGGTAGCATTGTTTGATGGTGGCTGTGAGATTTATGGAGTTGTTTTTTGTGTGAGAATTTTTGATGTGGTTGTTGTGTCAATTGATTTCTGTCGGCAGGCAGTGTCAATAGGCTTGCAATGGATGGATGTTGAAGCACTGAAGAAGCTGAACAAAAACAAGAAATTGGTCAAGAAGCTTTCAAAGCAGTACCATGCCTTTTTGGCCTCAGAGTCTGTCATCAAGCAGATTCCCCGTCTCTTGGGTCCTGGCCTCAACAAGGCAGGCAAGCAAGTTTACTATGAGTATACTCCATGTTTGTTTATTGCATCTTGAACTGTGTTAGTGTTGAAGTGTTGAAGTGTTGATTGGCTTGTGGATGCAGTAGTTTCTCTTTTTTATGCTGCTTTATGCTTGAATGCAGGAAAGTTCCCAACCCTTGTGACTCACCAAGAGTCGCTAGAGTCAAAGGTGAATGAAATCAAGGCAACTGTGAAGTTTCAGTTGAAGAAAGTGTTGTGCATGGGTGTTGCTGTTGGTAACTGCGATATGGAGGACAAGCAGATCTTCCAGAATGTGCAGATGAGCGTCAATTTTCTTGTCTCACTTTTGAAGAAGAATTGGCAAAATGTGAGTTATAAACCTAATCAATCTTTTTGCAAATTAGTTTTTCCTTTTGGTTTGTCATGCTTGTTTTATTTTTATTTTGAGCTACTCTAGAACGGTTATGATTATTCTCTTTGGCACCTAATCAATCTTTTGATTTAGTTATAGCTTGCTTCATGTAGCTTTGTTTACAAATAGTTCATTACCTATTATCCTCATGTCTTGTGGCTATAACCTGCAACTGATTAACTGGTTGGGTGGGAGGAGGATGTCTGTCAACTCAAATCTTGCCTTTAGTAATTACAGGGTTGTTTGTTGGGATTGATATTTATTTGATTGTCCTTGATTGGTTTTGTACTCATGTAAAGTTTTTTGTTGGAAATCAGGTCAAGTCCCTGCACCTTAAGAGTACCATGGGAACTCCTGTCCGCCTTTACTAAGGAGTTCTAAGCAACCATAGTTTTGTAAGAAGAGAAGAGTCTACCATGAGCAGAAATGAGAAATGTTATCTTTGAACATTAGGATTTTATGTTTCTGGATTATTTTTTTTGAATGCTTCTTATTTTTATGATTACCAGAATTGTATGAAGTTTTTGCTGAATAGATGTGAACTTTGTTTTCTTTTGAATGATTCATGGTTTGCCTGACATATCTTGGAGTTGTCCCTGGCATACACAGAATTAAACGTTTGGTTTGACTACACAGCCAGTTGGCCACTATTGTATGTTCTTACCTGAGTTTCTTTCACTCGAAATTTCTCTACGCATTGTTGACCCCTGTGCTAGATTTCAACTGTGGATGATTGCTGTTCTCCTAGGAAAAGAAACCAACATCTATTTCATAGTAGTTGGAAAAGGGGCATGAACTAGTAGTGACATAGTCGCTGAGTGATCAAACATGTTTTTGGCTGTGCTAGTCTATGCGTGTGCAGTTTTTATTTCTCTGAAGTGGCCAAATCAAAAGTAAAAGAAAGGACTCCCTGGCCACGCCTGAAGGGAGATTGGAAATTTGGAAACTACGGATCATTGAGGGTGTGAAGGATGAGTTTGTCCCCTGCGCCTTCCTCGAATTTAGAGGATTGTCTTCCTTCATGAGAACAACACTATTATTTGGCATAGCATTCCTGTTTATCACCATCTCGTTTGACTGTTTTCTTCCGCTCTTGAATCTTGTGCTCTTTCATTAAGAATAAATCTAAATGTGTAACCCAAGCGATGTTTATTGCTGTTATGGAATCCTTCAAAACATTTTTACTGTTTATTGTTAGTAAAATATTTTATTAGAAAGTTGACCACCAATAAGTAATTTTTTTAAAATAATTTAAACACCATGTTATCTTATAAATATATTAAAATAATAATTTTGTATTTTTAAAAAATTATTTTTGATATCGATTTAAAAATATTAAAAATATATATTATTTTAAAACAAAAAAAAATAAATTTTTTTATGTTTTTTAAAAACTTTTTAAAACGTAAAAACAAACAAGATTTATAACTATCTCAACCATCATTATTATAATATACTATTATTATTTTTATCATCATCATCATTCTATCAGGGTTTTTAAAATGTAATGTGAAATAATAAAAATATTTTTAGAATAAAAAAATTAAACCTTGAGATAAGAGTAATTTTGGTTTTTTAATAATAATGTTTTTATAGTTATCAAATCAGCTCATAGATAATTTTGTATTTGGCTAAAAAAAAATATGTGTGTGGCACACTTGGAGGCATTTACTAGTGTTGAAAAATGAACTTCTATTGTGTCATTGAAAGCATCGTTATGTATTTTTCTTTATTTTTCTTGTTGGTGCAACGCATGCCACTAGTGATAGTCTGGTTTGGTGCCAATGAGTTTTTTTTTTATCCTTCTCTCTATCATTCCTTTAAAATTACTAAAATTACAACTTGATCTTCTTATTTGTTGGTATTTTAATTTAGTATCTATTATTTTGATTTTTAATTTTTGGTTTTTGTCATTTTGTATAAATTTTATTTATTTTAAATTTCACCCTTCAATCTCAATTTGTCAATATTATATTCTCCAATGTGGTCCTTGTTTTTTGAATTTCTAATTTGTTTTAATTTTTTATTATCCTTTTATTAAATTGATTTGTTTTTGTTCAATTTCAGCCTTCAATGAAATATAAAATTTATTTCGTATTTTAATTTTGATCTTTATTTTTTAATTGTTATTTTTTTAAAAAAATCTTTTTGTATGACTGAGATTCTCTTTTCAATTTCATTATTTAATATATAGTTGATTGAGAATTGAACAAAATGGTTTTTATAGATTGAGTGCTTTACTTGGGTCACGAATTTAAAAAAATTAACATAATTTTATTTTTGAAAAGATTTTATAATTTTTTTATTTTTTACGAGGTTATTCTAATCATATAATCTAGAAATGCGGGCATGATGAGGTATCATAGATTGATTTAACCCTAATTAGAGTGGTTACAGATTTATCGTGACTTGTTTTTTTATTTTTTTAGTCGATTTCAACACCTGAAAAATATTTTTTTACACATAAGAAAATAGTGAGGTCTTGCAGTGAAGTGCGAGAACTGAGACTAAGATAAACTATTTTTTTTGGGATAAAATATAACACCCAATCAGGTTCACAGATTTTATAAGATGTTGATATTTGATAACATGTAAGAAATGCTTTAGAATGGTTAAAATGATAATTTGTGGGAAAATAGGAGTGCTATAATTAATCAGTACACCATTGATATTTTTCAATTGAAATTTAAATAAATGCAATGAATTCCAATACCAAAGCAAAGAAAACTCAAAAGTGTTCAAATTAAATACATTAATTTTTAATCTAAAAAAATTAATCAGAGATTATAAGTTGATCAAATCATAAAAAAATAAAAAAATAAACGAATTTATAATTAAATGCCCCAATAATTACGGGCTAAGTCTAGTTTCTTCTAAACACCAGACCCAGCCCATTAAACGTAGCCAGGGTTTCTGGAAAAGGGTTTCTACCCTTTCATAAACCTCACACTCCCTAGCAGCGTCCTTCTATTTGCCAGGTTCCTTCATTTTTGTTCTCTGGTAGGTTTTCCTTAGATTCAACACCTTTTCCTCGATTTGAGATCAACGTTCCAGATAGTTTTTTTTATTTTTTTTAACGTTTAATGTTTTTGCTATTGTATTTGCAGGACAGGACTCTGAAGAGGGTTGCTTTTAGAGGTTTCAGTCATGAGTTATGTCTCAAGATCTCAAGTTGTTTTCTTTTTGTGTCGTTTTATTGCTTTTTCTTGAAGGGTTCTTGGGTTTTTCATGTTTTGGCCTTTAGTGCTTCATGGTTTGGAAGGAAATATGATGTGGGGTTGTGTTGGTTCATGGTTTTTGAAGCATTTTGGTACATTTTGAAAGGTTGTTTGGTCCATTGACATGGTTAGAATGGAAAATTTGCTCGGTCGAACTGTTAATTTGTGTTAAAATTGCTTTATGATTATAATAAATTGAACTGTTGATTGTACTCAGATTGAACTTGGTCTTAGATTGTATTTACTCGACTGGCTTCTTGAATATCAAGACTAAATTGGACAAAAAGTAAAAATTCAATGAAGGTCCTGTAGAAGTTGGTTGAGGGCACTTTGGTTTCTTACAATGAATGCTGATAGTTAAGCAGGCTAGGAGCAATGTAAATCCAGTTCAAGAATCCATATGTAAAGAGAACTGATATTATGGATGATGCTTTTGAAATAGCTAATGGATGCGTACTCTTTTGGTTGAGAGTTAGTGACGTCATTTTGAGTTTTTAAGGCTAAGAAGGAACCCTGGTTGTAGAAAGCACACTGAAACAACTTAGGTTGATCTAGTGGGTGACTTATGTTAAATATCATGATTCGAATGTTTTATGTTTTGTTTACTGCAGTAAGCTTGCGGGTGATACAATTCGTGAAGCTGTTACAACTATCAAAAATGGTGTGAACGATAAACCACGCAAATTCGTTCAGACTATTGAGCTACAGATTGGTTTGAAAAACTATGACCCCCAGAAGGACAAGAGGTTCAGTGGCTCTGTTAAGCTGCCACACATACCCCGCCCCAAAATGAAGGTCTGCATGCTTGGAGATGCTCAGCACGTGGAGGAGGTCATTATCCTCTCTGTTCTGTGTAAATACATGGATTAAAAGAATTGTTTGAATCAGTTTTGAGGTTTTGTTTTGATGACTATATAAATGTTCTCTGTTTTGCTGCCTTTTATAGCGTGTTTTGCTTGCTCCATTTGTATCATTTTTTGCAGTGGTTTTGGAAGTCCTGAATTCTATCGAAACACATAGATTAAATACACTCTATGAACTTTTTGTCTGCTTTTTTTTCCCCGTCTTGTCATGTAACTTTAATAGGGTTAACTGTTCAATTATATTGGCAGGCAGAGTCAATAGGCTTGCAATGGATGGATGTTGAAGCACTGAAGAAGCTGAACAAAAACAAGAAATTGGTGAAGAAGCTTTCAAAACAGTACCATGCCTTTTTGGCATCAGAGTCCGTCATCAAGCAGATTCCCCGTCTTTTAGGCCCTGGCCTCAACAAGGCAGGCAAGTTTATTTGGATGATTTAATGTTTGATTATTGGTTTTCAAACTGGTACCATGTCAAACCGTTGAAGTTGTTTCTGGGTATGGTTGTTTCTCATGGTTTCTGCTAAATTATGCCTGAATGCAGGAAAGTTCCCAACCCTTGTGACTCATCAAGAGTCGCTAGAGTCTAAGGTCAACGAGATCAAGGCAACCGTCAAGTTTCAATTGAAGAAAGTGCTGTGCATGGGTGTTGCTGTTGGTAACTGCGGTATGGAGGACAAGCAGATCTTCCAGAATGTGCAGATGAGTGTCAATTTCCTTGTCTCACTTTTGAAGAAGAATTGGCAAAATGTGAGTTATTATCAATGCCTGTACTTCTCAAACTTGTTGCGACTTTCTGCTGACTAATTTGATGTCTTTTGTTGCAAAAAACCAGGTGAAGTCCCTGCACCTAAAGAGTACCATGGGGACACCAGTCCGCCTCTACTAAGCGAGCTCTACTTTACAGCGTTATAGTTCTGGAATCCTTTCTGAACAGAGCTTATGATTGTTTTCGGAAATATGAAATTTATGTCGTTGGATTTTTCCTTGCATTTTTCTTGGATGCTTAGCATTTTTATTAAGTCTGATTTGTCCATAGATCATCATAGCCTTAATGATCTCATTGCCTGGTTTGTGACTTGGCTTATCTTGGTGGCTACTGTTAGCCTAGTTTTGACGTAATTAGCATCATGTTATATTTCTCGGTTCGAATGTCTTCGATCATTCATCATCAACTGATATAGGTGGTGCTTTTTTTTTTTTTTTTTAATGAAAACTCTACATTCGAAGTTACCTTCTCACACGATAATATATATATATATATATATATATATATATATATATATATATATATATATATATATATATTTGTTTATCTGAGCTCCAAGGTTTTTCTTTTCTTTTTCAACACCCTATCTCCATGGTTATCAAACCCGATCCAGATTTTGAATCTTAGTTTTCATGGGTTAACTGGGATCAGACTGGAAAAAATAAAAAAAATTTAAAATTTTAATATTTTATATAAAAAAATTAAAAAAAATTCATATGAATATAAATTATATATATTGTAAATAATAAAGTTTAAGAGAATATTTTTTTAAAAAATTTATTCCACATTAAAAAGATACTATGTTATCCTTTTAAGTTGAAGTATTTAATTCAAAGACGTTTTTCATCTCAGATTGAAAAAACATAAATTTTTTCTTGTGAACATAAAGTATATATATTAAAGGGTTTCAAATCCTACATTGAAAAAATATTATTTTATCTTTTTATATTAAAATATTTAAACTAAAAATTTTTTTATCTCATATTGAAAAACATAACCTTTTATCCCAATTAACTAAAAATACTTTATTAAACCAAAAATTTGTTTCAATAAGTAAATTTATTAAATATAATAAAATATATGACTAGCGTTACGGGATTGGATATCTTAATTTTAGTTGATTGTTTATTTTATTGAATAAGATATACATGTAGACTTTTTTATTTATGATAAAAAAAAATTTATATCTAAAAATATATTTAAAAAATTAATATATTTATTTTTTAAAAAGAAATTATTCATCTCCAAGTATAAGTCAGATAAAACGAAGGATTATTTATATCAAATAACTGTACAGGTAATCAATTTGAAAGGAAAGGCAGACCAATCGTAGACAAAGGAATCAAAACCTTTTGATTTGTCAAGGAAGTTTTTCTTCAGATAAATTGAATTAATGCTGGAAGGCACTTTTCGTGACACGTGTTCCCTTTTGAAGAAAGCAATCATACTTTTTTTTTGTTTTTTACAAAGCAGGAAAGTGCTCTCCAACAATTTTCCTTCACACGGGGTGCTTGGAATTCTTATAATTTAATTTAATTTAATTTCAATGATTAAATTAATTTTTTAATTTAAAATCATTTTAATAGTATTCATTTTAATTTTAAATGGAATTCAATTATTAAAAAAAAAATGTTACCTTCTATTTTGATACAGTAATTCTCTTAAAATTAATATTAAAAATAATATTTTAAAAATACCCTTAACAACATAAATTTTATTTTTTAAAAAAAAAACCCACCATCTCTTTTCCTTATCTTTTTCTAACACCTTCTTGAGTACAAGAGAGATTCAAATCTTACATAGAGAATATATGTTTCAGTTTAATCTGGAATCAGATACTAATTGGAATACGATGCAAATTATTTTTTATGATTTTTTTTGAAATTTAATTTTTTTATGTTTTTAGATTATTTTCACATACTGATATTAAAAATAATTTTTTAAAAATAAAAAAGTATTATTTTAATATATTTTTAAACAAAAATTATTTTAAAAAATAACTACTACTACACTCTTAAAACCGACCAAAACTCTGGAGGTATTCTAGGTTTGCTTAGAACTGTTTGGCTACTAGTGTATATGCTTTCACATAATGCACTGGAATTTGTTTTCCTGTAATTGATTTGGCTATCACATAAGCTTCTAGGGAATTCCTGTAAGAACAAACATTTTCCTGTATAGAATACCTTGGAGTCTAGTTATGTCCATTATTAGATTAGAAAGTATTATTCTGCTTCTGTATTGTTTACACTGGCCATTTAATCCGTGTTTTGCTCAGAAGTTATGCTTATTTTTTTAAAAAAATATTGGCTATGTAAACCGTTTTAATATTTTTTAATATAAAATATTCAAAATATAAATTGAAAAGTTTATATAAGTATCTCATTAAACAAGTTAATAGTCATTTATATAAATAAAAGATGAGAAAATCGTTAACAATAACAAAAAAAAATTAATAAAATTGAGAAATAAATGTAAATCAAGATATTCAACTACACAAAATGAGACATTCACTTATCGTGTTTACAAAACTTGTTTATTAAAATCAATAAAATATAGATCACAACTAAAAAAATTCATGACTTAATTAAAAGATAGATTTGAGTTTGATAATCTCAACCTTGACCTCGAATAGGTCTTCGGCGTGAATCCGAGCCATTTGTATGTCCTCGGAAGAGGGATTGGAGTCTTTCGCCAAAAGGCGACGTTCGATGGAGAGAACACAATCCCCCCCTATCACTTCATCCGGTTGATACGGATAGGGGACCACTCGTTGGGTCTGATTAGCCGGACCAGCTTCCTCCCCCGGGGAAGCGACTGGATCTCCAGAAGTTTGGGAGGAGTCGGCCGCCTCTGGGTTTACTGGTCCAGCTCTAGGTTGAGTCACAGACGTGCCCGTTTCAACAGACGTGCCCGGTACAGACGAAGATTCCAATAGGATATCGCGGCTGCTCCACACCGCCGCGGTCTCATGAACCGCTCCGCACCGTCGCCTTCCCGCGCGCGAAGCGAATGGGCCCTGTGCGTCAGTTTCGGGGCGGCTCCTCAACAAATCACCAACCATCTCGATCTAACCATCCCTTTGTGGGTGGCGTTACTGAAGCGCAAGCCGGTTCCCTCCTCCATAACGTCCTCCAGAAATGACTCATGAATTTATTGTCTCGATCGAATAAAACTGATTAAATAAATTCATGTCTTATAAAAATATTATGCAATGCCAAACATAACAACAATATTATTTTAAAAAAATATTTTTTTTATTTTTAAAAATAAACTTCATTAGTATAAAACCCAAAAAAAATCTAAATGAATTAGCATAATAAAAAATCAAACCCAAAAGATATAAATGGAAGTATTTTTTTTTTTCAAAAGAAGAGGCTATTCTTTTGAACCATTAATTCAAAAGATATTAATGGTTACTTTCAGTATTTTGTTTTTAACTCCATGTTATTTATTTGAATTAATCTGCTTGCCTAGCCACTTTTAATGTTACAGAAGTAGAGATGATTATTTTCGGTTCGATTAGATTTTTATCGAAAAAAAATAACCAAACAGAATTTTTTTTAAAAAACCAAAACCGGTTCAAACCGACCGGTTTCAGTTCTGTTTTTTAGGATAAAAACCAGTTCAAACCGGTTTAGCTCTATTTTTCTGATTTGGCTGGGTTTTGGCTTGATTTTTTGATTTTGGCTCAATTTTTTTTAATTTAACTTAATTTTTTTCTAGTTTAGATTCAATTCGGTGATTTATAAAACCGAAACCAAAAAATAAAGTCAGGTGCTTTATTAAGGCAAAAGGTGGAAAAAAGACATGACTTTAAAACTTGATTTAGTTCATTTAAGGTCCGCAGTGTGCCAGTTCCTGAGCTTCGTTGGTTGTCAATCTCTAATCAAGTGAAGAAAATCTTTACATGTGTCAGGTCCACCATTAGTTTATCCACAATTTATGCGAGTCTACTAATGGCGAGTTTGATAAACTAATCAAGTAATTATCAATCTTCTGAAAAAATAAAAATAAAATAAATTAGTTTAAGGTTTAGATCATGAATTAAAAAGATAAATTTAAATTAATCGAATCAATCAAAATAAAATTATTTTAAAATATCAAATTAATTTTTAATTAAATTATAGTCGGTTCAAGAACAAGAATACTTCGGACCCACCAGTTCTTGAATGCCCTACTAAATTTTAAAACTACTCGAGACTTTCATGATTATTTTTTCACTGGTTAAGTTCAATTTTGCTACCCCAGACCCCAACATTAATCTACAAAAAAAAAAAAGTTCATCCCTGGTGGGTCAAAAGCTATCCACTTTGCATTGAAATAACACCTTATCGATTTCACCTCTACTGTTTCCGAACTTTCAAAGCTTCTCCCTCTTATCATCAATAGTTACCACAGAGAAAATATGGCTGACTTTGCCCTTGCATACGGAACCGAGGAGATCTTGAAAAGGGCTAGTTCACTTGTTGCTCAAGGGATCAATCTTGCACGGGGATTTAAGGGAGATATGAAAAGGCTGGAGGAGTCATCGGCCATGATTCAGGCAGTGTTACAAGATGCTGAAAAAAAAAGAGTTACAGGTGAAGCCGTGAGGCTTTGGTTGGAGGACCTTCGAGACGTAGCTTACGATGCTGAAGATGTGCTGGATGAGTTTAATTATGAGATTCTTCGCCGGAAGTTAAAGATTCAAAACAATCTGAAAGGGAAGGTACGCCGCTTCTTCTCTCCCTCCAACCCACTAGCATTTCGTCTGAGTATGGCCCTAAAAGTTCAAAAGATCAAGGAGTCCTTAGATGAGCTTGGAACTAAAGCAAATAGGTGTGGGCTTGGAGTTCTATCTGTAGATACAGCTTCTCAACCTAGCCCGAACCCAAAGACAGATTCTTTCCTTGGCAGCTCAGAATTTGTCATAGGAAGGGATGATGATGTCTCTAAAATCATCAACTTGTTGGTTAGCTCTTGCAGCAAACAAGTTCTTTCTGTTATTCCTATAGTGGGAGGAACAGCTGGGCTCGGAAAGACTACTGTAGCAAAAATGGTGCACCGAGAAGTTAAAGATAGAAAACTTTTTGATGTAACATTTTGGATTTGTGTTTCTGATAGTTTTGATGATGAAAGGATTTTAGGAGGAATGCTGCAAACTCTTAATGAAAACACTGGTGGGATAAGTGAAATAAATGCAATAATGACACATCTTGAAAGAGAGTTGAAGAATAAGAAATTTCTTCTTGTACTTGATGATGTGTGGAATGAAGAATGTGAGAAGTGGGGGAGTTTAAAGGATCGTTTGTTGAAAATTAGTGGGAGTAATAGGAATGCTGTTGTTGTTACGACTCGTCTTTCAGAGGTAGCATCCATAATGGAGAGTCCTCCTGAATGTAGCTATAAACTGAAATCACTGTCAGATGATCAATGTTGGTCAATTATTAGGGAAATAGTGTCTAGAAATGGAGGAGAGTCAATTCCTTCAGAATTGGAGGCTATCAGAATAGATATTGAAAAAAAGTGCGGGGGAGTGCCATTAACTGCTACAATTTTAGGGGGGATGTTGCTTTCTGAAAAGGAAAAGGAAAAATGGAGGTCAACAATAGACAGTGATGCTTTTCAGATGTTAAGTCGTAATGCTATATTGAAATTAAGTTTTGATCATTTGCCATCTTCATCTCTGCAACGCTGTTTTGCTTATTGTTCTATTTTTCCTAAAGATTTTGAGTTTCAAAAGGAGAAACTGATTCAGCTTTGGATGGCTGAGGGGTTGCTTGGGCCATTTGATAGAGAGATGGAAGATAGAGGTGATAGAAATTTTAATGACTTGCTTGCACGGTCAGTTTTCCAAGTCCAAAAGGATGATCTTGGAAACGTAATTTGTTACAAGATGCATGATCTTGCTTTGTCGGTGACAAAATCAGAGACAGTGATTTGGAAGGCTGGTTCAGTTAGAGACGATACTGTTTGTATCAGACGTCTAAATCTCACTTCTTCTGATGAGAGAAATGAACCAGTATTTCTAAAGGATGGTGCTAGAAAATTGCGTACATTATTCTCAAGATTCCTTAACAAGTCTTGGAAATTCAGAGGTTTGCGAAGTCTGACCTTGAATGATGCTCGTATGACAGAGTTGCCAGATTCAATTTGCAGGCTGAAACATTTGAGGTATCTCGACGTTTCACGAACAGATATCAAAGCGCTCCCGAAATCTATCACGAAGCTCTATCATTTGCAAACCTTAAGATTCAGAGAGTGCCGGTCACTCAAAAAGCTTCCCAACAAAATGGAATATTTGGTGAGCTTGAGACATATTGACTTTAGTCAGACGCCAGCTCATGTTGGATGCTTAACTGGTCTTCGAACACTGCCATTGTTTGAAGTGGGTCAGGATAAGGGCCACAAAATTGAAGAGCTGGGATGCTTGAAGGAACTAGGAGGGGAGTTGAGAATAGTCAATCTGGAGCATGTAAGAGCCAAAGAAGAAGCCAAGGGAGCAAACCTGTCTGGAAAATCAAAGATTAACTCATTGGTATTGGTATGGAATCCAAGCAGCGGCTCCAGGATCAATGAGAAGGATGTGTTGGAAGGCCTCCAGCCTCACCCAAACATACGAAGCTTAGAGATTGAGAACTATAAGGGTGATGAATTCCCACCATGGCTTTTAAAACTCAATAATTTGGTGGTGCTGAAATTGGAAGGCCATTTTCCTCATCTTGAAATTCTTGAGTTGGAAGAATTGGATAGTTTAAGTTATATCGTCAGTGGATTTAGAACAATGGCTGCAGCTTTGTGTCCAGCTTTAAAAAGAGTGTCTCTAAAGCACATGAATAATCTAATGGAATGGAAAGTACCTGAAGCAGCAGCTGGTGGAATGGAAGTAGCATTTCCTTGCCTTGAAGAGTTGGAATTTAATAGGTGTCCGAAGTTGAAAAGCATTCCATCTATGAGGCATTTTTCATCAAAACTTGTAAGATTGACAATCAGAGACTGTGATGCATTGAGTCATATATCTGGTGGAGTACAAGTACTATTTCCTCTTCTCGAAGAGTTGTACATTGAACGTTGCAAGGAGTTGAAAAGCATTCCATCAACGAGCCATCTCTCATCAAAACTTTTAAGATTGACAATCAGACACTGTGATGCATTGAGTGATATGTCTGGCGAATTTCAAGCCTCTATGACATCTTTTAAATATTTAACCATAGAGCATTGTTCCAATCTGGCATCCATTCCAAGCCTTCAAAACTGCACAGCTCTGAAGGTATTGTCTATTTATAAGTGCTCTAAGGTGGTGCCTATTATTCTAGAATTGCATTCTCTTAGAAGTGTATCCATCCGTTCGTGTGAAGAAGCATGTGTTCGAATTAGGTGGCCACTATCCTGCGCAAATCTGGAGGATTTGAAAATAGAGCACTGCAGGGAGCTTATCTTTGATGATGATTTACATGGAGGAGAATTGTTGCCTTCTTCTTGTCTTCAATCACTAGTCATTATGCGTTGTGAATACTTGAAGTCTGTTCCTGATGGTTTAGAAAGAAGACTGCATTCTCTTGTTCGATTAGATATCAGTGGGTGTCCGAATTTAAGTCATATTCCGGAAGAATTCTTTCGCGGCCTCAACCAATTGGAGGTATTGCACATTGGTGGTTTCTCAGAGGAATTGGAGGCATTTCCTGGAATGAATTCAATCCACCACCTGAGTGGTTCCCTCAAAGAGCTAAAGATAATTGGATGGAAGAAACTGAAGAGTCTACCAAATCAACTTCAACACCTCATCTCCCTTAAGAGATTAAAGATCTATGGTTTCAACGGAGAGGAATTTGCGGAAGCTTTGCCACATTGGTTAGCCAACCTTTCTTCTCTTCAAGAGCTTACAATTTCGGAATGTCAGAATCTCAAGTATCTTCCAAGTTCAACTGCCATGCAACGCCTCTCCAAATTAACACTTCTGGACATTAGGAGTTGTCCGCTTCTTGATCGAAATTGCTTAAAGGGCAGCGGGTCTGAGTGGCCCAAGATTTCTCATATCCCAAGTATCAATATAGTAAGTTTGAATTTCTATAAAATCTGTCTGCTTTGAATTATATTTATTTATATTAAATTTAATTACTTCAATAATTTCTTTCTTTCTGTTCCATTGCACTCATTAATTTAATTGCTTCCACGACAAATCCTCCTTCTAGGACTAGAGCGCAACTCCTCCAATATTAAATAAATAGCAAGTGAGGGAGCACAATCTTATTATCAATTTCATCAGGTCGGTTCTTCACTTTCGAACTTTTTGGGTTTACATGGACTTAACCCATCAGTTTTTTTTTTTTTTTTCTAATTTTTTGTTTCATTTTTTCTGTTTATCTGATATTTTTTTTCTTATGTTTTTGTGTAAGATCCTTATCTTGTGCAAAGCTGATGATAACTGATTCCCTTTTTTATAATTTAATTGTATACTTTTATGCTTCAACTCAGCTGGATTTCTCGCTGGCTTAATCTTTAACATAACCAGGAGACGGCGATCCGGTACAAAAGAGACAAGCCCTCCGTGCTGCACAGCCAGCCCCTCGCTTTGACTTCTGACAGGTATATGGTTGTTTTCATCTTTTTATGTGATTATATTTTCAGGTGAACATACTTTCTTGTTCAGTCAACCAAGAATGAGTGGTTTTATGCAAAGAATATTATGATTCAATGCAATCCCATAAGCATAGTAGATTTATTTCTCAGGGTTGATGTTTCTCCCGATTTGGAGTCCTGGCAGGAGCAGCAGTGGATCAAGAAAGACTCAATTGTGCATCTCTCTGACATTTTAAGGAAACATCTCCTCCTCCACAAAGGTTTAATCATTTGTGAGTGGTTTGGCAATTGAGATGAACTATACAGTGGATTTGGTTGAGAAGATCATGGAAAAGTACTAGAGAAGATGCACTGCTCTATTTTTTCTGTCGTATGTTTCTTTTTCTTAATTCTTTAACTAATTTCTCAAGGAAAAACTTTAATGATCTAAAAAAAATCAATCTGCCTTTCACATGTTCTACTTTCCTTCACTCTTTTATCTCATTTTACTACCTGCAATTCTGAAACGAAAAGGTGTTTTCTCATTCAGATGGTTTACTAGCCCAACCAAGTGAAAGCATTTCGTGAACAGCAAGGACAAATGGTGAAATATAGAGGACCGGATAAAGAGGCAGGCCAGAACATGAAATGCTTTTGAATATGTGAGCTTGGGAAAAGGTTAAGGGGGAAAAGTCTTCTTGAGTTTGTTAGACAATTATTCAACATTACTGTTTATCAGTGCAATGCATGAAATGCTTTTGGTTACTGTTGTGAGACTTAAAGTTGGTGATTCACTGGTAATTCTCTTATTCAAAATGTTACTTAAGGTAGCTAGTGAATGCAATGGAATGTGTTTTCTAGTTGAGCTTTTGGTGAATTTCATCTTTGTGTTCTAAAGGTGTTTGGGAGGGGGTGGAGAGCTGTGAAATGGAATCATGGTATAGTTAACAATTCTTCTGCTCGTTCCTGTGCAGGAATTACTCTTATTTAGGGATTGGAGCGGAGATGGGGACTCCATTAACTCACTGAGGTATTTGGCGTCGCAGATAGTGTCAGGTTTCTCTATGAGATTATTAACCATCCAATCCCTTGTGTTGAAGTTGATGCAACATGCATGGTCTCCCAGCAAACAAACCAGCCCCTGGAGTGGACTGAAGGACTGCACCGCAGCAGCACATGGTAAGTTGACGATAATCACCTTGCAGGAAATTTGAAACAGAAATCAAACTCCAGTTTTTATCTCGTTCACTTAGTAGAATCACATCACAGACTTAGCATTCTAGAAGTACAGCTTTTGTTGTGTGTGTTCTTTCCAACTGGAAAGACTTGGCTGGCTAGCCCCTTCTTTCCTTATCTAATGACTTCTTTCCTTATCTAATGACATAGATAGAAAATTCTTGCCGGAGAGTGATAGTTGAGTAACGATTGATTCAAGCCCGTCACAAGGTGCCAGAGTAGACTTCTAAGCAAGATCGAGTATAGAGTGAGGAAAGTGTCGACTGTATATTTATAGAATGCTTAACAGAATTGTGAATTGTTAATCCATGTAATAATTTTGATATTATTTGCTTCCCAGACATCTATTAAAATATCATAACCCTCATCAGTATTTCTAAGTTTCATAGAAGTTCCACTAATATATCTCCACATTCTTTTACCCTTACGATAATTTCTTATTACATAACTCTAATACGAATAATTCTTTCTATTCAATCTCACACTCAGAGACTGAAGCAAATTATCTCTTTTAATAGTCATAATAAAAAAACAAAAAAACCAGAACATGAAAGAAAGGTAAACGAAATACAAAGTGGTAGAAACAAAGAAAAATAAAATACCAGATTGCAGAAACTAAACGAATACTCTCTTGAAATTGTCCAGTCACTCTACACAAAAAACATGTGTTTGAAATTAATCCTCGTCCTATAAAACATGACTCTGATACCATGTTAAACAATTTAAAAAAATACAAAAAATACAAAAATAAGAAAGAAAAAAGCTAGGGTTTCATTGATAATATATAATGTAATTAAAATAATTAAAAGGAATAAGTTTAACCTAAATATAAATAGATTATATATAAGTTAAACAAAAAAAAAACTAAAAAGAAAATGTAAAGACTATTTTATTTTTAATAAACAATAAAAAAATAATTATATATTTCTTAACAGTCACCTGAGCTAATTAGCTCCCGCAGTTGACAAAAAGACTGCAATCCAGCAACGCATAGTAAATACAACAACAATTTCTAAAAAGAGTTTTTTAAAAAATTGACGGGTGTGTAATTCTAGCCATTAAAAAAATATATATTTTATATATTTTGAATAGTTTTAATATATTAATGTTAAAAGTATTTTTTTAAAAAATAATTATTACAATACTTTTAAACACCCCTATAAAATCAATTAGAATACATTAATTAAGTAGATTACTTTCACTCCAATCAAACTAAAAATCTGTATATTTTGTGTTTTAAAAATATTTTTTAAAAAATTAATTTTATTTAATATTTTTTAATATTTTCATATTATTTTAATATATTTATATTAAAAATAATTTTTATAAAATAAAAAAATATATTTTAATATATCTTTTTAAAAAAATATTTTAAAAAATAATTATTTTCTTACCATACGACTTGCCTAGGTTGCTACTTGCTAGTATTTGGCCCGTGGTGGAAGCGCTTGGGGCATCTGTCCCTTGTCTTTGGACTTTGGAGTCGTTCTTCCTTTCAGAGATCCCAAAAGCCACCATCAGCACGTCTTCTACTAATATAAATACCACCACAACCCCTTTTCCTCCGCCACCCACCCCGTGCCTGCTCTCTATCTCTAACATTGTATCCTCCGTCTCGTGTCACCACCACCCCGCCAAAGTAAGCTCTCTTTTCTCTTATAGTTTTTGTTGTTTTGTTTGGTTCTTTTTCTTTGATGTGATGTAGTTCTTGATTCGTTCTTTTATCTAGAGGGGTAGATAAAACATGAAACATATGTATCTTCCAGGAGTGGGGACTTGTCTCTCTCTCTCTCTTATCTTGTTTTGGTCGACAAGAACAAAACAAGTTTGTATCTTTGATCAACGTGTGGTTTATGTTTTTCGCTTTCGCTTTCTAAACCTTCTTTAAGAAAAGAAAAGTTATTGTAAACAACATGACTGTTACCTGTTTCATTAAAAATTTCGGATGGTTTCTTAACTAGCTAGGTCTAGGATGTTGGGTTAGTCTTGAAAATTCCTGTCATTTTGGTAAGAAAGGGAAAATTGAGAAACTGGGGATTCGGAATGTAGCATCAATAGTTTGAGGTTATAATTAATCAGGGACAATTAGAGTGTTTATCTCTTGCTGTGTAACCACTGTAAATTAGGGGTTTTTTCCAGCTTTGAAAGAGCTAGTCTGAAGTTTTTTTATCTTAGAACAAAAGGAGACATCTTGCTGGCATTTTTTTTGTTGTGGGAACTAATTTGTGTGTTAGTCCTGTGATTTCTAGAGGTTATTACTAATTACATCTGTTCGCATATTGAGCTGATAACTATATTTTGATTTCTGGGTTGCTTACGATATTAAGACCTTCTCAGTTTATTTGTTATTGCTGCTAAAAAATTTCAGCAGTGAGCTATGGATTACAGCTTTCGTGGTCTATAGGAACCCTGTATGGTATAGCGCTGGCCTTATTCTGGAATAGTGATATTTGGTATGCTAACTAGCTTTGTGAACTTTGATTTTGCTAAAAAAAATCTCTGTTAATTCTCTTTCGTCATTCATTTTTCCAAAAATGAGAAATCTTGATTTTTACTTGCTTTATGTTCTCTTTTTAAATGATGGAGCCTCGAGTGAAGAGCAGAGAGCCATTAGCTTGCTCTTCTCATAGTGCTCCAAACATCAATTGCCTTCTTGTTGTAAGAATGGATGATTTGGTTCCGTTTTGTTGCGGATATAAGTGAGGCATACAATGTTGGATTTAAACATGATCTAATCTTATACTTGAGTGTGTTTAAGAATCCATGGGCTAGGGGCAGGGAACCTTTTTTTTGTGCTCATTCTTAGGTTTCCCTTGCTCGCTACTTTTGAATTCTGATCTTTGTTGCGTTGTCCATGCAAAATGATGCAGCTTCTTTCGCATGTTAGACTCATTGCATGTTTTGTGCATTATTTTTGTGGTGCTATACAAATATATAAAACCCTGTATGAAATGGCAGTTGTTAAACACTTCCAATGAAGATTCAACAGTGGTATTTTCATACATGGACATTGCTCCCCTGCACTTTATTTCATTAAGTAGCTTGACGAAAAATAGTGCTTTTAAATTCCATGCAAAATGAATGAAACCATTCAATTATTACTAATATTGAAACACCTCATTAACCAGCTGACAATTTCTGGTATTCTGCATATAGGGGTACAGATGACAACAGTTACCGTTTCTTCCCAAAGCCTGCTCAAAGCTGCTCCCCAAAATCAGTTTACGAGCACCATTGTCAAGAGAACGTCCTCACTGGGATCAGTAAAGAGTGTCTCTAAGTCATTTGGCTTGAATTGCTCCGCCAACTACAAAGCATCAATGGCAGTATACAAGGTTAAAGTGATTACACCAGAAGGCGAAGAGCATGAATTTGAAGCTCCAGATGACACATACATCCTAGATGCAGCCGAGAATGCAGGAGTTGAGCTGCCTTATTCTTGCAGGGCTGGGGCTTGTTGTACCTGTGCTGGGAAGGTGGCATCAGGTTCTGTCGACCAGTCTGATGGTTCTTTCCTTGATGAGGATCAAATGAAGGACGGTTATCTTCTGACTTGCGTTTCCTACCCAACTTCAGATTGTGTGATTCACACTCACAAGGAAGGTGACCTTTGCTGAGGTCTTTGGCAGTCAGAATTGAATAGGGACGTAGGATTTCTGTGATTGTTATGAATCATTTTGAATCTAATGATGGTATTAGACCGCCGGGGGCCTTCCTCTCTGTAGTGACTTCATGTTTGTTGTTTCAACACCAAGAAGGATAGTTTTACACAGTATTGCAGTAAATAAATAGATGTGGAAATGTTCCCAGCTCCCATTATTTCTTTGTTAGACATCATGGTGAGGGTGGAGGGTAAAAAATCCATGTTTCTTAAGTTGTAGTTCAAAGAAATTTCTAAAGTCGCTGATACCAGTTTATACCTCGTTCTGATTTCACTCGCACTGTATTGGGCCACAAAAAATTACTGTCGATCATGCCAGGGAAAGCCTTTTTGGTATCTTTATACACAAGAACACAGCTAACAATAACCCTTTATATAAGAACAAACTGTCGATGGTTAAGAGCATCGCAAATCTTTTTAATGTTATTCAATCTAAATTCCTATAGATTGAGTCATATATATATATATATATAAAATACCGTATAATCAGAGTTCTACCAGCAGATAATGAAAATTCTATTCAACTAGGATTGGTGGGGTGCGCCAGGCCAATGCTTTAGTGCAACGCAAAGGCGACACTCGAGAGCCCCAATAGCAAGCTATTGTTACGGACCCTCCCCCTAAAAAAATTAATTTAATATCGTGTGAGCCATTGGCCCACGTATCAGATATTAAACTGATAAGAACAGATACTACACTTGATCTTAGCCAAAAGGCCGAGAAAGGTATGCTTGTTTACGTGTCGCGCTTCTCTTTTTATAACCTCCGTCCACACGCCTATTTTCACTTTTTCCGATGTGGGATATTAAAAGCCTGGAAACACAACAAGAGCACTAGACAGCAGCAGTCACCTGCCAGATGCGAGAGAGAGCACGCACGATTTCTTAGATCAAAAGCAAGAAGGGCACGCTTTGCCTTAGCTCAGATTCTGTGGCTCACATCTCCTGAGAACTGGATGTTAGACAATAACATCAATCTCTGGGAATCGAATGCTGTCACTCCTAGGGTGAAACAGATTACAGAAACTTGTGATGGGGCAGCAGGAAGTTTAGTTCCAATCCAAATGGTGCTATGGGTCTGAACTTTTGTCTCTTGGGATGTTTAATAGCTCATTGATGTTAAGATTCTGCTACTGTTCGCCATCTTTAAGCATAATGGTGTGCTTGCGTCTGCTGCTCGTCTCTTTCCCTAAGTTGTGGATTTTGTCCTTTGTATCCTTCTTCCGTTGACCAAAAGTAAGAAGCAATACCATTTCTACACAGAGAATTAGTGGATTACAATTACAAAAGCTACTGTAAAGGAGGAAAGCGCAGGTATCCATTGAACTTTTCATAAGAAAACAACACATGATGAAGAATAAAGCACCTTCTCATTGTTTCCTGGAATTAATTAAAGATTAATAAAGGTGATGTGATGAGAGTGAATTATTTACGAGAATATTAGGCTAGCCACCTCATGGCTTGATGCAAGAGAAGTAGACAATTAACCTGGACTGATCAGGTCTTTTGCCTTGTGGCTTTCTATTATAGCTAGGAAGTTGATGTTATTCACCTTGCTTTTCCTTCTCAAGTATTTGGCGTGATACTCATCGTTGCCCAATAGTCATACTAGCCAATCCCACTAATTTCCCCATCCTGTACGTAGTTTTAATTAATTTCCTTAACTACTCGTGTTTATTAATGAACATTTGATCAGTTATGTTTTTGAGAATGAACATTTGTGTTCTTGAAAATAAATTAACCACGATCGAGATTTAAATTAAATTATCTATGTTTTACTTATTATTACAGTTTTTTTTTCCAACAATCTTCGAGTATTTCTTTTTCAAATCCTATTTCCAAAGTAAATTCTTAACAATAAATTCATAATTCTAATGGTGAAGGAGGTTTTATCTTCCCTTAACCTCTTAAATTATTAATTTTATATGCAAAAATCCATGCAGCAAATATGTTATTAAAATTATTTTTATCCCTTATTTAATATTATTAAAAAAATAATAATTCTTCAATCCCTTCGCTTCAATAAAATAACAAAATTTAAAAATTATAAATACTTTTCGTACATATATTTATAAAGTATCACTTTTTAAAATAGTATTATAATTTTTTTATTTAAAATCCTTTTATTTTAATTTATTAAATAAAATTTTTTTAGAGTATCAACTATCTATTTTAACTTATGAAACATTAGGTAGCAGCTATAAGTCATTTTAATTAAAAAAATATAAATTAAATTATTAAAACTAGAAAAATTAATTAATTATCTAATATATAACCATTGTATTGTACTAACCTATTAAGATATTTAAAACATCATCGATTTCGTGGAAGATGGCTGATGAGAGGCCATCGTGGAGCGAAAAAGACTGAGATAAACAAGAATCTTCCTCAAACATTTGACAAGAAGACACGTCGAGAAGACGTTGAAAGAAGTCTAGACCAGCTCTTCCCTGTCTGGCATAAGACATCGGATTAGGCTGCAACTGCATCAAAGTTGGTGCATTTTTTATTTTTTCTGAAGGAAGGAAAGTTTACCTTTATGGGCTTGAAAAGGACCAAAAGCACGTCTTCGGGCTACCAATTTTGGACACCGACCCTTTGCATTTTGGTCACTAAAGTTTTTTACTTTTCCCCAACATTTTCAGAGACTGGGCCAGATATATGCAATAGGCGAAAGAGGCACCATGACCTCTCTGTTTCTCATTATTTCTGGGTATTTCTGTTGTCATCTAATTCTAAATAAAGAAAATTGCAGATATGCGTCTTGACGTTTGATTTTCCTTCTAGTTATTGTTTTATACACCACTCAGAATAGAAGATGAGTCGACCGGGTCTACACCGAGCCAAGTTTAATAACTATATAAAAACTAATGCATCAAATTCCACGTCTAGGAGACATTAATTTGATTACTATAAGTATCTCCAATTTGTAATCCTTTGTTGGTGGACTATGATTAGGTCTTGATGTAACGCTTGCTAGTGAAGCAAGAATAACTCATCACTTTTTCTTCAAGAAACTTGCATCACAAACAAGTTTTGGTCCATGAATCATCTGATTCATGCTTGACCTCGCAAGCAATGCCCTCAATCCAGAATCAGTGGAGCGTCATTAAAAGGAGAAATCGACTCATCTTCTTTTATATTCCTCACTTTCCATCAACTTTTGAAGGAAGTGATCTCTATTTCGAATGGACAAAAAGGGTGTTTGTGGTGACTGGATGCCTCGCCATTTTTCCACATTATTCTTACCATATCATTGTAGGCTTCCCACAATCATTTGTTGTGAGTGAGCATTTCCGAGTTTGCGTCTCCTAATTTCATAATTGTCTGATAAATAATAAAAAGAAAACGAATTGTCTTTCAAGTACCATGGAAAGATCTAATAGTTAATTTTTAATTTTCCCTCCTATTATATATATATATATATATATATATATATATATATATATCCTGTCATTATTCATAGCTTTTTGTGACCATTTTAAAAAAGCATGGATATAAAACTATGACCTGACCTGACCTGCCAATAAGTAAACTAGTTCGAGTTTGATATAAAATAGAGTAATAAATTAATATGGTATAATTTGAATTGATTTTCAATTCGGTTTGATTGGGTTAAATTTAGTTAAAATTTATTTATTTATTTTAAAAAAAATATAATGACATCATTTTATTTTTTTTAAAATAAAACGGTTAACTCCCCCACTAATTATTTAAAATTTATTCAAGATTGAGTTTAATAATTATATAAGAAAAGATGAGCATACAAATTAAATGGAGAATAAAAAAAAAGCTTTTTTTCTTTTTTTACAACAGCATGTTGTTAATGGACACCATTACACGTCAGATGATCATGTCTGAAGGCTCTGGATTGTCGGTACTCTTACGAGTGTAGTTCTTATTGTTACTCCATTTTTAAGATAAAGAATCATTATTAATTAAAGTGGTAATGATGCAAGCTTATGACTTAATCCATACATGAGCGTAATTTCATTAATTAATTTAGTGTTAAAACATGATCTGGGCCCACATCAAAACTTCTTTTTTCATTTCAAACTTTCGCCATACAATACTGAGAATATTTTATTTAATTTTCCATTAGAATGAAAAATTCATGGTTAAATTGTATGACTCGAGATGTCATGGTGATGATTCGGAGATTCAAAACTTTGATGAGATAATTAATTTATTTTAAAGAAACAATAAAATAATACCATTTTAAATTAAATAATTCAATCTGACCCGACCCAACCCGAGTTTGGTTCATTAACTTTGTTTTATCCAAAGTCAAAAGTCAAAACCCTCTCGATCGTCATTGTGCACGCCAATAAAACAGATATCTCGTCATTGGAGCAACATGGCAGCACCGTGTGATGGGTGGCAGATGGGATCCAGTTATGAGCCGTGTGATATTTGCCAAAACATTATGGTTTCAAGACACCAGCCAGCCAGCTAATTTTCAGGGTGTTTGAATTAATGGAATTAATTGTTTTTTAAAATATTTTTTTATTAAAAATGTATTAAAATAATATTTTTTATTTTTTAAAAAATATTTTTGATATCTTTAAAAAGATTTAGAAATACTAAAACAAAATTAATTAAAAATAAAAAAATTTAAAACATGAAAATAAACAGAAACTTCATATGTAAGTAGTTGAAGCTACCCCATCAGAATTGAAACACCTTACCTTGGTGGGGCAAATCTGAGTTGACAAGGCACGTATAACGGCCTCCACAGATGGAGGAGCATGGCTCCCAGCTTTACCGTGTGCATGTATAAATGCAGTTTTTAGGTCGACTTTGCCCTTTTTCTTACCAATTTCAAATTATGTTGCGGAAGAGAGTTTATTAATTTTTATTTTTTTTAGAGCCAAGGAGTTATTTGTTCATATATATTCAATTTTCTTAGCAACTGAATTTTATAAAAAATATTTAATCTTGATTTTATTAAATGAAAAATTAGGTTTTTTCTTAAATAAAATGCTTTAATTTCTTTCCCATTTAAAAAAAATTCGTTTTTGCCTTTTGGTGTTAAATAGAAAATGAAAAATAATAATAACATGACACGTGCAAGTTCTGAGGGTGAGCCGACCTTCGAGAGCGAGGAAGCCGCATGATGGACGGTGGTTAACACGTGCACTGTACTAAGATCCGCGTCAGCTCTTAAATTATTTAATAAGTAATGATAAACTATATCTTTACCCTTATAGATTCCACACTGCTTCACTTATATCCTCGTAGCTTAAAAGTTTCTAATGTCACCCTTGGTATTTCAAGTAAATTCCAATTCTGCCCTTAATCACTAAATAACTAACAAATATATGATTTATTTCATCTGTTATTTATATCTCCCTTTTCTTTTATTTTCAAATTCATTAGATAGCATAATATTTTCTTGATTTTATATTAAATGTTTTCTTATTTGATAAAAAGGGCTAGCATTATAACTTTTAAGAAACTATAAGGACGAAAACGAAGTTTATCTGTGTAGTAATCTCATTAATTTCGTTATCAGGTTTCTTGTCTCCCCTTCTAGGTGGTGGGCCCTTTGAGAAAAAGCCACTTTATCTTCTGCTGGCAGATAATAGTTAAGGACAAAGGACCCGATTGAATCAGCCAAGCTTTTTGTGAGAATAATCCCATGCTTTTAAAATAACGAGATTCTCTGACCGACACTTGTGGTGGTGCTGTTTGTCAAAGGAGGTGTCCCTTCCGTGTTTTAAACGGAGTTTTGCATATATTAATTTTGAATGTTTTTAAATTAATTTTTTTATATTTTTATATTATTGTGTTGATGTTAAAAATAAAAATAAATTATTTATATATAAAAAATATTTTAAAAAATAATATTTATTACTATTTCAAACACCCCAAATCATGTGGACTTCGAGAACGTTTGGGAACTCGATGCAAATCGCGTTCCTAAAAAAATTAATTTTTTTTCAGAAAGTTAATTTTTTTTTATATTTTGGATCTTTTTATTGTGCTTATCTAGAAAATATTTTTTAAAAAATAAAAAAATATTATTTTGATGCATTTCGACACGAAAAGTATTTTAAAAAGCAATCGCAACTACATTCCCAAACAGGCTCGAACATCTGCTGTTTTATGAGAGAGAAAAAAATGCTAGAAAAAGAAATATTCTCATATAATTGATTAGGGACAAGGAAAGTGGTGACTGAATTATATAACTATAAATTAACATTTCAATTATTTTTTCGTAAGAAAAGAGAATCGAAGCAACCATTACTTGAAGTTGTTGTAGAGATTATTGACCAAAATCATATCAAATAGTTGAGAACACATCCTTTAATTCGAAGTTGTCTCAATTTAAGAATATTTAAAAAAAAAACACAGTGGAAACTTAATTATTGCCATAAATAAGAGAAAATTAATTAATTAAATAGAAATAGATTAATGAAATTCTTGGTAATTTAATGTATTAATTAGGAATAAAAACTAGAGGTGTGCTGTAAAGCATGTGTTTTGTTTATTTTCTTAGACACTCATTGACTTTTCGAGATCTCCAAGTATAATTAATGGCTTCTAAAAGAGATGAAAACGCATAATTTTTGCATAAATATTTGTCAAATTGGTAGTTGTTTTCCGAGCTTATTTCTAACCATGTATTCAACTCCATTGATTTCTTTTTCTCTCAAAGAATCTTCTCTCTGTATTTTTTCCATATCTTTTTGAAAAAAAAAAGAATTCTTTTTCTCTCTTTCACACCCTTAATTGTCAATGAAACGTTGTAGCTAAGTTTATAGTCATTTTCGTAAGTATAATAATGGTTATTTTTAAAGTGTTTTATATTTAAAAATATATTAAAATAATATTTTATATTTATTTTTTATATCAACATATTAAAATAGTTTAAGAACATAAAAAAATTAATACTTTTTTCATATTTTTTGATAAAAAAAGAATTTTTTTTTCTCTATTTCACACACTTAATTGTTAATAACACGTTATAGATAAGTTTACCGTTGTGTTTAAAAGTATAATAACGGTTGTTTTTAAAATATTTTACTTTAAAAAATATATCAAAATAATATTTTATTTTTATTTTTAATATCAACATGTAAAAATAGTTAAAAACATAAAAAAAAATTAATATTTTTAGTCAATTTTGTTTAGGCAGCAACTGTGCTTAATTTCTTGCTAGTACAAGTCGATTATCTTGTCACCATGTATGATAATCGAGAGGTTTTCGTCGTCTTCTTCTTCTCCCGGTGGTCAATAGCAGGCTCTTTTACGCATCTTTTAATTAATAAAATGACTTATGGTTATTAAACTTGAGAAAGGTAGCTGCTGCCGATCGTGTTTCAATGGCCAACACCCACCCCCATGTACATATCCTTGTAGCTCGTGAAGGTGCATGTGAAGTTTAAGGTCAAAGCTCGACTCTTTCTACAATGACATGTACGCATGTAACACCGATGATACACGTCCGATGGCAAGACAATCTCAAATCCCGACCTTAAACTTTCCGGCCATGGAAATCGAGACCAATATCACAGGCTGGCATGTACAACTCAGCCTCCAAGCTATCATATATTATGCTGGAAATGTTCTCAACGCCTTCAATTATCCATCGCCCATGTGTTATCGCATCATCCATCACTGTTACAGCTAAATCTCGCGTCTATTCGTGCCAGTAGTATAGTTGTATGAACATGTCTGGAGTTTGACATGGTTAACAATCTTAATTACCATATTATCCAACCAACCAACCTTATTACAATACTGTTCCAATATTTTCTTTTAATGAGATAACATTGTTTTAGATGAGAGTTAAAAGAAATTATAAAATATTATTTTAAGATAAAATCGTTAAAAACTTTTGAAATTGACCCGATTTGATTTGATTTTATTTAGGTTTGGTCAAGTTAATATTTAAATGAATTTAAATAAAAATCATATTTAAGATAGCTTTCAAATATGTTATATTAGCCTGTCATGTCAAATCAAGTTTAATAATTATAAAAAAATATTTTTTTTTTTGAAATTTTTTTGATTTGACTCGTCGTAAAGTTTATCTTATAATTTTAAGAAATATACAATTATTTCTTTTGATTCATATGGTAAAAACTTCAAAAAAATAGCAAAAACCCACAAACCAGTTTATAAATCCAAAGGTTATAATTCTCTTGCTCCATCCAAGAAAATAAAAAAATCATATGGTAAATTTGCAATGACGGTTAAAATATGATTAGATGGAGACTAGTTTTTACACGTGTCAGGAAACAAGTGGACCTTGAGATAAATTTATTACAAAACATGAAATCTAGTGGAGCTCAGAAAAACTAAGTTCACATTCTCATACAAGGGTGAAAGAAAACAAGAAAGAGCCACACCGCTATCTCTGTCTCTACCCCAATGCAAAACACTCTATAAATATAAGCAACTATATAGTTTGTGCCACTGCTTTGGTAAGGGTGTTGGTGTCTCTTGGGTGGCCTTGGTTTAACCAAGATAAGATCACTTATGGCCACCTGCTTTGTTCTTTCTCGTCTTCTTTTGTTGCTTCTCACTCTTTCAGGTTAGTTCTTTCTTGTTTAAACTACCCTCTGCATGCATTGTTCTGTTTGTTTCCCTGGAAACTTCAAGAAACGAAAAAACAAGCTTAAGCTGTTGTCTTGGCTTCTCAATTGGGTTGTTGCTTTACATATACTGCATGTTCAAGCATGAAAACAAAGTTCCTTGACTCTGTGCAATTGCTACCATTATTCAGAGAACTTGTTTCTTTCCTTTCTGGCAAGTCTATGATGAATTTAGAGGGATTTTGCTTGATTTTGTATTTCTTTTCTTGATTTCCTTTGATGAATTTGGAACTGAAATCTTAATCTAACTGAAGCTTAATGGGAATAATTATGAATTGGAAAAGCAAAGATTCTATTACTTGTTGAACATTCATAGTGGCATGTAAAGGTAGTAAAATTTATTCTTATTCGATTTTTAGACTGGAAAGGCTTTCCTTTTCATGTCACTTAGAATTATTTAATTTGTTCTCTTCTTTTTTTTGTTAATTTTTGAAGCAAAGTTTTTTTTCCCCCATGTGGGCATATTTTCTTCAATATATTTTAATTTTTAATCCTAAATAGTTTTTAATCCTCATATTTTCCTGCATTCTGCAATTATGTGTTATGATATTTGATGATTCTTGCTCTTGTTTCTTAATTCCTTGCTTTATCCTTCATGATTTAGTTTCTTCAACTTAAAATTCTGTTTTTTACTCTTGTTTTTCACTCTGTTTCTCAGATTCAGCTGTCAGGGTCCTTGGTGCTGGGCTTGGAATTAACTATGGTCAGATTGCCAACAACCTTCCATCTCCCTCTCGCGTTGCTGTGATGCTTCAATCCCTCAATGTCAGCAGGTTAAAACTCTATGATGCTGATCCGAATGTCCTACTTGCGTTTTCCAATTCAAATGTTGAGTTCATTATTGGGCTCGGGAATGAGTACCTTCAAGACATGACTGATCCCATCAAAGCTCAAAATTGGGTTCAACAACATCTTCAACCCCATATAACTCAAACCAAAATCACCTGCATCACTGTCGGAAACGAGGTGTTCATGGGCAATGATACTCGGTTATGGTCAAATCTCCTCCCGGCGATGAAAATGGTGTATAGCACTCTCGTTAATCTTGGATTGGATAAACAAGTGATTGTCACCAGTGCACATTCTTTTAATATCATAGGAAATTCTTACCCTCCTTCATCCGGGACTTTTCGGCAAGATCTTGCCGAATACATCCAGGCAATCTTGAATTTTCATTCTCAAATCAAGTCACCATTCCTTATCAATGCATATCCTTTTTTTGCATACAAGGATAATCCAAACCAAATATCTCTAGAATATGTCCTTTTCCAGCCTAACCCAGGGATGACAGATCCGAACACAAACTTGCATTATGATAATATGTTGTATGCTCAAGTAGATGCTGTGTATTCAGCGATTAAAGCAATGGGGCATACAGATATTGAAGTTATGATTTCGGAGACAGGTTGGCCATCTAAGGGGGATCCTGATGAGGTCGGATCGACTCCAGAAAATGCAGCCCTATATCATAGTAATCTGTTAAATAGAATTCAGGCGAGGCAAGGTACACCAGCAAAACCATCTGTGCCGATAGACATATATGTTTTTGCGCTTTTTAACGAGAATTTAAAGCCCGGTCCAACATCTGAAAAGAACTATGGACTCTTCTATCCTGATGGTACTCCAGTTTACAACAGTGGATTGCAGGGCTATCTTCCTGGAATAGTTTATTATTCTTCAGCATCCACTATAAATGTAAGTCATATTCTCTCTTATCATTACTGATGCATGCCTTAAATATAATCAACAATGAATTTAATCTCATATAAATGCATTTTAAATGATTCTGCAGGAATGGTCTATCTTCAGCTTGGTGATCTTCGTTATGTCCGTACTTAAGATCACCTGAATTTTGTGCAAGGAGGGAGAGATAAACAACAAAAGCATCACCCAACAAATCGCACGGCCATGAAATTTTTCTAGGTGAGATACTGAGTTCATTTTGATTGAAGGAGTGACCGTTAAATTCTGAAATGTTCATCCAAATTTTCGAACTCGACTGTACTTGGCCTGCATATTACCTCCCTTAGAATCGGATGACTTTCGGTACTGTTTGATATTCATGGATATAGTGTTGGTTAGAATAATCTACAAATCATAAGGTTGAATTTTGGAATCATGTAATGAACATTTAGGGTCTACAAGGTAGAATCCACCTGCATCTGATGTTTCCTACATCGAGCATGCATCAAGTGGATGCTTTGACATATTTTCCCTGCTTCATTGAAATCTAATTCTGCTATTGAAAAAAAGTATGGCAATGGGCCATCATCGTCCTCCACTTGCAATCATGCATGTGAATCTTTCTCAGAAAAATTCTTGTTATCTTCAACTAGACAAAAGTCCAAACCTGCTTCTATCAGGAAAAGAACCTGCTAGAGTCCGGATTTCAGCATCTGTTTTTTCACAATCTTTATATTGTTTATTTTTTTCTGAATGCTCCAAAATGGACACCTCACCATTTTTGTTCTATCTCCGAAGACGGGTACCTTTCTGTCCACACCTTTATTATCTCCATCTCAAAAAAGAATTTATTGCATCAGCAATAGTTGGAGTAATCCCAGGCCTATTTCAAGTTCACATCAGGAGGCAAACACGGCTGTCTAGTGAGAGCCTTTTCAGACTCCATGAATAGCAAAGGGTGGTCTGGTCTTTGATCAAATAAAAACTCTGTTCAAGTTATTCTAGCATCACAATAGCTTCCTTCCAAATGTCCTTATCACCTCTAGGTCTTCAAGAATTCGAGTCCAAGTTACTTTCTCTGCTTGATATTTTTATCTCAGAAAGCTAAGAGCAAACGACTCTTTAGGTTTTTAAAGGTTTTTTGAAGTAGTTTTGTTCCTAAGCCTGTCTTCTGGCTTCAAACAAAAGATTAACCCTACGACTTGTACTTTTGGTGAGTGCAAGTTTTGTTTCATATTCAACATGCGATAACATCAACCGATACTTGAGCATAAAGTGGGCTGGTGGCTTTCCACGTCATGGACAACCTGCCTTCACATTGGATACCTTCTTGCATCAGCAATGGCCGCAGCAAGGATAAGATTGGCAGATCATAGGCGATTCCACTTGACCATTCGATAGAGTAAACTAGCTAGCTACTACAACGTTTGATTCCCAGCAAATATTTAATGAGCTGCCATTGCAGAACCTACCAAAGCTCTCTCTCGATGGTCCCAAATGCCAGGAGACTAAGAAATCCAAGTGGTTATAGATGATACCGATTGGTTTGATCTTGTTTGGTACTCAGAGACCATGTCATGTTGAGGAAACACAGAGCAAGTTGTGCTAGCAATTGGCTTTTAATGGCAGTCACATCCATAACACGTCACCCCACCAGCATTTGGTGGGCTGGCAACAGTTAACTATGATGCTCACAGCTTTTAATTACTAACTTCTGGTGTTATCTAATCTATTGCTCAAACACATGGCTAATATACTGCTACAACATCTTTATGCAGGGAGAGAGAGAGAGAGAATGGCAGCAAGGGTGGTCTTGTTTCTATCACAGCCATATGACGAGAGATGTTGTTTCTCAATATCTTTACCTCAATGGTCTAGCAAAGCATCTATACAAGTTTCGTGTGTACTAATATTGAAGGAATGGCATTAATCACTTACATACCAGGATGTTGTATCCTGGATTGATAGTTCATCTATAGATATTAATTATAGAAAATTCTGAGGCAACAAGGTGAAATTAAGATAGGTCTTCTTCTTTCTCAGAAAAAATACAAAAAAATAAATAAAAAATCAAGTAGGGTTCTTAAATTCAAATTTCTAATGAAAAGAAAGAACTTGGTGGAGATGTTTAGGGTTCAACTAGTTTTGTTATATAGAATTTTAGAATTAATTATTAGTAATATTCTTGTGTATACATCACATGCTTTATTGGTATCTCACCTTAATTTGTTGAAAATGAATTATCTTAACCTGTTTAAAAATGTACTTTTTTGTGTGTGTAAAAATTACAGAAGACATTAATTTACATATTTTACAACTGAAATTTGTCCTATTTTTATCGAATTTATCTCACATCTACCTTGAAATCTCATGCATTTCAATCTTCAGATGGCAAGAAGATTTTTTTTACCAAATTAATTACTAATTTGTCACATGACCCAAATCCCGGATTCATGACCAGCAACATACATATTGATTTATATTACATGCATATTAAAGATCATCTCACTCACCTAAAATGTATAGAATTAAAAGGAATATCAAATGAAAGATCAAAATTTTTTATTCAGGAACATTAGAAGAACTTACAACAAATATACTAAAATATACTAAAAAAAACTCAAAACAACATAAATAAAAGATTCTAATGCATAAAAGAAAACTGGGTTTAGTCTCCTAAATTTAAGAACTAAAACGATAATTTTCCAAAACAGGGACCAAAATGTAATTTTACCAAAATTAGAGGACTGTAGATACATAACCATACTGAAATTCCACCCATAAACCATCCTCAATTCTGTTCAGAACGAACCAGGAACCGAACTGTAATTTTTTTAAAAGTTCAAAGACTAAAATGTAAATTCCTAATATTGAGGGACCGAAATGAAAATATTCCAAATCAATTATCAAACTGAGATTCATCATCCTTAATCTCATAATAACACTGCCCAAAATCTCAAAATACATTTAGAGGTCAAATTGTAATTTTTTCAAAGTTTAGGGACTAAACTGTAATTTTCATAAATCAAGGACTAAAATAAAAATTTGTCATCTTCAACCTCAAGACCATTCTGTCCAGATTTTCCAGAAAAGTTGAAATGAATTTCTTAACCCATAAAAATTAAATTAAATAAATCAACTCGCAAATTCTTATTTCTAACAACAGGCCCAAAATCAATCATTTAACCTTAAACTCCTAATAATCACGAATCAATCTTAACAACATAAACTTCAAATCCTTACAAATTCTAATTTCTTTTTTAATCCTTTTATAAACAAACTATAATAAAAAAATATTACGAGAGGGAACCATTTACTTACTCTTTCCACCTATCTTGAATTAAAAACACTCAAGATCAAAAACTGAAATTCTTAATTTGATAAGAGAAGGGTTATGATGGCCACAAGAATTAAAAGAGAAAAAAATAATTTTTTTGCAACTTTTTTTTATATATCTAAATTAACTCAGGTTGGGTTTGGGTTGATTTCGGCTAGGATTTGGGTAAAGAATTTGGATATTACATGATAATTGAAAGAAAAAAAAATTACTAAACCAAATTAATTATTTTGTGGGGTTCTTTTGATTCTTTATGTAATCACTTACCATTCAAGTCTGTAGAATTGAATTTTGATGGCATTACCGCATGACCCAGTTGGAGTTTTAGACTATTTTGTAGTGAAAGTGTCAGGTCCCTACTTCATTTAAGCATGCATTGCTTGCAAGCAAACCCCTAAGTGCTTACTAAAGCCTGAAACTATCAAGGAACCCAGTTTGTGTAAGAAAGATTGCACTTCTTTCTGTAACAGCCAGATATTGCAATTACAATGAAAACTATTCCAAGCTACGCCTCTGAACTTCCTGTTCTTCATCGTAATGTGTGAATTCTGAAGAAGATTGTTGAACCTTAAAATAGGGGAGAGAACAGCATCTTCAATTCTTTCTAAGACACAAAACTTAAAAGTAGGCGGATGATAGAGTACTATTGCTGATGTGATGATTAACCAGTAGAGATGATTCTCCAAGTGTACCAATTGCTGACAGGGTGACTAGAAAAAAAAAAAAAACTACTATTGAAATCCCTCTATTTACTAATGGTTGTAAGATTTCAGAATTCAAGCTTGTCAAAAAAAAAGATTTCAAAATTCAACCGTCTTCCAATCAATTTTTTAGTTTCTTACCAGGTTTCAGTTCTATTTCCTCGTTTCTATTCAATTTAAGATTGAATCAGATAAGGGCACCATATGGCTGAAAAGTGGATGTCTTTACAGGACAGATTTTGCTCATCTGCAGCCTGCCAGATGAAGTGGTGTGCAATTTCAGTGACTTCAAGTTTTCCATTCTGAGAAAAACGCTTGAATCATTATTCTGAGGTTGCTCATCACTGTTCAGATTTGAATTAATGTCAATGCTGATAGTGACACAGCCTGATCAGATAGCAGGTATATTTACAACAGGCAATGCTCGGAATATAGAATGGGCAGAGAAAAAAAATCAGATTTTTGCTTTCATTTCTCAAACCTAGCTCAATTTACATAAAAATCATTACACACTTGGCACTTCTCAATGTACAAGAATTTTTGCAAGTGAAATGCCACAAAAAAACAAATGAATGGATGAATGAATACAAGAACTATCACAATCTAATAGTATACAATGAAAATCTTGATGATCAGTCATGTGATACAAGAAATGGAATAACCATGGACATGAATTCGTCGTAATCAAACGATGCTGTGCCGGTATAACCCTTATCCTTCTCCTTGAATTTTTCAGTCAATCCCTGAAATCACAGCAGATTCACAAGCTCATGTCAGTAAAAACCAAAACAGAATAAAAGGAGGAATGTAACAAGTTTAAGTTTGTAGGATTATGGTCTCACCTTCAAAATCACCCCGCACCTGCAAGTCAAACACAACAAAGCAACAAGTTTAGTCAAATCAGAAGTCCCAGTAACAAAGAAAGAAAAATGCATACAAGAGCATCGACATGAGAAACTCACTCGACGAAACTGTCGAAATTGAGCTCAATCTTTCTGCCACTTCCATCATCGTACTTGGAAATTAGAACTTGAAGAACTGAAGATGGTGTAGCAAGCCCAATGCCATAAAGAGCATCCCTCAGTTCAAGCAAATCAATTTTACCACTCCTGTCTCTGTCATATCTCTCATATATGCCCTGCAAGAAAATAAAATAAAAATTCTCCCTTTTAATGGCTGAAAGCATGTCATGTGATAGCATAAGAAAATAGTGCCGACAACGTATGCAAGAACCTTCAATTAGGTTGCATTGATAAACTAATGTGATCCTCCAGCGATATAAAATATACTCCTCTCCTAGAAGTAGAGGACAGGCCTTAATAACTTTGAGCCAATGGTTCATCAGCTAAACGAAAAGGACTACATCATTCCAAATTTATTTATTTAGAATTCTAAAGCAAACTTTTATCTTTTAGTTTTCCCTCTTTCTCCCATCATCCTGCATTAATGGTAGATTCTACGGAAAGCTAACATTTAGTAGATTTGCCATATCAGTAGCAAAAAGCTTTAATAGTAGATGTTGCTAGGAGAGTTTCAAACTTTGTGATCTACTTCAGCAGCAATTGATAATAATAGTTAAGAAGTGCATATGCTTATGAGATAAGTGAGAATCAGAAGAATTGTGTGAACGTAGGCTACCATCAAACAATCCACCAAGCTAATTCAACTAAGTTTCACTGTCAATTTTCCTACAAAACCCAAATTAGCTTTCTTCCTCCATGTTTAACCTTTCCTCGTTGTTATAACTTATAAAGAATGAAGAGCATGAAATGTTTCAAAATGCCTTGCATTCTCAAAGGCAATGTAGATGAAGGAAATATGTTTCAAGAGAAACAAGAAGAGACTGCTCACCCTCCATTGACCAAGACAACTCCATAAAGCAGCAAACTCTTTGGGCCCTGTATCAGAGAAGTACAGCTAAATCAGTACATAGAATGATGCCAACAAAGTAAAAGTAAAAGACATCATTGCAAGGGAAAAGAATCAAAGCATTCTCTCGCTGCCAAATTTGAACTGGTAAAAAAAAAATCAATCAAATAGAAAGCCAAAATCCAATCTTGTTCTGAAGTCAAAACTCAACCATTCACATGCAAAATTAGGCCTAAATAATTCTTCAAAATTTAAGCAAACAACAATTCAAGAACCAATTTTTCTAGTAAAATATCTCATCATATGCAGTCATGGGTCATGAATTAAGCCATAAATGCAATGCAAGAAATGAAACTTGAAGCTATAATAAGAAATTAACATGATAACGTCCAATGGGCCCATGTAGCTATTAGCTCACAAATTGTTCTACAAAATCAAGAAAATTCAAGAACATCAATGAAAACAAAGCCCCAACAAAAGAAAAGGAAAAAAGACTAACCAAGTCGTAGAGAATCATGAGGATTCTTGAAGAGAAACATGAGCAACCTAACAGTCTTAATATGAAACCTTTGATAACCAGAAGAAAGAGCTTGTTGCAACTCATTTTCATCAATAAATCCACTCCTGTCTCTATCAACCATCTCAAAGCTCCTAATAACATCCGGAGAAGTTCCTGGAGGAAACCCTGAGTGCCCATATGAATAACCACCACCACCACCACTAGTGCCCTGCCCATAATAAGACTGCTGCTGTTGCTGATGGCTGTAGTTACTTGGATAAGAAGTAGTACTGTACGTTTGGCCTCGCTGATCATAGGACTCGGGTAAAGATGGGGCAGAAGGTGCATAAGATGATGAGTGAAATATTTTAGAGAAAAAAGACATAGCTCTTGATTCAAGAAACGCTCGAAAAGGAAACCAGAAAGCTAGTATATTTGTATTCAAGAAATTATGGATTTGAGAGAGATAATTGAAAAGACGAATTTTTATAGGGTAAAGATGTTTGTTAGCTTTGCTTTTGCATTTGCTTTTGCTTTTGCTTATTGGCTTTGGTTACAGCTTGCTTGCTTGCTAAAGTTACAGTTGAGGTTTGAAAATGGTAATATATATATTGTTCAAACTTCAACGTAAGCGCGTAGGAGAAGGCGATCAATCAACGTAAGTTCCTAAAGTCGGCGTTTTTTGTCGTGTTGGGGTCTTCAAAGTCAGATAAACCCGCCCTCAGGCCGGGCGGGAATGGTTAACCTAATATTTTTTAAAAATAAATTAAAGTAATGTTATTTTAGTTTTTTTTAAAAAAAATTAATAATTTTTTATTAATTTTTAACTTGGTTAAATTGGATCAATTAATTATAAAACTTAATCCGAGTTAAATTCTACATCAATTCAGTAGACGGATTCGATTTCGTGGATAAAACCATTTCTTGAAAATTGAATATTCGGAGGTAGGCAAAAAGGGAAACCTTTATGAGGAGGTCAATTCAACGTGTTGACGTGTTCCACGTAACAATCGTATCATCACATACCTGCCCACAGGATGCGACGGTAATCATATGGTGAGCTCATGGCCAGGGCCTTTCCGGTAAGTAAAAACCCCCTTACAAATCCAGTCCAAAATCGAAGGTGAGCCCAGCTGTCACCAAGACAACTTTATTGATCTCCAATGGCGGGAAAACAAGAAGACCCAGAGAGAGGGGGAGAGGGAGATGGAGAAAGTAGTGGCAGAAGCAGAGGAGTTGCCGAAGGCTATTGTGTCCCGGATGGTGAAGGATGCTCTTTCCCGCTGCTCCCCTGACGAGTCTGAGAGCCTTCATTTTCATCCACTATCTTTCCGCCATGTAAGCCCTAAAATAACCACCACAAATTTAATCCCTTTCATCTTCTCGATTTTAGGGTTGTTTTTTTGGAATTGCGCAAAAACTTCGAAATTGAGGGTTTTTTAGGGTCTAATGTTCTCATTTCTACGTGCTTAATTAGGTCTCAGTTTTTAATAATAATTTTGAGGTTTAGGGATTATGGAATTATGTGGGATTTTTTGAACTAACTCTGCTATTTGTGTGTAAATTTTCTTATGCTGTTTTTGAAGGGATCTTGGTTTGTGAAAATGGGTTTTGTTAATTACTTTGTGATTAGGGCTAATGACATGCAAGGAATCAAAAGAGGCAAACAATGAACGCAGATGATGTGCTTAAAGCGGTCGAAGAGATCGAGTTTCGTGAGTTTGTTGGCCCACTCAAAGCCTCCCTTAATGGTCAGTAGTGATCTTTCTTGCAGTGTCATGTCCCTTGGCACTTTGATTTTTGAAGTATCCAAAGACCAGGCAGAATCTTATAAGTATGTTTGGTTTCTTGTTGTGTTTATGTAGAAATGAATTCCGAAAGGCATGGGCTTGTGGTCTAAGGTTGCTTGACTACTTGTGTGTGGATTTGTTGGGAATGATAGGTGGGTGGGTGCTGCAAAACCATGCTTCAATTTGCAGCTTCATGGCATATACAGGTCTGGTGTGATCCATTAGATGATGCGAAGGAGTTCGTCTGAATTCAGACATATGTGTAGTGCGAGATAACTGATGGAGTTTTATAGAATTGCATGAAGGATGTCAGAAAAACTTTCTGACAAAGAATTCATATGTTTTCTGTGTTGTTGTATACTTTAAGCGGTGGAAAGAAGATAGGATCACCGCAGACCAAAGAGGTGCAAGAGAAGAGGAACATGGAAGAGTCATCGAAGAAAAGAGGAGGTAAAAGCACACCAGAGAAAGGGGACACCAGTAAAAAAAATGATGCTTCATGATAATGCTCGAGCAACATAATTCTTACCTGCTGCTCGAAATCCTAATCTATGTCACCTCTGGGATGAAACTGACAGCGTACCAGCATCTGGTATTCATAGCCTGAAATATCTTTCCTCTTGTGTTTGCTAGAGAACTCATCAGTAGGCTCCCTTTCCTTTTCTTTTTGTGAAACAGAAAATGGAATATCATGTCACTGCTTGCTAGTTGTAGAAACTTGCCTTATCACAGTTGATTTTTACGGCAATGCGAAGGGATGATCATGGCTCGCATACAGGAGTACGATCTGTTATGGTTATAATCCCTTCAGCTCTGTGTTTGGCGTGTGGATAGTGGAAGAACGTTTTGCAAGGTGGAAGTTTCATTGGCCATTTTCTCCCATGAAAAACACAGATCCATGCTTTTCTCAGAAGAAAAGGCGAAAGTGATTATAACAAGTTGCAAGCACAAGGATGTACGCAACATTAACAAGAAGCAAATGTAATGCAAACCTGACTGCGTACTATCAACCTCGCAAAGAACAAATGTACACAAGTTTTCAATATAGATGTACGTGTAAAAACTCACAAAAATCAGCTCAATTACACTACAATAATAAGACAGAAAATAAGAAAAATGCTAAGAGTTTGACACTGTTGAATAGCATTTTCTTCATCAGTGAAATCAACAAGTAAGCAGCACAAGCAATTAGTACGGACGAAATCTGCGACCATGGCTGGCATCACTGCGCTGTCTACCCC
Source organism: Populus simonii (assembly GCA_007827005.2). Classification (NCBI taxonomy): domain Eukaryota; kingdom Viridiplantae; phylum Streptophyta; class Magnoliopsida; order Malpighiales; family Salicaceae; genus Populus; species Populus simonii. The sequence goes on along the minus strand of CM017467.2, from coordinate 19,299,861 downwards.
TACTTGAACTGCCAACCATTTTGTTGCCACGCCCACTTCCACTCCTACTATCATTTCTTTGATATGAAGTTGGGGAGTGTAGCTGTACTCCTGGCTGTTGCCTGCAAAGACACAGAAAGGCTTAGTCCTCAGGCGTTTACAATTAAGTAGTAAGCTAATTTTCTTTGTGAACCAATATTTACTATTGCAGGTATATCTAACATTTATGTGGCAAACTCAAGGATCAGTTGGACATGTAAGCATCAGTTTGAGCCATGTAAAGTACTCAAGCCTACAGTGTCAGTAAAAAAAATGGATCTGGGGAGGGGTTCCCACCAACATTATGATATAATGGAATAGAAAAGATTCATCTTGCTAGGAAACAATGGGGTAAGACATAAAGATCAGGAGTTATCCTTAATTTGGACTATGCAAGGGGAATGCTGAAAGACTGAAGAAATCAATACACCAACTATATCCTCATTGTTGATTACGCTAACTGCAGCTTTTTTCTCCCTTTCATTTTCTCCTTCAATACACGAATGCCTGAGGGAAGGGGGTACGAGGGAGTAAGTTGAACCTTTTTTTTTTTTTTTTCCTGTTTTCCCTTCCTTGAATACCACATAAAGGACAAGTTTGATAGGATCCCCAACCCTCCATTTGGAGCTAAAAAAATAAAAAAAGGTTAAAGGATCTACAGTCAGCTTACAGGACATATCCGAACTGCCCATCAGGTAGAAGCATTGGCATCATTGCCATGCCAGCAGGGGCTGGTCCACTTCCATAGATCAATGGCTGCAAAATGGGGGAAAAAAAGAAAAGAATGAATTTAATATTGGCTGAAAGTTAGAAACTGCAGAGTTCAAGTTTTAACAAAGAAGAAACAAATAAATGAATTGTACTAAGAAAATCTGTCATCCCAGCATTCTTCTAATACGGAGCAAACAGCATAAATTTCATTTCATCTTCTTGAGTTAGCTCACTGACCAAAAGTTTGAAACTCAAATATGAATAAAACAAACTAGAATGGAGGAGAAGGAGGTGACAGAAGGTGAAAAAATCAAGTGCCTGAATTACACTGCACCAATAAGAATTGGCATTAGTCTATGGCCTCTCCCTCCTAAAGTTGGATACTTGGAAGATTCTAATCTACAATTGAAAGCCATCCCATCAGAATAGCTTGGAAACTGAATTTCATGGCCAAGTCGTTGAAATTCAATCACATGCGTGTATATGGGAAAAAAAAACCTTAAATTTAAAGCAAGAGTAGATAAAGCTTAAAATATTACAATTCTTTCGAATCATAGCATGTACAAAGAAACAAAAAAGAGAGATCAGTTAATCTTCGTGCGTATATATCATAAAGCCAAAGCTCAAAATTACTAGAAAAGCTATTAGGTAATCCCCTTGCACATTAAAGCTAAATCCAAAATGGTTAATATGCAAAATATACAATAATGATAACCATCCAGACCAAGCAGTTCAAAATAAGATTACAAAGTGTACAATAGCAAAGAGAAACACACAGTCGTATCTTCTGACCTGTGTAAAGCCTGTTGCAACATATCCTGCGCCAAGAGCACCATAGGCACTCCCCATCATACCATAACCAACACCAGGTGGGTAACCTGGTAACAAACCAGTCCTCTGCAAGTTTGACCCTCCAGCAGGCTTCTGCTCTGACTGAGGTTTTGCAAGTGCACACTCGACACATTGGCCTAAAAATCACAACAAAATAACTTGTTCACTTACATTCAGATAACAAATGCACATAAGATGGATAAATCAGTGATCACCATTTAGTTCATATTTTTCAGTATCTTTCAGAGCTTTCATAGCACTAGACCTCTCAGCAAAATGCACAAAACCAATTCTATTTTTCTCCTGTCCAGATTTTGCTGGAGGCAAAACCACTTTTGTGATTTTTCCATGTCGTTCAAATAGCTTCTTCAACTGATCTTGGGTAACAGTCTTTGGTAAATTCTTCACATATATTGCCTTAACCTGTAAAATGGAAGCTGGATTGAATTTCAGAGCACAAGACATCTCATAGCATAACCAAAGACAACCAGATCTAAAGAAACCAGATCATGAAGATGGTTAATCAATTCAAATTTATTACAAGACCTGTGAAGAAGTGGAAGAGTCAGCATTTTTAGGGTCAGCCCAGCTCACACTTGGGGCATTATCACCCAGCTTAAATTTTGGATCTATCATCTTCTGCCTAGAATATTCAGCGCAAGCATTATTGTAGTACTCAACAAAAGCATAGCCCCTGTTATTGCTTGAGCTCTTCTCCTGTGACCAATTGTTATAACCAATGAGTAAATTGCATCTGCTAACCAGATTATACTAAATAAATAAATAAATAAATAAGAGAAGAAATAAAAACACCTTAAAATATCAACAATCAAGTAGACTATTAACTTCACTAACCTTCACCAATTGCACATTGGTTGTACCAGGCCCAACCTCAGCCACAAACTTGCTAAGATCTTCCTCTCCCCAACTTCTAGGAATGTTGCTAAGGAACAACCGGTGCTTTGCCTGAGATGTTGAGCATTTGATTCTTTTACCCTGAATGCGAGAGAAATATCAACACATGCAATTGAAGCAGCATCCTTTAAACAAGCACGAACACAATTCCCACAAACAAAGAAAAGTGAGGACATTCACCTTGAATTCAGTATTATTCAGCTCACCAATTGCTTTAGTAGCCAAATCAACACTTCTAAAAGTCACAAATGCAAAGCCCTTGTTGTCACTTGAATCTTTTCCTTTCATCATACGTACCTGCAGTCATAAAATTTGTTCAGGGTCTTCACCTTTACAACGATCATATAGACAGATACTTCATAAATTGAAGTAGAGCTTACCTCCGTAACTTCTCCAACAGACTCGCAAAAATCCTTCAAGTCCTCCTCAGAAGCATCATTAGGAAGACCACCAATATATACTTCAGAACCATGAGGAGGACGGGCAAGAAGCTCAGCATGTTTTTTCTTCTCATCCTCATCTTCAACCTTTGCCTCATCACCTTGATGGCTACTTTGGATATCACCCCCATTAGCATTACTAGCATTTTCCTCCTCTTCTTCCTCCACCTCCACTTCCTCTTCTATGATCTCCTCTTCTTCCACTTCTTCCACTATTTCCTCTACTTCATACTCAACCTCCTCATCCATCATTTCCTCAGGATCATAGTCTTCATCAAAATCAACTTTCTCATCGGACTCAACCGGCTTTTCAGATTCTGCTTCCTCAGCAGCTGCAGATGCATTTCCTTTTGTACTTGGCATCTTATATATCTAAGTACACAAGCTTGCAAGGCAACTGTGAAGAGGGTACAGAGGCCACAAGAATTCATGGGATATATACACATATTGAAAGGAGGAAACAAAATGAAAGGCCAAAAGGATTTCCAGGTCGTGAATCTGAATAGAAATCGTGTCATAAGTTTGAAGGTGGTTGCAACGTGAAAGACTTCTAATAAAGGATTTAAGATAAAATTAGTTGCAGTAGTAACAGAGATGGGCAAAAGAGATTTCTGAATGAAAACAATGTAGCTTAGGAAGGTGATGCAACCTATGTCCTGGAATAGGAAGCATTAGTTTAAGCATGAAGGGGCTTCATTCCAGAGGTCGCATTTAAGAAATATAAGAATTAAGATTTTAGCTTGTAGATTCCTTTATCAAGTTATTCAGAGAAAAGTGGAAAGGGTCAGATTTAACAAAGAGGTGATCAAGCCACAACATGATCCAATCTCACAAAAAAATATGAGTTCCAAACTAACATACCAGTCTGTCCACCTTCCTGCAACAATTCAAGGCGACACATCAAACTAAACATACCAATTGAGATGGACATTATACATAAGTTTTTAATAACCAGTACACACTTTCCAAACTAAAAAGAACCCTTCATACCAAACTTTAAAAAGATGGAAGATCCTTATAAGATACAGACCATATACACATTTTATGCAGACAAGATCTATACGTTTTAGGGTGCCATTAACATTGCTTTAAAACTTACCTATCAAAAATTCAGCTTTCTCAACAACCAAGCTTCTTAAACAAGTATATTACCTCGTTTTACCATTCTAGTTTCTCCTCTCATTTTCCTCTAAGAACACCAAATCAGGCTACGCTCAATTAAAACACATATAACACAAATAGAGAACATCCAGGATAGGCATTTATCAAGTCGGAACCGAAAGAATTTCATAGACCACAAACTCGTAGTTCGAATACCACCCCAAGCATCAGATTCTTCCATACATGACCTACCTAATTAGAAATCTAAAACTATCAAATACAGCTGTGACACGGAGAACCAGAAGGGTAATATCAAGTTAATCAAGCAACCCACGAGAACCAGACCCCAACGAAGCTTGATTGGGTGAGTTGCCAAATCCCAGCTTTTTTCCAGGTTAGCTAAACCTTAGTCAAAGCTTTGGCTCTGCTCTTAACCTTTTTGCATTTACGTTCTTCGGCTCCTTACTAACAAATCTATAATGAGGCATTTAGCTAAAAAAGAATTATTGCATCATTAATTGATTTTTATGTGTTGTTTTTTAAGGTTTCAGTTCAAAATTAACAGCTCATGACCAGATAATTTTGAAATTAACAGTTTAAAATTATTTAAACTTGTTAAGGAAAACTAACAGTAAATAAAAAAAAAAACCCAAAAGACACGAAGAAGAGAAACGTAATTAGCTTCAAGAACGTACCGGAGAGGAGAGAAGAGGCGAGGAGAGGATTTCTGTCTGCTATGATTGCTGCTGAACAACTTCAAGCTAAGAGCGAGAAGGAGAGTTTTCGATTTTTTTCAGGATTTAAAGGGAAAACAAACCCTAAGCAAATGAGAGCGAAGCTTGATAATGATTAATGATTCTTTTGGCTTTGGTTCTTTATTTTAAAAAAATAAAATAAAATGGTGCGGTGGATTAATGATTAATCGAAAGATTTTATTCTTATAAATACATTATACTGTTTAAAGGATGTGCTTTTAAAATATAAAAAATATAGAAGTTAGTTTTCGGGCCTGGGGGCTTTCGGCTTGAGATGCCTGTGTCTTCTCTGGGCTTCTCTTTGTTCTTCGACCTCTACTAGTGCTTAGGTCCAGCTGGGTCGTGTGGAACTCATTCGCTTGCTTTTCTCATGCTTTGTGGGAGAGGTGGGTCGTCTTTGTCCTTCGTTTCTTTGCGTCTGCTGGGGCTCCAGTGACGGCGGCTTGGATCCATGAGGTTATTGATTTAAAATAATATAAATTTTATTTTAAAATTTTATTTAATAATTTAAATTTTTAAATTGATATATTTTTTTAATATGATATCAAAGCCTTAATAATTAAGTGATCTCAAATTTAATCTCATCATCCTTATTTATTTAATAAAAAATTAAGATAATATAAACTATGTAAATTTACAATCTTAAAAATTTTTACTTAAAAAATTATTAAAAATTAATATAAATCATCAATTTCACTTAATAATTTAAATTTCTGAACTTTTGAATGGAGATTATAATTTGTTGTGGGTGTTGGCTTGGGAGAGATGGCCTATAATCATGACGATGCATTAAATGCAAAGCCCACTTGCGGCATTGGGAGAGCGGCTGGTTTTCGTATTGGTTCGAGGATTTTAGTTCCTCTTGCCCTTCATTGAACCTCTAATCTTGATCGGTTGTTAACGGGTTAGTTGGTATCCCTAACATTCTGGTTTGGTTTCTTCATCTTGACTATTTTTATGGACCTCTGCTTGCTTTGCTGTCGCTTCATGCTCTGTTTTATTGAATTTCTTAGACTGGCATGATACCGTTCCTCCAGTGCTCAACATGCTTTACCGTCTTTTCTTTTAGGTCTGGGGTGTGGGTTGTTTCAGGCTCACTTTATCTTGGCTTTTTTCCCCGTTCCTATTCCTTTTCTTTCTTTCTTTTCTGCTTCTGTTGTCTCCCACTGTTTCTCCTGGACCTGCTTCTTCCCTTGCTTCTGTTCTTTTTTATTGTCTTGGCTTGGCTTGGCTTTTCTTTGTTCCATTTACGGGTTTTTGCTCATGCTTTTTTGGTTTGTTCTCATTGAATCTGCAAGCTTGCTTTTGTTCGTTGTGCTCTCAGGAATAGGTTCCCTGCGCCATTGTATTTTGTTCCTTGGCTAGCTCACCGTTTCATGTTGGCTGCTGTTTTAGCATTATCAAGGTCAGGATTAGGAAATCTGCATTCAAGTTTAATTTGATCACACCCTTAATTTGTATAATCATCCATAGAGTGTGACTGTGATTTTTGTTTTGTTTCATACGTGGCAATCTGATTGGTGGGAGGCACCTGGGGTTGAACACATGCAGTGCTTTCAATCTGACTGCTTGGTGTTCCAGATTGCCATAGTCTTCGAGACAGATATGGTTTTTATAATTACAACTGAATATTTTAGAACATTGCTGTGATTAAAGTCTTCCAGGCAGATATAGGATGGATGTACTGAGTCATGAAACAATCTTTCGCTCACTGAGTAGGGTTAGAAATTTGGGCAAATGCTTGTAATAGGAAGTGTTCAAGTGAGTTATGTAAATGAAATGATGTACTAAAGATGGGTTTTTTTTATTATTATTAACGTGGGTGTTCGGATCAGCTTGCGTGTAACTCGACTAATCTCATAGGTCCTGAAGTTAACGATCATGTAAACCTCTAGTGATCATTATATTAGCAACTACAAGGCTCGAACTTAAAACCACAGGGAAAATAAACTTTTTAGTCCCAAGTTTTTATTGCTAAACCACTTACTATACATTAAAAATGAGTTTTGTTAAATACAAAATGGACAACCGCATGTTCTTGAGTATGAAAAAGAATGGACATTTTGAAAAGTTAGAACGAGATTTTAGTGTGTAATGTTCAGTATGTTTGAATGGACAACTAAATGTTAGCATTACATATATATGATATTAAATGTTAGCAATACCATAAAATTTCACAATAATTATAACAATAATGATATTAAATGCTAGCTTCTACAAATTTCAGCCATGCAACCATCTATAATTATCATTAAGATTTTCACAATAATGTTAGCATTACATTTTTATGTACAAATTTAGCTAATAAAAAAAATATTGTTTTCTATTAGGATATTTAGATTTTAACTTTTTTAATCACTACCTATCGCTAAATTCAATTCCTTCATTTTAAACATTTTTTTTTTTTTTGTGCTTATAAATATTATCTACCTATAAAATATTTATTTTAAAAAATATAGTATAGTAATTAAGATTCTGAATGCTTTAGTTATATGCTTATTGTTTTTTATTTGAATTGATTTTGAAGCTCAATAATTAGAAAATAATAATTTTTCCAAAATTTGATGATGTCAAAATAAGATATTTTTTAATTGCTTTAAAGATGGAAGATAATATAGTCTATGAATAAAAATTTTAATAAATATGAAGTGGGATTACCACCACCCGATATTTAAATATCAAAACAATTTCTTCTGTCATAGTTATTTAAATTACCATGCTGACTTCTATTTTATATTAGAATAATCTTCAAAAGTATTATGAAATTACAAATCCTGCATCAAAGATAGAGATTTTGTAAGAACTCATTCATGTTAAAATATATATATATATATATATAGAGAGAGAGATTTCAAATGCTCTAATTACTAAATCAACTAAAAAAAAATAAAAATTGGTAGCATTAATTTATAAAACCAAGCATTAAATTCTGATAAACCATAGTTTCTCCATCAAGAAATGGCTTTAAATGATAATTAATCCTAATTTATTTGAAAGTATAAAGAAATACATGTTGACCTGGAATAACACAGGTGCACTTACCCATAAAACCACCTCTGAACAGAACAGTTCTTTCCTCTCCCAATGATCTTCAGCAACCGAGTCAACAAATTGAAATGATTACTCCCGGAAATCTATCTACTGTTTTCTCAATCTAACAGACTGATCCGATTACTACACGATGGGGAAAAAGAAAAGAAAAACCTTGAAGAAAGCAACTCACAGTACAATTTGATTAACCTGTATTCATAATCTAATCAAGAAGTAGGACAGATCTCCCATGACTGCAATTTTGAATTATAAAGATGATGAGTATATTCCAGAGTTTGACTTGATATAATTTGCTATTGAATGGAATTTCCAACGGGTTAAAGTAGGCAATTGATAATCAACAATCCTCCACTTTGAATCCAGGATGATACAGCACTTTCAAATCTTGATAGGCGAATCAGAGTTCTGACCTGCAAGTGGATTGTGTAAAAATGCACATTTCTTCCATGAATACCGACATGCCTTTTCCTGTGCCTGGTAAATCATGAGCAGGTTCCAATCTCATCTTCTATTTCATGTATTCCAACACGCTCTGGATTACATCTTCAAGGAAAGACACAAAACCCATGACACTAGCAAAGCCACTACCATCAACATGCTGTTCCTCAATGAGGTAGTTCTCAAAAGCAGAGGCATCATCCTGCCCTCCCCGGATAAAAATCAATTTCGGAGTGATACTCCTTTCTTGCTTCAGTTTGTTAATCGTGCTCCTCAATAAACCTGATAAGAGTGCATTGTGTCTTAAAAACAGAATCAAGGATATTCTTTGAAGAATAATTTCTTCTGCATAAAAGCAGACCTAAATGATAAAAACAACTTACAATCTTGGGGTGGAGGAAAAGGAAGTTCTGGGTCTGCTGTAGAAGAATAGAACACAATTAAAGTTGTAAATGCATCAAGGAAAAATATTGGACTATCACTGGTAATCAGTGCAGCACGACTCAAAGAGTGGCGAGGATAAGCTTGTTTATCTGGTGTAGAATATGATGTCAATACTGGATATATAGCACGTTGAAGGGAACTGGGTTCCAGTGCACTGCAGCAAGAAAAGTTTAAGAGAAGTGAGACTACTAATTTCTCATACAAAAGAAAAGTAGGGTTAATTCTCAAGTAACACATTTAAAGTTGCCAGAGCATGGCCTAATTGATGGCCAACCTCTCCTCTAAAGAGAAGTTACCAAGTTCACCCACTCCCTAGAGCCATTGAATGATCAACAAAGAGAAAGGTAATGGACGGTGATGTCCACAAGAAAAGTTAATTGCAATAAAAATTATAGAAGTACAAAGTTTGACCTTATGCACGAAAATAAAAACAACAGTTATAGACACCAAGGATGATAAAATACAAAATGCAAATTAGGTTTTAAGACAAAAATCTGCAACATTCTTCCCCACCCCAAAACAGGGGTGGGGAAGGTGTCCTGTTGAAGAAGACCACTGGACATTTTCTGTGACATTATGTTTATCTAATAAATACAGTCTCCATGTGCTTCTAAACTCATCAATGGTTCACAGTTTTCAATTCAGTTCTGACATTGCCATAATAATAATTCAACAGCTGAATAGAAACCCCCACCTCCTCCCTCCTTGTGGGTTTTCTAAAACACTAACCCAATCCCCTGGCATATTAAATATAGCAAGTCAAATGTAAACATGGTGTACCTAAAAAGGCATTGGAGGTATATCCGGTAGTCAGGATGAACACCTTCTTCATGGAAGCGAAGAAGAGGATTTCGAAGCAAAGCAAAAACTAGGCGAGGCAAGGGCTGCAGTTGTGGGCACTGTGAAAATGCAACATCTACCTGAGCTGTTAATGAACCACCATTCTTAAACTGGACAATTTTAGAGGCATCGTTATACTGAGCAGTGAGGATTACGAGCCAATCATGAAGCAACATCCTGCCCTCCCGGACTCCTTGCTCCAAAGAGGCTAATATAACCTAGAGTCAACAAGTTGCATAATTAACCGATGATGAATAAATGTACAATCAATTAGCCTAAGGAGAAAAGTCATTGTTATTGAGAGAGAACAGAGCAAATCATACTCGTGCCAGGAATGGGGGAGAATAGGGGAGGAGGATTGCCCATGTTGCGCAAATTACTGGCTAAGAGTTCTTTCAGGAAGTAAGCCATACACAGCAAAACTACAACCAGGCCTTAGGATGGGGTGAATTATATAAGAAATTAGCATTTCTCTCTTGCATACGCCCTGTTTATTGTTTGATTATTTTGGCTCACGTTGATCACTGTTTTCTTTATTTTATTGCCTGCTATGATTATGACCAAGGTACTAAATACCCCTAGGTTCACTAACAGAATCAAAAACTTTCTTTTTTCTTTCAACAGATTGTTTTTATGCAAGAAATGGAGGGATACCTTGTGGACAAGTATAGATAGAACAACTTCAGAATCAACATTGTCATAAAGTTCATTCATATTCCTAGCAGTACCAAATTGCAAAGTTCTGATTCTTAATCGACGTTTAAGCAAATGCTTGCCTCTGCATGAACATACAACAAACCAAGATTAGCCCAAAAAGTGATGAAAATGCAATAAAATGCTTCCAAGAACCTTATGGTGCATCAACAATATATTATGCAAGACCAGTCACTCATACCAAAACAAAATATTCAATAGCTACATCAGCTTTGTCATACCTACTAGCAGAAACCAATCTTGGAGATGAGAGCTCCTCAGGAGGCACAACAACTGTGTATTGAAATGCTATCTGTAGTACTGGTTGTTCTGATGCGTATCTGCAAAAATAATGAAGCCATTGCCTTTCAAAGTGCAATTTATAATTTAATTACTGAAAAGAAACTCAAACAAACTCAATAACATTTGATGAGTTACAAAAGCATACAAAAGGAAGTGAGCAAGAGTGAGGTGGAATAAATAAAAACAGGAGGCCTAAAAACCATATCGAGCCAACCAGGGAATTGTCAGTCAGAATGATAGTTTGAGAAGGCAACGCATGAATCTTATGAAAGTGTCCCATCTTAAGAGCAATAACAAGTGGAAACTTCCCATATCAAGTTACAGCAGATAAGGAACATATCGATCCTCCATCCTCGTCCACCAAATCCAAATATTTGTTTGCACATGAGTAAATGCAGTTTTGTGAGAGATAACATCAACTCAATTGAAAGATCTAAGACACTGAATAAACCAATGAACTATAGTGGGCAATCCTCTACTCCTTAACTAGCTGAAAAGTGACTGAACTGTTCCTTGATAGACTTTATGGTTGACCACAGAAGGAGCAGGTGGCATTCAACAGTCAATATGTGACTTATCAGCATAAGATTAAATAATATTGCAATGGATATGACAAGATGCACTCAAAAGTTTTGAATGTAAGTGGCCAAACAGAAATCTAATATCACCACATCACTGCCGATTAATAGTTGAACTCCAAGATGTCTTCTGACAGCGGTTATTTTTGCTTTTTTTTTTCTTTTTTGAACAGGACAGTTGCTCTTAGCTTGTATCCATTTTTACATTGTAAGTTGGTCATGTCTCTTATCTAAATAAATAAATGAGGAGATGTTTACACCAAGCAGGTCCACCAGATTCAGTTAGGGCAATACCATTCAGATTACAATAGTATTTGCTTGAAGTTGAACATGCTCAACCCAACAAACTGTGATGAAATCATTTCATGGGATCTAAATGAACTTTCCTAGATATTTCTATACAGATTGATACATTAGTCAAGTTCCAATGACATTTAGCCAACAAAAGATCATTGTATATTGGCTCTCAGAAATAGATGGATACCTGGAAAATCCAGTAGCACTTGTAAAATCAAAGTCATAAGCATATGTGGCAAAAGAATCGCAGCAAATAATGTGTTGAACGTTCTCATACTGTGGATCTGGGAAGAAATGTCCATACTGCAGGAAATATTTAGAGCACATAAATAAAAGACATAGTACCCTCTGCTCAACAAACTCAAATTAAAATGAATGTCACTTACAGAATGACCAGGTTTGAATTCAGAAGATGTCCTCAATCGCAGTATGCAACCAAAAGCATATGGTCGACTAAGCATCCGATACCTTCAAAAGGATAGCACATAAAATCACATGGGGATAATAGAACCACTACAAATGGATTATAAACTTACATCTTCAAGTAAAACAACAGGCCAGTATCTATTACATAAAAATTATTTATTCGTCTTACTAGTTAAACATGTAAAATTGTACATCTTAGAACAACACCAGACGTTCATTGCACTCATTTTGCAATTAAAATTATGCTACCAGTTCATTGATGTTACATAACAAGAAAGGAGCTAGGAATTCATGTATCTTATACTAATTACTATTGTAACCTGTACTCACATATCCTGAGGAAGTGTTGAGTCATCAGTGTTTGAATAGAGAAACAATGTGCCTCCACTTTCAATACTAAGAAACTTGAGGGATGCCAGATCCGTATACTCATTTGTTACAGCAAATATGTCCACACAAACACCTGCTTGGACAGCCACAGCAGCCTGAAAAATATTTGTCAATGCTCACATTTCCTAAAACTTGCAATGTTGAATATAATTAAAGGCAACAAGATTACCAGATCTTTGTAAAATGGAGTCTGCTCTGGAAGCAAAGCCCTGTCTGCATCCTCTCCTTTACTAGCATATTGTTCACCATACCTTCTTGTATCTAATTGCCCAGCACCATAATCAGGAGGACCGGATATGAAAGCAAAAACTCTAGCTGCAATCAATAACAAAAAGGACAAGCATTTGAGCACATCTTCAATATACAAACTTCAATATACAAAAGACAAAGGATGCCTTTATAAGACGAACTCCATGCATCATGTACCTAAAGCAAATGTATTTCCGTATTCTGACCCAAGGTATTTCAACAGGGCTTCCATTGCCACACCAAAACCTCGCCCGCCCATTAGAACTCCATCAAGTCCTTGTCCTGCACCTGTGGTTCTCTCCCATGAGGTTGTTGGTCTGAGAGTGTCAAGTGCAGCAGTAATACGGTCTTTACAGGTTTCCACCTGCAGCACAACACTGAACTTAGGATGGTGCCAACATTAAGTAAGGCAAAACCTGGCAATTAAACTGCCAAACCCCGTTAGAGAACATTACAACCACTCAATGACAATAAAAGGATGAAAAATATAAAGCTAACTCAACTATGCATTCTATTAAACATCAGTTTGGTTACATGAGTGATTTCTTCTTTCCCATTTAACCTTATCAAGAGCAACAAATGAATAAATGAAATAAAAAATGCCAAAACATAAAACAGTGTGCCTAGCATACAGGGGCCAAGAATTGTGACAAAGGCATGACATCTTCGAGCTCAGTTGGAAGGGTTCCTTCCATATCAGGAGGAATAAAAACATTCTTTACAACTGGAATGGGCCCTTGAACATCATACAACCCCATTTTGTGGCTAAAGGTAGCAAGCCCAAATAGAGAACCAGGAGCAAGAGCTGCAGCAAAATAAAAACAATAAGTCGCCCTTAAAGGACATAACCCATGCAGTTAAGAACTAATATATTATTTTGAACTAAAAATATCGTATAACAAAAGAAAAAGGTCAACCTTCCAAAGCTGCTTGCAATGCACTTTTAGTAAGCTCCAAAAATTCTTCTGAAGCTGCAGACAAACTCAACAAATTCAAAAGCTGTCACCTCTTAGAAAAAATCAAAACATAGATTAGAAAGATCTTAGCCTACAGTATAGTATGAGATAATCAAAAGAACTTCAACAGCTATCACTTTTACCCTCTATGTGCGCTCTCATTCTCTACACGCTCAAATCACAACTAAGCAAAAAGAAAGGAAAAAAAAGAGTAAAGATGAATACTTGAGTAGAAACAAACACAATAGAATGCCAATCAATTCAGCAACAAAACAATATCAAATTCAAACGATTCACTATACTGCATTGCTGCGTTTTCAATTCCACTTTGCAAATTCACATGCACGACAGTCACCGGTTTCAATTCAAACACCTCCAATGTGATTAAGTTTGCACAGTAAACAGCAATTTCGATTATCATTTCCATCTTCTACCCTTTTGGATATATAAAATAAATGCTCATACATTGCACAAGTACGACTAAAATTGAGAACATTTGCACAGTTTAATAAGTGAATTTTCTGATTCGGCCTCTAATTATTATTGTGAACTTCATAAGAGTTTGCTAAATTACTACTGCAACGGAAAATTCTTCAGATCAATTCAATTTCAATTATATAATCATATAACAAAATTAACTAAAAAAACTAAAAACTAATACCACTAGAGAAAATCAATAATTCTTACACGACAAGTCAACCGCCGCAACATAAACCGGACAGGCTTGCATCATTTCTTCATCCGATCCCTCCACTACACAAACCAAACACTAATCACTAACCAAACCAGCTTACAAACTTCAAAACCCTAAATTAAACAGAATATCATTCAAACTACTCACTAGGCAACTCGAGATCGATAAAAGAAGACATCATCTCAGCGCAAGACTGAGGATGCGAGTAACGCGCGATGGCTTGAGAGTCGAGTCCGTTGAGGGTTCCACATAGACTACAATTCCATGCCCACTGATCAAGCTCACAGTACGTGTTAAAGTAAGCGTAACAGTTCTCGCAGCGAGGTAGCAAATCGCCGTTCGATCCGTACACAGGAGACAGTCCGTTCTCGTCTTTGGAAGCAAATGGCGTAACTGTTATTCCCCACGGTAGTCCTGATGATTCCTGCACATCTTCTTCCATTGGAAATCGCGACATTGTAGCTCGAACCGCCATTGTGGAGGTGGAGGTTTCTGATTTCTCTGGGTTTCTCGGGAAACCGGGGGATTTGGGGAAGTAAGAGGGGGTGGAAAGAGAAGAGGGGATTTACGTGAAATTCACCAGTGCTGTTATGCCACGTGGGATTAATGGCTGGTTGACGTGGCACTAGTGGTCTTGCTGGCTCTTTTTTTTTTTTTTCTCTTAGGGAATATTCTTGTAGGAAATATCAAATTAATTACTCTTCTTTGCTAACATAATATTGAATTCTCGATTTTAGAATTATAAAATAAAAAAAAAAACTAATTAATTATGTTCTTGATACTTTACATACTTTTCAATTGAGTCTTTTTATTTATGTTTATATGGAATTGGAAGGATTAGTTTGATTATTTTGTTTTGGTTTTATGTTGAAATTGATGATTGAGTGATATATTAATAACAAAATTAAGGTTTTTTTTATTTTTTACTTGTTTTTTTTTAGTGTTTTTCCTAAATTAACGTAATAGAAAAAACAATTATAAACTACCATGATTGAAAAAATAATTCTCAAACTAACATAAAACTTGAGACGTGCAGGTCTCACCTGCACAATCCATCTAGACGTGCGAGTGATAAATTTAAATTTAAGAACCTAAAAAAACCTTATAAAACCTAACCTTCCTTAGGCTCCGTCAATGAAAGGACCCACCTCTCTTAGGCTTCATCAATGGAAGGACTCAACCCTTATTGGGCTCAGCTAAGGGAAGTTTTCATCTTTTTCGGACACAACTATATTTTGGATTTTATTCTCCTTGCACTCATTAAGTGTATAAAAGTTCTTGAAAAACCCATCATGTTTTCATCGATATTAATGTTATGTAAGAGATAACGTGTAAAAGTTCCTTGAGAGCCCACCATATTTTCATTCACATTAATACATATATCAGTGATATTTTTTCTTATTAGTACATATGTCAGGAATATTTTCCATCAATATTAATACATGTGTCAGAGATATTTTTCTCTTCAATACTATCAGGGAAGTATTGCACTATCTTCTCTATAAAAAGACTTATGGGCTATAAATAAATCATGAATCATTTAAACAAAAGATTTGAAATCTTTATTCTCCATTGCATATTTATTTCTAAAGTATCTCTATAATATTATTGTATTTTTTCTTAAAAAGTCATTGACTTAATCATCAGAGAGTCCCTAAATTCACCAAAGAAAACCTTTTACAAGTATCAAGCAATCGCCTCCAACCACCTTGTTTAGGGAGAGTGAATCAAATTGTCAAAACCAAGAGATTAATTGATTATCCAAGACATAAGTCTTTCTCCTAAGTTACTTGGATTTTTTGGGACATCATCGTTGATGCCATCTATGGTAAACTGATCAAAAGCTGTCAGTTTATTTCTAATGACAGTTCAAAATCATTACATAGCACACAATCATGACACACCCGAGCTAGAACGCTTGATGAATATACCTGTTACCGCGAGCACTTCTGTTCATTCGGACTTTCAACAACCCATCAACCAAGTGGAACCCCTCACCCAGGTTGTGTTGGTCGCTTAGTTGCAAAATCAGATTTTACCGCCTCAGCAAGTCTTGCACTCATGACAGCCCCACCCTCGAAAAGGATTGACCAAGGGTCTTTTTAGTGCAATAACACCACTCTCTATGGGATGGATCAGAAGGCTCCCTAGAGTTCAACAAATCATATTGGGATATATTATCCTTGATAAGAAGTAAGTTTATTTTTAAATTAAAATAATTGTCTCTCTAACGTACACTTTTTATATATAGATCTTCAATGAGGGCTTCTAGACTCTTGCACGCTCTCTTTAAAAAGGGTTCTCTCTTATGCAATTACACATTCTCTATGGAAAGGGTTCTCTATATTGCAATTGCACAATCTCCTTGCAAAGATTTCTTCCTAGGACCATTGCACACTCTCTTTAAAAGGGTTCTCTCAAGTGTCATAGCACACTCTCCTTGAAAAAGGGATTTTCCTAGTGCTATTGCACACTCTCCTTGAAAAGGGTTCTTTAAGATGCAATTTCACAATCTTCTTGGAATGAGTTCTCTCTAGTATGATAGTTCCACCCTCTATGATAGCTTAAAATGGTCAACCTCAATAAAGCAACATGACCCCTATCTTATAGTCAAATATATACCACTTAGGCTAATTGGAACAAAGAAAACCATCTTATCTCTCCATATAGGCTCTCGAACTTTATGTTATCTTTAGGGGTGATCTCAAATCTCTCACTCTCAGGTTTGGTCTCTCTTTTTAGTGGAGGGCTTTCACGCCCATGTCATCTCCAAGGAGGCTATAGGCCCCCAACTCTAAAAAAATACAATAACTCTCTAAGAAATTGATTGATTTGGTCTCCTTAATGCAATAACACCACCCTTCTTAGGTTTTTCTTCGTCCCTTAGAAAATTTTCTAAGTATAGGCGTCAACATAAGTATGTCCCCTCCGCCCCTTGAAAATTTTTTAAGTATAGGCGTCGATAGGGATTCACTCCCCTTAGGCTCTTAAAATATTTTCTAAGTATAGGCTCATTCTCTTTGGTTTTATCTTCACCTTTTAAGAAATTTTTTAAGTATGAGCATCGACATGGGTACGTCCGCTCCGCTCCTTGTAAATTTTATAAGTATAGGCATCGATAGGGATTTGCTCCTCTTAGCCTCTTAGAATATTTTATAAGTATGGGCTCACTTTCTTTGGATTTCCCTTCACCCTCTAGAAAAAAATTTAAGTGTGGGTGTCGACATGAGTCCGTTCTTTTTACCCCTTAGAAATTTTTCAAGTATGGATGTTGATAAGGATTCTTTCCCCCCAACCTCTTATAAATTTTTCTAAATATAGGCTCACCTTTCTTAGGTTCCCCTCAGTTATTTGGAAATTTTTTAAGCACGGGCTCCACTCTTTATGGGTTCCTTTTAACCTCTTAGAAAATTTTCTAAATATAGGCTTACCCTCATTAGGTTTCTCCACCTATTAGAAAACTTTTCTAAATATGAATTTCTCTATGATTTCACCTCACTCTCCTGAAAATTTTTATATATATGGATTCCTTCATAGTTCATCTCTAACTTAGAAATTCTTTTTTCAAATATAGGGCATACCCCTACACATGGGCTCTCTAGTATATTAACCGGGGTTTTCACCATGAATCTCATACAAAATTTTTTGACAAACTCATCATACCAGGTACTTTTACAAATCTTTACGTATAAATATCACAAAGACTTGGGAGGATACTGATAAACCCAAATTTAAAAGGCCAAAACCCCATATAAAACCCAACCTCCCCTAGGCTTAACCAAGAGCATGACCCACCTTCTTTGCGCACAACTACATTTTATATCTTACTCTTTCTACACTCATTAGATGTATAAAAATCCTCCAATAACCTAGCATATTTCTATTGATATTAATATTGTGTAAGAGATAACGTGTAAAAGTATTTTAAGGGTCCATCATATTCTCATCCATATTAATACATATGTCGAGGATATTTTCCCTCGTTAATACATATATCAGAGATGTTACCCTTTAACATTAATACATATGTCAATGATATTTTTCCACTTCAATACTATCAATGAAATATTACACTTTAACCCCTTATATCTATAAAAAAGAGTCATGGTATATAAATAGACTATGAATCATTTAAACAAAATATTCAAAATCTTCATTCTCTATTGTATATTTATTTCCAAAGTATCTTGCTATAATATTATTGCATTTTCTCTAAAAAAAATTACTGACTTAATCATCAAAAAGTCTCTAAATTCACCAAATGGACCTTTTGCAGGTATCAGGCACCCACCTTTAGCCATTTTGGCTAGGAAAAATGGATCAAATTGTCAAAACCAAGAGATTAACTAATTGTTTAAGACATAAACCTTGCCCCCAAGTTACTTGAATTTTTTAGGACATTATCATCAAATATAACCTCAATGACTTGTCTATAAAAAGATTTTCTATTGTATATGTATGCATCCCCCTGGAAACAAAATCCATTTCAAGCATTTAACAACAATTTAATGTCCATGAAAGAAACAAAAATAATCAAATAACTATAATAATAGATGAGATGATGTAAAACGATAAGGATAAGGAAGGAGAGATTAAAAAAGACAGAGAAAAGAATAAGATATTAGAGAGAGACATATAGAGCTTTCCATATTATGATGACATATACATTGAAGAGTCTACATGGAAAATCATTGCTATTAAAGTTTACATTTTGCTTTAAATAGGTCATACAAGCATGGATGCCTGTGCTATTAAGCTTATTTTAGGGGTGACAAAAGCTATTAAGCTTATTATAGGGGTGACTTTTATCATATTTACATTTTATAATAGTTTTTTTTTTTGCAACAAGTTAAAAAGTGAGTAAATGAAAAAACATTACAGGTCGATGAAAGTTATCCATCAAATTTGAAAAATCATTATTAAAAAAAAATGTAGAATTTGTTTGAATCCACAAATAAATAAATAAAGGAGATTCAATCGAAAATATATGAAACTTAAGGGACCTATCAAAATAATATTTTTTCTTGCATCTCTCGTTTTCTACTCTCATCTAGTCTAGACTCTAGATAGGAAAGAAGGATTAACACGGCCCAATAGCAAGTTTCACACACCCAGTCCCACTCCTAAAATCATCATCATCATCTATCCGTAAAAATCAAAATCAACGGCCAGGATCTACACTCCTTCAATAACTCCACCCTTCAATAACTCCACCTGACCCCCCATCCCTTGCTGCATCTCCAAGCAAAGCCAGCAGAACACACCGCTACCATTTCTCTCTCTCACCGCCTCTGCATCTGTGCTGCATTTCTTAAATTAGTAAGCTAATTCCTCTCTTAATCCCTAATTTAATCACTATTAAATCCAAGATTTCGTCTCTCTATCATCTGTTAAAATTACTAATGAGCCCTTGATTACAGGTGTTACTCCCTGTCAACAATGGCGACACGGATTGGTTCTGCTGCCAGACGACTAGCATTTCGAAGATTCTCGAGCGGCGGCAAAGTTCTCAGCGAAGAGGAAAAGGCTGCAGAAAATGTTTACATCAAGGTTATAAACAATAAATCTCGAGATTTTCTTCTTTTTACTTGGATTTTTTTCCAGAATTTTTTCATTAATAAAGCCATTTTTTAGCTAAAACGAAGAAAATCTATCGTCATCCTATTATTATTATTATTATTATTATTATTATTTATTTTATTTTATTTTCTTTTCTTTCTGAGTTGGAATTTCTTTTTAGAATATTTTCCTGAATAAAGTCATTTTTCAGCGAAAACGAGGAAAACTAATTAATTAATATTATCGCTGCTGCTGCTATTTAGTCCTAAAAAAGGTGTGCATTGTAGTAGCCAAATTGGACTTGTTGTAATTACTAAGGTGATTAGGGATTAATTATGTTATGATCTCTTGAAATAGAAATGGTTTGGTGGTACAGTTTTATAGTAATCGGACATTATTTCAACTCATTCTTGTAGGCAGCAATCTTGCAGTTGAAAGTTAAAAGGGTTATTTTTAGCTATTTTCTGTCAAAAGCTGTGCGGCCTTATTATTTAACCAAATGAGAGATGGGATTTGGGATGGCTTTGGCATGCTAGTAGCCTCATTCAAAGGGGAAAAATGAACTCCCTTCATTTGTTGTGATCTGCCCACACATATTGCTTGATTGTTGAAGTTTGGTATTAAAATGTGTTACACCCAAAGAGTTAAAGAACCCTGAAAAAATAATCGATATATGTCTGAGTGGTGGCTTGGCAAAATTTATTTAATATTTGCATGCATCTACTTCATTATCTAGTTGCTGCACAGCATTTCAATGAAAGGAAGGCTGATTTAGTTCGACTTCTTATGGTTTATGATACTGCAATGCATTGTTTGACTTTTGCAGAAAGCTGAGAAAGAAAAACTGGAGAAACTCGCACGCAAGGTATGGTTATAGCACATTTTCTATTGAATCTTTGTTATTGCCATCTTATGTGCTTTTTTTTAAAAAAAAAACCTTGATCTGGCAATGTAGCTTTTTTTGTATGTCATGAATTACTTTGTGATTTTAGTCATTAAGTCAATATAACTCTCCAAAAGTCCTTTGCAGTGAGAAGAGTTCATTGTGTGTCTTTTGTTCTTCTTTTTTCCTTCAAAGTAGAAGTAGAAATTTATTGAAGGTTTGTCAAGTTGAGCAATCAGATTTCAAACAAGCAAACTAACTGAGTACTCGATCAACTGTATGTGTAATTCCTTCTTGATATATGCGCCGCTTAGGCTTGGGTAGTTTTACAGGGGCAAAAATTACCCCTATCGGCTTTCTCAAGAAAGACACTGTATCTGCACTGTGTTCAGTTAGGTTTTCTTGGATGGAACCGTATTAATTCCATGAAGCTCAAACTTGGTTATTTTATTCAGGCGGAGACAACTGCCTCAGGCTCAGGCGGGGCATCAACTGATATCAAAGCAAGTACTGCTGCTTCCCCAACACCACCTGGAGCATCCACTGAAAAAGTATCAACTGATAAATACCGGAATTATGCAGTTGTAGCTGGTACAGTTACAGTTTTTGGTGCTCTGGGATGGTATCTCAAATCTGGTGGGAAGAAGCAAGAGGAAGTCCGGGATTGATGCCATTGTGTTTTGTGAAGAATGAAGGAGGCATCACTTTTTAATTGCTACTACTGCTTTTGGAGTCATAGTAGTAACTAGCAATATGCATGATTTTGCATACGATGTGCCTGGACTTTTCTTTTAATCATAAGAGCAACCGTGTATGGTTTGCCAATTCTTTTCTGCATTTGACAATGGCTTTAAAGATCAGCTTTGTTTAACCTTTCCTGAGACCACTTGTCAATAAACTTTCCTAGAAATGACAAGAATTATTTGAGGAATTCTTACTTGCAATGTTGTAATTTTATGGATTGCAATTGCATGGCATCTTTAAGGTTAGCAAGCAGGAGATGGGAATTTGCTTGGCACTTTTCTTGAAATTACAAGAAATGCATGGATTTTTGTACTGATTGCAATTTTCTAAAGCCCTGTCCTCCTCACGAAAAAATAATGTATTATGAAGTACAATCAAGTTACGGGATACATTACAGGTGCTTCATTTTATTGATTTTTTTTGTTCCTGGAAATCAAAGCAGAGCAAGATCATTGATGATCTGCTGGATATGTGAACTTGCTATTTCAACGGCATCTTCTGCCTTGCCTTGAGAAACGGATTCCAAGGCTATATGATTGGTCTGTTCGGAACTTTGATTTTAATGTGTAGTTATCATTTTAGCCTTTCTGTTTACAGTCTTTTATCGCAAACATCACTAGCTAGCCTTTCTGTTTATAATTTTATCCTCCTGCTGCCCCTCAAAGGATTGGGAATTCTTACTAATTTAGGGATTTGAAATTGGATCCCGTAAAATGCTTCCCTTCCTTCTTCTAAAAAGAAGAAGAATACAGCATGTGTAAAACCCTGTATAAACGTAAGACCGAAGATGAAAACTGAAAAAAAAAATGAATAAATGACAGAATAATAATAAATATTACATAATTGAGAGGATGACCTTCGTAGATAAATTTGAAGGTATTGATAAAGTTAAAAAAAGAATTATGAATTTAAGTTCAAAATCCGTAATGAATAAAAAAAAGATCCCAATGAATTAGTATGATAATAAAAAATAAACTATATAAAAGGATAGTGCAAAAAAAAATAAAGAATGAAGGTGTAAACATCGCTTAAAAATCGATAACATTACCGCGAAACGTCAACAAGTATGTAATTAAAATAAATAGTAGAAAGGAAAAATAAATATATTTAGAATAAGAAAACGGTCTCAAGAATTTAGTAAAATAATTAATATGATTTATGCAATGATTGAATAAGAAAAATCAGATTTCTAAAAAAAAATCACAAATTAACCAGTTTTGTGCTATCACGCATAATTCTCAGTCTGACTATTGGATTCTGTTGAAGTTTTATAAAGAGTCTATTGATATATTTTTTTATATAAATTAAAATTTTAAGTCAATCAGAATTCAAAAAAGACTCGTGATTTAGACATAAACATTATAATTTAGGTGTAAAAAAAATTCAAGGAGATACATATAAGGGTTTTTTTTGTAATCAAACTGAAAAGCTATAGCCCTCTCCTTTTAAATGAAGCTGCCAGTAGCAGCCATGGGAGAAAGCTAGAGAGTTCTAGCTTGTTCATTCAAAAATTGGTGAGAGATCCTCTAAAATTCTATGGGTTTTGCGTGATTTGTGTGGAAAAAGAAGTAAACATCCAAATCAAGCATGAACCAAGAAGAAAAAAAAAGAGAAATAAAAGAAAGAGAATTCAGATAGAGATAGAAGTGGATAATCTAGAAAAAATAGACCAAAAGGCTTCTTTAAACATGATTGGCAAGTGTTTTTATATGTGATTACTTTATTTTTATTGAGAAGTTATTGATGGGTATGGATTTATGTAAATAGAATTTAGGCTTATATAATAATCTTTAATGAGAAGGTGTTTTATGTTGAATTTATTGTTAAAACATATCTTACATGCTATTTAAAGTTGAATATGGAAGGAATTTTAGAAAAAATCTATTGATGGTGTTGGATGTAGTTTAGCCGTGTATGTCTTTGATCATCTAACTTGTAGTTGAATCTAAAGCTTAAAAACAGTGAAATTTGGAGTCAGTTTCTTTAGAAAAGTTGTCCATAGAGATGTTAGCTTTCAAATAAAACTAGTATTTATTAATTTTGAATTATATAACTCTAGATATAAACTAAACACTAAAAAAAGGTCTAAACCGGCATAACTTCTGAGCAGATTTCGGATACTATTATGATTGTTGATTTTGAGCTCGAAAATGATAGAACTGAGTGTTTCTTATTCTTAGGTGCTAATTATGATATGTGTATATATATATATATATATATATATATATATATATATATATATATATATATATATATATATTTGTGTGCCTGTGCCATGTAATTCTGGAGTCTTGAGTGGTAGCAAGGGATGAGCTTGGATTTAGACGGGTAAATATTAAATGATAGATTTTGGCATTAAAGCAAAGCAACAGAAAAAACAGTATGATTATCCAGGAATTAAGATCTAATCATCATCATCATCGTATATCATATTAGGAAGGATTTTTTGTTTGTCTCACGCGTTAAGTAAAAAATGATGTAGCGTGCTCGATTCTCTCTCTTTTTTTTTTTTTTTTTGATTTACGTGGGGTGTCCGGGCCAGCTTGCGCGCACCACGACTATTCCCCACGGTCCACTGAACTTCCTGCAAGTCCAGGAGCAGGTAAAGCACCGTGGGGGTGACAGGCGTGCACATAGAGGGTCGATTCTCTCTTTTGTCTATATTATATTCAACAATTTATGATGAAATGATTCTTGGTTGATAAAAAAATAAATGTTACAAAAATATTCAAAATAAATGCTAATTACAACAAGGCATCTATCTATATAGTAACATAGAGGGATTATTTATTATTGAACAATTGGATATTCTAAAATCAATTTCAAGCTCTTTTTAAAAAAATATATATATATATTGTAGCAATGTGATACGTTATTTTTGTTCCGTTAGGGTATGGCAAAAATAAATTATATTCAAATGATTGAATATTGTTTAATAAATATTTAAACTTCAAATAATAATGCCAACCAAACTCACTTATAATATATTATCAGTTATTATATATTTTTTTAAATAAGTCATAAATTGTTCCAGAATAATATTGGAAATTCCACACAAAAAAAACTCATAGAATCTTGCCGAACAAAGGCTAATGGAATAGAGAACATGAGAATTATTAGCATTATATCTACTATTGGATTTAAAAAACCATGGATTTCAAACAAATCTATAAAGAAAAAATTGTTTGGATAAAAAGAAAAATTAAAATAGACGCGAATCAAATAAAAAATATTAATTGTAACATGTATTTTGTTATATCAAATTCTTAAATAATTGATGATTTTTATTGAATATAAGTATGGAAAAATGATTCACTTGCTTAAAATCTAATTAATAGAAATTAAAACAAATGAATATATGATGTATCGTCATATTTTTAAAAATATTTTTTGAGCCTAAGTTCTTGCCACAATTGACACTTCTGTCTAACCAAGCTTCTAATTAAGGTTGTCAATTTCATTTCAATTGATATTTTGTTTTTTCAATTGAAATAGTATGTTTTTGTTTTGGAGCATTTCGGCATGCCGTTTCAGAATTGTACTATATATATATATTCAACAAATATAATTTCAGTTCAAATCTAAAGATAAACTAACTTGAAATTATGTAATTCAAATTTCAAACACAAGAAAAAAAGTGGGAGTTGAATCAATATGATTTAATCAACTCGACGGGTCCAAAGACAACTTGGACGAGTGATAAAAATATTGTTCGACTAAAAGAAATTTAAGACAACATTTTTTTATGAAACGATAACATATTGGGTCAGTATAGGTCAACTTGTGTTAACCTTTCAAATTCATGACCCGGGTCATGAGACCATGATAACTCAAAATAAAGCAAATCAAAACAAATTATGAAACTCAATTGCCAATAAACCCATTATTTAATGATGAATTTGAGAAAAAAACAATCTAAAAAAGGACACAATAAAATGATAATTCTGAACAAAATTATGAATTTGAACAAAATTACAAAACTACAATCGGTAGTCTCGCAAGGACTTTCTAAACTCTGATTACTCTAAAATTTTAACCTGAGATATAACAACATGTAATGAGACTTCTCATAAACTTTTAGCCCGATCTAAATGTTGAATTAAGAGATATAATTGATACCGTAAAACTAAACAATATTTTTTTTTTAAAAGCAAAAAAAAACATTATTTGGCTAGAAAAAGAATGACCGGAATGGAACCGGAACGGTCCAGCCAGAATTCAGGTAGAATTCTTTTTTGTTCTCATTATTTTATTGTAAGTGATTAAATATTTATATTAAATATTCTATATATGTTAGATAAAAAAAATTTAAAATAAAATATTAAAACATTAATAAATTATTTTCCAGCTTATTTTCCATGATATAACCAAACACTGGAAAGTATTCTCCAATTTATTTTCCATAACACTACCAAACATCATAAAATAATTCACTTTTCAGGAATCTACTTTCAAAAAAAAAAAAAAAAACTTTCCAGCAAACAAACGGAGTCTAAGTGTATGTTTAGTAATATAGTACATAATACTTTTGCAAAAATATTTTTTAATTAAAAATACATCAAAATATTTTTTTAATTTCCAACTCCAACACATCAACATTATTAAAACACACACAAAAAATTATTAATTTAATATCTTTTTATATAAAAAACACCAACGGCATGAACAAACACTCCCTAAGCTCACCCGTAAACCCAATGTTGATAGTTGAACAATGCTTCTTGACAATTACTATGTAGAGTTTTAACTCTTAAGAAATAACAAAGGAAGTAAAAGCCGGACAGTAAATTTTCATTTATTTATTTTTACCATGGAAACATACCATTGGTTGTGTGCCAGCCCCCACCTTGCCCCCCGCGGGAAACCAATAAACCGCTCCAATTCCCATGGAGGAAGCTCACCTCTAACCTCTCCATGTTAAAGAATGTGAATTTGGTTGTCAAAGACAAGAAGAGGCCACCTGACCACAAGAACTTATTAACCCAACATAATCAAAGTATCAAATCCTTCTACTTCAAGTTCAAGATACTAATTAATCACCCTTTAATTACCTTTTTATTTTCTTAATACACTCAATTTATTTCCCACCAAATCCTCTCCCTCTCTACTTTGCTTCTTCAACTCTTAATATATATATATATATATATATATATATATATATATATATATATATATATATATATATGTAAAGAGACTTTCTTTGAGTGAGAGTTAATGATTCTCACGTCCCACAAAGAAAGTAAGAAAGTCCATTCCTTCAATCCAACTCCACAAATCTCTTTCTGTGAAAACTTCTTTCAACAACAAATCTTATTTTGTTTAGAGAAAGACTTGAAAAATCAAGAAAACCACTCTCTTTTATTGTTATTATTATTATTATTATTATTTTAAGAAAAAAGAAAAAGAAAAAGAAAAAAGATTGGACCTTTTCATTGCCAGCCATGACTGAAGTCCTTCATTCTCCTTCACATTTCCCTTCTTCCCCTCCAACAACCTCGTCTTTGTCTTCTTCTTCCTCTTCTGTGACCTGTATACCCCCACAATCTCCTTCAACACAAGATGGCATTGATGATGATGAGGAGGAGTTGGTGAAACAAAAAGAAAGGAATCAAAGGGATCAGCTTTCTTTATTGGCTCTTCTTGTGGCTCTGCTTAGGAAGTCTTTAGTAGCTTGTAAGAGTGACAGAAGGGAATTTTGTTCTAGTATGGAGATTGGTTGTCCAACCAATGTGCGCCATGTGGCTCATGTTACCTTTGATAGGTTCAATGGGTTCTTGGGTTTGCCTGTGGAGTTTGAGCCTGAAGTCCCCAGGAGGCCTCCCAGTGCTAGGTAGGTACATTGTGTTTTTTGATCGAAAGGAAACCGTGGGTTTTCTCTATTTTTATCTTTCTGGTGTTTTATATGGTCATTTCAATTCTTGGCACTGTTAAGTTTCTTTGTTTTGTTAGTGAGTTATTGTTTCTTTGATCTTTTCTTTGGTTTCTGCAATGCAAGTCTCATAAATGAGATTTTTCAGTGGTTAATTGGTGAAAGTTTCTGTTTTTCATTGGTCGATTTGATTTTCTTTTTCTGAGGTTGGGTTTTGGCTATTCAGTTTAGCTTCTTAATTTTTGTGAATGATTGTTTGTGTTAAAGTTGAGTTTTTTCCTCTCTTTGCACGCTGTAATGTTTTCCCTGTTCTTGAAATTTAGTGTTGCTGTATCCGAGTGATGGATTTATTTTTGAGGTTCTATTGCCCCATCCAGTCTTGAAATTGTGGATTTTATTATAATTGATTTCTGGTTCTTCATTCCTTTTTTGTCCATTGGAGTTCGAGTTTTTCTGAAGTTCCATTTTATGGGGAAAAAAGGGGGGAAAATCAACTGTAAAGTTCTGCTGCAGAAATAATTTCTGGAACCAATAATTGAATTAAAGAGATTCAACTGAAAAGTTTAGCAATAAGAGAAATTGACCTATGCAATTTTGTTCTTATCCCATCTTTTATGTTGTTTGTTATCCGGAATCATGGATCTGAGCACATAAGCAAGCATCAACTTTATCACAAATTGAGAGCATTATCCCAGAGTTATATTGTAAAATATTCGAGCTTTTTATTTCATTTTTGTCAACTCCCCAAATTTGGAGAGACGTGGCAGACCACTCCTCTTTTCTGTCTTATTGATGCATTGTATTCTTGGAATGAGGTGTGGTTGCTGGCCTGCCATTTGAATCCACAAAACATGGACTTTTCCATATAAAGTCCGCTACTTTTGAGTTTCAACCTTGTTATGCATGGATTGATGCATAGAAATAGCTTCGTGGACCATTGTACAAATGCTTGATTTCTGGAGCCAAGTTTCATTTGTTTATGGGAGTATATGGTTAAACTTTGATACCAGTACAACATTCTCTATTTCTTATGGGAAGTCTTGTCTCCCCCTTGATTATAGACTTAAATTCCTTTTTGTTTCATGTTAGTAATATAACTAAAAAGACCAAGATTATTCACAACTCAACTAAATACAGATGAGCTGATGCCCTCTCCCCTTGGATCACTTGCACTGGTTCCTTGATTATGGTTTAAGTTGTGTGTGTGTGTATTCACAAGCACCCCACTTGATCAGTTGTGAGCTAGATGCTTTCTAGGATTTAACATGTTGGTTGTTCTGTTTCAACTTTCACTACTAGTCTAAAGAAACACCAATGGCACCTTCAAGTAACTTTTCCAACAACAAGTCACTTGATAATCCTTTTATCCCTGGAATCTGTGTTTGTTAAGTTGTTCCTGTTTTTTCTAGCTTTACATCATGCCAATTAAAAGCAGTGAACTATTTCATATGATTGCTGCCTTGCTCTTTGCCTATTGATTTGAATTTTATCATTATGCAGCGCAACTGTTTTCGGAGTTTCCACTGAATCTATGCAGTTGTCATATGACTCAAGAGGGAACAGTGTGCCAACAATTCTCTTGCTAATGCAAAGACGCTTGTATGCTCAAGGAGGCTTGCAGGTACGTCACCTTGTCATTTTTCTATATTAGCATTGTTATGCTGACTCCAAAGATAGGGCCATTGGGGATAAAATGGAAAACTTCTTGGTAAAATTGTCTGATTTAGGTAAATTGGGGCTTGTTTTACATGTAATTTATTGGATTTCATTTTATTTTGAATATGGTGGTCATAATTAAGTCATTAATTATTGCATTCAGGCTGAAGGGGTTTTCAGAATTGCTGCAGAAAACAGTCAGGAGGAGTATGTTAGGGAGCAACTGAATGGCGGGGTGGTGCCAGAAGGGGTTGATGTACATTGTCTGGCAGGACTTATCAAGGCATAGCAACACAAATTACTCTTGGATAATTTACAAATTATGCATCTGCTTATGAATTATAACACATTTAATAGTGAAGGAGTTGCATATTCATTGAAGACTAATTGAACTGGTTAATGCTACATTGAAGATAGTGTAACAAAAAAAAGGAAGAAATACTGATATGTAGATCACACATATAAAATCCTTGTGAGCTATTTCTTTGTTACAATTAAGTGGATAAAATAAATTGTAAGCAACAATCAATTTTTTTGCAAAAGTAGAAGACATTGTTTAAGACACTACAAAATCAAATTAACCTTTATCCTAGAAGTTCATGAACCCGTAAATTTGTGAAAACCTGTTTATCATAATGATCATGTGTCCATTGCTGGATACTACTCTTACAAGTATGATATTGTAAAAAAGCAACTGTACTTTGGGGCTTTAATCTATATAGAAAGCTGTTATTATTATACAAATTCAGTTTTATTTCCTGAAAGCCACCTCAGTAAAGCTGGATCTATGACACTATATCATTAAGCTTTTCTGTGAAGATTGTTTACAACCATAGATCCTGCAATTTTTTCTTGCCACCATTACCATCCCATTCTCTAGCTTCAATTCCACATCATTGCTGTCACCAAATGCTGCACTGTGACCGCCCCTTTTCACTACCATCATTCCATCTGCAATCCATTTGTATTAATTATATCATCTTTATTCATGGTTTTAGTATATTCTGTCTTCTAAGTTTAGGGTGTGGTGCTGTCAGTAGAAAGTGTTGCTGTTTTTTGTCTCAGGATTTACTTCTTTTGTTTATTTTGCATTCAATACATAGCTCTATTTTGACTTGAAGTACAACTGTTTGTCTAGGCTTGGTTTAGAGAGCTTCCAACAGGGGTTCTGGATTCTTTATCACCTGAACAAGTAATAGAATGTCGAACAGAAGATGATTGTGCTTATCTTGCAAGGAATCTACCTCCAACAGAAGCTGCTCTATTAGATTGGGCGATCAATCTGATGGCTGATGTTGTCCAACAAGAACACCTGAACAAGATGAATGCACACAATGTAGCCACAGTTTTTGCCCCAAATATGACTCGAGTAAGTGTCTATTATTGTTTGGCCATTCCTGAACTTCAATGATTTTTCTTTTTTACCTATGATCTGATTTGTACATGCTACTTGTTGTATTCAAAGGATCCACCTTGATTTTCTTTAGGCTTTAGAGAAGCTAATCTAAAGTACTCCCACTTTCCTTTTCACCTTTTTTCTTTGATTATGTCTCTAGATACTGCTAGTACTCTCACCATGTCAGAGCAAAGGGATCGGCCAGAGACATGGTTAATTAGTAATGGTTTTCCTATTACAGTATAAAATAAGTGATTGAATAAGTGAAATTGCCACAAAAAGCTGCAGATCTGGGCAGTTGTTGGTGTGCTGAATGCTGATGGTTGTCTTTGTCTTAATTTTATTGCAGATGGCCGATCCTTTGACTGCATTGATGTATGCAGTCCAAGTAATGAACTTTCTCAAGACACTTATCCTAAGGACACTGCGAGAGAGAGAAGATTCTTTGGTGGAGCCTACTCCTTCACGGATAGAGCCATTTGACAAGAACGGTCACGAGAGCCCTTCACTGTCCCGTGCCAAAGATAGCGAAGATGAAAATGAAACAACTGAGCAAGCCTTTGTGGCTGAAGAACCTGTTGTAGAAAGTTCGTATCACTCCAGTCAATACAATGCCATAGCTGATGAAGCAGGCCTCAGTTATGCAACTTCAGTTGATAAGCTAATTGCCGAAGGAGATCGTTCCTGCGAGACTGCTTCCGAGGCTAACTTAGTCAATGACGCATATAATCATAGAGTTAATGCTGGCAATCAAGCAGGTATCGGAAAGGACAGCATTGGCCAATCAAGTAATTCAAGTCTCAGAAAGAGTCCTGGAAAATTTAGCAGGCAGTCACCTGTACTTCATTTAACACCACCTTCTGACAAGACTCGAGGAATTGGTAGCTGTATAGACTCAAGGTCAGAGCGTATTGAAGCTTGGCGATGAAGGATGTCCAAAAGCAGTTTGGTCCCAACTGATTCTTCGAAAGGAAGCTATGTATGTTTGATTTCAAAACAGTGAGTATGTTTGTGAATTGTTCACCTATGGTTTCTGTGTGCTGGGTGGTTTTCCAATTTGATAAATGACAACAGTGTGAAACTAACATCTTCTTCTTAAAATTTCAGCCGCATTTCTTTAACGCTAGAGTAACATGGATGTTTAATGATGTAATATCTGATGTTAGCTTGTTAATCTTGTACAATTATCATCTTGGTTTTTCACCTTCGCCTTTTTCTCTCTTCAGAGGAACATCTGCTTTCTTTTAAATGTGAAAGCTACACCATTATCCAACATTGTCTTTAATACCATCTTTTAGTCGTTGAAAACTTCAATTTTGTCCACATTTATGTTGGATTTAGTCCTTGTGGCGGTAGATGTAGCATCTACTCGAATTAGAATCTGAATACACAGTTTAGAGGTGGCACTGCTTACCAAAGCCAGTGAACCAGTAAAATGTTGTGGCAGGAGAACACAAACGAATGTGGCACTCTATGGTTAGAACAGGACCCACTTGCCTATTGATTGGCCCTATCATGCCCTGCCATTATATATCAAGATGGACTATCTCAAGATGAAGATAGGCTATTCGAAAGTGAAGGGTAGCAGCCAATCATTTCCGGGAACAGGATTGAACATGTTCAGAGAACCAGGGAGAATATTCCAAGAGCTGCTGATACTTTTTGTGCCCTCTATGATGAAAATCACAATAGCAAGATAGATGTTAAGGTCGTGATGAGAAAAAGATACATTATGCTGAGATAATGGACTTGTTAAGAGGGGCGGTGATTGATATAAACTGATCTATCAAATCATCATCAGGATAGTCTCTCCAGCAATACAGCAAAATATCACTATCAAATACTAAATTATGATTGAAATTTGCATTAACATGGCCTTTTAAAACCAACACTAAAATATTGTGGTCCCTGTTGGGTTTTAATTTCAAAGCTTGTGGTCTTTTTTTGACTCAGATACATATCATAAATTAAACATGGCAATTCAGGCTAAATTAAATCTAGAATGACGTAAGATATTGTTTTGAACCTTGTATTACTTGAGGTGTGATCAGTCAATTGAGATATAGATTGATCCATTAAATTGATGGAGTTCTATTAGGTTAATCTCTGCTCACTTCGACTTGAAATCCAGCTTGTTGGGAATTTATAAAAGAATTTTTATAATATTTTTTATAAATAAATTCAAAAATAAAATTTAATGTATAAAACTTATCGGGAAGTAAATTCTCTGTGTTAAGAATATACAAGAAAAGTTATTGCATTCGATCTCTATGGTTGTTTATATGATGGCCACTGGAGGCTTATATAATTGTTAACTTCAGGGTTCTTAGGATTAGTCAAGGTACGTGCAAGCTGGCCGGACACCCATACTAAACTAAAAAAAAAAGTTATTGCACATGTACATTTATTTATGGCCACCAAATTTCGACCTAGCTTCAAAACCACCCGTCCCTGCTCCTCTTCAATGGAAGAGACGCCCTAGGCCGTAGCCAAAGCAACAAGAAGCATTATCTCTTGATTTTTTTCAACCTCCACGCCAATCTCGTGCTTCTTTATCTCCCCGTTTCTCTCTACCTCCCACCGAGAACCCTAAAAACAAGAAAAGAAAAGGCTTATATTCCTTTATACTAGAGTAGATAGAGTGAGCCAAAACCTAGCTATGGCTGCCTGTGGAAGTCTCCAACACATCTTTGAAAAACCATCACCAGAAAACCCTACACTGCTTGAATCCCTCTCATCACGGAACCAAGTCAAGCCTGTAAAACCGATGGAGCAATCCTCCTTCACTGAAATATTCGGTGAGCTTCATTTCAAAGAGAATTCGCAGTCATCATCATCTTTTGCTTCTTCTTCCTTATTGTCAACTTCATCTTCCTTTACTCTATCACCCTTCTCCTCTCCTTCATCCTTCCTAGATTTGAACCCGGAAGCCGGAGCAAGTAGACTCAACAAGAATGACAGCTTGGAGGGCAAAAAGAGCAAATCAATATTGGACTGTGTCTCAAGAACCACCCCGAAGAATCATCAGTACACATGTTGTCACCAGAATGGTCTTAACTTTTCTAGAATGAATTATGAGAGCTTGCAACTATGCACCGAGGGGCTTGGTTTTGAAAGTTCTGATGATGTTGAATACTCGAAGAATGATATAAATGAAGACTGGCGATACCAGGAGGAGAAAGTAAGAATCACAAGGCATGCAGCATCAGATGATCTCAGCAGACCAAGATCAGGTAGACGGACATTTCCTCCGCCGATTTCCTGTATTGGAAGGGGTGGAAAGCCTCGGGCTATCTTTAAGTCTTATAGGCATGACGGTAGATTTGTCCTTAAAGAAGTGAGGCTGCCCACCTTCAAGTTTTTGCATGCATGTAGAGAGGACGGGAGATTGACGCTGCAGTTTGTTCATCCGAATGATGAAACCATTGATGAAGCAGAAGATGAGGTGGAAGTTGAAGAGGACTATGAACATGATGCGCGAGAAGAGTCTGATGACGAAAAAGGCAACGATGATGATGATGGATGAAAAAAATAAAAGCTGAAAGAAGCAGACATGAAGCCAAGGACAGTTTAGGTAGGAACACTTTTGCTTGCCAGTAAAAATAAAAAATTCAGCTTCTGCTTTTGTGGTCCAGCTACAAACCAGTAGAGAAAAGAGGAGACAATAACTTGAGAATCTAAACTAAAATTCCCTTTTCTGCTCCTTTTCAGATCATTTCAAGGATGTAAACCCCCCTCCTTTTCACTGTTCTGAGTATTTTCTTGTAGATCATCAACCATCATCGCAATATTGTTTAATATTATATAATAAAAATTACTTTTTAATATATTTTTTATTTAGAAATATATTAAAATAATATATTTTTTTATTTTTTAAAATTTATTTTATCACCAGCATATTAAAACAATAAAAAATACTAAAAAAATTAAAGAATTAAAAAAAAAAAAAAAACACGATCACACCACAATAACAAACAAGCTCTACTACCTCCAAAAAACTTTCAGAATTGCCATAAGCTCAGTTTCATTCAATCGATCTCCGAATACTAATAGTCTCTACTGCCTCCACCAAATAAGGAAGTGCTCTACAGAACATGTCATTTGGATTCCAGGACCATCACTATCACTTAAAATGAGTGGAAATAAAAAGAAAAGGCATATGAAATGCCTAAGAATCAACTAGAAAAGAAAGTTTTGAGTAAAAGGTCACACCTTTAGAAAGCAAGAAAACACTGTGCTCGTAGTCTAATTAATGCCTTTGCTTTGGGTGCGTCTGAAAATGCATTTTTACTGGATAAAACATCAAATTTTATCATGAATATGTCTAAAAATAGCGAAACACCAAATTGATGCCTTTTCAGCCCAAGGGCTCTTTTGTAGAGAACAAGAACAGCATTGTCAAACGCGAACTAAAAATAAACCAAACCCCACTTGCAGCATATTCTTGGGTAGGTCTTTGTCTGCTAACAGAAACCTGCTTCCATATATAATGGCTCCAAAATCAAATAACACCAGGCTAATAAAAACTCATTGAGCCATCCTGGATTCCAGGGTCAGACTGTCAAGACAACAAAATCAAGTGCAAAGTTGAACAAGACACAAATGTTAAAAGCTGATGATTCATGGAGGAGGAAACAAAAAACAAAGTTCAAGCAGATAAAGAGCGAGTTGGGAACTCCAAAGTAGTTGTTATATGCTTGTATTACGGTTCACTTAAAGATAGCTTGCACTCTGGGGTGAATTATGAACTGGTTACACTGGTTCAGCATACTCAGATAGTCAAATAAGAATATGGCAGGGCCAGTATGAAGAAGTAATCAATATTGACTTTCACCTCAAGAACTCTAGTCATCTCTTTTCATTGATGGAGGCAATGGGTTAATAGAAATGAAGGTTCAAGAATGTGATGACTCGTGTAACCCAAACTACACCTTTAATTAGAAAACTGTGATAATAAACACCTATTTAGTTTCCAATTTTTCCGCCTCGTGTAACTACGTGAAAGGCAGTCACTGTAGTGCTGAATGCACCTATTCTTAACTCATAAGACAGTAAACAATTGTCCTTTAGCTTACACTCAGCTGGAGTGTAAAATGATCTGTGCCAATTGAAAATGATTGCTCAGTGCTCGGCTAGACAAATAAAAGGAGAAAGCACATCATTAAAAACAAACTTAAAATCCAAAATAATATAAGTTTTGGCCCCAGAGCCGTTCATTGTGATCCAGAATAGATTCTTGGTGCAAGCTTTTTCCTTATGAATGATGTTGAAAGAGAAAGACTTCTAGAAACATGTTGAAATGGAAATATTCTAGGGATGGAAACAGATGATCCTTTCTAGACTGGCAGGCACACGGCAAGACTTGTACCCCAAATCCAAAAGGGACAAGACATTTGTTTCTTTTCCATAAAGCTACGTGGAGCATATTTGAAACGTACAAGTAGCTGCAAGTCCAAATCTGTGGCTATGATACTTTAGAAAAGTTCTACCGTTTATTTGAGCATGATTGTCAAGCAGCTGGCGTGGTTTAGCTCCTAAGAGGAATACATGACAAAAATCTAAATAACTAAAATCCTTTGCAAGATTTCTTCTTCATGGACATGATTTCAGGCTATTAGAAACAGCTGAACCGTCCCATCAGAAAAGCTTCAAGAATAGTAACCTCACTCGTGTAAGTGAACATGAACCTTTGGATTATTTATCAATAAAAATAAATTAAGAAAGCACCCACAAAAACAATGAAGTTTCACAAAGCACACAAATACAAACACCCTGTCAATTCAAGTCTCGAAAATAAAAATACTTAGACACCTATTGAATAAATTCAACTTGGACTTGGGACCACTACGTATCATTCTGCATTTTTATATAAAAATTATGGCATGCATTGACTTAGCTTTTATCCAGTAATGGATAGTAGTGGATTACGACTGAACTATGTAAAAAAGCCTCTACAACAAAGAAAATAAAAGCAAAAAGAACAGGAAACAACAGAGTGATGTTTTGTGAACCACATAGCAGGTAAGGGGTTCAAGTCAATGTGCCCAAGCACTTGCCTTTTGATATTTTATTCGAGTCGGGAGTTTTATCTATGATTACCCACACCTTACTCTTGCTCATTCTAGAGATATAATTCATGGAAGGGGAAATTTTTGGAAAGAGTTTACAAGAACCTAGAACAAGGGGCGTTAAATCACAATAAGGGATTACTGCCATCTAATGTCAAAAGAACCTTGTATAAATCTGGACGTCGATCACGGAATACCCCCCAACCATGCCTCTTGGACTTGATTTTCTGTAGATCAAACTTTGCAACAAGGACAGCTTCCTCTTTGTCATCAGCTGCAGCAACTATTTCCCCTGTTGGTCCTGTCAGTGAAATCATTTATAGTAAATTTACTTTCACCATGGTTAAATGTTCATACTGACTGGATGACTGTCCACAAATTAATTTTTTTTATACCTGCTATAAAAGAGTTTCCGTAAAATGTAATCTCACTGTTTCCATGCTCTGTCTGGATTATTTCCTTTCCAATGCGGTTTGAAGCTACTAGAGGTACCTGAATTTGTCAGAACATATGTCAAACATCTTTTCTATGGCAGCATTCTATAACAGAAACCACACTACAGAGATGTTGCGGGACTCTCAAAGAGATGGTATCTAAATGAAGTGGACCACACAACATCGAAGGTAAAATCCTTGGAGAAGGCATGCACAAAACAAGGATCAGGACCAAGTTAAAATCAACATGACAAACCAAACATGAAATACAATTGCCAAACTACAAACACAGCAACTCACCAAATTTGCCCCAGCATGGCCCTGCATAACTCGTTTCCAGTGATCTAGAGAATCAAGTCCTTGATCTTGAGGTTCAGAACCAATGGCAGTGGGGTACAATAATATCTCAGCACCTTGCAGAACCATAGCCCGGGCTGCCTCTGGAAACCACTGATCCCAGCATATTGCTGGCATTATAAAAAAAAAAAAAAAAAAAAAACACCACCAGCTGCTTCAATTTTTCCATTCTGTAATTCCTCTATAGGAAAAATGACAAATAGAAATGGCTCTGCAACACATTTTGGATAACCAGCTAACTGGACATTTTGACTGAATAACATCACCAGCATGCCCAAAAATTTGAATCAAAAGATACCACAATATCTAGTAAATATGACCAGAAGAAAGGGTGAAAAAAAGGGGAATGTCTCATACCTATTCCAATCTTTGCAAATTTAGTTTGGAAAACCTGTTTAATAGTGAAATAAGTAACCTATTTAATACAAAATGAATGCAGATTTAATAGGTTCCAGAAAAATACTAAACTTAGAAAGAGAACATCCAACAACCAACCCTGAAGCCAGTGTCGCCTGGATTAAAGTAGAATTTTTCCTGGTAACCTGAAGTCAAAAGCAAACAGAAATGGTTGTATAAGAAACCATATATGAAGCATACAGATTCAAGCAATAAAAAATATTCAGCTTTTCATATACCTGGTCCATCTGGAATATGAGATTTTCTATAGAGCCCAAGGTCAGCCCCATCAGCATCAATCATGGCTATGGAATTGTAATGGGCATTATTTGCCTCTTCAAAGAAGCTAACTGGTATAACTATACCCAGCTCTTTTGCCAGTTTTTGCATACTGTAGAATGCACACACAAAGTAAATTAATTCATACTGAAATGCATCTGGAAGTAAAAGCTTAACTTCTGTTCCTTTAGTAGGAGTTAGGACAACAGCCATGACAACAATAAATACAGCTTGCAAAGTAATTTAAGAAGCTAATTGGTTTTGATCCAGAAGGAGACACCCCACTTCATAGTCCTAGGTTCAAGATGGGAATGGAAGATGTTATGGGGTGGAGGAATGCTTGCAGGGTTGTGTAGCGCAAAGCTCAGTTGACCACCAAATAAAACAGGGGAATCAATGTTTTCTGCTCCATCTACCTCAGAATTGTAGGATGGCCCTTGTAAGGCTTAGCTCGCTGGAAAAAGTCTTCTCTTTGAGCTTGACAGAAGTAATATCCCTCAAATAGTTCCTGGAGGTGAGAATCATAAAGTTTAGAGCTTAAACAACATGGAAATGAATATTTTTGAACTCAGAGTTCTAAAAATCCTACAATTATGGAATCTCTTCAATTAATAATATACACAGGCCACAGCATGTAAAGAAACCTATCTTTATTCCCATCGCTTTTAATCATCACCCCACCTCAAAATAGACCACCAAATAAATCTGTAATCGCTGCTCATGCAATAGCATGATACACATTTTTACAACCGGCAAAGACTAGTCCATATTGACTTATACTATCATGATCCTACATTAACAACATAGACAATGTTTATATGTTTAGCATGAGCCCTTCTCTCAATTTTTTTAGTACGTTGGACCAACCTATTCATAGTCACTCTCTTTTTCCAGAAAGACCAAGCTTTAGTAATTTCATCAGCAGCTCGTGAGTCTAGCTTTCCACTTAAAAGACATAGACATGCAGCAATTAAAAAACTCCATAACACCACCATTACAAGCACTAGGTATCTTAGACTGTCTTTGTCCTAGTGTGGCTAACCATCCCCTTCCACCCATTTTCGATCATAGCCACAGTAAGTCATCACCTGAGCAGGCGAGCACAACCAATTCCAAATGCTGGTTCCCCTTCAGCTTATAGTTTAACTGTAAACTATCTTCATAACCACAAAAACCTTAGACCTAAACTCCTTCCCTCATCAAAACAACTAATAACTTCCAAATTTCACAATTTGGCAACAACTTCATTGCATTTCTTATAGCATACCGCAACAAGAGACTAATCTCTCGGCAGTGACAAGAAAACTGCTAAAATACTTGATATTTCATTTAAGCAGTGATGGGAATATTTCATTTCATTTACTCTTCTAAGTTGTAGCTTCAAATTTAGCAAACAGATTGTCACCATAACCTCCATACCTGAATGAGAATGATGTTTGATCCCTTCTTGTGAGCAGCTCTAACCAATCTGAACAGAAGAGGATTAATCAGATTCAGTAACAACCAAGATGGGGTTATTAATTTTAGAAAAATAAAGCAGAAAAGTTTTTTGCAGATGGGAATTAACAAAACCCATTTGATGGGTGAAAAAATTCCTTGTAAGTTATAAAAAAAATCAGAACTTGAGCTACTTTGAAATCATACATAAAAGAAATGAAAAGGTAATAAAGAAAGAAGCAGGAGTAGGAAGACCTTTCAGCGGTGGCGAGATTAACTGCGACATCATCGGTACAAGCAAATTGGAGAGCGGAGACCACCACCTCTCTTCTTTTCCCCTTCTCCATTTCCTTTCTTTATTCTTCTATGGATTGCTTCTTTGTTTTTTTTTTTTTTTTCCTTCCTTCCTTCCTTCCTTTTACTTCAGAGTCAAGAAGACGCCGAGGGTGGAAGGTCTGTGGCCGCTAAAACTTCAGTAAAGATCAGTGGATAAAAATCATTGCGGTCCCTAAACTATTCTTATTTGGTCAAATTGAACCTTGTAAATTATATAGTAAGAGCCATTGTCCAATGAGGTACTTCATCTTCCAAGTAAAAACTTATCCTAATAATTACACATTTCTTTCATTGATAACATATTTCATTTTCTAGATAAATACAAGAATATTTTTTAAGAGAATTATGAAAACATGTATTTAAAGTAAATAATTATTTCTTAATAATTTTCAAGAAATATATATTCAAGAATAAATATTTTAAAAGTGCTATCATTCATTTGTTGATGTTCTAAACTTCATAATGTTAGGGAAATTACTTCTTACCATGTTTGGATTATAGATGGTCACGTATTCATGTCCATCTTCTATTTTTCATAACTAAAAATTATAGGGGTTAGTGATGGGGAGTGTATTTCCTACAAAAATAGTTTTTTTTTGGGATTTTAAAGGCTATTCAATGATTAAGTTGGTGACTTTATTATAAAGAATTGTAGTAAATGAGCATTCTAAGAATAAAATTTTTTATCATTAGTCTATGTATAATAAATACTGAGAATGAGTTATAAGAGAGTGAAAATGATAAACCTATTTTCTGGGTCGTTCAAAGAATATTTATAACCTTGAATTTTTTTTCCTACTCGAGAGGCCATAGTTGTTGATATTTTCCTTCTTCACATTCTAATAGGAGGAAGACCCTTACAATCAACATTAATATTGATTGTAGGTGTCTCATTACATGGCATTAATTGTTAATGGAAGTATTACGTATCCATAAAAAAACGATCCTACATCAATTTACACATGATATGACCATAGATTCTCTAAACGAAATTAATATTGATTGATGTATGGATGGTCTTTAGAAGACTTTTTGCACAATTAGGATGTAGGGAGATGATAATCCTAAATTCTCACCTTGGGTGCTTGTGTTCATAGGGATCCTTGGATCAAAAAAACGTTGATCCTAGTATCTGGTCGAGCCCAAGAGGGTTGGATCGAGCATCTCGCCAAACTTGTAAGCATTTGGGCCTGGCACACAATCGAGCCCTAGGGGCTTGAGTCCGGTATCTCACTAGACTCATAAGTGTTTGGACTTGGCATCTAGGCGAGCATGAGAGGGTTAGGTGTGACATCACACCAGACTTACAAGAGTTTAGGCTTGACGTGTAACCAATCCCAAGGGGGTTGGGTTTGGCATCTCGTTAAACCCATAAGTGCTTGGCTCTAACATCTATCTGAGCCAAAGTAATATAAGTGTGGCATCTCACCACACTCACAGGTACTTGGTCTTGGCACATAGCCAAGCTCAAGGAGATTAGGTCTAGTATCTCATCAAACCTATTAAAACTTGAGCCCGATGTATAGCCTAGCCCAAGGAGGATTGAGTCTGACATTTTGCCAAACTCCGATGTAATGGATCTTGATTTCTATTGAGTATCTTGTTAAACCCATTAGAGCTTGAGCCCGACGTGTGGCCGAGCCCAAGAAAAATTGAGTTTAATATTTTGCCAGACTCCCATACAATGGATCTTGATCTCTGATAAGCTTTTATAATGAATCTTCTTTCTCTTAGTCTCTTTATAGTTATATCATTTATAAAAAGAAAAAAAAAGGAGTTTAATATCAAATACATTAATCCATTAATTTGCCCTTGTGAAATTGGGAATTTAACATCACTTTTAAGATGAAAAAAAAATACAATAAAGTTATATTAGTCAAGATTTAGCTGGTTATTTAGAAAATTATTTGACATTTTAAGCATTACATAATAGAAGAAATAAAGACTTCTATTTCTTACATAATAAAATAATAAAAAGTTATTCAATACATGAAAATTTATACTTCCCTCCCTTTATCTCATAAAATTAATGATTTTATTAACAATTTTAGTTACCTAATAATTTCTCATTTAGTTAAAAAAACTCCTTTTTAATTATTAGATAAGACATTAGAAAAAAAGTTAACAGGCAATTAGGATCAAAGTACCATTATATAATTCTCGAAATAAAGAGGACTGAATTGAATAAATAAAAAAACTACAGTTACTAAATAAACAACTTAATTAAGTTTAATAATCTCCTTCCTCGGACAGAGATTAGGTCTCTCCGGTCCCACTCTTTGAAAAAATACGCACCAACGTAGGACTGTTACGCTTGTAAGGGTAAACTCGTACTTTTAAATGTAACTGTCAGATTCTCCTTCTTCAGCTAAGGGAACAAAATTCAACCACCCCAGAAAGAAAGATTCCATTTTTTCCCTCCAAATTAAAGTTACCAGATCACTGGATTTCCAATTCTCCGATACTGTTTTCCGGTGCCTTCGTCGGAGACTTAAAATCTCCGATCACAAAAATAGGCCCCAGACCTATCCCCAGGTAGGACAAAAATGAAGAAGTATGAGTTACAGCTAAGACAAACACAGCAGAAAAGGCCACCAAGGCCTCCACTTCCCTCGGCGCTTGGATTTGGAGGAGACGAAGAAGATGACGTGGAGAAGGATATTACACTTCAGGCTGCTAAGAACAAATATCTCAAAGATGTAATCACTAACCCTTATCAATCACTGCTTTTTTTTTTTTTTTTGGTTTTCAAGATTGAAGAGCAGCAGAAGAAAGCGTTGGAAGAGGACCCATCAGTGTTTTATTTTGATGGAGTTCATGATGAATGAAGCAGAAAATTGCTCAGCCAAAAGCCCTAGATCGCGAAAAGAGAGAGGTATTTTGATGTATTAACAAAGAGTTTGTTAGG
The DNA here is from genome assembly GCA_007827005.2 of Populus simonii. Taxonomy (NCBI): domain Eukaryota; kingdom Viridiplantae; phylum Streptophyta; class Magnoliopsida; order Malpighiales; family Salicaceae; genus Populus; species Populus simonii. Next base: position 19,257,409 of record CM017467.2, on the reverse strand, counting down.
CACTTCTGGCGTCTTGCTCCCTGTAGGTGTGGTTATTATGGTAGGTATCACTTAATTACAAGGGAGCAATGCATCTGGAATATCTACTTGATAGTTTAGAAGGGGAAAAATGAGTGATGAATATGTTGGTTTTGTGTTTCAGTCTAAAAATATTAACACTTTAATGGAGAAGGCACAGGAACGACAACGACAGCATGATAATGTTTTTGAGAAAAATCTTAGAGAACTAGAGATGATCACCTTTATGCTGACAAGGATAAGTTTGTTACAGCTGCTTATAAGAGGAAACTTGCAGAGCAGGAGAAATGGATGGCGGAAGAGCGTTTGCGTGAACTTAAAGAGGAGAAAGAGGATGTATGTGTAACCTTTTCTGCTCTTACTTTGATTCTGTTGCACATAGTCATTGCTTGGTTGGTGTTGGATTGCTTTTGTCTCTTAATTGAGTCGAGTCGTTACCATTTTGTTAAAAAATTTCATGCTCTTGGTGATTCTTGATCTGCTGGTTGATAACTGCTAATTGTATTGTGTCTCTTTGCTGTCACCGTGATGTTCTCATATGTAGTGTTATTTCCAAACTGTTGACATGTTTTTGAGCTTGTTGGCATTAAGTCATGAATAATGCAACTTCTTGATAGCAATAGGAATCTTAAATTCCCATATATGCGTTGGAGATGGGTTAGTTAGGAGCTGGGGTTTTTGTGTTTGATATAATGACAGTCATGCAATTATTCTGGAGTACCAGTTGCTCAAACACTATAAACAGCAGTCAAGAAACACATCAAGGTCTGAATTAATTTGCCTAGAAGAACACGAAAAGGTTCTCTTATTAAGTTGCGCAGATTATGTTAAGTCTACTGCTGGATTACCACAACTGCTACTGTGTAGATATAGAAAACTTGTTATGGTTGTTAGAATATCGATCACTAGGAGATCCATTGTAGGAATGCTGCGTCTCAATTTATTGGCTCAGGCTTCGATGCCTTGAAGGGAGAGATTTAGAACATGGCTGTCTGTTTCCTCAACTTATTGGGTGAATTGAGTTTCGGACTGCAGTCCTGTTTATGAAAGAACTTTAACAACTTGATATTTACTTCATTGTGTTTGATAAACCTACAACAAGAATTTTATGAATCCAACGTTGACAACCAACCATACTTCACTTCGTAAGCAGATAGGAATTTGGTTAAAAAAAACAGAGAGCATTGCATTTTGATCAGCATAGCAGAGGGCTGCTTTATTGCCCTCAAACACTACCGGCCTGGCTCTGGTGCAGGGAAGTTGAGTTTATTACCCCTCACTATTCAAGCATTATTATGATTTGGAAGTTTGGCTGCAAACGGGCTTGATGTTTGGTGATGTTAATATTCTTCTATCCTAGATGTCATTGCTAAATTGAGGAAGGTTGGGGAGATTTAAAGTTTGTACTAGAGACAGGTTGCTTGTTGGGTGAAAAATGACCCTATTACGGTTCTGGTATCGACAGATATTTGTTGAAGCTAGGGAATATGATGGCATTTGCAATTAGGTACTTTTGCTGAGAATGAAATGTCTGTATGTGCAGCCTATTAAGGTTACGTTCAGTACAATTTAGATGAAATGGGCCAATTAGAAAACATGTACGTTCTGTTCAACAGCATTATTCAAACTCGCTTTCATTTGCTTTGCCAACCATCATTGAGAAGTCAGACTGTCTGTATCTTTTATACGAGAAATGAACTGAAAGAGAGGCTTTAAATTGCGTTTTACTTTTGCTTAATGTCTTTGAACAAAAGAAGTTTCTCTTTTTTATTTTACCTCCGCTTTGGAATAAACAAAAGTTTTCTATGAGATTTATGGGTTATGGACCTGTCAGATGATTGTCTTATTTTTCATCATCTGAGAGATAAATCAGGCAAGTGGCAGTGGAAGTGATGTTTCTGGAGCTGGGTTCTTGGGTTACTACGGGAATTGTGATTTTGATAGTAGTAGTTTGTGACTGGCCAAGTTTGAGATTGGCTTTTAGGAATCACAAAACTTGAAATGTAAACAGTTTTTGGTTTCCTCAAAACTGGTAATAGGGTACCAATCACCCCCTTGGCTCTTCTGTTTCATCTTCATTGCTTCATGCCCAGCTTAATTATTTAAGCCTTAGCTTACTGCACTGGTGTGTTTCAAGACTTAGCTTACTGTAAATTGTTAGGTACACATGTTAATATAGTTTTGCGCTGATCATATTACTTTATTAAGCTTATATGTTTCTGTTGATAGGAAACATACTAAGCCATTTGGTGAGTGATGCGGGATAATAAACAATAAGAATTAAAGTAAAAAAAAATAATTTAGAGAAGAAGCTGAAAAGAGAAAGCAAAGAAAAATAAAAAAGGAGATTGAAAATATGCAAAGTCTGCAATATTTTCATTAATCATCATTGTCTCTCAAGATGACAGAAGAACATATAAATAATAAACCTTAAAACATCTCGTTATTGGGTTCAGCCCATCAAATCAAACTATTTAACATAAATAATAAAATAACAATGAGCAGGCCTAAATGAGCTAAATAAGTAAAATAACAATGAAATAGGCTTAAATGGACTTAGTCTTCCAATCAAAACGTGACAGGCTGGGCCATTTTATATCGTCTCCGTTCATATATTCGTGTAGTTTATGGTGTGGGTCTGATGTCCCTAACAGTGAGTTACCAGCTAAGATTGTATTTTTTCTTGTTTTAAAGGTTACCAAGAAGAGTGACTTGAGTGATTTTTATTTCAACATTGGAAAAAATCTTGCACTTGGTGCAAAAGACATATCTAGTGGCCAAGAAGCAAGGGAAACAAGAGAAGAAAGCTGAATTTAGGAAGCTGGAGAACCTGGATGATCAAGTCGCTGGCGAAACATCTGACAGAAATCATGCATTTTCAGGCCCAAAGTTCGTGTTGAAGTCTTCCAGTGTGAAAGAGGCACATCTGAATGAAACTTCCCCTCCAAGAAGTTCTGAGCCCTTGGATCCTAAGCCAGTATCTGATAAACCAGTTTCAGGCACTTCAACGCTGAAGGAAAAAATCCAGCTGAAAAATCATCGGCCAGTCAACCAAATCACGATCATCATAAAAGAAATCAAGATGCACTAGCTGCAGCTAAAGAACAGTTTTTGGCACGGAAGAAGGCGGAGGACCAGTGAAGGCCTCTGTTGCTTACTTGGGTATGTAATGCGATTGAGATGTAAGCCAAAATCTCTTTAAAATCTAAGCGTGTGCCATTCACAGAAATTTATTAAAAGTTGCTCAATAACCTAGAGATGAAGAAGTCAACTCCGGTGGGAGCAGCCAACGAAGTGCAACTTGTCTGGTTTTCAGCTCAAAGCCAAAGACAGGCAGACAGAAAGGCAATAACATTCATGTGCTAAGATGGAGCGTGTGCCCATTGCCAAAGATTTAGAGACAGACAAGAGGGCTTTATGGTTTCTAGGCCTCCCTCAATCCACACGAAAAGTAAACTACACGTTTATGTGTAATCAGCACCCATCCAATTCCTGCTGCTTGGACCTAAAAATCCCACCGGAGTTGACTTCTTCGTTGGCTGCTCCCACCGGAGTTCTCTAACGATAAGAGATGAAATCATTTTTCAAACAATCTTGTTAGTAAATCTCAATGCACCTACTATTTTCTAAGAGTGCTAGCCCCAGGTTTCACGAATCGTCTTGATCAGCCGAACCACCTCCTGGGTGTTAAAGTGTGTTTCTCTGAATCGCAAGCTTATCCTTGCCTTGCCATTTAGCATCAAGATGGCTTTTTTCTCTCTCCCTCTTTTAAGGACATGCACATTGACAGCTGTGATGTGATGAACCATTGAAGCAAGCAGAGTCCCAAATTTTATCACCCCCAAACCTTCCTGTCACTGTCCCGTAACGTCTCCTTATCAACCACGTTAAACAGCCATGGTTTCTGTGTCTTCTTCTTTGCTCTATTGTCTATCTCCTCTCTCTTTAAAATTTTCCCCCACTTCTTCTTTTCTTCTTCTTCTTTCATAACAATCCCATTACGACATTCCCAAACAAACCAAAAGCTAAACCACCTTGTCACAACCTCCCCAGCAAGAGCCCTCCACCTAGATAATCCCCAAACTACCCCTACAACAAACACCTCATAGCCATGGTGGTGGCTACTCGATTTCTCTTAGCTTTGGCCTACCACCTCAAACCCTCTCTTTCATCATGGATACTGGCAGTGACATTGTCTAGTTCCCTTGCACCTTTCACTACCTTTGCAAGAACTGCTCTTTCTCCTCCCCTTCCTCAAGAATCCAACCTTTTATCCCTAAACAATCCTCATCTTCCAAGCTTCCTGGGTGCAAAAACCCTAAATGCTCTTGGATCCACCACACAAACATACGCGCGCTGTGATCAAGACTGTAGTGTTAGAACTAACACGAACTCCTGCCTCAACCAAACTTGTCCACCTTATATAATCTTCTGGAGGCATTGCACTATCAGAAACTCTCCATCTCCACAATCTAACCAAACTCAACTTCCATGTCGGGTGCTCTGTTTTCTCTTCCCGGCCGCCAGCCCGCGGGATTTGGACGTGGACTATCATCTTTAGCAAAGCCAACTTGGTCTTCGCAAGTTCTCTTACTGTCTGCTCTCTCATAGACTCGATGATGACACCAAAAAAAGCAGCTCTGTAGTTCTTGATTAAGAACAGTTAGATCCTGACGACGAAAAAACCAATGCCTTGGTGTCCACTCTATTTGTGAAAAACCCTAAATTAAGTTGAAGACAAAAGTGGTTTCTCAATTTAATACTATTTGGGTCTCCGGTTGGATCACCGTCGGAGGCCACCACGTTAAGGTACTGTACAAGTTCTTGTTGCCTGTGTCATATTACATGAGATCGTGTTTAATTTTTTTTTAATTAGTGTAATATAATGAAATTTAAACTCATTATCATTTTATCAATAAATAATCATTTAATCAATAAAATTATAATACTATATTAACTATATTATAATACAATATTAAATAATTATCTTAACTCAAAAATTTAAGTTTTTAAATTAAATTTTAAAAATAATTTTTATATTTCTGAGGCTTTGGAGCCATTAAGTGATGATTTTAATAAATAAAAAATAAGTAAAAAAAAAAGGATTTCATTGGAATTAATGGAAAAGGAATTTAATAAAGATAAAAATAAAAATAAAAATAAAAAATCCCTCCGTATGGGCTGGGTCTTCGCTTGTTTATTTTGGACTATATATATGAAGAGCAAAACCAAACAGATCCTTCTTAACAGACTCGAAAGTTAAAACTCACTTTTCCCTGCTTCATTTCTCTGCCCACAAGGCCAAACACAGAATTCAAGGTAAGCCAAGTCCTTGCCTTTTAAAGCTCTCATTTTTGGGTTTTTTTCCCTCTCTATTTGCTCATATCTTTCATGCTAATAGATATTTCAATCGGTGGTGATGAATTGATTATTTGGTTTCTATCTGTTTTGTTTATATTTTAAAGGAAAAGCTCAATTTGAATGGAATTGTGTTGTGTTTGTTTCCTTTCTTGCATATTTTAGGTGAGATTTATCATGGGTTTTGTTAGATGAAAACAAAAATTTAGTTAGTATCTTGACTTGGTGAAATTATGTCTGCACCAAATAGTCTTTGATAGTGTTGATGAGGAAACCTTTTGCAATTTTAAGAGTTCTCTGTGTCGCATTTTTTAGAATTTTTCTGAAGAATACAATAAGGAAAGTTGGTGCTTTGTGTCAGAATTATTGGTCAATGGACTTGCAAATTTTGTAATGGTGGTGTGCAAAACTTTTGCAATTTTATATCAAAATGCTAATCCTTGTACTAGCAGGATTTGATAGTTGTCTTAGCATTGCTGTATTGGTTGTTCATGTATTGAGAGATTATTACGCAAAAAAGCAAAAGAGGTTCAACACAATTATTGATCAACTCGTACCCAACTTATTATTAGTTTCATTAGTCTTGTTTCCAAAGCTAATAAATTCTTTGACCAGACGATGTTATGCGTCCATCAGATTTTAGAAACAAAACATAACTAGGCACCATTCATGTTTGGTTTTTTTATATAACTTTCCTGACAAACAACGTCACATGTGCAAGATCGTTGACTAGATCTTGAATCTTTGCACACACAATTCTTTGGCATGCTACTTGCACCAAAGTTTGATAAAAAAGCAACTAAGCATTGCTGCCTGCCGTTGTTTCCACATGTTCCGGGAATGTGGCTTGCTAAGGGCACCATCATAGTTGACCTGCATTTTGAAAGAAAGAAAGGCACATATTCATTATTTTTGCATATAAAAATTCAACTGTAAAATGTTAATTATTCAATACTTCATGATATTTGATTTCATTTTGTTAGTTGCATGTAAATGAGACTTTGTTGATAGATTTGAAAAAATATCTACCTTGAGCGGGAGTGAAGAGACTAAATAGTGTAACACAAGAAATCAAGAGAAACACAATTGGCTTCATCATCTTTGATTCTGTTATTTAAACTCTCACTTATCTGATGTTACAATGCTAGAGCGAATTTCAAGTTCATGCATGCAACCTCAATTTATATTTGTCCACCTGAGTCAAATTTAGCAATATAGATTTTTTTCAGTTTTTTTGGTTGCCTGAATGGAGACAAAATATCTACTTACCTAATGTGGGAAATTTAAATTTGGCACAGGTGTGGACAATTATAAATTTGGGTTGCATGCATGAACTTGAAATAAATTTGAATCTTGTTGGATTGATGCTTTAAAAACATTATTAGTTGTCTTTATATATACAAGGAAATAGGTAAGAGCCTAATCTAGTGTTTGTTTTTGAATGATATTTGTATATACATAATGTTTTAGACTTAGTGGGAATAAATTTTAGCTTCTATATTTATAAAATCAACAGAATTGAACCTGTAAGGTATAATTAGAGGGAAAAAAAGAATAGAGTACAAAGGACCTAAATTTTCACCACTAAAACGTCAAAGACTATTGTGTTGGTTCAAGAAGACAACGGTCAATCTCTAATGTGTTTTGTTTGGTTCAAATCAACTCTCATCAATTTAAATTCCATTTTTACTGTGCTTCATCTGAAATATTTTCTCCATGCAACATTTGGGCTAATTTTTAGATTAGACTAGAATATGGTGTATAGATGAGATATTCTTTCTTATTAGCTTTTCCTATTTTTCCAAATTGAAAATTGATCCTGACTGGTAGAAAACTGTCATTTTTTACATGACTGGCCTTAACAAATTTCCTAGCCCTGAATATCTGCTGTGGAATTTTGTTGTGCCGCACCCAGTTCTCATTTTCACAAATTGTCATTCAATGAACTCTATCTGGGGCTTCAAATAAATCACAACCATTTAACTATAGTTTAAAATTCTTTTCCCTTCATTCTTGCATGTTTTAGGCAAAGGGAATTTGAGCCATGTACAATTTGTGTATGGCTTGATACTTGATTTTGAAACTTTAGGTACTCAATTGCCTTTTTTCAATAGATGGTTTCCTACTTGTAAACAAGGACATGGCAGATATCATGTCTTGTTAAGAAATAAAAAATGTCCAAGAATCTAGACGGTGCAGGCTGAGAATGGAATCTATTCTTAAGCAGGCTGCATGGCCTTGTGACACTGTTGAGGGACACTATTGTGGCATGAACCATGTCAAATAAGATATACTCTTTTTCATATTTCAAGCTTGTTGGCTTGTTGGTGAATCTGGTTTGCTATTCCTGGTATTGTCAGTAACATTTTTGTAGCTTTGAATACCACCAAAGATGCTTAGTTATGTTTTACTAGTGGGTATCACCAATCCCTTCCGGTTTACTTTTTTCTCCTCCTTTCTGTGGACTATATTTCAAGTTTAATTCTTATCCTCAACTCTTTTATTCCATGGAATTTTGAATTGGTGATCATTGGTTACAAAAAATTTCCCATTGCATAGCGATTGACATTAACATAAATTTGTGGCTTCCTCTCAGCCATCAAAATGTTGAGTGTCTCTGTATTTGGTTTAGGATTTCTTTTGATTTTAGCATGGCATGCAGCAGTGGCAGTGCTTTCAATGTTTATCTTTGATTGGGATGGATCTTTCTGCACAATATCTATACTAACGCCAACTTTCTCAGGCACAAGTTGTCCAAGAACTTTCTCATAAAATTAATTTTAAGTAAATTGCTAAATCTTGATCAACCACGACTTTCTGCATTGTTAAAATTATGTGAGACTTCGTGGATGCAACAAAATTACACATCCCAAACTCGAGATAAAATTTATGATATCTATTCCTTCAATTCTGTGTCTTAATTTCTTCTATGATTTACTGCAGCTGCATACTATCTTGTCCCCTTTCTGAAGCTGGTCAAGCATGGGAAACAAACCTGTTAAGCAAGAAAGAGAAGCTGTGTCTCCATTGGCACCAAACAGGCCAGAGTTTCTCTTAAAAATCGTGCCACCATTGGACCATGCTTATGTTCGGTGGCTTGCTCGTGATCTTGAGAGGATTCATGGCTTTACTCCAAGAAATTACCGTGCAGTGACACCACCAGATCATTATGTTGAATACATGCGATCACATGGTTGGTTGGATGTGAACTTGGATGATCCTGATCTGGCTCATTTGTTTCCAAGTAAATAATCATGTAATCAAGGCAGGTGGTGATCCTCTTACTAGAAGTGTAATTAGGGAAATGGAATTTCTAATCTTTGCTGGAAAGTTGAACATGAGAGGTGGGCTGTTTATCAAATCATCATCATCATCATTTTGCTGCAGATGTGTTGCAAGAACTTAAGATAATTTGTAATATCAGAAATCCCTAGAGGGACAAGAAACTCTTTAGATAATCAGTTATGCTTCCTGGTATAAATATTGGTGCATTTCCAATGTCAGGAAGCAGAGTTGACAAAGGTAACAGGAAATGTGTGTCTTGTGATATCTTGCTTCTAAACAGACTTGAAAAAGGTTAAGCAGGAAACGTCTGTCTTGTGAGTTGTGATGTTTTGCCTCTACCAGAGTTGACGAAGGTTAGCAGGAAATGTTTCCCTAGAATTACTACAGTAAATGGGAATGCTTTGTGCATTGGTAGGTCTAGCATACTTCTGATGTCTGATTAATTAATTTTGAAAACAAAGAAGAAAATCTTGATGGGTCTCATGGTACTGCTACCACTGGATTGCTATCATTATCCAATGGCTCCTAATCTTCTTATAGTTTAAATTTTAAAAACAAGTCTTGTTCTTGCTAGAATTTTTTTTTTTTTTTTTGATTATCGTGGGGTGTCCGGGCCAGCTTACGCGCACCACGACTATTCCCCACGGCTCACTGAACATCCTGCAAGCCCAGTGAGCAGGTAAGGCACCGCGGGGGTGATAGGCGGGGGTGATAGGCGTGCACATAGAGGATCGAACTCGGGACGGGAGCGGAACAAGTCACACGGTTGACCACTGAGCTAGACCCTCAAGTGCATTCTTGCTAGAATTATTAAACCCCGCTTGAGAAGTCAATACCGACCCACCAATATATTTTCTTATCAGTTGAAAATTAATTTTATCTTGTCTGTCTAGTTTGAAATATTTTATTTAAAATTATTTTATTTTTATTTTTATTTTTAAAATTATATTGTTTTGGATTAACCTAAATTAATTTAAGTTAATCCTTTTAACTTGTAATTGTGTTAAGAGCAATAACTTTATTACCTTGAATATTGGGAATAGTAAATTGTATTAATTCTATAATTAGTTGATTTTTTAGTTTAAAAAACTTAATATAAAATCCCTAAATTTTTATATTTGTTTGTAACTCCCTCATTTTCTAAAATATCCTTTATTTCTGTACTGAAATCTTCCAATCTTGCCCATAAAAAAAAAACTTGTACTTAAAAAGAGTAATTTTAACATTTAAAAAACAATTAACAGTCAGATGAAGGGATTATTAACATACGATTTTAAAACTACTAATTTGGAAAAACGTATAGAATACAGGACTAAGTTATAACTTACTCACTACTATGTGGTCCAGATCCACTTCAAACAAGTGTAACAGTTGTTCATCATCATCATCAGCTCCTAAAACCCTAGACCCAGGCAGGCACATACATATCTGAACTGGCTAAAACCCTACCATCATATGCCCACTTCATTTCGTGCAAAACCCACAATTTCCCCCTCGTAAATTTTCAATCTTGACATGAAAATTCAGCCCCCCAGTTGATCAGAACATGATAAAAAGGAGACCTTTTTGTCATGCTCTCTACTTCAAACCCAAAAAAGGACCAATCACTTCAACCTGTGCTGTCTCTTTAGACCCCCAACCAATCCCAAATGACCACACGTCCCTTTGCCAATCCTTAGTTCATGACCTTCTTCGCCGCGGTCTTTTGTCCTCTGCACAGCAAGTTGTTCAGAGATTCATTGCCAGCTCTCCAACAGTCCATGATGCAATCTCCGCCGTTGAGTTTGCCTCCGCGAGTGGCATGGACCTTGGCCCTGGAATTTCTGGTGAACTTATTAGGAAATTGGTTGACTTGGGCCATCCTTTATCGGCGCATGAGTTTTATCATGATCTTGTGGTTGCTAGAGGTATTGAGCCGGACTCGAATATTGTTAATTCTCTCGTTATTTGTTTGGCCAAGTTAGGGAAATTAGATGATGCCGTAAAGCTTTTTGATAGACATATTGGTAGTGGTGATTGTGTGGTTAGTAATGCTGCTTGTAGCACGATTCTTAAAGGGTTTTACGAGCAAGATAAGTTTGTGGAGGCATTTGATTATTTTGTTAGGATCAGTGATGCTAATGTGAAATTGGGTATGTGGGCTTACAATGTTTTGATTGATGGATTGTGTCAACAAGGGTACGTGGGTGAAGCGATAGAAGTGTTAGATATAATGTGCAGAATAACTGGGTTGCCGCCTACTCTGCATATGCTCAAGACATTGTTTTATGGGCTTTGCAAAAGAGGGTGGCCCATCGAGGCAGAGTGGATTTTTGAAGAGATGGAGGCACAAGGTTTCTTTGTGGATAAGGTGATGTATACTTCGCTGATGAATGCTTATGGTAAGGATAAGAAGATGAAGATGGCACTGAGGGTTTATTTTAGGATGCTGAAGAATGGTTATGACCCGGATATTTGTACTTGTAATACTTTGATTTATGGATTTTCAAAGATGGGTTTGTTTGATAAAGCGTGGGTGTTGTACAACCTGATGAATGACCTGGGGATTCAGCCTAATGAGGTCACTTATAGTATAATGATTCATAATTATTGCAAGAAAGGGAAGTTGGATTGCGCTATGTCGCTTTTGAATAGAATGGCTCCCTGCAATTTGACTCCTTGTGTGCATTGTTATACGCCTATAATGGTCACTCTTTATAAGCTGAATAGGTGTTTGGAAGTTGATGAATGGTGTGAAAGAATGCTGGAGAGTGGAATTGTTCCGGACCATGTTTTGTTTTTTGTACTCATGAAGAATAAACCCAAGGGGCTTGGGTTTGAGCTTCAACTCTGTTTGTTGATGTTGCAGGCAATCGCCAAGAACGGGTGTGGGTTGGACTGTTCTTCACTCACAAATTCTAATAAGATAAATTCCACTCTGGCTTTGGAGCAAGAAATTGAGCTACTTCTGAGAGAAATTGCAAGAAGTGATTTGAATCTAGGTAATGTGGCTGGTGGTATCTATGTCAGTGCCTTGTGTGAAGGTGGAAAGACAGAATGTGCATTGGATTGCTTGGAAAATATGGTAAATGCGGGATGTGTTCCTTTGCTTTTCACTTTCAACTCTCTGATCAAACGTCTATTCCAGGACGGGCTTTCTGAGGATGTCAAATCTCTGATTGAAATTATGCAAAACTGGGGCATATCTCCAAACTTGGAAACTTATCTGATAATGGTAAATGAATACTGTAAACAAGAGGATCTGGCATTGGCTTTTGGTATTTTGGAGCAGATGGAGGAAATGGGTCTGAAACCTAATGTAGCTATCTATGACTGCATTATTGCTTGTCTAAGCCAACAGAGGAGAATCTCTGAAGCCGAAACTCTTTTCTGCAGGATGCTTGAGAATGGTGTGGATCCTGATGAAGTTGCCTATATGACAATGATCAATGCTTATGCTAGGAATGGAAAAGGTGTTAAAGCCCTCCATTTGTTTGAGATGATGATAAAGAATGCCATTCAGCCAAGTTCTTATTCTTACACTGCACTGGTAGCGGGTTAGTGAAGAGAAAAATGACTATTGAGGGGTGCGTTTATCTTGAAAAAATGTTGGCAGAGGGTTTTGTGCCAAATATTGTCTTGTATACCTTTCTTATCAATCATTTTCTGAAGATGGGAGAGTTTAAATATGCCTTCAGACTAATTGATTTGATGTTTAGAAGTCAGATCGAAGCTGACCTTGTCTTGCACATTGCTTGGATTAGTGGTGTTTGCAGAAATATCTTTGGCACCAAGAAAAGATGGTACATGACAAACAGAATGTCTACAAGGGCTAGAAAACTGCTATTTAATTTGCTCATCAAAAAGTTTCCTTGCCTGGAGAAGATGTTTTTAGTGTTTCTGCTTGTTCTTTTAGGGAATAAAAGACTTAGCATTGAAGCTCATGCAGAAAATAAAAGAACAGGGTTTATGCCCAACCTTTACCTCTATAATGTCACTGTCTCCGGATTTTGCTGGGTAAATTTGATAGAGGATGCTTATCATCAACTTAGACTGATGCAAGAGGAGGGTCTACTTCCAAATGAAGTGACTTTCACAATTCTCATTGGTGCACATGGCAGGGCTGGTGAAATTGATCGGGCTATTGGATTGTTTAATAGGATGATTGCAGATGGTTGCAGCACCCCTGACAGATGTACATACAACACTTTACTGAAATCAGTTTGCAGGTCTGGTAGAGAATTAGATGCTTTATCTCTTGTGCATACAATGAGCAAGAGGGGCTTCTTTCCAAACAGGCTGGCTTATGAAAAATCACACCATTATTTTTGTGCTGGTCACATGAGCATTCCTGCCTTCAGGATATTTGAAGAAATGGTTGCTTGCAATCTTGTGCCTGGCCTGTATAGACGGAACTTGCTGCTTGATATCTTATGTGAAGAAAAGAAACTCCACGAAGCTTATAGGGCGAGTGATGTGATGTTTGAGAGAGGATTTCTACCCGACGAGTCAGTAATGAGTCTAGTTGAAACATCTGATAAACACCCCCTGCTTCTTGTGAACCATGTTCTGAACAAATATGAACAGCCCACTCTTTCTCAGTAGAACTCGACTTTCACCAGTCTCTCACAAGTCTGCAGAAATACTCGTTATGGCTCTGCTTGCTTTGATCCACCTTGGTCAGTTTTCAAGTTTCTGTTTGCAGGAGATCCCACTGTCTTCTATGAAATCACAATCTCTTACAGCAGTGCCTGCTCTCTAGGAGTTCACCATCAAGTTTTCTTATATCTTTCCTTCTTCCTGTAGACTCGACCTCCTTCTCTCTGGGTCATGCACTGACTGGTAGAATATTTATGAAGTGACCTTTTTGTTGAATATGATGATGGTTTCCTTGGATCTTTCTTTCCTTTTTGCCTGCCTTATTTATTCCATCTCTCACCTCATCCTTTTTTCGCTTTATGTCATCATATACAGTGTGGCACTTGGAATCTCTTGCAATTCAAAATTACAACAAATATTTATGATGAAAAAAATAGTTTTGAAATTCTCTTCAAAATTATGTTTAAAACATTTTTATATCTTCATCTATGTAATCAACCATGTTCATGTATATTAGAACACTAACTAGAGCAATTAAAAGTATATTTGAGAATATAATTACCGTTGTTTTTCAAAGTATTTTTTATTTAAAAATAAATAATTTTTTTTATTTCTAAAAAATTATTTTTAATATCAATATATTAAAATAATAAAACACTAAAAATAATATTAATTTAAAATTTTTTTTTACATAAATATTGAAATTTCTTTGTCGTGGTCCCTTTTTTTTATTTTTTTGATTATCGTGGGGTGTCCGGGTCAGCTTGCGCGCACCACGACTATTCCCCACGACCCACTGAACATCCTGCAAGCCCAGTGAGCAGGTAAGACACCGCAGGAATAACAGGCGTGCACATAGAGGATCGAACTCGATCCCCTCTTTTTTGGTAAAGCTAAAAGTCAAAAGCTTGGGCACCTAAGGACAACCATTTAGGCCGACAAAATCAGTCTAAAGTAGTCCTAAATCAATTTTCATATGACTGGTAAGAATTGGGCCAAAATGACAATAATTGGTTAAAAGTAGGGTCCAAAAGAAAATTTGCAAGAAAAAGGCCCAAACCCAAATAACAAGAAAAGAGCCGTGTAAACAGTTGCCCTAAGAAAGTGGTGGGAAAGTGCATCGAAGTGGGGAGGCGGGGTAGGCTTAGGGTTAGGGTTATGGCGCGCCAAAAGATCGCAACTTTCTCTTCAGAAAAGGTGAGCAATCGCCGATTCCAACCTAACCACCCCTTCTCCTTTCTTTTTTTTCATGATAATTGAGCAGATTTATTGTTTTTTTTTGGGGTTTCTTAAGAGTAAATGATAATTTAAATCCTTTCAATTTAATCTCTTTAGTTTTAAAAATGATTAATTTAACTTTTGACCATATTTGACTTTCAGGTAAGTGAAAAAAATATGGAAAAAATTGATGATATTACAAAATTAATATTACCAGGGTGATTACTTTATAAATGGCATTGCTGTAGAACTAGGTCCGCCGTTTAATGGTTGACCCGAGGCTTGGGTAACTCAACATCTCGGTTAGGCTTTACAAAGTTAAAAAATAAAGTTATAATTGATTCATTTTAACTCAGGTGATTCGGAGAAACCTGGATGAGATTTAAACTCCGGTGATTTAGAGAAACTGGGGTGAGACCGAAACTTTTTTCATAAACCTTTTATGATTTTGATCTGGGGGTACAAATCTCAACTTTCTAAAAGACAAGTAGCCACCATGCTTCAGTTCTCAATATGCTTTCTCTTCATTTTCTTTTTTCCTCGTAATTTAGGGCCCTTATCCTCATCAACACCCCCTGAAATAACTCCTCTTGCTCCTCCAATTAATTCATTGGCAATGAAAAGTCTTGCCGCGACTTTTCCCTCTATCATATCAGGGGAACAAACTACCAGATCAATCATGGCACTAATGTCTATGAAAATACATCATCTAGTGATCCAAGGGTTTGAACATTAGTGTTGCAGTCGCAGTAGGCTTTGTGGTTGGGTTTTTTTGTGTGATTTTTGGTGGGGTAATTTTGAAAAGAAAAGGTAAAGAAAGAAAAGGAAAATGATGTGATTGTTGACAATGAAGATGAAAGTGGTGGTGCATAAAGATTAAATGGCAAGTCTGTTGGAGTGTAAACTTCATGTTCGATTTGTCTTGAAGTGATTACTAATAATGGGGATTGATCATGTGCTAAGCTTCACTGTGGACACAATTTCATCTGGGCATGTTACAAAGTTTGGATTTTTATTTATTTTTTATGGTGTTTTTTGGTTTTGATCTGGAATTTTGAGATCTAGTAGCTGTAATGTTGTTTTAGTTATGGTTTTCGGGTAACTTTTGGATGTTTGTGCATTTTGTGTTTGGATTTTAAATTATTAGCTGAAGATGTTGTGTAGCTTTTCATTATATATAGCATATAGGATTATATGTGATTTTTTTTTAACATGTTATTCAATAATATATATATTATGGTTATGTTTTTAGTTTTTAAGGCATAGTTTTTAGATCCGGTCCAGTGAATAGTAGAAGTGAGCAAAAAAATCAAAAAATTAATTAAATCGAGAAAACTAGAAAAAAAAACAAAAAAACCGAACCGTAAAAAAAGACCAATAAATTTTTTGAAAAAACCAACCGGTTCGGTTTTATAAGCCTAAAACCGAAAAAAATCCGATCCGAACCCGAACCAAACCCAAACCGGAAAAAAACCGAGCTAAATCGGTTTTTGTTCAAAAAAACCGAACCGAACCGAACTGAAACAGGTCGGTTTGAACCTATTTCAGTTTTTTTTCTTAAAAAAAAAATTTGGTTTGGTTACTTTTTTTTGATAAAAACCGTACCGAACCGAAAATGATCACCCCTAGTGGCGGGGCTGGGTTTTGGGTTTTGACCGGGTCATCGAGTTGCCCGGGTCAACTCTTTTTTTAAAAAAAATCAAAACATCGTTTTAGTAAAAAACAAAAGTCAATGGGTTGCAACTGAGTTTTTGACCGGGTCTTGCCGGGTCAACCGGGTCGCCGGGTCAACCCGCTGGGTCACAACGAGTTTTTCCTTCCCATGTTTTTTTTCAACCCGGCTCGGTTCCATCTCCGAGTCAACCCGCCTGACCGGGCTGAGTTTTAAAACTATATTTCAAAGTTAATTCAGGTCAATTTTCCTGACCTCTGACCCGGATATTTTCCCGGGTCTTTTTAAGAAATATGATAAATGAATGTGAAAACATGGGGATTAACTGATTATGTTTTAAACCAAAAGGACTAAATTGTTTATCTATTAAACAAGGGGACCGGGTTGTGGTTTACATTTACCAAACTGGGACACCTGGCCCCACTACACAAGTTATGCTCTCAATCCCCTCTTGCACGTCAGCATCCCAGTCAAAATACTAAATCCAGTAATAATAATAATAACAACTTATTAAAAATGTTAAGAAATAAGAATATTTTCAAAGCAAAAGGATATCTATTTCTTTTATTATTTATGATATATTTGTTTTTGTTTTTTAAAAATATTTTTTAAAAAATTATTTTTTTCTTTATTTCAGATTAATATTTTATGAAGTTTTCATATAATTTTAATATAACAATGTCAAAGATAATTTTTTAAAATAAAAATATTATTTTAATGTATTAGAAAAATATTTTAAAAAATAACCACTACCACATTCTCAAACACTTCTAATAAAATTAGTCTAAGTTTTAATGAGTTTGAAACGGCAAAAATATAAATAAAAAATATAAAAGATTTTATGATTATTTTTTATTTTTATTTTTTTAATGACAACTAAATAAAAAATCAAATTAAATACAAATTATTTTTATTCCTCTGGATGATGGGATCCAATCCCTGGCTTTTTTAGATTCTGTGAAGGGTACACATGCTCAAAGCATTGGTGTTGTTACCATACAGAGAGATCAAGACAATGACAAATGAACTTTCCTCTCCTCCTCCTCCTCCTCCTTCTTTTTATTTATTTTATTTTATTTTGACAAATTGCACTTTCCTTTTTCTATTATTAATTTATTTGAAACTTTGAACAGTCCCATTTCTTCGAAATAGGATTCCTTGTATAAAATAATTTAAAAGTCACCATATGTGTTTATATGATATATTCGGAGTAGTTTAATAAAAATAATATCATGCTACAATTATGCTCACTTGTCTATTTTTATTTAAAATACTAAAAATATTTACACTAAATCTAAACACTCACCACTTTAATTCAATAAATGATTTACCAATAAAATATTGATATAGTGATTAAAACACTGTTATATTTCTGCAAAGATGAGAATACAAGTTTGATCTCTAAAAAATATATTTATTAGAAAGAGTAGTTACGAAATGATTTCATAAATTAAAAAAATATAAAATAACCTTAACCTAATTAAGAAAGAATTTTATAGTATCCATGAATAATAACTAGTGATATTTTATTATTTATTTTATTAAAATTATTTTTAAAAAATATATACTAATCACCTAATTAAAAGGGAAATAAAAGAAAGGAAGTCTAATTTTAAAAATACAAATTACATTTAATTATGAATTAATGAATTAAATAATAATAAAAAAAAAAACGAAGGCGGCACTTCCCTCCACATCTATATCCGAACCAAATTCCCTCCTCCTCTTCCCTTCCCTCGTTTTCCACCCTCCCTCCCTCCCTCCCTCTCTCTCCCGCTTTTTTTATTTTCCTTTCCTTTCCATCCAAGCACCCCCAGATCTCTCCCTCAATTCCATTTCCCTCTCCCTTCAATCCCCTTTCTTACTTCAATTCCCTAAAAACCCTCCAAAAAAGATATAATTTTTAGTTTTTTCTTACTTTAAAATTCTTGCGATGTCGAATTCTCAAGCACAAAACAACCAATCAATGAAGCAGCCGCAGCAACGCAGCATGCAGAGTCACGCACTGAATCAGCGCCAGCATCAGCAACCGCTTTCGTTTTCTTCAATGAAGCCACCGTTTTTGCCTCCGGGTGACTACCACCGGTTCGGTGACGACCGACGACGTGCCGTTTCTGATCATGAAGTTGAGGGCATTGTTGTGAAACCTCCTGTAAGTATTTACTCTTTTTGTTGGGTTTGGGGTTTTGGGTTTGGTTTTTTTTTTTCCGTGGTGATCTGCTTTGTTTTTAAGTTTTACTGTTTTTAAGGGTTTTGTGATTCTGGGATTTTTTTTAAATTTTAATTGTAGTGGAAATTTGGTTTTTTTTGGCTAATTTTGTGTTCTTGAAGTGGGTTTTGGAGATGGGTTTGGTTAAATTGTTGTGTTAGTGGGTTTTCTAGAGCTGAAATGGTGTATTTCACGTGTTTTTTGGGGTAAAGGGCTAAACTTTCTGCTTAAAAATATTAATTTTTGTAGCTTATTTTGTTTGTGCTGATTGGGATTAGATGCCCTCAGTAATGGTTTCTATTTTGGGGTTTGTAAGAGTTTAAGTGCTTCTTACATAATCTTGGTGAGTTGCTGTCTTAAAATTCACGTATTAGGATCCGTTGTTCAGGAGGTAGGAAGACGAGGGGAAGGGAGTAGAAAAGGATGGTAAAAAGCTGGTGGTGAATGATACAAGTGGTTTAATTCGGTGTGTGGTGTCTGGCTTGTGATAGCATACGGGGAAATATTAGGGACATGTGGTAAAGATTTGTGTCTAAGATGTAAATGGGACACGGTAATGATGCTTAAGTTTACTAGAGGAACATTTAAATTGTAGGATTCAATAACTTAAGTTTCCTTATCAATTTGTCTTGTTTCAAGTTATGGTCCTAAAGTCAAGACATTACACACCTAACTGTTTGATAAATGATGCCAAGGCTTTGATGAGGGAAGTAGACCTTCTGTCAAGTTAAGTTGATTTATGGTTCCTTAACATCTACTGCAAAAAGAGATGAGTACTTTGCCTTAAAAAAAAATGCTGCATTTTGGTTGTTTCTACTTCAAATGCTTTCTGAGAAACTATGACATCTTATTGTGATGTATATGCCTGGTAAAAATGGCTCGCAATGTAGCAGTGCCATTGATTACTATTTTTCCCACCAGGCTCTGAAAGTTGTCCTTGCCTATTTTCCCTCTAATCAAGGATCTTTTGATGCCTATGAAGTTTCTGGAAGGCAGCATGACTGCGAGTCCATTATGATGTAATTTTGGAAGGAACATGATGCTTATGCCATGAGCTTGTTTCAAGTTAAGTGATGAAGGTGGCTCAGATAAAGTTGCTTCTAGCTTGCCCTTTGTGGTCTTCAAGCATGTGATCCTCCTGTGCTTGCATTCACCATCCTGACATGTTTGCTTCTTGCAGAATACTTATAAACACAAGTCTTGATGTTTTATCTTTTTCTGTTTGATGTTTTCCTGTTCTCAGAATTCAATTATCCCTTAAATATGTATATTGGGAAGTGTCTAACTCTTGTCCTTTCCTTTACACTCATTTTTACTGAACACTTAGGATACACAATTTGGAATTCATGTATGTTTCTTATAGCTTTCATTTATTGATATAAGTTTGGCTGGTGGTGTCAGCTCAGAGGTTATACAAGATATATTCTGTGTACTACCTTTTAAAAAGCAAAATCTCATGAGCTCTTTGTTTTATAATTGTCAACAACTTACAGTGCGATAATATAAGTTAAATGTTGTATATCAGACATTAAAGCGGAAGAGTGATGCAGCAGATCATCAAGGTGAGTCCAGTGACTGGAATGCTGGTCATGGATATATGGAAGTAGTGACCAGCCCCCTGCAGACACCTGTATCAGGAAAAGGGGGAAAGACACCCAAAACATCAAGACTCTCAAAGAGCAGTAAATCTGGATCTCAGAGTGCTGCTGCTGCTCTTGGTGAGTATATTTGTTTTAAACTTCTACAGCGGTGTCTCATATTTGCGGTTCTGGAGTTTTTTTTTGTCACTGGTTAGGTCAGGGTAAATCAACGACTAAGTTGATATGTTGTGAGTTTCTTTTATTGTGGAAAAACTCTTCTGACCGTATTTTAATTGATTTCATTGGTGAAAAGAAGGAAGTGAAAGTAAATACATGTAGTGAGAAACGTTCTCTGAATTGGCAGGTTCTCCTGGAAATAATCTTACTCCATCTGGTCCATGTCGCTATGACAGCTCTCTAGGTAATCTTTTCTGCTCGTGCATTTCTGTATGTGCTTTTGAAACAGAGTAGTTGGTGATTATCATGAACTCCATTTCAAATAACTCGTGGAACAAAGAAAAACTACACTGTAAAAGTGGTAATATATTATGTGATTCTGATTCAGGTCTCTTGACTAAAAAATTCATCAATTTGATCAAACATGCTGAAGATGG
Organism: Populus simonii; assembly: GCA_007827005.2. Lineage (NCBI taxonomy): Eukaryota > Viridiplantae > Streptophyta > Magnoliopsida > Malpighiales > Salicaceae > Populus > Populus simonii. The sequence goes on along the minus strand of CM017467.2, from coordinate 19,236,877 downwards.
CATCCTTGATCTCAATAAAGCTGCTGAGACTTTAGAGGTTACCTTCAGTTCAGTTTCCATCTATTCTATCTTGTTTTGTAAAATTCTGTCATTTAAAGGTTTTCTTTCATTTCAGGTTCAAAAAAGGCGGATATATGACATAACAAATGTTCTAGAAGGAATTGGTCTTATAGAAAAGAAGCTCAAAAATAGAATTCAGTGGAAGTATGAACTTCAATTCCTTTTTGATTTCACTTGTTTTAAATTGTAAAATTGTTGCATGATTATCTACTATTATTAAAGTTATTTTTGCATGTGATGAGTAGCATTTGTTTGAATGTTATCAGGGGACTTGATGTATCAAGGCCAGGGGAGGCGGATGATAATAATGTTGCTACTTTGCAGGTATGCAGTTATTGACAACCAGCAACTCTTTTTATTTCTGATCGTGACAACTGACAACTTGTTTCTTGGCATGGAATTTTTCTCTTGGATTAGGCTTTGCAAAGCTGTTTGTAAAGCGTGTTGCTTTAGTTTTCCTTCCTGGAAAGTTTTAGAGCCAACTATGGCAGCGTGTTTAGAACAAACAGAGCAATAGATTGATAAGCATAAAAATCTAGAATCCACTTGGCCAAATCTGCAACTGCACAAGGGGCACTTCTTGGATCCACAAGAACAAAGAACCAGCTCAAGTTTCATTCACTAAAAGGTCTCTTTATTACATAGAATACTGTGCTTATAGTAGCACATGAAAACCTCAATTTGCCCTTATAGTATAAAACTTAATTAATATCAAATGTCAACCAATGCTGAATAGCCTACTATAGGAAAAAAATTTTAAACAAATTAAAACTTCTGAATTGATAAATAACGAATAAAATTATAGTAAATCCAATTCATATTTTCCCTGGACTGATGCATTGCTGGCTGCTGACCCTATTTGGATGAAAGTCCTCCATCCACAGGAAAGAAACGCTGATTCTTTAATGGAACAGCTATGCGAAAATGTAACAGTCTCTTGTATGCCAACCAGTTAGGTTGTCCTTGCAAATGTCCTATGAGCTTCATTTTGGGACACAACTTCTATAACAGTCTGTAGCATCAATGCAATGCTTAAATTTGAATTCCTAAGGCTGCACTAAATTCTATTCTCTATGAATTAGTTACTTGAGTTGAGATTTCATTTTCAGTTACAAAACAGTGGATTATGCACCGTTTCAATGAACAAAAACTCTTAGGAAGTACTGGATTTTACTTCATCAATGATTGCCTTTTTCTTGCAGGCAGAAGTTGAAAACCTGACCATGGAGGAACGCAGATTAGATGAACAAACAAGGTTATGCTGTTTTTCCTTCTGCTTATGCAATATCCCCACGTTGCTTTTCTGAAACTTTTAGATTGTGCTGAGGCTCTAAATTATTGCAGAGAAATGCAAGAAAGATTGAGGGACCTCAGTGAAGATGAAAATAATCAAAAGTAAATTATTCTCCTCATGTTTCCATGGATTATTGATAGTTTGTACAGCAATTACCTATTTTAATTAAGAGACTCAGCCCATTTTTCTGATTTACCATATTAGGTGGCTTTTTGTCACTGAGGAAGACATCAAGAGCTTACCTGGCTTCCAGGTTAGTTTTCTTTGTTTCATTACCAAGTAATAGACTTGGTGCTTGGAGTGTCACTGCCTTTCCTAAAGAAAATTTTCTATATTGCTAGCAATTGAGTTTGTAATTTTTTTCTGTTACAGAATGAAACCTTGATAGCAATTAAAGCTCCACATGGTACCACTCTAGAAGTCCCAGATCCCGATGAGGTAATCCCAAAAGTAGTCAATTCAGGAGAAGGGTTACAGTGCGTGTACATTTTTGTTTGTTGTTATAGTTTTTCCTTTCCTCAGCAGGCAGTTGATTATCCTCAGAGGAGATACAGGATAGTCCTTAGGAGTACAATGGGCCCAATAGATGTTTATCTTGTCAGGTATCTTTTCATTTATTTTATGTTACTGGCAAGGCCTAATCTTCATTCTAGCAGAGCAAAGACTCATTGGTCACTCAAGAATTTATGTAACTGACTTTCCTGATGCCTCTCACTTACTCAGTCAATTTGAAGAGAAAATTGAGGATATTCAAGGTGTTGAGCCACCTCCAAGCTATCCATCAACCTCAGGCTTCAATGAAAATCCAGCTACTACAATGACCATGGAGGAGAGCAGAGGAAAGGAGGTTGAAATGCAGGAACAAGATGGTCATAGAATGTGCTCAGAACTTAACACCACACATGACTTTGTGAGTGGGATCATGAAGATTGTTCCCTCAGATGTTGATGTAAGTTTTCCTTGTTTGCTGTCCTATTTTTCAGAAAAATGCAAGCTGTCAGCTGCTTATGTTTGCTTGGAATGTTAACAACAATTGCAAGCACAAGCAATGACACACAGCAGGTCGGGAAAAGCACCTGATGTTCAGATAATTGTCTGAACTTTGTGGGATTCAACCTGTCAATAATTGATTGGTTTAACATGCTGTCGTTTTTCCTAACACGGACTTGAGTTCCATGGCATGTGCTTTACTATCTTTTTACTAAAGAAAGGAACTACCATTTGTAAAATAAATAAGTTTCCTTAATTCTAATTTTGTTGTTTAATTACAGAGTGATGCAGATTACTGGCTTTTATCAGATGCTGGTGTTAGCATTACAGACATGTGGCGTAACGAACGTATCCTCGTTAAGATATTGAATTGTGTTTACCTCATTTGTGTTCTCATCCTTCTTAAAGTATAGACCAGCAAAACTTCTGAGTTCCTTGACTGCAAAAATAGCTGCGGTTGAATGGAATGACTTGGACACACTTCATAATGATTATGTCATGCCAAATGTCTGCACACCACAGCCCCAAACTCCACCATCTAATCCAACAGAAGTGCCTCCCGGTACTAACACGACTGCTGGATGAAAGGGAAATGTTGGCGAATCATGTCAAAGATAAATGGCTTTTTTTGGGTCAAGAACCTATGGCAACCACCATCTGCCTTTACCGTTGTGATATTTTGGAGGTTGGATCGAGGGTTCCTGCAAGCTACCATAGCTCCAAAGAAACTAAAGATTGCGGAGGTAGCTAGTTCATTGTACAGCTTAAGTAATATACATGATACGTATGATTCTAGTGGCAAATAAAGAAGGTAACTGACTTGTGATCGATCCTTGTATATTTCTCCGCTTCATGGCTTTGTTGTATTTACTGACTTGATATCCGTTTAGGTGGCAAACTATGTAATATATAATGCGAGGACAGTATTCACTCCTGTTTAGAAACTGAAAAATAGATATATTTTCTGAGGTGTTTGGGTCTCTTTTGCTGTTCTATAATTGATTTGTGAAACCAAGGCACCAAATGGCAGGATGGAAGCATGTCCTGATAATTGACATCTCAATGTTATCGCCTGTGGATGCAAGGCATTGGCTACCTCCTTGAATCTTCCCCGTCTCCTGAATGGATTGGTTATTCCCGTAATGCAGTGGTGATTGTGGAATTGCATTGCTCGGTGTTGTTTATGACCCAAGGAACTCTGGTGATTTCGCTAGTTGCAACCCAAAGGACCTAAAAACTATCAAAGAAATTGCTTAGAGGGTTGGTAAAGATCTGAATTCATGGATTTTGTTTTCATTTGTTCCATACCAGAGGTATGCATCTTGTATATTGTGTTCATGCAAAGCTTCAGTCTTGAAAAAGAAAAAACCACTGTAAAAGTTTGTTTCATTATAATGGCTTATTACAGAAATTATCACCGACATCAAAGGACACATGGAATCCGAGCCAAGAACAAGTAAGAGCCAATCCAGCCAGCAACAATGGGAGTAAGAGCCAGAGTGGGGGGAAACCTTATTGGAGATGCAGCCTTATGTGCAGCATATGCCAGAACAAATGTCCCAACTTTCTCCGCAGTTGCATCAGTTGAAATTCCCACCTGCAAAATCCAACACAGTTCCGAGTTCAAAATCCATTACTCCTTGTGGAGGACAACAAAATTACCCAAAATCCAGTTGATGTTTTCACAGATAGATGCTATTTACCTTTTGCAGCAAGGCTTGAACATCAATGCCAGCACTAATGAGTGCATAACATAGTGAGAAAGAAATCAAGGACAGAGTAATTGAGGTAGCAAGGTATGCTCCTCCATATTTTGCTAGCAGCTCCTTGGCTTGATCTCCCTTGGATTTAGTTTTCTCACCATCTTCCTCCCCCTCCTCTTTTGAGCTAAATATCTTCATTTTTGGAAACAATAGGCTTGGCCAATTAGTCTCTTACCTACTAAAATACATGGTTCTCCAAGCAGTGTTTAGGCAAAGACACTAAATTCAAAGAAATTACAAAACAGTGGAGATTTTATAAAACAATAGTTCTTATCCAACCTGCTTTATCCACAATTTATGCAAAAAAAAAAAAAGGTAAGAAAACCAAGAAACCACATTATGGGCACTTAAAATTCACATCAGGAAAGGCAAGAACTGAAACAAAAGTAGGGAAAAGAAAAGAACTTAGAGAAGGGAGTAACTACCTTCCATAGACCAGCTTCAAGACCATACTTCTTGGTAACTTCCTCAACAGAGGAAGAAGATGGGGCTTTCCTTTCTTCAATTAGCTCTAGTTTCAAGTCGTTTAAAACTGGATTTGGGAGGTTGAATATAAGTACTTGGAGCTTTTGTTGTTCAAGAAAGAAGCAAAAGAGAAAGGAGGGAGTTGCAGTTGCAGAGTTGCTGTTATTTGCCAATCAATAGCAAATTAAAACTATCCTAAAAACAGTACATGCTCGATCTAAAGTTCCAAGCAGTGAAAAGTTCTTGGAACTTAACAGGAAAAAAAAATCTAGGACTTGAGCCAACCAAGAAAGGTCAATAATAAAAATAAAAATAAAACAAGGAAAGTGAAAATCTTACCACATTACTACCCTCACAGTGTTATTAATTAGACTAGATTGAGATGGACTTGGAAAAAAAAGATTTTTGATCTTTTATTTTCTTCCTGTTTTTATGCTTTTCAAATATGAAAATCACTTGAAAATGAAAAATCAAGGAGATAATTAGAGATATGATAAAGTTAGGGATTTAAATGGTAAAATAACTAACTTAAGAGATTTCGGTTCATTCATTTTTCTGATATTAAATTTATTTATAAATCTTGAATTTCTCTTTTTGCATAAGATTTGGACTCTGCATATGTATTTTGTTTTCAATCTGGGTTTGATAGAGACACTTAATATTTAAAAGAGGAAATAATTATATAAAAAAAGCAATTATTAATTGACATGATAAGGAAAAAAAAGAAGAAAAAACAGAAGATCTAGAGACCAGTTACATGAAAAAAGATGTTTAATTATTAACTACATTCATGCTTCTTCGACATTGTTAGTTGATTTTACACTTATATATCGAATAGGTACGTAGAGCAAAAAGCTAAAGCATGGAAAAATCTTAAATATTTTGAAAATCTTAGTTTATGAAAAATTTGAGTTTAAGGATAATTTATAATTATCAGCTCACAATGAATTATCTTAAATTCTTTTTGGTTGCAGATTTAGATAGATTTATGATATTCTATCCAAAAACTTAAATTAATTATCTTAATTTTCTTCTTAATTACTTAAGCCCCATTTCCTACTTTCTGTTTAACCTCACAAATCTTCAGATTACTCACAGGAACCAAAACAAACCATGGCAAGCAAAAACACCAAATGTTCTCCAACGCAATCCGAGAAACTTTCCTTCATAACCAAGACAAAGAGCAATAGCTTTCCAACAGCCCTTTGTGAAGAAACATCAAATCCAAATGCCAGTTTGAAGCATACTTTAAGCTCTCCTTCACTATCCTATACATATACTTCTGTGAAGTATTTGATTCCTTGTGTCGAAAGCAACAGTCCTTTATCACAAGGTGGTTTTTGTACTATTCGATCAGCTGAGGATATAGCAATAAGTAATGTTCTGGTCCAGAAGGCTGCATGGTTGTACTTACATCCTTTGCCTAAAACAAGAACGTCCTCCTCCTCCTTCAAGAACTTACTTTAATTTGAGGTCACATTTGGAACAAGCTAATGAATACTTGTCCCAAATTCATCAACAGCAACATAGTTGGGAAGATTACACATGCCCTTGACATGGTACGAAGAGCAATTTATGTTGTCTAGCTAGTGACTGAGTTCATGTGCTGATTTTTTTGTCGTTGCTTTAGTGGTAGTTGCTGGACAGTTTTTCAGCTGCTATGGTTGTGCATGGCAGCTGTTTTCTTGCAGGGAGGGTAGTTCAAGTTGCTGTTTTCTTTTGTGTTCTTTTCGAAGTCTTATATAGTTGTCTTTATGTGGTTTGTGCTTGGCATCATCTTGTTGGCTTCACTGATCTGCTATGGTGGATCTTGTACATATCTTTAATTCTAGTTTTCACACAAGTATTGTGTTTCTCAATTATCATATAGAGTTAATTAAAATTAATGAAATGATCTATTTATTCGTTTTTTTTTATCAAATTTTTTTTTGAGTTACTCATCATGATGATATGAAAAAATTCATGATAATTTTGGATCATTAATTAGTCTTTATAAAATTCACATATATCATATTCTAGAATCGTTTAAATTAGATTTTCTGTTTCTCAATTAAGTTATTTCAAAGAATATGATTATTATTATTATTATTATATATATAAAAAGGAAAGAAAATATCATATTTGATTCAAATTAATTACTTGTGAATTTTCTTTGAAGGCATTTTAGAAAATGCCTAAAATCCCTTTTCTAAACTCTCATCGATCCCTTTGTTCTTTTAGTCAAGAAGAATGATCTAATAAAACCATCCTCTCTCAACAACTCCTCTCCCTCCCTCTCTCTTCTCTCTTCTCTCTTCTCTCTCTAGTCCCCAAATGCTTTAGAGTTTTAATCTTGAAAAGGAGTCTCACCATTAACACCTCCTAGCTAGATCCAGGCCAACTAGTACATTAAACCTTGCAAATTAAGCACAAAAACTCTTTCAATGTCTTCAAAGAAGAAAAATCTCCTTCAATCCATACTCACACCCAATGCAGGCAGTGGCTGTGGCTGTGGCAGGCCAAAACTCTCAGATGTATACGAGCCAGCACCAAAGCCTAAACCCAAAACCTCAATTTCCAAAAAAGATCCGAACCCTAAATATTGTTCCTCTACAAACTCATGTGATAAGAGTGTAGGCTTCTCATTACCGGACAGTGAAGAAGAAGGCTCCACTTCCACTACTTTCACTTTGAAAAAAGACAACAACACGTCATCAACCCAAAACTCCGAATCCGAAACCGATCCAAAAGCATCTAAAATCATTGACAGCATTGCTGTGGTGAAGGATTCTGATGATCCATTTCAAGACTTCAAGAATTCTATGTCGCAAATGATCTTGGAGAAAAGCATCTACTCTAAAGATGATCTTGAAGAGCTTCTTAACTGCTTCTTGGAGCTGAATTCTCCTTGCCAACATGATGTTATCGTTCAAGCTTTCACTGAGATCTGGAAAGAGATCAGATGTGTGTCACATGAATCCTAGCTGTGCATGGAACTTGTATGTTGGATAGTTTTGATGTTAATTTGTTTACAATACTTCGGCAGTGAGATTTTATTTTGGAAAAATTATTTATTTTCTTGACGGTAACATTTAACTTAATTTTTCCTTACTTTTATTGCTGTGATTGTGTATAAATGTACTTACAGAATAGAAAAAATAGTAATGATAATACAGAACCAAACATTAGCAATTATAACTTACTGTGGAGTTTTAATGGGAGTGGTTGGCAATCTGTACGTGTTGCTGTGTTCTTTATACGTTGAAAAACTCTTAGCTTTTTAGCTCTGGGGTTAGCATTTCCCTCACTTTCAAGCTTCTTCTTCTCAGTGATTGTCAGATTGTCCACTTCAGCAGCTCTGTAACAATGGCTATTAAATATTTGAAGGTTAAGTATGACCAAACACAATAACTGTTACCACATGCACTCAATATTAATGTACTTTAATTAGGTTATTATATTCCTCTTCTTTTGTTCTTGAAATTCATAAATTCGAATCACCTGCAGTACTGTATAATCCCTTTAATTTTTCTTTAGAAAATAAATTAAATCCTTTCTGTATTCTACAGAAATGGAATTTCCCAGTGCTACGTCTTGTTTGAAAGAGAAATGAAAGGCATGACTTGCGCCTTATCAGCTAATTATCAATTTAATATTTTTATCACTCCCATGTCAAAGCATACGTTTCCCTCTTTAAATATGATCATTTTCCCTCCTTCTCAAAATACACACACACACACACACGCTTTTCATTAATTAATTAATTAATTATATATATATATATATATATATTGGGAGGTCTTATTCATTTTTGGGTTAGAATGGTAAATCCTTCATCATTCCTAAAACTCTATAAATCTCTTTATTATCCTTCATATTTAATTCTTTTACCAGCTTCATTTTTTTCAAGTATGAGCTTATTAATTATTAGGATGAGTTACTAGGGTTTTTTTTTTCTTTCTATTAGTTGTATTTATTTTTTTAAAAAAATAAATTTAAGGAATAACTAAAAATATACTATTAGTTATTTCCAGAACATGTAACAAAATTTCTCAATTTGATAGTTGGGACTCGAGAGCTATATATAAGGTTTTGATTGACATAATTTTTAAAAATTAATTTCAGTTATTTTTTTTTTAATTTTTCACTCATAAATTAAAGTCATAAATACATTTGTTTAGAAATATTTTTTAACTTATTGTTTTTATTTAATTGAAGTTAAATTATTTTAACTTTTATCTTATGATTTCTACTAAACTATATATTCTTTGATTTTTTTATTTTATTAAAAATCTCATTTGAGTCATCTTTACTAAATATATTATAATTTAAAGTTATTTATTCTTGTCACAAATTATTTATGAAAAAACTATGACTCAAAATTAAGTGAACCATAAATTGAAAATAAATGAGTATTACCTTCTCTAATTCTCAAATCCTGCACAACCCCCTCACAATTAAGACCTTCATTATATATATACATTTCATTTTAAATAACTTGTAATTAGTGTATAATTAAATCATTGATTGAACTCGAAATTAATTAATGATGGCATTAATAAAATAATTGATAACGTTAAGAAACATGAAGAATATTAATCCAATACATATTGTTTCTCTTGGCTTCAGATGATGTGAAGTGCACTTCATCTTCTTCATTTATTTGACAGAATTCGCCATTACATGTTTTTATTAAATGTTTGAAGAAAAGAGCCATAAATAAATCAATGGAGTGACACTGAAGGCAGTCCTCCTTGAACAATAACCATTCACCAAAAAAGTCCGTTTTCTGATGCTGATTTATGAACTAATTCAAGACCATTCTTTTCGGTCATAGCTGATCACCCACCGGTTCGATTCAATTATTACTTTTCAGGGATGTGCTTATGCCAAAACATGTTTTTTTTTTTTCTTTGGTGAATTTAACCTTTTTTTTTTCCGGGAGAAACTAGTTTTCAGAACCCCACTGCGTGGTAAGTCGGATTAAATTTTTTTCCTAATGTAACAAATTAATAATAATAAGGTTGTAGCAAACTATTTGATATTTTTATTAAACCTGAGTCAATATGTCATTTTTAAAATCACCCGATCCGAGTCGTTGCCTAGTTCAATTTAAAATTAAATTAACCATGTGAGAGTTGGTATGAGGTAATCTAGTCAACTTGGCTAGTTAAAAAATAACCCGACTGATCAGTAAATAAATTATGAGGATGAAATTGATATAAAAAAACCTTCAAACCCAAACTTTTACCCAACTCTAGTTTAAAATTCAATCATGTGGGAGTTTTCCTGACATGATCTAGTCAGCTTGGCCAGTCAAAAGACCAGGAGACTGATAAAAGAAGCTCGAGGGGAAAAATGAAAAAAAAGAGATGAAATTAAGTGAAATAAAAAAATCTTTCAACCCGACTCTTTGACTAGCTCGGATTTAAAATTAAACCATGTGAGATTTTTCCCGACATGACCCAATCGACTTAATCAGTTTGAATGTTGTTATTCAAGGTTTAAAGCAACTTAACACCTAAGAAGAGAATAAATTAGGTGTATCACTAAATTTTATAACTAAGACAAATTACTCAAGTAAATGCAATGACTAATAATATAATTAAAGTGTAAAGTAAATAGTCAAGGAAAAGACTTTGCAAACTCATTTTAATTTAACGTGATTTGACAAGCCTACATCCACGCCTCAAGTACTAAATTGTATTTAAGTATTATTTTCTTTCACTAGACGTCCAAGTTTAAGAGTATAATTATCATTTGATGAACCCACACTAAACTTTTTACACTACCTGAAGAAATTCATTCTTCAAGATTTTACCCACTTGAAGATATTCTTCGAGATTTTTTCCTTGATGAAATTGTCTCACCAATACCAAGAGTTTTTTTTCTAACTCTCAAAAGTTTACAATGATGTTTTGTTTTCACAACTAACTCTCTCAATAAAATGAATATTATAATTGAAGTTTTAATATCTTCATACTTCACTAGAGATCACTTATAGGATATAAAAGTATTTAAGTTTAGTGAGAATAAAATTGAATATTCTTTGTGCTAGAATATAAAGGTTTAATAGCACAAATTAGAGTATGATCATGAATTGATGATTCTATTGTAGTTTTACTTTTATACTTTTATAATAGCTTGTATATCATATTTGTTCGGATTTTATTGATAATTTTGCAATTAGACATATATATTTTTAAGAAAAACTAGTCATTTATAGTCATTACTATTTCTAGCAACTAAAATGATCAACCAGTTCAGATTGGTCAAGCTAATCAGTCGATCATTTCTTGCAAAGTTCTCAAGTGTTCATCACTGATGAATAAACAGTCGATCGATTTATTTGGTAACTCCAAACGGTCAACCGGCTCATGCAGAATTCCACATTTAACTTAGATTTTATATAATTATTATCAATCATTTAATACATGCAAAGTAAAGTGTGTGAGTTCATTTTAATTGTACTATCGAGTAAGATATAATGATTTATATTTAAGCACTAAAATGAACTTTTATTCTAAATCTTCACTTTTCTTTATTCTTGGACTTCTGAATTATTAAAGTCGGTATTAATTTAAAAGAATTTATTTTTAAAAATCTAATTAATTATCAAATTATATCTTTATTCGTGATTAGATCAACTCTTATTAGGTTCGATATAAAATCCAAACTAAACTATATTTCAAGTCGTGAGTTCACTAGGTTGATTAATCAAGCTGAACTAGATCAATTCTCATTAAATTTGATATAAAATTCAAACTAAATTAGATCTTAAGTCGGGAGTTTACTCGAGTTGAATTAAGTTTAATAATAATAATTAACCATCATTATATATGTCATTTGGTAAGTCAACAAAAAAAACTGTATTCATTGAGGTGGATCAACCACTCGTTCTCAAGACAGTTTCATCACTATCTGCATTAATTTACAATGTTACTGCTAGCATTCACTTGATTAATTTTAGGTGGATCTTATAATATGAAGACATGAGGAGAACCTATCCTGTTATATACATCCGAAATCATATTTAGAACACCAAGAGATTAAATAAAATATTTATCATTTCCAATTGAAAAATAAATAAAAGCTTGTTTTCATGCAAGCTTTAATGCCTAAATATTGATGTCGGCATAAAAATAATAATATATTAAAATGAATTATATTTACAAATCAGACTTGACTGAACAATAATAAAGTAGCCAGTCTAAAAGACTTTGATATTATAATACAGTTATTTTTTAAAATAATTTTTTAATTTATTTTTAATATTAAATATAAAAAAATTAATTTAAAATAAAAAATATAAATTTTACAAAAAAGAGCACCGCATGGACAAACAGTGTCAGTTTCCCCATAGGAACACAGCACCGCTACTCTGTTCTTACTATGATTACTGCTATATTTTTTTTACAAGTTGATATATTTAAATTTTGGCATTGTTTATAAAAAGTGAATTTTAATTTTAAATTATAATTTATAATTTTTTTTCATAAATAATTTATAATAAAAATAGGTTGAAATTAGCTATAAAAGACAGTGGGTGAGAAGGCTACTTTAGCCCATTCATTTTCTTTTTTACAATATTCTTAAATTAATTGTTTTTTATATATCAAGTTATTAGTCTCAATTTTTTTAAAATGATAATTTTTTTTAATTTTTAATAACATAAATATTTTGAATCAATTTTATAACAAAATTTTGATACGAGTGACAAGTCATTTCTGATTAAATATATTTATGATTTTTTAGTAAAAAACCCTTAAATCAATTGAAAAAATAATATCAAATAGAAATATAAATATATAAACTATTGTTAGTGTAATAAAGGGGATGAAATCTAACTTAACACTTATCACATCACGTACGGTAGCAGTTTAATTTGATTAACACGGCATGAATAATATATAGACTAATTCAATTTCAAATAAATATGTATTATCATAATGGTTATTTTTTAAAATATTTATTATTTTAAAATATATTAAAATAATATCTTTTAATGTTTTAAAATTTATTTTTTAACATCAGCATGTTAAAACTATGTTAAAACATAAAAAAATGATTAATTTAAATAAAGAAATAAATAAAAATATTTTAATTTTTTAAAAACATATTTAAAACACAAAATAAAAAACACTCGTAGATAGGAAAAGAAGGAAAATCAATTTTTTTTTTTTTTTGGTTTAGTTCAAGAGAAGTGAGTGATGAAGTCTTCTCTGTGTGGAAATATTGATTAAAAAAAAGGAGGAAAATAATCTTTTAGAGGATAAAAATGAGTAAAATCATTTCAATTTTCTCTTTTCACCCTTCTCCTCCCAACTTGAATGGAAAAGAAAAGTCAACTACTTGTGATGAATCAAAATCCCACTGGTCATTGTTCTAACTCACTAGTCAAAAACACCCTAAATCCCACTAACCATTATCATAACTAGCTAGCTAACTACATAATTTCAGTCAATCCATCCAAACCAAGACTTAAACTCTAGTCGGATCCTAATTTGGGTATTAATCTTAACTATGAATTGCAAGAGAAAAGAAAGGGAAAACGTGCAAGCAACTAATGCTCGCTCGATGACTTTGACCAATCAGTGGTTGGATTATACATGGGCAGCCAATGTGGGCTCTAGATAGGAAGCATGGGTGCCATGCATGCTCTAGCGAACACAACTGACCTCGTCAAGTCAACCATTTGAAAAATTCAGTGTTGAAGGGAGATGCAAAAGATGGGAGGTACGTAGGAGGCTTAAGAACTTTCCCCAGTCATAGATAGTACACACACTGTATCCTAAGAAACATCAAAACAATCTAGAAATAATAGTAAAGTAATTAATTTTAATAAAATAAATAATTTTTAAAAAAACACCATTTAGAATTTAATTTAATTTCATCAAATCTCATTTCATCCCACAACGCCTTAGTTAAACACCACCATAACACATGCTAATATGCCATTAAAGAATTTCTTTAATTATTTTTCAAATTTCATCAACTTAATTTACAATATCCAAATTTAATAAATCAAATAATCCATGCATGTTTTTGTCAACAAAACACCTCTAATCCATACAAAACACCAGCATGTTGCTCCGGTCCATCTTTCACAAAGAACACATCCCTCATCTTTTGAAAAGCATGCCACGTCAGCAAACTATCCGAACCGGCCTGGTGACATTTCCCAACCTCCCGGTTCACTTCCAGGGTCCGGGCCACCCGGTCCAACCCACCATACAAACTCTTACAGAACCGCATCATGTGCTTGACATCGTAAATATTATTTCCGAAAAACACCCTCAACAAACTCAAAAATCCCACCAACCCAGACGGCAATTCCCGGCGCGTGAGAATCTTCACCAAGTACCCAAAATCATACGCGCTGTGGAAAGTAACCCAACTCACTGACTCGTTGCAGACAAGCCCAGACGACATCATCAACTCAGCAAACCTCGCCGAGTCAACCCCCTCCTCTCTATTCCTCTCAAAGTCAATCCCTTGTCGCCTCAGCAGCTCAATCGAGTCAGGAGCATGCGAGTCACGCTCCACGTCAAAATCCCTGAAGTTGAACTCCCAGATGAAACGGTTTCCGGTTCCCAGATCAGGCAAGTTTCCCTCCGCATCGGACAGCGTGAGGCCCACCTGGATAAGATTCAAAGCATCAACGTTGGACTTAAGGATCTTGTAATGATCCGACGGCTTGAGTTGTCGGAAATAATTCCTGTTGTTCGTGGGGTCTACTGGTGGTCGGAAAACAACCCCAGGAAATTCCGTATCCATGGAGATGTACGGAAACTCATCGATTAGATCACGAATCAGCTCGAATTCCGACTCCAAATTACACGACCACACTTCACGAATTACAATCTCCTTGCTTTCTTCCATTTCTATTTTTTTAAAATTGCTTGAAAGAGAGAAAAAGAGAGAGAGGGGACTCTTAAGTGAAATCTTCTTTCTTCTTCTCTGCTGGTCTGCTGGGTATGAGGAGAGTGAGAGGGAGAGGGTGTGGTATATATATTATATGGGAAGAAGGTGGGGGGTGGAGGAGGAGGGAGTTGCTTGGAAAGCGAGAAGGGTTCAGTGCTGCGGTGTGTGTGCAGTGTAATAAAAGTTCAAAGATTCAACGCGTCACGAGTTTGACTGACTTGGTCCAAATGAGGCCGCTTCCTTTATTATTTTATTTATTAATGAATATTCATTTTTATAAATGCCATGAGTTATAAACAAAGCCAGCCATCGTGAATCCACTGCCTTTATCCATTGCTTTAAGCAAGAGCCCGTTTGCTATTAGCTAGCTATTTTTCATTTATAAATATACTGAAATAATACATTTTTTATTTTTTATATAAAATATAAAAAATTTAAAAATCATGAAGTGATTTATATAAAAAATTAAAAAAATTAAAACATAAAATCTATTTTTTAAATAATCTTTATTTTTAATCTTGAAGTGATGTAAAAATTATAGAAAAATCACATGCTTTTAATCAGGCTATTAATTATATGGAGTTTGGGTCTTAAAATGTATATTTATACTTTGCATTCATGCTCTTCAGATGATTTCTTTCTATGGTTTGATATCATTTACAATTTTCTCATTTTTTTATTGTCATATATTTCCAAAGAGAAACTTATAATTTGTTTTAGTTTGAATATTTTATGTAATATATATCGATCCATCATAGGCTTTCACATATTGGTCTAATCTTTGTAAGAAGAGTAAGAAATTCTGATAATTAAAATAAAAAAATAACCTCTAATTACGATGACAAATCTTTTAAAACACAATCGTTTGAATTCTTTTTTGACAACTAATTACTTTTTATTATTATTTTCCAAACAAAACAATACCAAACAAGATTTATGTAACCTAATACATACATATTTATTATCAAAATTAAACATGAAATGATATAATTAAATAATGACACCCTACTATTTATTTTCTAGAATTTACCTTAATGAAATAAAAAGCTTGATGAAGATATTTTTATTATTTTTTGTGGGTCATAAATTTTTTATTTATTTTTTAATAAATTTTAAAAAATAACTAATAAAATATTATGAATTACTCAGGAGAGAACTTTCCTCAGGATACCATGTATTTATGGTGTTTAGAATGTGAATAAAGTGTTTTTTTTTATTCATCTTTAATAAATTCCAAGTGGGTTCACTTGGAGAGTTTGGATTTCGGACCATTTTCAATGTACCAGGTGGGTATTTTAGATTAAGAAAAATACGTCGGCAGTGTTGTCGTCTAATAGGATCAGGTGGGAGCGGAGAGAGAGAGACAGGAACAGAGAGGATACGAAGCCAAAATCTCTAGATATTACACGTAGATCGCAATGAAGCAGCCAGCTGCGTCCACTTTCTTCTTCTTGGTGGTTTCTTCCATGGCTTTTGCTGCTTGCCTGGGTTTCTCGGACATTTTCTTGCAAGTGGCTAGTTACTGGTTTCAACATCACCTCTTTGTTCTATAATAACACTCGACTCGATCGGCTTTGACATGAAACTTGCACCAAATTTACAAGGTTATTAATAATTAAAATAATGTCCGTTTCTTTGTAAATTTACTCTAATTAGACTATTCTCCTTCTTTTTTTTTAATCTTAATTTTTAGAGTATTTATGGATGGGCTTTCACTTCAAAACTAAGTATAATTCTGATTAGGTCGCAAAAAGTTCATCCCATTTAATTTAAATAATGCATTTACAAAAATAAAATGTTTTCATCTAATATTTTCATATATATATATATTTGGAATTTTGGACAATCTTAACTTAAAGAGCAAACATATTAGAATATTAAAATTAATTACTATAAGTTAATGGAGACTCATCATGCACGTGGGATTTGTGATTAAGTTGATGGATATTTTATAATTAGAACAATCTTGATGAAAAAAACAAATTAATTTTCTGCTAAGCAAGTTGCCAATACAAGTGATTAATTAACTAATGACAATAATTAATTAGATGATATAAGATCAGTTGCTTGCCTTATCAAGGACCAAGACGTAGGTTTAATAAAAAATTATATATATATATATATATATATATATATATATATATATATATATATATATATATATAAAAAGGGGAACAAGAGGGGAAGCTCAACCTTCACTCTTCTTCTGTGGATGCATGTGCTTTCTCTTGGACAATATATCGTTAATATAAAGGGATTATATAAATATTTTTATCCAATTAAAAAAATTCTAAACACCAGGTCAAGCTCGTTAACATCGATCTGTAATAGCTCTGAATTTCTCGTGTTTTTTTTCTTAATATTTTAAGATGTTGCCTGACTTTCAAATATGGTTGCCTTTTGGGTCAAAGTATCGAAGGACGAATTGTCAATCAGTTGGTGATTAGCTGACTAGATTCCTTTGGGACTAAAATGTATCAAACCTCCCTAAATTATGCTGATTTTGTCCTTGAATTAGAAGATTCAATTATTTGCAACCTCTTTAAAAAAAAAAAAGGTCCAATGCCTTCTTAGATATTTTTGGAGTATAAAGTTATTTTTTAAATACATGCAATAACAATTTATAAATTGTGTGATTGTTGTAATTAGCAATTTTATTCTGAACTCGAATAACTCATCCTCAATCCAGGTTGGGTGTCAAAAAATAGTTAATTCGGAGTTGATCTAGTAGACTTGATTAGACTTGAGCTGATTTTATTTTTAAAAAATATATTGACCTGAATCAACCACAATTTGATTTTATATCCATTTTATCTTTTTTATATTGGACTATACTCTTAATGCATTACTTCTCCACCCACATAACCATCTAGGTGATGGCCCAGTGGTAAGAGTTTGGGACCAAGAGGTTTGCTCCCTCTGTGGTCTCAAGTTCGAGCCCTGTGGTTACTCATATGATGGCTACTAGAGGCTTACATAGTCGTTAACTTCAGGGCCCGTGGGATTAGTCGAGGTGCGCGCAAGCTGGCCCGGATACCCACGTTAAACTAAAAAAAAAGAAGAAGGATGGATCCCCTTTTTACATGATTAAAAGGTTAGATTAACAACGGGGTCAGATGTAGTTAGAATTGTATTTTACTCCAGTTTTGAAAGTTTTTACTCAATCAATTCACACCATAATTTTACATCATTTTCACTAAAAAAATCTCTCTTAAAATAGTAAAAAAAACCCTATAATTTAAAACTTTTTTTAAACTTAATTTTTCAATTTGAAAGCTACAAGACTGAAGTTCCAGACAGAAATAAAGTGGTCCTAGCACGAAAATGGGAGGGGACAATCCAATAAAGGCTATTGGATTCAACCCAACTGCCATCTCTGCATAAATTCTACATGAATGTTTATGCTGGCCCAACTCATGTTCATGCCTAGAAACTCAATCCACTCCTTGTGTTGGGCTGTTATTACCAATCTAATTTAATTTTGTACGCAAAAAGTGTCCCTTCCTCGTTCTTGAATTCATTCAAAAGAGAGAAAAAATAAAACCCACAACGGATCTAATGCCCATCACAAATACAAGTTACCCAAAACACGAGCCAGTTGTCTGCTAATTTAATTTAGTAATGAGGATGGTGATACCTGCGGTGGTCGATGCTTTGGGCCTCTGACAAGTCCTTCACTACTGCGGTTTGTACAAGGCGTAGCTGGAGGATTACGAGTACTGTACGAAGAAAAGGGGGAAATCTTTTAAATGAAACATAAAATGCCTGATTTTTTTTTGGAATATACACACATAATTCAAACTACCTCATTTTTTTGTGGAATATTTTTTTTTATGGAAAAATATTTTTGAAGAACACTTTACACCACTATCACACGTGTACAGCGTCGTGACGATTATCTTTCTATATTGGGATAGTCGGGAATGATATGGGTGAAAAGAACGAGGAATTCTTGTCCTTTATTAGTAGGGGGAAAAAAAATGAGAGTTGCTACCTAGTATTTTAATCACTAGAAACCCTAACTGATCTAAGAGTTTGAGAAAGATGACTGATTGCGTAAAGGAAATGTATTACACCCCTAATACTCCTTATTGATGTAAAAATCATTATAAACATGTTATTGATGTAAAGAACCACTAGATTATTGGTTAATCATGCATAAGAAAGGGTTTTGTGTAAAGAAATGGACTAACATTGGTTCAAATCAAGAGTCTACGATAATGTTCTTTTCAAACACATAAAAAACATTGTTCAAAAACCAAGAAAAAACCAGCAATGAGGCAACTACTGCCAAGCCTATAAATGAGCATTTTTTGCTTTTAAAGCATACTTTCTTTATCCCAAAAAAATCATAATATTATAAACAAACATGTTTGAATCTAAAAAACTAAAAAAAAAATTAACATCAAAACACTAAAATCAAACATGAGATACCAAATCTAAAAACTAACAACCTAAAATTAATAGCCTACATATTCATGCAACATGGATTCAAAATTGATTTTCTGAACCCATTTTATGCATGAACAGGCTCAACAAGTTAAGGATAGACATCATTGCTTTAACATTAACTTAACCTAAACCAAAGCTAAAATAACATTTATATATCAAAAAGAAAACTTAAACAACAACTTTAATACATTAAAAACATAAAATAAAACTTTAAAATAATTTTATTAAATAGAAATTAAAGCAATAAAGAGATGAAGACAACATTACTTGCTAAGCATTTAAACATTTTTTTTTTATGCTTATAAACATAACAAAACAAAATAACAAAAGCAAGCCACAAAGGACATGCTTTTGGGTTTGCAATGTATACTTAGAACAACTACTCTCTCTTGGCTTTCATTTGAAAAATTTTGCCAGGAGAACTTTTGTTTTTGCTCTCGGACCTCTACCCTTATATTTCTTATTGATATTACTCTCATTTTTCTTTTTCTTTTTTCTTTCCCTCTTTTTTGTTCAACCTCTTTTTGATCTTGAAGGGAGATATTTATAGGGTTTTTGGGAGGTCTAGAATCCATACCTGACCTCTTGATCTTGAGAGGAGTGTTGTGAATCCTTGATAAGGACCCATTGAGAAACTTTTGTATGTGAACACACAAAAACCAAATTGTTTTTTGCATGATATTTGTACTGTTAGGGTTGATCGAGTTGTCCACTTTTAAGGCTTCTTCAAAGCAATTTTGACATCATTGTTGTTTAAGACCACCTGAATTTGGTAAAAGGGGTGCACACATTTCATTTCGATCTATTTTTGCTCAATTTGAAGGCTGTAGCTTTACATTTATTCGTTCAAAACTGCCAACATGATCAGCCCAAAATCTAAAAATTAAGTGATGGTTAATCAAGGATAAGATGTTGTAGACTTCCATGGGAAAAAATGGGATATTGTAAACATCTAATTTCATGGAAATAGGATCTTAGAGGGGATGTTTCTCTTCCATCTGCAAAAAATCTCATGCCATTTGAAGGTCTAGAACTCCACAACGAGCTCTTGAAAGGTGCAAACTTGATCATTGTGAACTACCAAGAAAAAAGATAAATAGAGGTTGAACGATGCGTCATCTGGGTTAAACTCTAGAAATTAGAGATTGTAATTTGGGATTTGGAAAAGTTTCAATTTAATCTATGTTCTTTCAATTGTGGCACATGCACTCTTAATTGACATAAAAAAACTTTTTAATTGCATGCAATTTAACCCCCGCCAGATTCAAATAACAATATCAAAGTTTAACACCATTTTCATTTTGATCCTTGATTTCTGATTTGTTCAATTGAACCATCAATTGACCATTAAACTTTTAATTTTTATCAATTTAGCACCTGATTTCACCAATTTCAATCCCTGAAGTCTCGCGTGTCTTACAAGTTGATCCGTGGTTTTGGATTTCTCCAATCAAGTCCCTAATTGCTCATAAAATATCAATATTTATGTAATTAAACCCCTAATTTATCCAAATTAACTCTTAAAAATTGTGACTCGACCTTCAGAATTTAATTTTTTTCAATTAAAGCCTAAATTGACTTCAAAAATTAATATTTCTTGCAATTAAACCCTCAATAAATTCAATTAAACTTTGAAAAATTTTAATTAATTCGTTAAATTGAATTTTCTTTGCTAATAAGATCTTTATTAGTCAAAATCATTAGATTCAGCCCGACAAAATCTTTTGATGTATCATCTATATCTTTCATGATTTTTAAAATCTTCCAGGTGAGAAATTGAGCTTTCAAATCTTTCATCTATATATGAGATGGCTCACCCATGCGAGCTTCACTAAAAAGTAGATGTAACTTGGGAAAACGTTGCAATCTCAACCAACCCATATATTTCTAGTTTATATCATGAGTTTGAAAATTGTTACCTGATAGTGCACGTGTGGGTGTTTAATGTTCTTACAGGAATTTTGAGAAGTTAGTTCAACTACTCAATGAAACACAGTTGAATGCATTGATACTGAGACATACGAGCTTAATGGATCTACCATGGACCCAAAAGCCACATGCATGTTGCCATTGATCTATTGCCTTCTGCATGCAGCAGAATTAACTCCATGCTATTGCATGAAGTAATTGTTGTACGAATTTCTAACAAATTCGTGTAAGAAGTGAGAAGCTAAGAATTAATGAACACCCAAATAACATCACAGTAGCTAGCTAAAAGAAAACCCACTCTAACTTTTCACTGCTCTACCCTCCCTTCTAGTAGACACTGCGTCATTGCTCTGGGAATAGTAGTTCTTTTTCTTTATTATTAATATTTTCATCATCGACTTTATTTTTATTTTTTTACTATTTGATGCTCACAAGTTATGTTTGTATGGCTTTTTATGTTAGGATCATTTGTTTTTCTTTGCATGTTCTCCCATGAGTGAAGTGTTTGAAAATATTCTGATATTAAATTAAAAATCAATATAATACAATAATTGTTTTTAAGTTATATTTAAAAAATTAAAAGAATAAAGATAGTTTCTAGATGTTGAAAAATAAGAGGGAAAGTTGTTGAAAACTACTCTTGATATTAATTAATAAATTCTTCTTAGAAATGAAATTCAATAAAAGTGATCTTAACCTTTAAATATATAAGGAAAAGTAGATTGGTGTCTATGAATTTCTTAAATTCAGTTTGTTATTTTTTTCATGTGACTAGATAGTGTTTTAGAGTTAAATTTTGATTTATTGAGATTTTTAAAATATTTTTGAGGTATTTTTTAGATAAAATTAAATTTTTAGGAGCATAAAACTCATATAACCTAATTTGTATTGCTATTCTTCATTTTTTTAGAGAACTTTGAGTTCCAACATACCCTTTATAATAATAATAATAATAATAATAATAATAAAAGAAATTGAACTTGAGGTTGTGGTCCAATGATAAAAGGGACTCGTGTCAAATAATAATAAAAATTATGAACTGATAATTCTTTACTCGTAGTTTTGTTTTCTTGTAAAAACATTTATGATTGTGTTCAACCTAGCTATTACCGAATATATATGTATATACATTAGTATAAACAAAATCATGTAAAAATCATCAATCTTATGGGTAAAAGTTTAATTATTTGAAGCAGTAGACTTGTACTTGTAAACCATAATATAAAGAGAGAAAAATAAATTAAAGGCATGAATAAGAACACACTCATTTTTATTTGATAAAAGGCAAAAACTCAGCCTTTTTGGTTTTAGAGAAGACAGAAGATCAGAATGTTGCTACAAACATTCATAAGAAACTGTAGCAATGGAACCCTAAATTGCATGCGATCGATTTGCTTATTGGCAACCAAACTGCTCTCAAACAAGAACATTGAACAAAGCTAACAAGCTAAAAACTGGGTCAACATGGAACAGAGAGAGAGAGAGAGCTAGGAAAGAAAAAAGAGGTAAGGCTAGATAGACATAAATCATAGATAATAAAAAAGACCTTCACGTAGGTAGGAAAGTAACATGTTGTTTGTCCATGAATAACAACAAGAAGAACCCTTGCTAGGATCTTCCTTTCAGCTCGTTGTCTTCTTGGTGTTTTCCACGCTGAGAAAATCAAGCAAGACTGTGCTCTTGCATTTCGGACATTTCGGATCCACCTCGGATAACAGAACATACATGAGGCATCGAGGACAGCCAGCTACTAACATAGGAGTTGTGACGAGGCTTCTGGGGAAGTTAACAGTCATGTCTTCAGGCTCTGATGAAACACAAGAGCTCTCTGCTGACAATATTTCAGAAGATGAATTCGAAATCGATGCCTTCGGTGATTCGACTAGCGGGTTAGGCCTAGATGGTGAAAGGTTCAGCTCCAAATCCAACATGGGGCTATCTCCTACTCGACTCATTTCCTTAGAGAATGAATGAAACATTACAATCAGAAAATTAAAGTTTTTTTTTTTTTAAAAAAAAAAGATTAACATGATCAGGAGGTGTCAAATGTATATAAGAATTGAAGAAAGTGGCGTACCTTGTGTCAATTAGTGTAAAGTCTAGCCAATTAAGTAGGAGGAGATTGGAAGTCTTAGAAGTGCTAAAGGTAGAATTGGCAATGTGAGGACTACGTACTGGCAGCTCCTAAACTAGCTACTATGCACCGTCCTCCACCGTTAACAAGAGCTTGGCTTCCTTGTTGAAATCTCCCACTATACCATTAATTATATAGTGAGTTTGAGGAGGAGAGGTGGGGGGAGAGAGAAGATGGGGTTTTCTTTAATTGTCAATCAATTACGGGTAGGAGTAGAGGGCAAGGATAGAAATTAAAGAGAGAAGGCAAAAGGTAATGGAAAGTGCATTTGATGCAAGAAAAAAAATGGCGCAAGAGGGTATATTAATGCCTCAAATTGTATTAATTGCGGCGGGCAATATACCCCGAGGTGCTTCGGCACAGGAGGAGTAAATATTGCCTCGCATGGCTAGTAGCCGCCGGACGATCATGTATCATTTTCTCCCATAATCGATAACCAACCATCTCAAAACTTGGAGTATGTTCTTGACAACGTTGAAAGCATATGTTCTTAACATAATGGACCGCGTCGCTAAACAAGATTTTAATCATGTTTGGTTATCACAACTTAAATCTAAATTAATCTTGATGTGCATGATTTTCTTAATTTTATATATGACAAAATTAAAAATAAATTAATATTTAGTTTCTAAACGGCAGTAAATTCAATTGTTAACCTCCTCGAAGCATGGGATAGAATTGTTTTATTTTGTGCATGTGTGAGAAGTACGGAACAGCATTCATGCTATAGTTGATTTATGTCAGCCTTACAATAACAACCTTAATTTATCTCCTTTTTTATTTCTTACCAAGGTTGGGCGAGTGCTTTCAAATGTCTCTTGCGGTCTCTTGCGGTTTCTTTGTTTAAAGACCAATAAGGGATGTTTCCTTTTTGACCAAATTATTAATTTGGGGCTCCCTCTTTTTCAAAGAGGTATTAAAGAACGGGCTAGGTTAGGCTAAATTCATAACCATCATTAATTACAAGGATTGAATATATCGACTTTTATTTTGCTGAGGACTTAAGAACATGGCGTAGGAAACTCAACCATATTTTCTTAATTAATTGTGGATATTTGTGGCTGATATATAAGCTTAGGAACGTTTTGACCATCCTAGAGCAAAAAAACTTGGACCAATACGTTCTTCTTCTTCTTTCTTTTTCATCAAATTAATTGTAGAATTAGAGTGGGCAAATGGGATAAGTTACATATTTCAGCCCCACTTTCTTAGAAAACGTTTCCGGCCACAACATTTCTGTTGAGAATTATTATTTTTTGTATTTCAGTTAATGATCTTCTTCTCACATAAAGAAATAAAGATGTAATTAAAATGATTTTTTTTTCTCAAGAAAAAGCCTGCCGTCGTAATTTACTCTGTCATAATTAAGAACATGAAGAAGCAATATATACTTGATTAGGGATTTTCCTAACCATGCTAATTTGAATTATCAATGAAAATATTATGATATATATATATATATATATATATATATATATATATATATATATATATATATATATATATATCAAAACCAAATCAACTTGGTCCAACCCGTTTAATGCCTAAAATTTGAGTTAAAAAATACTTCATTGCAAAAGTAGATCAAAGCAACTCCTTAATTAACTTTCCAATAGTAACAAAATCATTTTGTTTCGTAACAATATAATTCATCTACCTATTTAACTGCTATTATTAATATTGCTAATATCCAGAATTCTATTATCTTAATTTATTCTTTGTTTAAATTTAAAAAAACTAAGTATAAGGTAGAGAGGTAAGTTTATCAAGTTTTAAACCTAAATAATTTTTATTTGAAGGGTTGTAATATCATAAAGTAACATTAAATCTCTCACGAAACCTTATTTTATATATTTTTTAACGTGAACAAAATCAGCCATCCCTCGTCCTGACTAGAAGACTGACATTATAATTAATATCATTTAACTTTCTATCAATGCACGCGACCCACCATGATAGTAGGCTTCTTTTTACCTCTTTTGTATTGAGTTTATTTTTTAATTTTTAATTTTTTTATCATAACAGTTGGAATCCTTTGGGAAAATACTAGCCTTGGTGCCCGGTTTCGTCATGAGACGATACTATTTTTTCATGTAAAAAATAATGTTAAGATTATAAAATAAGGTAAAAAAAAGATAAAAAAAATTAGTTATGACAAACTTGTAACCACGCTATTTAGGGCTAAGCTAACTTGAAATATCCTACCAAACCCGTAGTCCAGATAATGTGATTGAAATAACCCGATTTAAAAAATAAAATAATTAGAAAGCTCTTTCATGTCAAACCCTCGGCCCATATTATGTTATTGGAATAACCCGATTAAAAAAATAAAGAGAATTATAAAGCTTTTTTTTCTATAAAAAAAATCCATGTTAACTTTTCAAACCTGAGATTCGAGTCATTAGACATGAAGCATCCAATCTATAAAAGCTATGAAGTCCAATTCTCAATCAATCATATATTGAATGATGAAATTGAAAAAATAAATTATAAAAAATGATTTTTAAAAAATAAGCAACTAAAAAAAATGAAGATCAAAATTAAAATACAAAATAAATTTTATATTTAATTGAAGGATGAAATCAAAAAACAAAATCAATTTAATAAAAAGACCAATTTTGTTTTTTAAATGAGGTTCAAAATTAACATATTAAAAATAAAACTCTTACAAAAGGATAAAAAAAAATTAGAAATCAAAATAATGAGGAGCAAATTGGATCAAAATACAATATTTGGTAAATCAGGATTCAATGATGAAATTGAAAATAAATAAAACTCCTACAAAAAGGTCAAGAACAAAAATAAAAAAATCAAAAGAATAAAAATTAAAGTTGAAATATTAACAACCAAGAGGACTACGTTGTAATTTTCATGGGATGATAGAGAGAAGGAGAAAAAGAAGAAGAAAGGTCCATAGCAACAAATCGAATCACCATCGGAGACACACGACATATCAACAGGAAGAGAACATGGTAGAGCTTCTAACGACATGACGGAAGGGAATTTTTTGATGGCGAGATCAGGAGTTGCCCGCGGGTGTGCCACACATGCATGTCCTTTTTTTATTTATCTAAATACAGAAGTGCCCCTGAGCTAATTTTCTAATTACAAAAAAAAAAACCATTGTAAAAAACCAAAAATACCCTTTGTCCTCAGGCTTTTTTTTTTTAATTTTAAAGTTATTTTTGTCATTTTAATATACATTTCAATGTTTATTATTTTTTTATATTTGGTCAAATACCAAATCACCCCTCAGCTTAAATTATAATAATGAAAAAACCATTGTAAAAATATGAAAATACCCTTCGACTCCAAGTTTAAATTTTTTTTTCTTTTAAGGATATTCTGGTCATTTCATTGTGCAATCAAAATAGTAAAATATTTATTTGTCCCAAACTATTTTGGAAATGCAAATAAATCATCTGAAAAGACTTTAATGTCATTGGAATCCAATGCAAAGTTTTTAATTTGGGTAAAAAAACTTTAATATCATTGGAAGCTAGTGCAAAGTTTTTAATTTGGGTAGAGAGGTAAAAACACCCTTACAATTAAAGTTTTTAATTTGGATAAAGAGGCAAAAACTCTCTTACACTATTATAATGAACGGTACCAATAAGTCTAGAGCTACAATAATTTTTCAAGTCTAATTAAATTTTGTTAATATATAACTAAAAGAAAAATTTTATATGTAAATTACCTAACTAATGAATGAGCACACTAATTAAGTAGAAACTAAGTAATAAAGAACAATGGGCGATGGGAGGAATAGTTAATGATTGGTAAATGGTGGTTGAGGTTGAATTGTCATTCAACTAACTTAATTGAAAGCCCAATTACTAATTAAAGGAGATGACATGCCATTGCTTTGAAGATGTTTAAATTAAGGTCTGATTTACCAAGATAACTAATTAATTAATCTATCTACTTTCGTTGTTACAATTTGGTTGGAAAATGATTGAATGTGTTACAAGGACAAGCCTTATAGCTAGCTAAGAGGCAAAAGATATAGCAATAAATA
Organism: Populus simonii; assembly: GCA_007827005.2. Taxonomy (NCBI): domain Eukaryota; kingdom Viridiplantae; phylum Streptophyta; class Magnoliopsida; order Malpighiales; family Salicaceae; genus Populus; species Populus simonii. Next base: position 19,209,869 of record CM017467.2, on the reverse strand, counting down.
AATAAAAAGTAAATATACTTTAAATAATTGAGTAGAAAATAATTAATTTAGACTGTGTATTTTTTTTTTTAGTTTAACGTGAGTATCCGGACCAGTTTGCGCGTACCTCAACTATATATTTGATGCTATGGCCTGTGGGTGGCAATGAGCCACAAGAAGCTTCATTAAAGATTAAGAAATGATGCCTCATATCACTGCGCCAAAAAAAAAAAAAAGTTGCCTTGTAAAGAAATAGATTAAAAAGAAATTAGAATTCAATAATAAGATAAAAGAATATATAATGCATAAACGATTTATATAAAGGTTAAAATTGATAAACAAAAGGAATCCAAATCTAAGTGAGAAAACTAATTAAAATATAAAATTAATTAGAAAAATAATTAAAATAGCAAAAATATCTTCTAGATCTAATCTGATGATGTTTTGAATTGTAGCGGGTTGTAACCAACCATCATCCTTATTAGAATGAAACCATACAATTACCTAGCAGAATATAAATCTAATTCAACGATCGAATCTAAAATTATAACTTTTTTTTGTTATGTTATGCATTTAAAGCATCTAGGCTACTTAACATATATTTATACAAACTTTATCTTATCTATGTTATATTATAGATTATAGAATATACTAAAAGGCGTGGCTTAATTATTGCACTGTCCACACACACACACAATATTATGGATTTACTATTCTTTTTTTAATAATTCATTTTGGTCATCAAAGTTTTATTTTGCACGATTTGATCTTAATTGAAGGTCAATTACTTTTAATTTATTAGTTAATAGTGAAATCAAAAGAAGATAGACGAAAATAACAACGACACCAAACATGGGTGGCGTTGCAGAGATTGCATGACAAATACACTTGGTCATCGATCTTTCAAAATAACATAATTATACAATTTAGATTCCTCTAAATTTTAAAAAATAAATTTTAGTACACAGGTTCATTTGTGTTATTTTTCAATCCCTAGTTAGAGAGATGAGGGGTTGTTGGATTCTACTGACGAGAGAGAAAGTTACAGTTCACTTCATTCCTAGCCACCAAAATGGGTTTTCTTGGTTCAGTTTCTTAAGCGATTTTTTAGGTATTTGAAGTTGATTAAATGGTTTATGGGTGTTATAAGGATATTGGTGAGCTGTTTTTGGGTTGACATGACTTAAAAATTATGTTTTTTTAGCAAAAAGAGTCGCTGCACCGATTTTTCAGCCACCACTGTGGTGGCTAGAATCTAGGCTTATAGATGACACGTTGTTTACTTATTTTTTTTAAAAAATAGGGAAGGATAACATGTCGCCTACCCCTTTAAAAAATAAAAAACAAGCCCAAGCCTAGGCTTAAAGGCACGTCAACACTCCTAGGCTTTTCATTGTTATGGCCTAAGTGCATTAGGTCATAGGCCCACGAGTCTAGGCTCTTATTGACCTTTTTTTTAGGTTGGACATAAGTTCAAGGGAAAAAATTTATTAAACTCGGTTGAGTTCATAATGTGGGTTATGAGTTTGACAATTAAGCCATGACACACCGGCTATTTTTTTTATATTACTTTTTTAACTGATATCTTTTTTAAAATATCTTTTTAAGTTATATTTCAATTAATACCCATCATCTACGATTTTTTATTGTTTAACCTTTTTTTAGATAAAGATTGTTTTTTGATGGTGTTGTGCGTATTTAATTTTTGAAAACATTATTCCGATTCATCTATAATTGTTTTTTTTATCTTTTGTATACAAGAATTTTATTTTTTAAATAATAAATATTTATTTTTAGATAATATTTATAATATATGCAACCTTACATAATATTTTTCACTTTTATTTTATTTAATCAATTTCATATGTGTGTCTATTTTTAATATTATTTTATTAATTTAATATTATTTTATTAAATAAAAAATTAATTGTAATAAACAAATTTAGTAAATATTCTATTTTGCAAGGTTCAATATTTTGATTTATACACATATCTTGACTTTTTCAATTTTATATTTAGTTATTGTTAATAATTTTTTCTCTTTATTAACCCATATAGATTTTAAATTATTGGATTATATGTATGTATAAATATTTTAATTAATTTTTTATATAAAAATTTGAATATATATTTTTTTATAAAAAAAAATATTTAACTAGCAATAAAGCGGGGATATAAAAAACTTAAATAGTCTATGAATAAATTCAGGAGAATCAGGACACGTCACATGCATGCTTAGATTGGCTTTTCTACTCTCCATGCTGTGCTCCGTATTTGCCCTCCTACCCTATCGGAATGAGTGCTTGATACGCGGCCTAATAGCATGGTTCTTCCGTGCTCCTTTAATCCTTAACAAAAATTTGTACTCGTGCGATCCTACGGTACCTTTGTTTTCATGTTTCTTGTGCGTTTGAAGCCGACCACGAAAAATAAAAATTTGATAACAGCTGGAAACTTAATTCACTGTGCATGAGCCTCATTAATTTTTGTGTTGAAAATGCAGGTCACTGAAAGCAGTACAACGCTGTTTTCAGCAGTAGAGAGCTCTCACTCCTCACTATTACCGTGAACAATAAAGTATATTTTTATTATTACAGCTGGATCGGGTCTGATTTAAAACTAAATATATTGAACCAGATTTGATCCAGTTAAAAAAATTAAATTTTATTTTTTATTTTTAATTGTGTTTTATTGATAACATAGCATTTGTAAAATTTGATCGTAATCCCAATTTTGTTCCTGATTATATTTTATCTGATGTTGTTGCGCGTTTAAGAAACCAAAAAAAATGTAGTCCTTTTCGGATGTATTTCATACGTGATGGAATTGTAGATAATTTAATTGAACAATAAAAAATATTTGATATAAATTATTATTTATTTCATGATATAATTGCAATAGTTAAATCTACAATATTTAAATTAAAAACCATCAATATTAATAAATATTTTTTTAAAATTATTTTATAACCTCAATTTCAAAAGTATTCTTAACCAAATCTATTAAACTACTTTTTGTTCAACCTCAATTTCAACCACAGTTTTAATCAAACATACAATTAAACCAACCTCAACTAAAAGTACTTTTTATAAAATAATTTTTTTCAAACCACAACCACAAAAGCTACCGCAATACCAAACACACATTTTTGTCCAACACAATGACTAATAGTGACCGATGATGGATATATATATTTTACTAGTTTACTATAATGATATTTTGTTTTTTTATCTAAGAAACTTAAATATAGTTTTTGAAAGCATTAAAAAAAATTTATATGATCCATTTATCATTTCTAAATTTAACAGGATAAATATCTATTTATCATCTTAATTGCATAATGAAACAAAAAAATATTATCATAATGAAAAAACTTAAAACCTTGAGACAAGGGGTATTTTTAACTTTTCACAATAGCTTTTTTATAATTATAAAGTCAGTTCAGGGACAATTCTATATTTAACCAAATGAAAAAACGAAGAAGGACATGTGCAAGGTGTGTAGGAGGTGCTCACGCCCTACTGACAACGCATGTGGCACCTCCCAGCGTCCAAAAATAACCTTTTGTCGTGTCGTTACAAGTGTTGTTGTGTCCTCTTTCTTTTGGCGCGTGTAACCGATGATGGTCTAGTTTGACGTTGGTGAGTCTTTTTTTATTCTTTTCTCTCTCTTCCCCTGAAAATTACAACTTTACCATCTTGGTTGTTAGTAATTTAATTATAGTCCTTATTCTTTTTATTTTTATTTTTTGTCTTGATCTTTTTGTAGAAGTTAATTTTATTTATTTTCGATTTCATCATTTAATCTCAATTTACCAAATATTATATTCTCCAATATGGTTCTTTTTCTTTGGATTTCTAATTTTTTTTCCTTTGGTCATTTTGTAAAAGTTTTGGTGGTTTTCAATTTAATCCTTCAATTCAAATTGATGGTATTATGTTTTTCAATTTGGTCCTCATTGTTTTGATTTCTAATTTTTTTTCTTGGCCCTTTTGTAAAAGTTATTATTTTTTTCAATTTCACTATTTAATTACAATATCATTTTTATTTTTATGTCAATTTTGATCCCCATTCTTTTTATTTTTTCATTTTACTTAATTATTTTTTTTTTCAATTTCACCCTTCAATTAAATATAAAATTTATTTTGTATCTAAGTTTTGATTGTTCGTTCTTTTAATCACTATTTTTAAAAAATTCTTTTGTATAATTGAAATGTTTTTTTAATTTCATCTTTCAATATATGATTAATTGAGAATTGAACTTTATAGTTTTTTTTTAAATTAGGTGTTTCGAGTCTAATGACCGGGGCCATAAGTTTAACAAGTTAACATGCATTTGTTTTTTTAAAAAAAATTTATAATTCTCTTTATTTTTTTTATCGAGTTATTTCAATTACATGATCAAGCCGCATGTTTGATAGGGTATCACAGGTTCATTAGCTCAGCCCTAATTAATATAGCTATAAGTTTATCATGATTAGTTTTTTATTTTATTTTTTTACCTCATTTCAACACTTAAACATTATTTTTCACATACATAAAAAGAAAAATCTAACCCCACAACAAAGCATAGACACCGGGGCTAGTTTAATTTCAATAAAGAGATGAGCCCAGCAAGTAACTTCTCTTTCTATATAATATTTTATTTTAATTTAATTCTTAATTTGATATTGTTATCTAATCATTAAATCCTTCTGTGCTACAAATTTACAAATAATCATATAAAGCGGCATTGAGAGACAATTAAACTTCCACATGGATGGATCATCTCATAATTGCAAAAGGTTATAGAGATCTTCTTTTGAACATATATTAATAAGGAGTTACATGTAATGTAATTAGGGATGAACATGGATGGTCATGTTTGGTATTATATATACTTTAATTTAAATTCAAAATAACTATTCGAATCCAACTTAAAGATGTATGGATTTTTAATACCTGAACCCAATTCGGTTCAATCCGATCGGCTTTCAATAGGTTATAGAGTCTGAAAACCAAATTTAAATGTTATAATTTACAACTATTTAATATATAATTAACTTTGTATATATATGATTTTTTTAAAAAAAAACAATTACAGTTTTTCAACACACCTTGATTATAAAAGTACAAGGTATATATAGACTGCTAGCTTGTATTAGCTAGATAGAAAATAAATTTGAAAATTAAAGAGTTTAAAAAATAAAAGAATTGGTAGATAATTAAAAAAGGTTATAGTTAAAAACTTTTAAAATATAAGAATGCAGATTAAAAGCATGTAATAGATCCGTAGGAAATAAATTAAAAAATTAAAGAGTTGTTAAAAAAAATAAAATAGCTATTAGAAAATTAAAGAGTTATTAGAATTTTGTGACGGTTAAAAAATTAATTAATTCTAAATGTTTAAAAAAATTATGGTTTCAATTTAAAAACCAAAAATAAATTATAACCGAGGACAAAAAATTCAGAAAGTACAGGCACATTGCCTCGCGGGTGTGGGGTGCAATGAAATGTTTTTCTCGACCTTATATGCATGATTCCACTTTTCTGTCTCTGGTGGTTGCTATCACATATCAAGGTTCCTGCATTATATAAACATTAAATGAAGGTTTTATTTTTTTAATATAAAATAAAAGGTCTCATATATATTTTATGTTTATAAAAAATAAATTGTGTTTTTTTAATATATAATAAAAAAAATTAAAATAGTTTTATTATTTACAACATTTTATATTTATCTAAATTCTGTTCCAAGGTTTGATCTCAACAAGAGATCACAAGAGAGAAGGCACACACAGTCGACCTTTTCCTCAGAGTTATTAATTTCTCATTTAATTCGATATTAATACTGACAGTACTTTTGGTGCGGTCATGTTGCCACGTGAGCAAGGCAGTGGATTACAAGAGACGGAGAAAATATTATACTTAATGTCATTGGGCTCCATTTGTGGCCTGGTTTCTGTGAGCATTTTGCAGGTTTCTGTTTTTTTTTTTTTTTTTTTTTTTTTTTCTGGTTTTTTTTTTGAGGTCTGGCTCTGAATTCAATTTCAATGTGTGTGGGGTAAAGTTATTAATTAATTACTAGCCACACGTACGGTCCACAATCAGTAGTAAGTATTTGTCAGTGTGGTTGTGAGTGCTTTTCAAATAGCTTTTCATGCCGAAATGTATGCCAATGATATTTTTTCATTTTTTAAAAATTATTTTTGACATCAGCACATTAAAACGATCCAAAAAGTACAAAACACACTTAAGTTTAGAAAAAAAAATTCAAATTTTTTTAGAACGCAGCCGCAACCGCCTTCCTTCCCAAACGAAGTGTTAATTACTTATATTTATTGTGAATGTGATTTCGATTGAGGTTAGGATATTATCTTTATCTTTATATTTCTTGCTTTCTTATCATAATTGTTTATTTTTCAACTTCATAATTCACTCTTTATACCTCATTTAAACTAATATTCCTAGCTAATTTAAATCTATCTGATTAGTTATAGATCTTAATAAAAAATAAATAAAGATAATGATGTATAAAACATTATTAACAATCAATTTATAATCTCTTTTATCAACAAAATCACCTACTTGTAATTTGAAAAGGCATTTTAATTCTTTCACAATATTCTTTTTCAGACAAAAGTATTAATAACTCTTAATTTCTTCTTTTTCTTTTTTTCCATCGATCTGGCTCAAACAGTAAGAGATGACTGATTCCACACTTGAGCACCATCAGATCAGTGTACAAAAGCAAGCTAAGTAGGATCATCAACAAATATATTTCACTTGTCATTGATTATATGGATGGTGAACGTTTGACATTGTGACAGCAAATAAGATGTAGACTTTTGCATGGGCGGAACTTCAAAGAGTGAACAGAAAAGGAAAAGCTTTCGTTTCCAGAATACACCCTGAGCAAAATTCTTGCAAGGTCGCATCCTAGTCTTCCAGGATCTGCTGCCTTTCAAGCTCAATAATACGTTCAGTCAAAGTTCCTGAAGGGCCAGTTCTTGGTTCGTTAGTACACTTGCATTGCAAGAGTTGCTGCTTAAGACTCCGGACAAGCTCATTAAGCCTGTGAATGTTCTTCTCTTGTGATAAGATAATCTGCAAAGTCAAAGACGTCCATTCAGTGTTTTAAGGAAAGAGCACGCAAAATTTTGAGACAAAACTGCAATTCTTATAGTTTTTCTATTTATTCTAGAGTTTGCTCTGCAACAAGTAAAGATAAAGCTTGACAAGATAAACTACAATAAGGATAAAGTCTCCCTGTTAAGGGACAGCTCAAGAATCACTAGAATCTGAGTGCTACAATGATATGCCAAAGTTCCATTTTAAGAATCACAAGCTAAGAAAATGGAAACAGCCCCAGTTACATCAAAGTACTACATTAGTTAACCCGAAAAAAGACATGGTAATTACATGAATTTAATAATGTAAATATTCAAAAACAATATCCTCGAATGAACAAAATAAGTTTACAATTCCAGGATCCAAGAAACTATAATGTCCAGGTTACCGTGACAGAACTACATGCAGAAATCTTCACATATGAATAACTAATCAACTAAGACAAAGAAGCATTAGAAGTTGATTACAATTATTGGCCTCCAATTGTGATCAGGGCATCTTTCTATATGTGGATTATTTATAACAAACTAAAGGATTAGCATTTATGTTCTATGACAAGACTTACTAATACAAAGTCAGTACGATCATTTCACATTTGTTTCTTAATTGAGAGCTCTCAAAGTAATGACTTAAAAGATCATATATCTTTTCTGAATAATAGATCTTTCAAGAGAGTTATCGTGGCAGAACCACTCAATACAAAAATGCCAAACTATTGTCTTCAATTTGATACTTAAGATGAAGAACTAGCATTTTTATTGGACATGATTATCAGAATGTCAGTATAATAAGATAACCTCCATGGATGTTTGACAAAAGCAGAGTAGATTTAGATATGATGGGTGTTCCAGGTTTGAACCTGGCATGGTGATGCAGTGGATTTTAAAGAAATGTCAAGTTTTCTCTGATTTGTTTTTTTTTTTTTTTTTGTAATAAGATAACAGTATTCTATGATCCTATTACAGAATTTTGGTTTTCTACAACCCTAATTTTTCACTCTCTTGTTTAAATTCAATTTCATTCTAGCTTTAGCCATAATTCTGCGGTAACTGCAGTTTTTTACATTTCCATCGCATTGGATCTAGTAGCAGCATCCCTAAGAAGGCAGAGATTGTTACATACATAGTCTAATACTCTAATTACAACAAACAAATTGCATTATCTAGCGCCATTGTATTAGCAAATCATAATTAGTAGGATCACCCCTGCACTAGTTATCGAACTGATTTGGTCTACATAGACTGTCTATCAAACACCTATCCTATCAAGGAAGCCAAGGGAAAACAGAAGACATAGACTCCAAAACATCAGTGAGCTGATAACTCCAAAAAAAAACAGCTCAGGTAACCAATACATATTACTTATAGCATGGAAGATGTTCTAAGTACTAAATGCAGCTAAACTTACAATTTCACAATCAAAATATTCTTTAACAGTTGCAACCACAAATGATTTCATTCACAAACCAACCCAATAAATGGATGAAGAAAACATAGAGAAAGACGACACTCCTTACCTTCTCTTTTACACCTTCTTCCCACTTTGAAATCTGTAGCTGCTTTGGGTTGACAGCAGGCTTCGTGTCAATTTCATTTACAAGAGGTTGTCTCCACTCAAATTGGGATGTGATTATCAGTATCAGTAACAGAAACACAAGTAACATAGGCCTAGACATCATTATAAGCTGCTCTCACAATACCTGCTCAAAATCTAAGAATAAATACTAAAAAAAAAAAAAAACTTTACGGTCATTCTTGTTTCAAAATTATAAATTTAAAGAAACCCATTTGAGATTGAGCTAAATAATCATAATCTAAACACAAGCCAGCCCCAAATCGAACATTGATAAACCCAATTAAGCCTAATTTTGCCCTAATATTCTGTTTGGGTACTTAGAAACCAGAGTAAATGAGATGCTTCTACTTCAACTTGAAATCTTATATATACTAAATGCTCAAAAAACCCAAAATTCTTTTGTCTATAAAATGCAAATACGAAACAAAAACAAAAGAATATTAAACGAAAAACCAGAAACTTACAGATCATCGAAGAAGATGAGAAAAGCCCAAGTCCAAATTCACGATCGGTTTTTGCTAACTTTTCTTTCTTGACTTTCAGGTGTTTGGGTTTTGCTTTGTGATGACGACTATCCTTTTGAAATTAAGGTTTTTTATTTCAGGAATAGTTTAATTTGGGGGGCTTTAAATGCTTGTTAAGTAGAATTTTTGAAGCAAAAATGAGAGTCCTTGATATTCAAGAAGCTTTTGCTACAGTAGTTTGAAAATTAATTAGTTTCTATCTTTTTTAAAAAAAAAAGGTGTTGATTTTAAAGATAGTGATAGATTAGTCCCTTTAGTTTATTAAAATTAATTAATTAGTCCATGAAATACCAGAATAATAACATAGTCCCTCGGTCAAAATGTTGACCAAAGAGTTCTTTTGGTCCAAAAATACCTACTTTTGTAGTCAAAAGTTCCCTTCTTACCTACTTCAATATGTTTTCAATTCAATTTATATATAATTAACAAAAAAAAAAAAAACTTGACAGATTTAAGAGTATAATGATTGAATATGTAGTTTTGAAGGTTTTATGGATTAATTAATTGTTTATGTTATAACATAAAGACTAAGTTATAATTTACTCACTTATTATAAGGGATTGCAATGGATCATGTTGGAGTTGGATTATGCTCCACCGACTAAGTTATAATTAATTGTTTATGTTATAACATAAAGACTAAGTTGCAAAATTCCATTGCATTTCACTGTTCATTACTCCAGCAAAATATCAGGGATTTTTAATATATGTTAACAAGATTATTATTTACGCTCCGCTACATATTAGATTAAATTTTTTAGGTATAAAAAGAATTCAAGTGTTGTTAATATGTTTTTTAGTAAAAAAAAAACTATATAGGAATTAACCTGATGTGATTTGATTTACTTGATAGATCTAAAAATAACCCGAATGACCGATAAAATATAATTTTACTAAAACAAATCAAAACAACATATTTTTTTTTAAATATTGAAACAACAATATATTAAATTAACTCGAATCAACTCGGGTTAATCAACCAAATTCGATACTCAGGTCATGAGACCCTAATATTAGAAAACAAATCATTTTTTTTAATTAAACTCAATTTTCAACAATTGAATGTTAAATGATGAAATTGAAAACAATTCAACTAAAAAGATGAGTCAAGTCAACCCGGATAAACTTGCGAAAATTAGATCACGAAACAAGGATAACCCTATAAAAAACAAATAAAAAAAATATTATGAAGCTTAATTTACAATCAACTCAATATTGAAAGATAAAATTCAAAAAAATCAATTAAAAAAAACACAAAAAACCACCTGAGTCAACTGATCAAACCCGAGATTGGGTCATAAGATCAGAATAACCTCATAAAATAAAAACAAAAAACAATTATGAAGCTTAATTCCAAATAAATCAAATATTAAATGATGAAATTAAAAAAAAATAAACTAAAAAGAGATTAAAAAAAAACCCGACTCAATCGACCTAACCTGCGACTCAGGTCATAAAAACATGATAACTTTATAGAAAGAAAAAATAATAATTATGAAGCTCAATTTCTAATCAATCTAATGTTAAAGGATAAAATTAAAAAAAAAATAAAAAAAAATAACATGGATCAACTCAGGTTAATATGTCAAATTCAGGTCAAGAGACCGAGATAACTCTGTAGAAAGTAAATAAAAAAATTTATAAACTCCAAATATTCTCAATCAACTCAATGTTAAAGAATGAAATTAAAAAAAGACAAAAAAGAAATCTAAGTTAACTTAACTAACCCGCAAAACTATGATTTGTGTCATAAAATCGTGATAATCCCATGGAAAGCAAAAAAAATTTATAAACTTTAATTCTCAATCAATTCAATGTTGAAGAATGAAATTGAAAGAAAAATATTCAACTAAAAAAAAACAAAAGAGAAACCTAAGTCAATCTAGCTAACCTGCAAAACTATAATTTGGATCATAAGATTATGATAATTTCATAAAAAGTATATATATATATACCTAATGTTAAAGGATGAAGTTAAGAAAAACATAATTAAAAAACAAAACAAAAAAAATAACCTGAGTCAAACATGACTTGTTTGTAAAACTCGTAATTCGGGTCATGACATTAAAATAACTTTATAGAAAATAAATTATGAAGCTCTATACCAACAAATCTAATATAAAAAATGAAAATTTAAAAAAGTGTAAAAATTAAAAAAAAATCGTTACAATGAAAAGCCAAATCTTTATATGGGAGAAAAAAGTGACCCTACGAAGTCTTTCCAAAATATCCAAGCATCTCTTGGGTCATTGTGGCCCATTATGATTTTTTTTTTTTTAATTTTTCATTTAGCCTTTCCTAGAAGGCTAAGACCAGAAGTTTGGCCCCTTCTTAGAAGGCCCTTGAGAAATAACACGTCCGAAAATCGATTAAATGAAGTTAAAATACTACCTAATCCCAATTTCGATCCCTAATTTCACGCATCCCAAACTTTAATGATGTTATGTGTTTGGCAATGTAGTATATGTATTTTTATAAAAGTGTTTTTTAATTAAAAATAATATATTTTTTATTTTTAATATCAACACATAAAAAAAATATAAAAACATTAATTTGATATTTTTTTCAAAAACAAAAACAAATATTTGTCTGTAATGCTCTACTAATCTGTCCTAAAAAGCCTCTTATAATAACTAGTACAAGGATCCTTTTGGCATCAAGAGATCAGAGACCATACACACTTGGGTTATCATACATACAAGAACCATTATTTACGATGGTGTAGCCGCCATCTACCACAAGATTGTGGCCACTCACATATCTCGAGTCATCACTTGCCAAGTAGAGAGCTGCTTCAGCCACATCTTCAGGCGTCAGAATTGCTCCCTTAAGGTTAGAATAACCACTGCGAATTTCATCATCAGTCATCTTCAAGAAATTTCTTGACATTTCAGTTGCAACAGTGTACGGGGAGACGCAATTTACACGAATGCCAAATTGTCCAAGCTCAACAGCTGTATTTCTCATTAGCCCTAACACGCCATGCTTTGAACTTGTGTAGGCATGGGATGCAAAACCTCCCAGAATACCACAAACACTAGAGGTTGTTATGATGCTGCCTTGTCGAGCAGGCTTCATCACACGAGCAGCATGTTTAGTGCCCAGGAAAGCACCTACTAGGTTAACCCTAATGACTTCCTCAAATTCAGACATGGAAACATCAACCATGTTGGTTTTCACCACTCCTACAATACCAGCATTATTGAACATAACGTCTAGCTTGCCATGCCTTGAAATGGCTGTGTTCACAGCATTTTCTACATCCGTTTCTTTTGTAACGTCACAATGGATAAAAGAAGCAGATTCAGAGTTCAAATCTTTGCAAACAGAATGAGCCAACTCATCTTGAGTATCTGCAATCACTACTTTTGCTCCATGTTTGAAGAAGTGTCTTGCAGTTGACTCTCCAATGCCACGAGCCCCACCGGTGATCAACGCCACTTTACCTTCTAGCCTATAAATTCCACACGACGGCCACATAATGCAGCCATGTCAAAAACGTGCTTCATGCTAATAATTTGAAGTCTCTTACGTTCTTGTGGATGCTTAGATTAAAGAAAACTTACTTGATTTTGCCATTCGTACTAATGGTAGAATCATCCATCATAAAACTTAAAGTTTCTTCAATATATAGAACTCAGATTTAAAAATCTAATTCAATAAGATAGCTGAGCCTCAAAGAGGCCCCCGATGACCCAATGAAAATCTTGAAGTCTAAGCCACTTTATACATTTCAAGAATCTTTTATATAAAAGATGAGTTTGAAACAATACAAAAAATTGAGAATTATTATATCCATGTTTGAGGTGCCTAATGCCTACATTTCTATATGATAAGCAGTAGACAGATGTTACTGATCTGGCTAGTTCCAGTCTATATATCTCTTAATCAAGAAGCAAAAGAAAAAATCAGAGAAGCCAAACGTTTCATTTATTTTATAGCAATCTGGTTCAATTGATTCTCAGCTAGCTTGTTCAAAGTGTTGAAGGTAACAAAACTAAGATTACCTTCTTGCAACTGTAGAAAGTAGCGAGACACTTCCCATGTTAATTTGATCACTTTGATGAGCTAGGTATGCTCTTGCAAGTACGAGTAGATTCTTATTTTTTCAGATCTAAGACTAGAAATCTTGAGAATGAAATAAGTCTATAAAGAAGATTATCTTAGTTCTCAAAGTTATGGCCTCTTCTTTTAATGGAAGTCACAATCGAGTGTCGACACAGAAATCGTTTCTTCTCCACTACTTTGTAAGTTGCCATCATTTTCAGACAATGGATCTATCACATTGGCATCTTCCTTAAAATCGCATAGGCTGACAAAATAGAATGGCCCTACAAATAATGAAAGCTGAAATAATTGCATTGGCTTTCTCATCTACATTAATTATTCATAGCATAGTCGAAATATTTTACTTGGATCTAACCCGGTTAAAGACCTTCATCAAATCAATTTATAAATTATCGAGTCAATTTAATTTTTTAATTAAAACAATATTGTTATGAGATTTTTTTATAAAAAAATATATAACTACACTGTTTTAGTTTTTAAGAATATCATCATTTTAGTAAAAAAAAAAAGATTCAAAATGAAATATGTCATGAATCAAGCTCTAGATGATGGGTCACTGGGTTGATTACCCAAATTTTATAACTATGTGATTTTTCATTATAATGACAAATAAATTAGAGGAAAAGTTGTTCTAGAAGGAAATTGCAAAGAGGGTAATTTATAGACTGTTAGAAAACCTATTCAAATAACTCCTAGGCCTTCTACTCAAGAAACTCACGGATCCTAGTCCTACTCCTCCATATTACTCTCGGCTTCCCTGTTACTTTGTACTTCTATCTATACTTTTTACTCTTGTTTATTGTCTAGATGCACTAAAGTTCACATTGCCTAGCACAGCATTCCGGTTCTGTTATCACCATACTCAACACGATTTCATTGAATCATGCTAGTTTTTTAAAAAAATAATACTCGTTAATATTCTTTATCTGATGTTTTTTAATAAAGATATACTACTAAAAACAATAGCTCTTAATTTTTGTGATATAATAATATGCAAAGACTTTAATCAATTTTTTTAATTCAGGTAGAGTAATGAGTTTTGCTCATATAAAAATAGGTAAACCGGAAAAAATATAGAGAAATGTGCATTTGGGCGCCTAAAATAAATCTTTCATATACAAAAGAACAATAATATGTACTTAAAAAATTTCTAAGAGATTAGGAGTATCATGTCCATCATCTATATAAATTCTTAAGTGGCTATGTGAAACCCAATAAAAGTGAACCTATACTTATAAACTTCTAAGTGATTATAAGTTCTTGGTAAGTGGGAGCCTGTAGTTTTTCCAACATTGTCACGGGACTCAAAAGTCATCCACTAAAGAGTGGTCACCATAATCTTTTTTTTACGGGGCATGAGAGTCCCAAACTAAGAGTGGTAATTACATGATATTGCTATTTGTATTAGGAAGACCAATCACATTCATCCCTTGGAGATTGTTGTATATAACACTAGGAAGATTACATTTATCCCTTGGAGATTGGTGTGCATAGCACTAGAAAGATTACATCTATCTCTTGGAGAGTGGTGCATATAGCACTGGGGAGACCAAATGCATCCCTTCTAAGATGTATTATTGAAAGGCTCTAAGGCATCTCCTAGAGAAAATGAAAACAATTATTTTGAATAAGTTATTTATATATAAGAAACTTACATTCTTATTCTTATTGGCTATGATAATTTTTTATTTGAGCAAAGTGTTCGGCGTGAGGATATTTAACATGTTTTATGGTTTGAGCTAACATTCCACTCGTACTTGTTGAAAGCTTTTCAAAATTTCAAGGCTCCAATTACATTTGTGAAGTTGACAAAGCATAGCCTAAATTTGCTTGTCTCACCTTGAGTAGCTAGCACTGCCTCAATGAGGAGTCGGACTTTATTAAAGAGTTGTTGAAGCTTTGTTTGGGCACGAGTATATGCAGGAATGAGAAGACTTGCCCTGCGTCTTGACCTAGGTGGGTATTGGTTGTGTGTCATGGAATGATTTGAAAATATCAAAAGCAAATTTAAGGAAGAAAATAATGGCTTTTTTATCAGTCTTTTACAGACAGCACCATTGATGATGTCCAAACAATTAAAGTAGCCTAAGAATAGAGCTCCCAGATTAGATAATGAGTTAATCAATTGATCTTAGCAATCTCATTTGTTCTCCCTAGTTAAAGTAGTTGATAACTTATACTTGATGTTTGGTAGATTAAAGTGGCTTGTGACTAGTACCTGGAAAAGATCCCCTTTGAAAGAGGTGGGGACTCTCCAATGCTTAAATAAGTATCTTTTTTGAGAGAAAATTTTATGCACCTAAAAGGTGTAGGGAGATTAAGGTCTAAGACGTCAAATGTAGATAAACTCATGAAGGTTAGGTTCTTCTCCTAGGTTAGATCCAAGGGAGGATGTTCATTCTCTTGGATGTGCCCGGGCCTTGGTAATTTCATTGAGCGTAAAAAAGAAGGATAGTCTTTCCTTTAAATGTGTGGGGCATAGGGTCTGACTAGCGCTAGACCCAGCGTATCCGAAGCTTGGCATATTGTCAAGCCAATTCACATCTGGGACTTGCTAGCACCCCAACACACCGTTCTTGAGGCTCAGCAAAACGTTAAATCCAGTGTCTCATTTCTACATCTTATCTTCTTTCTCGTGTTTTGGTTTCTATATTCATAAGATAAGGTTTGTATACAATTACAACCTATCTTTATTCAATGAATGCAAAACACGCATGCTTTAGTTTAGCACCTGGCGCAACGGCTCTCGATCATTTTTACTTTGTCCTTAAAGCAAATTATAACAGAGAGAGATATAGCAGAGTTTTTCAACAGAAATTTTCCACACTTTATTACTGTTGTTGAGCATAGATTTATACACAATGTATGCTAAATGTAAGGAGTTACAGAGGAATTACAGTAAGTTAAATATAGAATGATTTGCAATTGTTTTCCTATAATGTTGCTGCATTATCTTTCTGCATTAATATACATGATTATCGGCTAGGAGTCTGGTGGATCTAGTTTTCCATGAGCTGTCCTAATACACCCCCTCAAAATTGAGCTGCCATCAGCAAGAGCAATTTTGCTTCTCAAATGCTCTGTGCGTTGCTTGGAGAGAGGCTTTGTTAACAGATCGGCAAGTTGATCTTGAGTGTGGACATGTCGGACGCGAATAGCCCCGCGGTGAACCAAATCACGAACAAAGTGAAGATCAATTTGGATATGTTTCATCCTGGAGTGATGTACCGGATTGTGACTGAGATGTGTGGCTCCAAGATTATCGCATAGTAGTGATGGAGTGGTGTTGAGTTTGAATCCAAGTTCATGCAGGAGAGAGTGTATCCAAACAGTTTCCGAAGCTGCATTTGCAAGAGCCCTGTATTCGGCCTCTGTTGAAGATCGAGCTACAGCACGTTGTTTCTTCGAGCTCCATGAGACAGGATTGGAGCCAAGAAAGATGATGTATGCGGACGTGGATGTGCGATCGTCAAGGTTGCCTGCCCAATCTGCATCGAAAAAAGTGATGAGGGATGGATGAGTATGACTAATCAGTCGAATACCATGAAAGATGGTTTGCTTCAAGTAGCGCAGGAGGCGCTTGGTTGCTGCCCAGTGAGTCTGAGTAGGCTTGTGCATGAATTGAGACAACTTGTTTACAGCAAATGAGATATCTGGTCTGGTGAGAGATAAGTACTGGAGGCTGCCAATTATTCTTCTATATTCGGTGCTGTCATAGGAAGCAGTGCCATCATTGAGTTTCAGAGGTGTGCTTGTGGAGAGAGGGCTACACACTTCCTTTGCCCCAAGCATGTTGGTGTTGGAGAGCAAATCACGAATATACTTGTGCTGGGAAAGGAAAAGACCACCTGGAGTGGGTATGACTTCCATTCCTAAGAAATAATGCAAGGACCCCATATCCTTCAATGAAAATTTGCAGCCAAGTTGTTTAACAATAGAATTCACAAAGTCTGAATTATTTCCAGTAATCACTAAGTCATCCACATATACCAGAAAATAGCAGATAATTGAGTTATGCTGAAAAATGAATAATGAAGAATCTGCCTGGGAGTTCTTAAAACCAAACTGAAGTATGGCATTTTTCAAGGCAGAATACCATGCCCGAGGGGCCTGTTTGAGACCATAAATGGCCTTTCGAAGTCGGCAGACATGACCAGGCTTGCTTAAATCTTTAAAACCTGGGGGTTGCAACATATACACAGTTTCACTAAGCGCCCCATGTAAGAAAGCATTATTAATGTTCAGTTGGCGTAAGCCCCAGCCATTCATCACAGCAATGGAAAGGATGATTCTAATTGTTGCAGGCTTAACTACGGGACTGAATGTCTCCGTATAGTCCACTCCCGGACGTTGATGATACCCTTTAGCCACTAAACGGGCTTTAAATCTATCCACTGTCCCATCAGATTTACGTTTGACTCTAAAAACCCATTTACAACCGACTGGGTTGCAGTGTTTTGGAGGAGGTACCAGTTCCCATGTCCCATGCCGCATGAGAGCGGTTAGTTCATGAGACATGGCCTTACGCCAGTGAGGTTCAGAAACGGCTTGACTAACATATGTGGGTTCAATGGTATCGGGCATGGGGTGTTTGGTAGCACTGTTCAGTTGTTTGGGTTTAAAAATTTTGTTCATAGACTGAGTGGTCATCTGATGGGGTCGAGAGATTGATGGGTGTGGGTGGTGGGAAGTGATTTGTGGTTCAGTTGCAAGTTGAGTCGTGGGTCTAGGTCCTGGGGTATGAGTGACACGGTGAATGGAGGGTGGAAGGGTAGAATTTGTAGGTGTGAGGGTGTTACCAGTAGAGGACAAAACCAATTGAGAAGATAAATTAGAGAAAGTAGAGACTGGAGGGTTACCTAGAGGTGCAGTGACCATGGCGGGAACATCAACCGAAGACACCGGTGGCGAAAAAGGCAGGACAGTAACTGGGACCGAAGTAGGAATAGTGGAGATAGGTGAGGTAGTGGGTGAAAGTAAAGAGGAAACAGATTCTGTCAATGGTATTTGATCTTCATCAAATAAAACATGGCGTGAAATGTAAACACGTTGAGTGCGTGGATCAAGACACCGATAGGCATTTTGAGTAAGGGAATAGCCTAAAAAAATGCAGGATCTAGATTTTGGTTCCATCTTGTGTTTGTTGTATGGTTTGGTGAGAGGGTAACACACACACCCAAATTTTCTCAGTTTGAGATAATTGGGCTGTTGACCGAAAAGAGCTTGATATGGGGAAATATTTTGAAGCAGTGGTGTTGGTTGACGGTTGATAAGGTACGTGGCTGTGTGAAATGCATATGACCAATATATTAAAGGAAGATTTGCATCATGAAGTAATGTGAGACCAGTTTCCACTAGGTGACGATGACGACGCTCGGAAACACCATTTTGTTGTGGTGTGTGTGGAGCGGTAGTGAAATGACTTATGCCATGAAGGGAGAGAAAAGGTTTTAAACTCATATATTCACCCCCATTATCTGAGTATATGGTTTGGATTTTGCTTTGGAACCGGTTTTCCACGAGATTTTTGAATTGTGGAAAATTTTTTGCAACCCCAGATTTTGTTTCCATAGAGTAAAACCACATGTATTTGGTGTAGTGATCAATGAAAATGAGGTAATACCGAGAGCCATCTAAACCAACACAGTGAGCAGGACCCCAAACATCAGTATAAATGAGATTAAGAGGGGCAGTGCTTGATAGACTAGTGGATCGAAAAGGTTGTTGATGTGCTTTATTAATAGAACATGAAGGACATAGAGTTGACTTTTGAATGGTCGTGAATGGAAGTGAAAACTGACGAACAACATTGTGAATAATTTTGGAGGAGGGATGACCAAACCGTTTGTGCCACCCGTCAAGAGAGGTTTTTTCATGCACATTGGCGACCATGGGGAGGAGAGTCGCCGCCAGTGTATTCGGGAAGATGTAAACTCCATTTTCACATGCACCTTTTGCCAGGATCGCCCCCGAGTTCGTGTCCTTCACAAGAAAATGAGACGGGTGAAATTCAATAAAGACATTATTTTGAGCAGTAAAATGGTGCACAGATATAAGGTTTTTGGAGATATTTGGAACACAAAGTGTCTTTGAGAATGAAATTTTTGTGTTTTGATTTTAAGGTTAAGGATCCTATATGTGAGACAGTCAAACCTGAACCATCACCGAGCACGACTTCATCGGTGCCATCATATTCTGAGTGAATTGATAAGTTGTTGAGATCACCAGTAATATTATGGGATACAGCAGAGTCCATGAGCCATTTATTGTCTGTGGCATGAGCGGTAGAAGTGCAGTTTGCTGTGACTGCATGAGAGTTCAAGCGGGGGCATGTTTTGGCCGTGTGACCAATTTGATCACAAAATTGGCATTTGGGCTGATACCTTTTTTGTGTTGTAGTGGGCCTGCCGAATGGCTTATTATTGTACCGATTTTCTCTGTGGGGACCCTGGTTTCGTGAGAAACCACTGGGTTTTTGATTCTTCTGGAAAGAATTACCAAAAGAGTTCTTGCGATTTGTGTAATTCGCCGATGCCACAAGTTGATGGGTAGCCGATTCCATCCGCCGAAGGTAGCTGTCATGACCAACTAGCAGATCATGAAGTTCTTCAAAATTTAAGGATTTCTCCCTTGCACAAATTGGTGCAGCAATTTCCCTGAAATCAGAACCCAAACCATGAAGAATATAAAGAGTTAAATCATCATCAGAGATGGGATGGTCGATTAAAGCAATTTCATCAGCCAACACTTTTACTGCGTGGAGATACTCCTGAATCGATCGATTTCCTTTTTGAATCAAGGTAAGATCCTCCTTGAGTTGCATAGCTCTCAGTCGAGATCGACTAGCATACATGTGATTTAGTTTTTTCCATGCCTCATGAGATGTTTTAGTGGTGGTGATAAGGGGAGTGATTGAGGTGGAGGTGGAAGCAAGGATTGCACTGAGAATTAATTTGTCCTGCCGAACCCAATGGGTTCTTTTCAACGCAGATTGGGAAGTGCCATCAGATGAAGGACACACTGATAGACCAGTGACGTAGTCCAACAGATCATACCCTATTAGAAGAGCTTCAAATTGGGCACGCCATTGTGGAAAGGTGGAGGGAATTAATTTCTCGTTGATTTGAGCTGTAATGTTGAGAGCAATTAGTGGATTCTCTGTGTGGGAGGTGGGTTGGGTGGTCAGATTTTGAGATAGAGACATGTTGGAAGCAAGGATCGTAGTCTCGTTTGAGTTATAGTGCTCTGATACCATAAAGCAAATTATAACAGAGAGAGATATAGCAGAGTTTTTCAACAGAAATTTTCCACACTTTATTACTGTTGTTGAGCATAGATTTATACACAATGTATGCTAAATGTAAGGAGTTACAGAGGAATTACAGTAAGTTAAATATAGAATGATTTGCAATTGTTTTCCTATAATGTTGCTGCATTATCTTTCTGCATTAATATACATGATTCTCGGCTAGGAGTCTGGTGGATCTGGTTTTCCATGAGCTGTCCTAATAGTCCTCTCTATTCCTTTGTTGAGAATTTGGCCTTCAGGATTTTGTCCTCTCTTATCCCTTTGTTGAAAATTTTGCCTTTTGGTGGCCCACACTCCATAGATTTTAGAAAATGAACAAGTTGGCAGCAAAACAGGATATATAAAGAATTACAGGATTATGTCCTCTCTCCCAAGACACTTCTCTTTCTCTGCAGTGTGCTTAAAAGCAGAACACTAACGTGAAAATCTATCAAACTCAGCACGCCGTATATCAAGATCTAGATCTTTGGATTCTAGGAGCAGAGTAAATAGCAGATTCATGTACTCCAGCACGAATCAAAACTAAAACTTCCACACTCAGTCATTATAATTCCAGCACTTTGTGTTTATCTTGAGTGGCTGCTATAGTAGTACAATTCTCTTGTCGAGGAGAGAATCGGTCAGCACTCTTCTTCAAGCAAGAGTTTTTCTATTATAAAATGATAGTTCCACAGCAATAGTTTTTTTCAAGAAAATATCCACTGAGAAAATTACTTCTAACCACAATCTTTTCAAAAACATTGCTTGTGATTTTGGGTGTATTACGACTTAATTTCTAACAGTGCCATCTTGTTCTGACCGCAAGTTTTGCCTGAAAAGGGAAGGTGGAAAAAGTTCGTCGAAAAATAACATATCTTGAAACCGAAATAATTATCAAATTAAAGAAGACTTATCTTATTGCTTAAATTTATGGCTTCATCGTTAATTTCATCATAAATCCAGATTCAAATAGATTGTGGAAACATACAAAAACCTGGATTAACAATGGTGAAGCCCCCGTCTACAATCAAATTATGTCCACTAACATACCTGGACTCATCACTCCCCAGAAAAAGAGCAGCCTCAGCAATGTCTTCTGCTTTCAGAACTGCTTCTTTCAGATTAGAGTAAAGACGATTTACTTCATCATCATCCAGCTTAAAGAAATCCTTCACCAATGGGGTCAAAACAACGTAGGGCGACACGCAATTTACACGGATGCCATGCTGCCCTAACTCCACAGCTGTGTTTCTCATTAACCCTATCACGCCATGCTTTGAACTTGTGTAGGCATGTGATGCAACACCTCCAATTGTTCCGCAAACGCTAGCGGTTGAGATTATGCTACCTCGCCGAGCAGGGATCATTACGCGGGCTGCGTGCTTAGTGCCTAAGAATGCGCCCACTATATTCACACTAATGACCTTCTCAAATTCAGCCTTGTCATTGTCAAGTATGTTTGGTTTTGGCGAGTCTACTACTCCTGCATTATTGAACATGATGTCCAGCTTTCCATGCTTAGAAACAGCTGTGTTAACAGCATTTTCAACATCTTTTTCTTGAGTAACATCACAGTGGACGAATGAGGCTGATTCAGTCTTCAATTCTTCGCAAACAGAGTGGCCTAGTTCATCTTGAACGTCTGCAATCACCACTTTAGCTCCATGTTTGGCGAACAGTCTAGCAGCGGACTCTCCTATGCCACTAGACCCTCCAGTGATCAATGCCACCTTGCCTTCTAGCCTACAACACCAGCAAAAAGCTTTCGTTACCTGCAAGAGATTAGCGTGTAGGCTCTAGCTAAGCAAATCAGACATCATTTTTTTGTTCTTCTAACTTCTCACCATGTTGGTTTTTCCCGAAACCGTTTCAATTCATAAATAAAATCGAACATAGTAAGAATTTAGGGGAAAACGAACTTGTATTTTTAACATGACAAGAGTTAACAAAAACCAAGGAAGGGAAGCCATGATAGTGCTCAAATCCCACATGAACTAAAGAATAATTTACTCAAAGAAAGCAAATTGAAAATCAATTACCTTCTTAGGGCTGCTGAGACAAGTGAAACACTCCCCATGAATCAGTATCAGCTCCCCTGGTAGCCACTCTCTGTGTTTTCCTAGCACATGATACTTCCCTAATATAGCCATCTTTAAGACACCTATTGCTCAAGCACCTGTCCACATGCATGGAATGCACCTGTCCACATGGAAGGCATCTCATGTACAAAAATTAAATGCATAATTAAAAAATAATTGTTTATTTTAAATAGACTTTTTTAAATAAATAAAAAAAATATTAATCTAAATATAGGTAAAAATAAAATTAATTTTAAAAAAATAGGTAAAAATAAAATTAATTTTAAAAAAATAGATAAAAAAATTTTCTTAAACAAAAAAAGTGAACAGTATCGTCCACCGTAAAACTTGTGGGGTGAACCCAGACCATGAACTTAACCGGGTTTAATATTTTTTCCCTTTAAATTTATAACAAACCTAAAAAAAAAGTAAATAATATCGTACACAGTAAAACATGAGTTTTTAACGGGTTAAGTTTTGATTAATCGAGTTGTAAATTGACTTTGGTTTTTGACAAAGTTAGTCAAGAATTTTTTTTAATCAATTTTTTCTTCAACTTGGGTCAATTTAGACTCAGAAACTCTAAGTAACCTACCAGGTTAATCGAGGTTTTATAATAAAAGTTTGGAAGCAGTTGAGAGAACCCTGGTTTCACCATAACGGATCAAGATTTTTACCCATAATGGCCATGGACTCAAAAAATTTTGGTCATTTCCAAATACTTTTTAATGGCTCAGTTAGAATACCCAAGCCTAGGAAAAGGGTTGGGCTCAGGTTGAAATCCAAGCTGAAAAATATGTGCTAAGTTTATTATTTTTTTTCTGTTAATACTTATTAATTTTTATTAATGCTTGAGCAAGAGATATTTTGCCCATCATAAATGTTATCATTGTGAAATTACTCTCAAGTCTCTCCAATCAAGAAAAAAACAAGGTCCAATAGTTATAAATACCTCTTGAATTATTGGTAAAGAGCAAATATTTTTTTAACTTTAAAAAGATACAAATTTAACGCAAAAACAACTTAAATCTTAGAATTTAAAACTCTTTAAATGTAATTATCACTCATTTTATTTACAAGATTAGTGATTTTATCATTAAAATAGCTTTAAACACACTAAAAAAGATTTTTTAACAAGTATAGAGCATTCATCAAGAAAATTTATCTTAATATTAAAAAAAAATATTTAAAAAGGCACTTCACCGATCAATCATTCAACCATTAAAAGACATTATTCTATGAATAGTTGTGATTTTAACACTTCATGACACCATTTTTAACATTAATGCCCAACAATAAACAGGCCTCATTGCATTGTTTGGAGACGAGCATGCTTCAGGCATATTTACCACATGCAACCTGACATTAGGGGTGGAATCAATCACCTTGGTTAGACCATAATTGCTTAGCAACCCGTCCTCGTCACTGTAAAGTGATCGTACAAAAGATTTTGTTTTCCATTTATGTTCAGTTTCTGTTGATTTGTGAACTCTTGGTTCCTTAATTGGCCTATTCGTTAGAGGTATTGTCAAGAGGTTCATGGGTAAAGATTTTAGGAATAGTTTGTTGGGAATAGGTGTTAAGAAAAGACTAGATATGGTTGGAAGGTTGGTTTCACTGGATCATAAGTTGATGAGGGTCCTGGGAGTCTTGGAAGGGATCATCAGGTTCATTCTTTTTAGATTCAAAAGAATCAGAGGATGAAGAGATGATAGGGGCTGATAATCTGGGTTTTTTAGAAGTGGTTGATACTTGAGTTTTTCCTTTATCTCTTTTGGAGATAGATTTGAAAAGTTTTTATGTGTCTGGGTTTCCAAATAGTTGAGGTGTGGTAGGTGGAGGTTGTGGATTGTAGGAAGGGAAATGTTTAGCCCAATAAGGGTCTGGATAATAGGAGGACATCCTATGTTGTGAAGGTTCAGGAAATGGTAAAGGCTTGGATTTGGATTTAGCTAATTCAGCCTGAAGAGACTTGAGTTAGATTTTAAGAGACTTAATCTCTTGTTCCTTCTGAGGGTCTACATATCTGCCGTTAGAAGCTTGAATGAGTAAATACTCATGGATGGTAGAGATCCTTTGTTGAATTTCAGCACACAGTTGTTCTAGATGAAGAATTCAAGAATCAACAGAGATTGTTATCTTTTTCATATTAGTTTAAACCAAGTCAACCTTAGATTCAATTCTATGAAGAATAGAATTTTAGGTGATGGCATTTTGACTTTGCCAATTGAGAACTGTTTCGGCTTGGGTGACTTGTTTAGGGCGTCCATCAACATCTATGCCTTGGGGGTTGTGCACTTATGGAAGAGTTCGAACCCTGTCTTTGACTTGTTCTTGTAAAGCAGAAAAATCATCATCATAAGTACTTGTAGGTTAATACATGGAGACTGTGGGGACTGGTTCTAGAGTTGCCCAAGAGGGAGGAGTATATTTGACAAGATAGTCAAATTTTCCGGAGGGTTGTCCCAAAATATCAATTGTTTTGTCTTTTTGATTGTATTTGTCTTTCAAGTTCTTGCCCGAAGATTTTCTTTTTTGCCTAGGGGATTCATCATCCATGTCTAGAGTACTGCAACTATCACAATTACAAGTATCCTAGAAAATATGACTATCCTGAGAGAAAGAATAGACTGGGAGACCATCTTTAGAGAACGATTCTACAGGTACTGGAGAGGATCTTGAGTTGGTTGCATCATCGAGATTGAGGAGGAAAAGATTCCTGGTGGAGAAGTGGAAGATTCTCCTTTTTTAAAGATGATTTCAACAATACTATCAGCCTTTTTGGTGAACTCAGGTTCTGTGGATTGTATAGGGACAGAGCTTTGATGCAGCTTTTCAAAATTGGTAATCCAAGAAGAGGGGAGTAAATTCTGTAAGTTCTCTTTCAGGATTTGTCGTGAGACATGAGTATAAGTGGCTCTTTGATTGGTATCAACAGTAATAAGCAAAGCATCATTTGTAACAGGAAGTATTAAATCTAAAGTATGGTTTTGGACCCGATAAGCTATTTGATAATGAAGAGTGGCTTGATAAGTGTCTGAAACCCGATCAGCACCAGTGATCTGTAGTTGGACTTTCAGAAAGTGGTTGAGTTGAGGGTCATCTAGAGCCATGTTGAAGTTTGGATAGAAAGGAACAACTACAGTACTACAATTGAGTGTGGTTTCAAGAGATCTAATGCATGCATGTTGATACTCTAGATATCTGATATCTAGAAGAGTTAATCTTGCTGCAATGGGTAAACATTTACGGTCATGATAAGACAAGACTAGTCTTATAGCACCAAAATCAAGATGTGTATACCCTTGAGAAATCCACTAGCCTGAAAATTCGGATGGAATTTATAAAGTAACAAATGTTCTTGAGAGGTAGAAGGGATTTTATGGTGGTCAAAAGAGGATGCTTGAATTTATTCTTTGGCGGCACGGGAAGGCTGTTTGATGAGAGTTTTAATACTGCGGATAATAGAAGGATATTTTTTTAACAAAACCATTATAAGGATTTATAAGAGGAAGATTTGTTTCAGAGATTTTTTAGTTATCATCTTAAATGCTAACTTCATAGAGATAGTCGAATTTAGTAGAAGTAGACTTTTGAATTGAAGGGGAAGGGGGAAGATGTAAAAAGAAAGAAGAAGTTAGAAGAGAAGGAGGAGAAGAAAGTGTCAAATTAATATAGTTTATAATAATTTGATAAATAGAGAGTTTTACGAGCTCAAAAGAAAAAAATAGTTTTTTAATATATATAATACCGCGTATGACACGATTCTTGAAAAGGCAAACTCAGATTAGAATTCTTTATGAAAAATAAATGCCAAAATTTTTTTATGATCTCAAGCAATCATGATTTTGTTCAAATTTAATTTATTTTCTGTCAAAGAACACAAGTTAATCATCCTCTCTTGTTGTCTTTTCACATAATGTCGCACGTGTGCGGCGTCGCGGCGAATATTCCACTTCAAATCTAAAATGTATATATGTATATCTATTTGGCAAATATGGAAAGACAAGAAATTCTTGTCTTTTATTAGTGAAAAATAGAATGGGAGTCGCCACCTAGTATTTTGGTCACTAGGAACCCTAACTAGTCTTAGAAATCGGGTACGAGGACTGGTTGCGTAAAGGGAAGGTATTAACACCCCAAATACGCCTTACCTAAGGTAAGCTGCATTGTTTGATTGTCTAATAAAAAGCTACGGTGCTATTGTATTTCTAGTTGTTGGTCTGTCTATGGTTTAAGAAAAGTCCTCCTTAGTAAGGAGGTCCTTATCTTATCGGGTAAAAACCTAACTGTTCTAACGTTTATATGAAAAATATATTTTTAATATCAGGAATACATTTTATGTATAAATTCGTAATCCAGATACTAAAAGAAGAAAAAAAGATTTTTTTAGAATTTTTAAAATATTGGCCTAGTTTTCATGATTATAACAAACTTGTTGTTACAACCAAAGTGCATACTAATACATATATTTTTTGAAAAAAAAAATTTGTTTTATGAAAATATGATGTGATAAT
Organism: Populus simonii; assembly: GCA_007827005.2. NCBI lineage: Eukaryota > Viridiplantae > Streptophyta > Magnoliopsida > Malpighiales > Salicaceae > Populus > Populus simonii. Next base: position 19,182,731 of record CM017467.2, on the reverse strand, counting down.
TTTTTTTCTTTATTTTGGAGAGACTAGGCCGTATGCATGAAAACAAAACATTTTTTTTATTTTATATTTTTGATGTCTCGACGAAAACCGGGTATTTTAATACTAGAGTTGTATCTTTACGGTATAAAAATACAAACCAGTATCAAACGATTTTGATAAAAATATGCAGGAAAATCAACAAATTTTTTTAAGGATTTTTTTTTATTTTTTTTCTATAAATATATAAATAATGTAAATACATTATGATATATAATATAATGTTAGGTGGGCTGGGCTGGGCCGGCCCAACTAACTGAGCCGGACTCAGCCTAACAAAATCTCCTATTTTGTTTGGGCCAGACCCGGCCCAGACAGCATGGATGGGCCAGACTCAGTGTGGCCTACAAACACATGGTTGGGCCAGAACCAGTCTGGCCCAGAGAAGAAAAAAAACCAACAACGCTGGGCCAGAATCAGCCTGGCCCAGCAACATAATTGACCGGGGGGTGGGGGGAATTATTTTCCCCCTTCCCCTCCTCCTGCATGCAGAACACTATTCGTTCTGCATGCAAGAGAAAAACAACCAAAACGTAAACAATAAGGGGGAAGAAGAGTTACCTGGCGCGGAGGAGGCGATGCGTTGCTGGTCTGTCTGCTTCGCTGGCGGTGTTGCGGTGGAGGCCGGTGGCGATGTCGTGGCTCACGAACGGTGGCTCCAAGTAGCGGCGCTGCTGTTTCAAGCGACGGAGAGTGAGATTCTTCCTCTTCCCTTCTCCTCCGTTTCTTTTCCTCTTCTTTTGTTTTTCAGTGGTTTCCCTTTATCCTCTCAGTTTGTTTTCAAGTTTCCTACCCCGTTTCAAGCTTTTCCTTCCTCTCAGTTTGGGTTTACTAATGGTTCTCTTTTGTTCGGTTCGTTCTCTCTCCTCGGTTCGTTTTTATTTCTCTCCGTTTCCTCCCCCCTTCGCGTGTTGGCGTTGAGCCTCTATTTATAGAGCCAAAGGAGCGGGGCTCATTATTGTTGCGCATGGGGAGCAGGGCAGCGCCGGTCGGCTGGCTAGTGGGCACTGCTGGCAAGGCGCGGCTCCCCTGGTTCCTCATCATCAAAGGGCGTGGGGCTTCGAGTCTTGGCAGAGCACGGGGAAGAGAGAGACGCAGCAAAATTAAAGAAGAAAAAAACAAAACCTTTTCTTTCTTCCCCTGCTGCACGTCCAGGGGAAGAAGAAAGAGGAACAGTGTCGTTCAAAACGACACCGTTCTGATCTTCTTCTTTTTTAACATGTAACGGCGTCGTTTTAGACAAAACACGTCGTTTCATTTAAATCAAACAAGGCGCCAAAACGCATCAATTTTCAAAGCAGCCCTCAATTTATCCTTTGTTCTATTAAGTCCTCAAATGTAATTTTGATTTTAAGAATTAATGCAATTGCATCCCTGCCAACTTCAATCGCCATCCCTATAGTTGGCTGCTTTTTTCACTTTAGTCCTTGGTCTCTAATTTATGCAATTTGACCCTCAATTACCAATAAACTTCTAATTTATTCAATTTGGCCCCTGATTGGGTTAATTACAACCCCTCTATTTACGCGCCTTTTTCAATTTGATCCTTGGTTTCGGATTTCCTCAATTAAGTCCCTAATTGGCCATTAAACTTCAATATTTATGCAATTAAGCCCTTGATTTGACCAAATCAACTCTTAAAAATTATAATTTGACCCCAGAACTTTAATTTCTTCCAATTAAAGCTCAAATTGACTTTAAAATCAATTTTTCTTGCAATCAAACCCTCTATAAATTCAATTAAACCTTCAATAAAATCCAATTAATTCCATAAACATCCAATTTTGGACTTTTCTCTTCAAATTAAATTTTCTTTTCCTTAATCAATTTTCTGATCCTTTTCTGAGCGCTCCAACCTCCTATTATTTTTCTAATTTCTTCCGGCTATATATTTATATTTTTATTTTTGTGTGGGGACCCTCTATATTTTTCTAGTTAAATATATATTTATATTTTATTTTATTATATAATTATAAGCTGGGTGATGGACTTAATTTGTTTTGTTATTTTATTCTTTTTGAAATTGTTTTTGTTTGTATCAACTAGATATTAAGATATTTATTTTAAATTATGATAAATTTATAAATATCAAATTAAAATAAATTATATAGTCCAATTCAATTTAAAATAAATAAGTATTAAATAATGAAATTGATATAAAAGAATTAAGAAGAAAAATAAATAGAAAAAGAAAAAATCAAATGAAAAAATAAAAGAATAAAAATTAAAATCCCTGGGAAGCCGCCTTGCTTGACCCAACGTGCTTGTGCCTCAACAAGATTCACGCACCTGGACGTTTTTTATAATTTTTGTTATATTTGCAAGGACAAGGTCAGCAACGACAAAAACAAAACTATAAAAGCTAGCTTAAGGGCTAGTGCTTGGAAAAATCTTAGGAGGTTCATCCAGTGGTGATGGAACAACTTCAAATGCATACAAAATATTGTGAACACATCTAGTTTAATTATTAGATTTTGAGTTTGTTTTTTTAGATATTATCAATTTAAATTTTATAAATCTCATGGCCACTGAAAACTTATATAATTGTTAATTTCAGGACTCATGGGATTAATCGAGATGCATACAAGCTGGCCTTGATACCCATGTTAATCTAAAAAAAAATTATGAACAAATGAATGTTATATTTATTGAGAGATTATAGAATAAACTAGTGTATTGATCGATGCTATAGCGGGTTAATAATAATTTTTTTAAAAAATAAAAATATATATTTTACATTTTAAAAAATATTTTTAAAAGAGGCTTTGATCCATCGGTCATGCCAGACCCAAGTCTCTTGGGTCTAGCAGCCATTTTCATACCCTAGTCTTTTGGGTCTGGCGGCCAAGCCAGACCCCATAGCCTTGGATCTGGTGGCCGGCCAGACCCAATACCCTTTGGGTGTGACGACCATGCTAGACCCAAGTTTCTGAGGTCTGGCTCACCTAATAATAATATTTATAATAATAATAATAATAATAATCTTATATGATTAAAGTTCTTATAGTTTTTAATAAATTTAAAAAAAATATATTATTATTGAACAAAAACCATAGATTTGATTTGAATATATAATAATAATAATTTTAAATTTTACCCTTCAAATCAAATCTATGATTTTTGTTCAATAGTAATAATATTTTTTCAAATTTATTAATAATTATATTAATAATAATGAAAATAATAATATTTATAATAATATTAAACATGTCTGACCCAAGTTCTTACAGGTTTTTAATTTTACCCTTCAAATCAAATATATGGTTTCTCTTTAATAGTAATAATATTTTTAAATTTTAATAATGATAATAACAATAATAACAATCATGTGTGATGTCGAATCCAGGCGTGCCGGTCTGGCCTGAGCATCTAGAGTCCGACAAACATGCTTGATCTTTGTGCCTAATATCTGATATTCATGTCATATCCAAGGGCCAGACCCTAGAAAACTTCCTCGGGGCAACAATATTTAAGTGCTATATGTCCCGGGACAGGAAAATCGATGCTACTTTCACCGTCTTCTGGCCAGGAATTCTACGCAGAGAGAATCAGGATGTCATTGACCTAGAGAAGGATACCGTAGGCAGTAGCGTCATCTGGGTAGCAAGAGATGATGGGATTTATTTGAAGAGACGAGAAGCTTGTTTTTTCAGTTGTATATTCTCCAAACCTCCCGTGAAGGACTTTTTGTATAAAAAATGGGATAAAAAATGATAACCATACGGCTCATAATTACGGAGTTAATTTTCAAATTAAATAAGTACTACCTTTTAATCTTATTCCCTTCATAAACTCTTCCCCACGTCAGAAATTAATTCCACATGCATTCTAACTAACTTCATCTTTTTTTCTTTTGGATTTCAAAAGAATAGAGATAACCTATTTTAGGTCCTATTTTGGTGCGTTATAAATGGGGTGAATTAGTACAAGAGTGATTATTTTTATTGGCGAATTGGTTCGAGAGTAATTTCTTAAGATGCAAGGATAGAAATTATCTTGTAAAAATTGTTTGGAAGCGGTTTGTGTTAGGTTTCTCAAAATATTTACACACAGTGAAAACAATAAATTTAAATTTTTTCAAAGTCTTGAGGATCTCATTAAACATATTAGAGTTGTTTAAGGTTTGTAAGAAGATTACCTAAAAATCATATATTTTTTTTACATTGAATATTTGCTTTAAGGATGGGTTGTCGCAAAGCATAAGTCATCTAAGTATCCAGTCTGTAACGGCAATCCACATGAACCACCAGTGAAAAATCTAGTAAACCCTTTTAGGAGAGAGATTGTTAGGCATAGCATTTTATTCATAGGAAAACCTAAAAAACCATATAAATAACAAAATATCAATTTGCCTTTTAAATAATATCATATATATTATTTTAGGATGATTTTAAAAAAATTCAATCAAGTCCCTACTTGATTTTTCTAGGTTTAGAATTGTAATCTCCTTTATTAATTACATTATAGCTCTCAATTTTTAAAATTTATTTACAATCAAGTCACACTTGATTAATCATTCCATTTTAATTTCTTATCAGTGGTTATTATGTGTGTGACCCATTAGATTCCCTAATAAGTTGACCCAAATATAAATCATAATCCTAAATAAAATAAGATTAAATAAATTTAAAATTTTAATTTATTGTCAATTCAATAATTGATTGATTTATATTTGAAGATCAAGTACATTATTTAGCAATCTGTTATGATCCCAGATATTAGGAAAGTCAAAAGTAGTTTGACTTGACCATTCAGTGATTTTTTCAGTGTAATTATTATCCCTTCATCATGAATGTTTCGGTTTAAATATTATAGCATGGAGTATGTCTACTTTGTTAAATCGTTTTAGTTTTCAACACTATAATCATTGATTATTTGAATAAGATTTTAAAACTTTTTTCAAAACACATTCTACCTTGGCCAAGGATTTTATAATCAATATTATTTGAGAACAAAGTAGACATTTTCTCTAATTCACCTAGGGTGATGAATCCTCTCTTGATTATTCAAATACCTTTATATAGTTTATGTTATACCCAATATCTGCTCATTTGTTACCCTTGATTAGGACAACGTGTGGTCAAGATCAAAGCATAACACTCACTATATAAGATAACTTAGTGATTTCAAGTCTAAGAATCACTCACACAACTATCATGAGAGTATTTCTATAGATATATATGATCTCTTCATATGAGATTTTCTTGCGGCTAAATTCAGTGTATATATTATATGACAAGTACCTGTATATTAGTTTCAGGTCTCCCTTATATGCACATCAAGTTTATGAAAGCAATTGTTTCCTTTTATAAAGGAAAAAATATAAAATACAGTGGTCTCAACAAGTCTAATTAATATCTAGTCTTCATAGAATAATATTGATCAGAAATATTTAGGAACAATGCTTTTATGCAATAAGAATCTTATAATTATAATAACTTTATAATTTTCTTTGCAAAGCTTTTTTTTTATGAACTTTATATTTACTCTAGATTTATTAATCAAATATAAATAAATATTAAAAATAAAAAAAAATTATTAATAATAAATATATTTTACATAAATAAAATCAGTACTACATGTAATTAACTAATTGACTATGGGATCAAATTTATCAATGGTTTTGATTAGAATTGAATAAGAAAGAAATAATAAATATATGATATGTACATTGATCAGACAAACAAGTGGTGCAGGACGTAAATCTCTTCATTTTTGTTTAATTATTGAATTCATTAATTTATAATATATATTTATTTAATTGTAAATATTTTGTATGAGGTTGAACTTTATTTAATTAGGAAATGCTTTTGTTGAGGAATTACCAATAACTTAAGGATTTTATCTTTTTTTCCTTACGGAAAATTATTTCTATTTAGTTACCACATTTAGTGAAATAATATTCTTTAATTTCTTTGGTCTATTTCAAATTATGTAAATATCTTCTTGATTAACTTTGATGAATAAAAGTTGAAAAATTGGGAGTTTCTCTCTGTTGCTTTAATCGATATTAAAGAGCTTTAACGTGTAAAAAACCTTGTAATCTTTCTCACAACTATCACAATTAGATGTAAAATTCACAGCAGGAAGTTTTTTGAACTTGGTGGCGTGTTGGAGAATAAGGAAAGGAAAATTAATTAACTGTAAAATGAATAAATATATCTTTAGATCCCATTTAGGTTTGCATATATGTCTACCACAATAAATAAATAAATAAAATAGATTTAGTTTGAAGTGCTTCAGAGCTTCAAATCTTAAAGTCATTTTTTCTTCAAATCGACGACAAGGAAAAAAAAAATACCATCATGAAAATTAAAAAAAAAAAGTCAAGAAACTCTTGAAATCTTAAAGCATGAAAGAGAAGGAAAGAAAAATGGGTTTCAAAAAAGTTTTTCGTGATATAATATCAATACGCTATAAAAATATTCTATTAAATCTAATCAACCCGCTATCATTTTTGAGATCATAAATTGATATTATCTAGAAATTAAGCTTTAATTATTTTCCAAAGGAACCCGGAATGAGAATTAATAATATTTATTGCATGACCCAAGTAACGCCATTAATTACTATATATATATATATATATATATATATATATATATATATATATTGTGTAACGATGCTTCCAAGTGTGTGTGTGTGTGTGTGTGTGTGTGTGTGTGTGTGTTGAGAGTGCTTTGAGACACCAGGCAGGGGAATAAATTTAGGAATAAAAAGAAGGGTTTAAACAATGGATATCAAATATACAATAATATTGTTTCTTCTCCTGGCAAATGCCTTGACTCCCTCCTCCGCAGCTTGGGACCTGTGGACTGAAAAGATGGGGTGGAAAGTAAATATCGTCAATCAATTGAGCCACAACAAGAGGTTGTTTGTGCACTGCAAGTCTAAAGATGATGATCTTGGCCCCCACTACGTTCAGAGCAAGGACCGGTTCGTGTTTCGTTTCGTAGAGAACTTCTACTGGGCAACTACATTGTTTTGGTGCTCTATGTCCAAGGACAGAAAGAGTTATGCTTCTTTCGACGTGTTCTGGTCTGCAGATAATCATGAGAAGAATAAAAACTTTAACCTACAGGGATTGACCGGTACGAGAGAAATCATTTGGCTAGTGAGGGATGATGGGATTTATTTTAGGGCACAGAGAAACTATGGGAACAGTTATGTGCCCAGATATATCACGGAAGAGATCTTCTATCGGAAATGGGATAAAAAAAAGTAACCATGCATGAAACATCTCGTGATTAAAGAGTTAATTATCAAAATAAATAAAGTGTTTTGAATCTTATTTAATTCCTACTCACTTTTTTTTGCCATGTCGGAAATTATCTGCAGATTGTTTTCTAAATTATCTTTCTCCTTGAACAGCTGTTGTGTTCCTCTGTTGCTCTTGTCGATATTAGTATATTATTATGGATGGACTGTGTAATTTTTTTACTTTTCAATTTGATTCTCAAATGTTTTTTTATTTGTGATTGCATCCTTTTGGGTCACTTTCAATTGAATAAAATTTATTGGCTAAGAGTGAAAAATTTAAAATTTAAAATCAAAATAGAAAAGACACTATAAATAGGTGATGGTCTCAGAGTTAATACATAAAGTTTAACTTAGTCCTCATATTTTAAAAACTATAAATGCTTCATACCTTAGTATTTTATTTTGATATAAAAATTTATTTTTGTTATTCTTTAGTCTCTAGCTTAAGAGAGGAGAGAGATAGAGGTTGTCGGATTCCGGTGTAAAGGGAGAAAATATTGTTGAAGTCTATTTAGGGCACCAAAATGGTTCATCTTTTTTTTTTCTTTAAATGTTTCCATTTGATGAGGAGAATTCATATTATGTGATTTTTTTACCTTGAAATTTTCTAAAACACAAATCTGAAATCAGAAAGATTTTTTGTTTTGGATTGATTGCTGATTTTGAGACTTTTCAGTTAGTCTACCATAATTCTCTTGACAAGAAGATAAGAAGATGGTTCCATATGCTCTGATTTCTTATTTGGATTCCGATCTGAGAGCACTACCGAAGTGTTTCAAAGAAGGTTATCCTAACGTAGGTTTGCTTTTGGCTTAGATCAACCTAAGTTAAATGAAGTCTCCATCGCCCCCTTCTTACTTAAATAATCCAATATGATCTGGGATTTTAGAGGTCGTGAAAAGGTTTATTATAGTTTTTAGGGTGTTTTTGAGTGTTTTGGATTAAAAAATGGTTGAAAATAGGTTTTCGAGACAAAGAACCATCTAGCTTGATTTTTTAACCACCACAATCACTAAATTCTAGAAAAATTAGGTCATATATTGTTTGCCGCAACAGATGACGATTTTTTTTTTCTCAAAAAAATGATGTAGACTACAACATAAAAAAAAGGGCCCATGTGTGTGGGCCCTAACCAAGATTGTTTTTTTTTATTATTATTTATATATAGATTAACACTTTTTTTATTTTGTTTATAGAATCTCTTTTAAATAACTGTTATGTTTTTACCCTTTTTTTTGCCCTCTTTATATTTATATAAATTTAAGATAAAAAAATATTATTTAACTTGTTCGAGTCCTTAATCTAGATCATGAATTTGACAAGTCAAGCCACAACACCAAGATTATTATTATTTTAATTTCTCTTTTTTTTATTGATACCTTTTTAATATCTTTTTTTTAAAACAATTTTTAAATTTATTTTTTAATTAATATGACTCATCTGTGATTTTTTTAATCTTTTGTATAGATGTAGTTTATTTTTTAAAATAAAAAAATCATATAATTTTTTTAATATATGTAGTCTTGCATAAATTTTTTTTCTTTTATCTTATTCAAACAATTTAATCTGTATGTTTTTTTCTATTATTGTTTGATTGAATAAAAAAAATTATTTTGATTAAAAAGATTTAGAAAACACAACCGAGTAAATATCATGTCTTGCAAGATTAAATATCTTGATCTATATTTGTCTATTGATTTTTCTGATTTTATTTTTAGTTAGTAGTAGTGTTTTTTTAAAAAAAATTATCCACACACATATTTCTCAATTTATTTAATTACAAATATACATAAACTTTTTGATTCGCAATTAAAAAATCTCTTAGCTACAAAAACACATAAAAAAACTAGCATATATAAAAAAGAAAGAAACATGTACTATCAGAAGGGAATTCTAAAAATATCATCATAAAAGTTTTACAGTGGATCATAATATTGAAAACCAATATATAACGTAAATATAAATAATTAATACTTCTTTTTTTTTAATTTATAAAATTATCTTTAAAATCAAACTTCTTAATACATTTCAATCTCGTTTCTGCGTCTAAAAAGGGTGATTTAGAAAAATAATCAACAGTCAACTTTAGAAGGGATTTATTTATGATTTTTAAAGCTAAAAGGACTAACTTGAAAATTATAAAAAATGGGACCGAACTATAATTTACTCATTTTTTAATTTGCGTTGGTTTTAATAAGAGCCAAGAACACTTCATCCTTCCAATCAAAACTTTTGTGGTCACAAAACTTCCAAAATATAGATTTTGTAGAAAATCAATGGATAATATAAAGTTTTGCAAAATGAAAGAAGAAAAATTAAAACAAAGGTGAAATATTAACATTGATAAATTCTATTCAAAAACCTACTCAAATCTCTCTCTTTCTCTTTCTCTCTCTCCCTGCAGTGGGTCAATAATATTTTTTAAAAAATATAAAAAAATATTAAGAATATAAAAAATATTTTAAATCCCTTGAGTCTTGCGGTCAAGTTAAATCTAAAAGTCCGGGTCTAGCGACTATGCTAGACTCACACCTAGGTCTAGCGGTCATATCAAACCCCTGCGCCTTGATCTGACACCAAACATGGTTGTCAGACCCAATGCTCTTAAACCTGGTATTGTTACCAGACCCAAGTACCTTGAGTCTGACGTAATATCCAAACTCAAGTAGCTTGAGTCTAGTTTGTTTGTCAAACTCAAGCAAATAACAAACAAACAGAGGATAATTATGTACTTTAGTTATCAGGAGAGAGGAAAAAAACGCAAACAATCAATCATCGACAACAATCCAACGATGATATCTCTACACACACCGCATCATGTGGAAGAGGACACGTCTACGCATCTATCTAGACGGTGTATGGCCAGATTGGTCATTAAAAGATGTCTCATGTGTTTTTTTAATGTTGCAGGCGCCGTCCATTCACTAAAACATATGAAATACACGCCAGCAGTTTTTTAATAAAAAATAAAAAAATAACATAAAAATATTAAAATGTCTTCATGATTTTTTTAAGTAAATTTTATTATCATAATTTATAATAATTTGTATTTAGAGCTACAGTGAAAACCTCTACTTATATATAGTGGACATTAATATATAGAAACTCGACATTCGCCATCCCTAACAAGAAGCTTGATCAATCCAGAACTCTCTTGTACCTAACAGAAGCGAGATAGAAGAGTCATGCAAGCAACTGTACCAGTTTCATCATCACTTCATACAACAACTACAGCAGCAGACCCAACAGCGCTCTCCACACAGACCAACAACATGGCTCTTGTCCCTGCCCCACCATCAGAAACCCCACTTTTTGCAGAAGTAGACATGTGTTCCGACTCTTCAGCAACTACTGTCCGTGCCACTGTTATCCAAGCCTCCACTGTCTTCTATGACACTCCTGCCACTCTAGGTACTTCGATTCTTTATGCCCCACAAGAAAAGGAAGATTTCTTTTGTTAGTTGTCATTTCTAAGTTCTGATTCTTGTTTGTGTAAAGATAAGGCTGAGAGATTTCTGGCTGAAGCAGCTGGATATGGGTCTCAATTGGTTGTGTTTCCTGAAGCATTTATTGGTGGTTATCCTAGAGGATCAAGTTTTGGTGCTACCATTGGTAGTCGTACAGCTAAAGGTAGAGAGGATTTCAGAAAGTATCATGCTTCAGCCATTGATGTTCCTGGTATGTAAGAATAAGACTAAAAGTTTTTCCTTTTATGAATTTATTTTGTTGATTGATTAAGGGTTTGGTTTTTGATTGATTAAGTGGTATTGGTGATTTATGTAAAATATAGGTCCAGAAGTTGACCGTTTGGCTGCAATGGCTGGGAAGTATAAGGTGTATTTGGTGATGGGTGTGATTGAGAGGGAGGGATATACACTCTACTGTACTGTGTTGTTTTTTGATTCTCAAGGTCATTACATGGGGAAGCATAGGAAAGTTATGCCGACGGCGATGGAGCGTATAGTATGGGGTTTTGGAGATGGATCAACGATTCCGGTTTTTGGGACTCCGATTGGGAAAATTGGTGCCGCTATCTGTTGGGAAAATAGAATGCCACTCCTAAGGACTGCAATGTATGGTAAAGGTGAGTTATTGTGATAGTTCTCTCTAAGAGTAACTGCACTTCTAGTCCTACAATTCATGCATGGGCGAGAATCTTTCCTGCATTTGTCCATTCACTCTTGGGTGCCCCTCTCAGGATGACAGTTTTACCTGGACATCAGATGAATGTCTGTGTGGATGTGTGCTTGAGTATTTGATTCATAATGGGTGTGTGTTTTTGTGTCTTCCTGTGTTTATTAGCCTGTGCCGTGTTCCAATTTTGATCTGAGCTTTGAGTTTTATTCACTGCTGATCAGCTCAATTAAAAGAGCTGATTCAGAGTTGTGCTAGGATAGAGTTGAATGCATAGAATATAGATCATTGCCAACATCTCTTTTTCTGTGCATTTATGCGTTTGTTGAGATTTTATTGAACATTTAGCCATGTAGTTCATCTTCTATGTCCATGCCTGTGTTTGATATTGCATTTTGGAGTTTAATAGTATCAGGCTGCTCATTCGCATAGTTGCAATAGTAGTTTGCTCACAGCAACATGTAATCTTCATGTTCTTGAATTGTCAATGTCAATTTGAATACTCTAGTAGAGTTTGTATATCCTCATTCTGTTTAGACATGAGCTGTTAAGTGATATGAAGTCATATTTTTTCGTTGTAGTGATTGACGGTCATGTAAAGTTATTTACATTGCTTGACTATAACTAGTATCAATATGATATATTTCTCGTTATTGTTTGGCTGAATCAGATTGCTGTGTGCTTTATGTTTTAAATTCTCTATTTTGACTGCATCTTCTGTACCTTTTCATTAACTCGTGATACTTTTTTATGTTGTAGGTATTGAAATATATTGTGCACCAACAGCTGATTCCAGGGATACTTGGCAAGCAACGATGACCCACATTGCTCTTGAGGGAGGATGTTTTGTACTATCTGCCAACCAGTTTTGCCGGAGGAAGGATTACCCACCTCCCCCAGAGTATGTCTTTTTGGGCGTGGAAGAAGACCTCACACCCGATTCTGTTGTCTGTGCTGGAGGCAGTGTCATTATATCACCATTGGGAACTGTTTTGGCTGGACCCAATTATGATGGGGAGGCACTGATTTCTGCAGATCTAGGTATGTAAATTGTCACTTCCATCTTAAGCTTTTATGCTTCTATATGCCATCAAACTTCATTCTTACTAATGCTTTCCAAAGAGAGTAGTTTCTGTTATTTTCTAAGGAGAATATACAAATCAAATATAAATGAAGATGTTAGAGAAATTGAGTCTAAGTAGCTATGATGGTTGGTTTCCGAATACATTAAGGAGACACTGGAAACAGACACCATAAATTGTTGAATTCCTGCAATCTTGGAACGCTAATTTTGTTTAAGTTTAGAAAGGTTGGTAATGATGTTAAAAAGAGTGATTTTTTAAAATTAAAAGTATAAAGTGCACGATGAAAGGTGTGGAAAACATTTGGGACAGACAGAGTACATGCTACAGGGAAATCATGCAAATTTCAACTGTTAGGGCTTGAAGTGTCTATCACAGAAAGTATGTTCTGATGGGTCAGAGAAATTCTCCCTGGTTCTTCATTTGTCTATATCGGTTGTGTAACAAACTGTAAATGTTTTATGATCGGTTACTATTAAGGGCATCCCTAGAAAGTGGATTGCTTTAGTTGTGTTCTTATTTTCGAGAAGAATTCTGATATTGATAATTATCAAAATCATGACCAGATCTTGGAGAAATAGCTAGGGCAAAATTTGACTTTGATGTGGTTGGACATTACTCAAGACCTGAAGTTCTCAGCTTGACTGTGAGGGACCATCCAACAAATGCAGTTATGTTCACATCAGCATCCGAAAAAAGTGAAGCCTCTCGTAAATAGCTATGCTCTCACTTACAAGCTAATACTGCTCAACACGAAAAACGGAGCATCCTCTTCACTAATAAATGGATAGGTGCTGGTTCTGACACCATGATCATCACAAAGGTCAGGTGTATGTTTCCTGTTGTACATTCTTCTATCCACAAAAGCCTCTCGTGGAAAAGTGTGTTACGTTCTTATGGCTGTTAAAGTGCTGCAGCTTAGAGTCATAGATGGTCTAGATAACTCTTCCTCCAAGACTTCAATTTGGACTAGTTTTTTTCTGAGGTATGTATGCTGAAGCTAAGTTTGCATAAGTAAATTCCTTTTTGTTTGATACCTGGGAGAACTTATGGGGCTCCTCCAACTATTTCAACCTTGAGTCTTCATTCATCAATACAGGGGCCTAGCTTGAAAGAGTCAATTTGCATGTGGTGGTAAAAAAAAACTATGCTGTAGGGAGCCAGAACAGTACTGACCTTGGTATCAGAAAATTTACCAAACATGTTCCGAGTACCAAGAAATTCATATGAATATATTAATGGTCTCTGAATACTACACAAGATCTACTGCAGACTGACCTCATCTCAAACATTATGAAGTTCAATAATTATAGTCAAAGTTGGCTGTCTCCATGTTAACCTGGCAGAGGTTCAGTTAGATGTCATTATTCAACCAAAAAGGCAAATTATTTTTATTAAAATGTCTCAACGTTTTAATAGAAAATTGTCTAGGATGGCAGATAAGGAAATGCTTCCACGCTTCGTTTCCTGAATACATCTGCTAAGTCAATCTCTTCCCTTGATTTTCTCATCAGAGAGAACTTAATAGATCAAAAAATGTTCGAAACATGATTTTTGCGTTCCATTTGCATGGACTAATCTTCTGAGCAATCGCTTTTCATATATAAATATGATATGCTTGTTGTAGATCATAATTGGTATTCCACGCAAGCAGAATAATAAGAATACATAAGTATTGGTTGACAAGTGATCTCAGATCCCTATAGCTTGTATATGATTTGTATTTACTGCGGGAAGGCTCGAAATTTTAGAAGAAAATGCAAGCACTGCATTTCTGCTAAAAGGGAAAATATAATAATAATACTTTATAACGTTTAATGTCTGGAGCTTGTTGAAGTTCGACAATTACCTCCTGTTCCTGCTATCCTGGGCTTCGAATTATTCCCTTGTATCACAGGTGAACCATCCGAAACTACACTGCCAGACTCTTGAAAAGGCAAGGATTGCCCCCACAGCCGCGTAGGACTGGCAAAGTTTTGTATTGGTGATCTTTTAGGGCCAGATAATATGTGGTCTTTGAGGGTCCTCACTGACCTATATTTCCTAATTTCATCTTCATGACCTTGTGCTTGAGAATTGAAACCAAGCTCGGCTACCCTTTCCTGATCGGGCATATCTGGTCTTGCCTGATTTTCACTGATCAAGTCACGGCCAAGACCATCAATACCATTGGAATTTCTTCTTTGCAGACAAATGTTTCCCCATTGAATATTATCGGAGATCGACTTCCTTCCCTTGAAATCTTTACCTCCTGAAAACCATTTCGAATTGTCCTCAGAAGCGTAACACCATTTGTAGCTCTTGCTGTTATTGTCCATGTTTAATTCAATGGAATGAAGATCACTATCCGCTGAATCATCTCCGTCATGAACTTCTCCATTTCCTGTTGCGCCCCCTTTATTTTCTTCTCTCTCGGCCTGTTGACACGATCCGAATTGGATTTCCTCTAAGTAGGCTTCAAGCTCTTTAATCCTGTCATAATTTGGAGAGCCATCACCATCTTTTTCACCTACTTTTTCTCTCAAGTAGGTCTCGAGCTCATTTCTTAACCTCTCCACCGCTGCATTTTTCTCCTCGAAATGGTACTTAGCGTCAGAGAGCTTCATCTGGACTCTTTCTTCACGCAATACATCAGCAAGCTGAAGCATTTCCCTTTCTTTCTCCACCTCATCTCTCACCTTCGCAGATTCTTTTTTCATTTCTTCAACCTCAGCTCTGTCGTCCCCTATACCTCTAGCCAGCTCATCACAAACTTGCTCTAATATCTCTTTCGCCCTTTTTTCAGTCTCTAGCTCTTTCATTGCCTTTGACAGAGATTCCTTTGTATCGGCCAACTCTTTCCCAAGCTTCTTATTCAATCTCTCTGTTTGTCTTCTTAATTTCCTCTCAATTTCAAGCTCTTCTGCAATGCATGCTATAGCACTGCGAATCCTATCTCGCTCCTTGCTCTTCCAAGCTGCCTTCTCTTCCTCAAAATGCTTAACAAGGTACTCAATCTCACTGCGGTTTGATCGCTGTTCTCTTATCAATTGATTGACCGAAATGCAGGCTCTATCAAGCTCAATCCGAAGGGCGGAGACAAGAGACAAGCCTGATGAGTGCTTCTCCTCAAGACCGCAAACATGATTCAAAACTTTCAAGAGCTCCTTGGAGGTGGTCAGCCCATTACTAACATCCTTCAAACAGGTCTTAATTCCAATTGTACGAGACCGGCCTTTCGGATGACTTTCAATCTGCATTTTGAGAAGTTGGATCGGTTATTTCCCTCATATAAATTATCCCTGTAAAACAACTGTGACAAACTAGCAGATCCTTATTTTCTCACAAATTCTCAAACCAAGCATCCATTGATGATTCAGAGAGTACAAAGAAAAGAAAAACATGAAAAAAAAAATGCAATATTACTATGCAACATTGGGCCCTTTGAGAGACAACGGAAAATGTTTGGTCCTGATTCTGAGACGCAATTGTGTCAA
The DNA here is from genome assembly GCA_007827005.2 of Populus simonii. Classification (NCBI taxonomy): domain Eukaryota; kingdom Viridiplantae; phylum Streptophyta; class Magnoliopsida; order Malpighiales; family Salicaceae; genus Populus; species Populus simonii. The sequence goes on along the minus strand of CM017467.2, from coordinate 19,166,743 downwards.
TCCAAAATCCTGTAAAGATTTTCTTTTTGAACAGGTAGAAGAATTCAAAATTTTGATGTCTTTAATGGCTGTTATTATTATTATTATTATTATTTCCTGGAGATAACAATGCTGAAAGTACTTTGTTGTTTTCTTTCTAAGAATAATGCTGAAAGCTGCATTAAATTTGGTGTCTGTAGAGTCAATTTGAGTGACATTTTTCAAGCACCAATTTTAAAATATGGACCATCCTAATCTTGTATATGCTTTTGAGAACATGGAAAATTATTTGAAAATGACATCAAAAAAAGTTTTCATGTACCTCCATCAAACTGGAATTGCCAACAGAATCCAGACCTCCAAGATGATAATCAGTAAGCTGAAGTGTCTTTGTAACAACTGATGTTCTTCTCCTATGACTATGGCCTCTAGATCGCTCCATCCTCTGCATGGCATAACCCATTTTTTTTAGTTGAGAGTAAAATTCACATGGATATATGAAATCCCGAAAAAGGAAAAGAAAATTTAAATATGTTTTCACCTCTGAAAAAGGAGTGTAAGATGGATCTGACAAGTGTGGCAACCTTGCCACCTTTTCTCTGCTTCTAACCTCTTTCTTGTCTTCCAAATCCTTTTTAACTCTTGGGGAAGGTATTCCATTGATCTCCCACAAAGTGGCAGCTAATTTTCTTGCAGAAACTGAGACTTCTTTGGCTTTGCTTCCATTTTGATGTGGTGTGCACTTGGTGGATTCAGCATTTGGCTCTGCCAAAGTTGGAGATTTTGAGCTTGTCATCCAGATTGGAACAGGAGTACTAGACCCACCTCTCTTTCCAACAAGAATAGCTCTCTTGAATCTGTACTTTTTTACTAAAGAAGACGATGAAGACGATGAATTCCCTCTCTTTCTTATCTTACACTGCTGCTGCTCTCTGCTTTTTGCCTCCATGAAACTATATCATAATCCTAACAATCCAGCAAAATGTCTTATAAAATTCTTACTAAATAGCCTTGTTTTAGTGCTCTCAGGAATGGAACCACATAATTACCACCATCAAAGAATGTTTTCCAGGGATTTTTAAAGATTTGCAAGATTTGTAGCTTCAATGAGAGATTCTAGCACATTTATGAGGCAAAATACATGCATAAGTGCCAAGTATCTTGCTAGCTGGGTTAATGGTGGCACAAAATTCAAGAATTATACTACTACTTACAAGATTTCAAAATCTTAAAAAGATTTTAGAGATTTGAAGGTTAAAGTTGATAAGAGTGACCCCTCATCATCTCTTTGTTCACTCTTTTTGGCAAGTCCAAACTTACAACCACCTTGAATTCCTCAAAGAACACACAAAAAAAAAGAAAGAAAAAGTGGGAAATCAAAGATTCAAGAACCTAAAAAGGGAGAAAGGAGGGTGGGGGTGTGGACAAACTGTCAAGAAATGGGATTTTAGAAGGAAAATTTAGTGAGCTTTGATTCATAGATCTTGAGAGGGAAACAAAAGGCAAAGACAGGGAGGTTAAACACTTAAATGTGTCGTTAGCGTTGCTGTCTTGTCTTGGTTGATAAACGAGGACAAGAAGATGACGTGGCGTACACGTGAGCGTTTCTTGTAGTGAATCGGGGACGTGCATCTGTAAATGGACGGTCGTGATCTTGACTATGTTCATTCGAATTTATCTCGTCTCCCTCGTTATTTGTATTGGAATGTTCTTTTTCTTTTTCTTTTTCTTTTTTTGAATATATACCTTGAAATCTAATCATAAATTTAGGACTCTAATCAAGCTCAAATGATATTAGATTGGTTTGACCAAATTGAATGGAGTTTGAAACAATTCGAAGGATAAATTTAATTCTTGGATATATTTTACTTAATATTTTGTGATTAGGTGATGAATTTATAATTCTTCACACACCAAAATTAAATATATCCCTCCTATTTTAGCTAGCAAAAGCTAGGTTATTCATGTTCGACTGCTCTATTGTTTTCTTTGAGGAAAGGAGGAGGTTAAAGAACTTCTTCAAGTACCATTAAAAGGAAAACTTTTATCACGAGACTACAAAGGGAATTATGGCCACTTGTATTTCTATTTGTTTCAATAACATGTGATTTTTATATATATAATATTTTCGCATAGATTAATTGAATGTGGCGTGAAATTATTGATTGTTCATCTTTCGTGCATGGAATTGAAACATTATAGTTAAATAAAAAATAAAAAAAAATTTCAGGATTGTTTGGAAGTGTGATGACGGTTGCTTTTTAAATTGTTAATCGCTTGAAAATACATTAAAAAAATTTTTAATTACATCAACTCATCAAAATAATTTGAAAACACCCAAAAATTATTTAAAATAAAAAAAAATTAAAACATAAAAACAAACTGTATATAAAAAAAAAACAAAAAATAAGGGAAAAAATATACATGAGGACGCGCTCAAACAATATCAAGCAAGAAAGATGTTAATTGCATAATTAACCCTCAATGCCTCAGCTTAGAGATCTAATAAGAAGCTAGCAAAATCATAAGACGATCATGGCCTTTGACATTTTCTTCGTGGCCATGGACAAACACATGAGCTTGTCTTTGAATCCCACAGCATAGCCCTAACATGTCACGTTGAGTGGACAGAAATTGGAAAAAAGAAGAAGCAAGGGGCTTCTATGCAAATATGAGAAAAGGGAGAAGGTACAAGAGTGGTAATTTCAGAGGCCGTTTAATCAGTGCCTGTACGTCTATCATCAGTCCCTTGTCAGTCAAGATCTTTGTGAGCAAAGATATCAGAGGGTCGGTTTCGGTGGGAAAAGACCCGTTCGCTCGCAGTGCAGTCTAGGGTTCCGATTCTGTCCCTACTGCTTTACTTATCTACTACATCATGTCATACGGATTGGCTAAAGTTTTTTTAATATAAAAATATATTTAAATATTTCTGATATATTTTTTTATAACAAAATTAAACTATAAAAAAGTTGATTTTATATAATCTAATTGATTTTACTGATAAAAAATAATATGAATAACTGATTAAAATTATAGTTTGATTAAAAATATTTAAGATAATATTTTTTAATATTAAAATAACAATATATTAGATTGACTTGAATCGATTCGGGTTATGAGATTATAATAATCAATAAAAAATTAAAACAAATTATAAAAACCTAATTTTCAATCAACTCAACGTTAAAAGATAAAATTAAAAAAACAGATCAATTAAAAAACACCTAAAAAGCGACATGAATTAACCTGTCAATCTCATGACTCGAGTTATAAGATCAAGATAACCTCATAGAAAAAATAAAAAAAAAAATTAAATTATCAAATTCAATTTTCAATCAATCCAATGTTCAAGGATGAGACAGAAAAAAAATTAATATAAAAACAACCTAAATCAATCTATCAAGCTCGTGATCTAAGTTATAAGACCAAGATAATATCATAGAAAGAAGGACAAAAACAACATCATTTAAACCGGATTAACTTTTCAAATCCACAACTTTGGTTATGAGATTGAAATAACCATACGAAGAGGGAAAAAAAACAATTTATGAAACTAAAAATGACACTAAAAATGAGTCAAGTCAATATGGATTAATCTATTAATCATTGTTTTCAGGTCATGAAACATAGATAACCTCATAAAAATCAAGTCAAAAAAAATCATAAAATTTAATTCTTAATTAAACACAATATTAAATGATGAAATTGAAAAAAAATCAATTAAAAAAATTGAGTTAACTAGATTAATCTGTTAAACCTGCAACCCGGGTCGTGAGACAGAGACAACCCAATAAAAAGCAAATCTAATATTGAAGGGCATGAGACTGAGATAGCCTCTTAAAAAAAATGACTTGATTTAACCAAGGTTAAAATACCAAAACCCGTGATCCTGATTACGAGACCAAGATATCCTAATAGAAAATAAATCAAAATAGAGTATGAAACTTAATTCTCAACCGGACCAATATTGAATGATAAAATTAAAAAAATTCTCAATTAAAAAAACACAAAAAATAGTCTGAGTCAACTCAAGTTAACTCATTAAGCATTATTCATGGGTCATGAGACCGGATTAACCTAATAAAAAACAAATAAAATAAATCATGAAGCATAATTCACAATTAATCCAATATTAAAGGATGAAATTGGGGGGGGGGGGGGTTAAATAAGGAGAAAAAAAACCCTAGCCAATCGGGTTAACTTGCCAAACTTGCGATCTGTATTGTAAGAGTGAGATAACTCAATAAAAAATAAATTTAATATTAAAGGATAATATTAAATAAAAACATCAATTGAAAAAAAATCAAAAGAACAAAAAAAAACTATAAGCAAATGTTTTTCCAGGGCCACGCCAAAACATGCGAGGAAAGTACTATTCATTGTTATAGTACTCCCCTTTATGTTCTAGTGTATTGTTAATAATAACAATATAACCATTAACACTATTATTGGTGTGATACAAGTTTAGTTGTAAAATCTGAATTAGCCTGGTGAATCAATCTAAGACATGAATCGGTTCGGGTTGAAAAAAAAATAAAATGAACAAAATTAGGTTAATCTAGTTAAAAATTCAGGTTAACCTACTGATCCGACCCACTTAAACTTGACTTGATTAAAACTTAACTTTATTGATTTTCTTTTTATCAAAATGATTTTGTTACAATATTTATTTTTTAAAAAATTTAATCAGCCCTCCCTAATGACCCGAACCGAATCGGGTTTTACATAAATGGATTCAAGTGAGGTGAAACTGTGAAAGTTATATGTGTGTGTACAAGGGATGGAGATAAGAGGTCTCCAATCTCCACCTATATTATTCTTTGCTTCTGTTGGAAACAAAGAATAATATGAAAGTCAATAAAAATTTACACTACCAATTTTTATCAAATAAAATATGTAACCCTTTATAAAATAAAATAAAATAAACATTGTATATATGCGGTACAATTATTCAAATTAATATTGAATAAATTATACAAATTACTCTAGATAAATGTAAAAAAAGCTATAATAATTAAATTTAAATATGGAATTCAATCGGATTAAAAAATATTTATACTTTTATGCTCAGATAAATATTATTGAATATTTTTAATTGTATGCATCTCGTTTTTACAAACACGAAATTCTTTCCAGAGGAGAATTCATGCGAACGGACAGGGATAAATCTGTGTAAAGGCAGTGTCATCCTATGGGCGGTCAAGGAAGCAAAAAAATCAGTGTGCTGACTGGGTATGAATCCAAGGGCAGGGACGTGGGGGCCCTCCAACGGCTCTCAAGGTCTGGGACAAGAGGACACACAGAAAGCTGTTCGATTGAGGGCCACCACACCTTCTGTCCCCTTGTTAGGGTAGACGTCCTACTTGACTGACAATGCCAGTGGCATTAAATCGACACCATCTTTTTAGCAGCAATAATTATCGACACAGATCATGTATGATGTTGAATTTCAAAGGTGTTTTTGGTTTAAATTATTTTTTTATGATTTTGTATTATTAAAAATACATTTTAAAAATAAAAAAAAATTATTTTAATACAATTCCAAATAAAAAATATTTTTAAAAATAATTGTTATAATAAGAACAAACAATACCTATAATTAATTAGCTAATGCATCATCGCTCATTGAATAGAATAATGATGTTGACGGTATTGTTATTATTGTTGTTGTTTATCAAAATGCAGCAATGTTATTGTTCATTTGATGCTATATTTTGTGCAATAGTGTCATGAGTTAGATGTGTTAATTCGTGTTACCTTATTAATCTAAAACGATATTATTTTAAGATTTTTAAAAAAATTAAAATGATATCATTTTAAAAAATCATACCGAGTTTTGATTGGATCAACCAGATCAATTCTCGATTCGATTTGATATAAACATAATATAAATCAGGCCATTAATTGACAAATCATTGTCCTGACCTATAAGACGAGGAGGATGTATTCTATAGCAATGCTTTTGGGTTTGGATTTTGGAAATAGTAGTATTAGAGATTTTTAAAATCATCCCCTTATAGTGAAGAGGAAATAGGAAATTTATAACATCAAAGCACAATCTTGCTACACAAGGGGCCTTCTTCAACATCTCCAAACTTTTGGATGGTTATTGTTATTTCATGATATTCGAAGGAGTTAATTGTAATATATGCAAAATCCACTTGTCATTGAGGGAATCATCATGATTTTATTAACGTAATGATTGCTGCATCATTAAGGACTTGAAAAAAAAAAGGAATAAGAGAGAGCCTTTTCTTAGTCAAAAGAAGGAGGAGAGAATGTTCTCAGGTCAGCAATTGATCATCTACACATTTATTATTATTATTATTATTATTATTATCTACAGATTTATTATTATTATTATTAGCATCTACAGATTTATTACGTGGGTGAGAAAATTTTCCAACTAAATCATTCTGGAAGGAAGCAGATGATCAATGCATGTACCTGTTAAGACAGTAACAACATTTTAATAATAATAATAAAAATAATAAATAAATAAAAAACTACCGGCCAAAACATGCTAATTATATTTTATATATCGGCCAGTCGTGTTTCTGACAGTGTTATTAAATCCAGTGCTGCAGTGAATTAATTTGATGACATGTGAATATAACTTTAAAGTCAAATAAAATTGAATGTATTACAAGTATAAAGTCATGGACCGATTTAATTATTGAAATATTAAAGCATGATAATAATATATCCTTTCAATGCAACCACTCCCTTTCAAACCATCAGGAAAAAAATATATTAAATAGGGGATGAGTGCCATAGAATTAGTAAATAACAGTACTCCATCTTCCTAACGGAACCAAGCATGCCAAAATTTACTAATATATATAACTTATAATTAATTTATTTATTATACTTTTTTGTCCATCTCCTATTATTTTTTGTGGGAGATCATGATCCTTTTGTCTTCTTGATTTAAGTAATTTATTTTGTACATATTTAGCTATTATCAAGAGTATCATCGCATGTGATCATGGTATAAATCCACACGCCAGCACATGCCACATTATTGTTGAAATTAATTAAATAAAATGAATGTGATCTATTCTTATTTTAAATAACTTCGATATGGCCATTTTTTCACCATTTTCCCCCCATTTCCCCCCGTTTAACGTGTAAATTAGACGTTTATGCACTTTTTTTTTAATCTATATATATAAGGTATAGCAAAGTGATTACTGGCATGTTCTCAAAGAAAAAGAGGAATCTATCATTGTTAATTAGTCCGTTTCCATGCACGTTATAATTGGGCAAGAACAATACCACTTGTATATATAGTTAATTATTTTATTTAATTAAGCATTTTCAAGACTCGAGGAACTTGGAAGAGCATCGTTTAATTTTCCAGTGGAGGTATTTTCCTTGGCTTGATGCATTTTTACATCATAGCATTTTACCCCAACGGTGCAAGCAACAAAAACGGGAATCACCCCCCAAACCCACCTTTTAAACCTTTAATTCAAGGTTATAAAACACAATCTAGAAGTTGACAGCGAGTTAACCCGGATACGATCGGGTTACGGATCAGGAGGATGGATTAAAACTAAAAACATATTTTAAATAAATAGATCCAAATGATAAAAAGAAGGTGAGGTGAAGATAAATATCATACATGGATTACAAATAAAAGCAGGCAGATTGTTACTTTTGGAAGTAGTCCTCAGTCCTCCCCTTGAAGCCAATTTGCCCAAATGTAAGGCAAATGAATAGCCCTAGGTGCCAGGTCACCAACCATAACCTGCTCAATTAGAGGTTCAAATTAACCCATTGCATCACAATTTTAGAACTCTTTTTGGGACAAAATTGATGAGTTAATTCTTTTTAAATATATCCTTAAGCAAGCTTTCTTGCATCAAAACTAGTATTCACTAACCATATTTTAAGTAGAATGTATTCACAAAAAAAAAAAAAAAAAAAAACTCCTCGCAATCGTTTTAGAATTCAAACCCTGAATGATTATATGAAAAGCCTATCTAGAATGACTAAAACAGTGTATAACGTTGTATAAAAATATTTTTTCGATGACCTTGTCAACAACGGTCCCATGGTCTAGTGGTCAGGACATTGGACTCTGAATCCAGTAACCCGAGTTCAAATCTCGGTGGGACCTTTTTGTCAATTTCTTTTTTTATTTTAGAACATCTTTATATCCAATTTTTAATTTATTACTCCTAATCATAGATGTAAGAACAAATCAGAGATCCATCTGGTCTATGGTCCAAGTTGAAGAGTTCAGTAAATATAAGCTTTGATTTTTTTTATATAAAAAAGTTTTTCCATTGATTATCTCGTCCAAGCCAGGTTTCGTTCCGAGTAGACAAATAACTGAGTTGACCGGACGAGATGCTCTTATAACTAGGCTCCTAACAAGCCCTCTGTAATAATTATAATCTATGCTTCTCAATTAATTAGAAAATATATCTTAATGAGGCTAGATGGATCATGGTGGACCTACCAAAACTGAGAAGTGAGCGGAGGAGGGGTGGGGAAGTGAGCAAGCTCGGTCCCGATGCTCTCGAAGAAGAGACCAGTCAGGCTCTTGCCACCAATTGCCGGTATGCTTGATGGTGCTAGCCACCCTATCAATCCAAACCCTATCACGTTCAGGTCTTTGCGCAGCCAATCCCCCTGAAAGCTATCATAGAAGAAAAACAAATTAACCAACAATTAATCCATCATTACAAAGATAATTGCGTGATCATCTCCCAAATCAAATCAATTACTTTCTACACTTACCACATGAACTTTCCTCCACCAGTGCCTGCTAGCCCCAGAGGGTTTCTAGCTGTAACCGGAGATTTCACAAACCCTGAAATTCAATCATAATATAAGCTAAAATTTAAGATTAAGTAATCCCATTTTCTTAGCTAGGAGGGATGAGAAGTAAATTACTCTACTTTCATTTAATTAGTAAGCACCTGAGCTAAGGCAGATTTTCTTGGGTGAAGAAATGCGAGAAGGGGATGAAAGTGAGCCACTGCCTAACCCTACAACAGCTGATGGGCTAGCAAATGTTGCTGCCATATTTGCTTGGTAGTCAAGTTGCTATGGAAGGATTGACTGTACCAAAAATGAACAATGGTGGTGATGATGATCGATGGGATTAGAGGATTGTATTTTGTATGAGATGGAGATTTTTGTGGAAGAGAAAGATTGCATGGAAGTGCCAGGGATCAATGGGATTATGCCACGTAGGAGCTGCCTGGATAGCGTGGGGTTAGATGTGGTTTGATTTGATAATGGACACTGAAGAAAATGCTATCCACAAGCTCTAAACTTGTGGAATGGTGAAGATGGGCTGCTCTTTCTGCTATGAATTTTGCCCAGATTGAGATTGGGCAATAGACGAGTGCTATGTAGAATAAACGAGCTCCACCTAGACCCAGTTTTGAAAGGTTTCGGACAGAGTACTGGCCCAAATTTTAAATTTATGTTGGTCTGACCACCATTAATTATTGATTATAAGAATTGATTAGGCTTGGCGGGTTAATCTTGACGTGTTAACTTATAATCTTGCCGGATAATGATAAAAGAAAACTGATTTTATTTTTAAAATAATATTGTTTTGGGGTTTAAAAAGATTGAGGTTAACTAGGGTTAATTTACTTAATAAATAATCCAAAACTTATACCAGATGCTGATCTTATAATTATGCATTCAAGGACTGTTTATACCTTAGTTTGATAAACATTAACTTTCTTTATTAATCCATCAGGAGAAATTAAGAGTGAAATAAAAAAATATGAAAGGAAATTTCTCATTTTTAGCTGGCAACCGAATCATTAAAAGGAAGGGGGGGAAGAAAATCACAGAGACTCCAAAAGAGCTGGCCAAGAAGGCATGAAAATTTTGGAGGAACAAATGCCGGCACAGCTACTCGAGATTCACAGGCCAGCTGCTGTAATTTACTGGCCGGCTTCTTGCCGGTTTTCCTTTGTCCTTTCTTCTGCCATTTACTAGCTGTTTGTTCATATATATATTGACAGAAGATAACAGTAGAACTAGCAGCTAGTTGTGTTTACATATATATATATATATATATATATATATATATATATATTAACATATTTTGCGATTGCAATTTTGAAAAAAAAAAGATTAAAGAAAAAGTATTTTTGAATGAAAAAATGATATATATATTTAATTAAAATTATGGTGAAAACAGTGTTAAATAAAAAAATATTTGTTTTAAAATAACTAAAAAGTCGGAGATTGCTAGAAGAAGATTATTGTTTTTGCTAAACTCAAGAAGGTTATTTTTTTATTTTTTTTTTTTATTTACGTGGGGTGCCCGGGCCAGCTTACGTGCACCACGACTATTCCCCACGGCCCACTGGACATCCTGCAAGCCCAGGAGCAGGTAAGGCACCGCGGGGATGACAGACGTGCACATAGAGGGTCGAACCCGGAACGTTGGCGGAACAAGTCACACGGCTGACCACAGCAGCTAGACCCTCAAAAGGTTATTTTGGTAAAGCTAATAGTGGATTTACAACTGTAGTTTTCTCATTTCTTCAGACAACGTGTAAAGCAACAATTCATAGCTTTTTCTAGACCCAAGGTTCGGACCGTAGTTCGCTCTGAGATCCCATGCAAAATCACAACATATTGCAAGTAACCAAACGGGTATAAAATTGTGGTCAGGACTCGGGACAAAACGACGCAGTCCCAACCACAAAAATAAATGGGATATATATATATATATATTGTTTCAACTTTAGCATGCTGCGTGAATTGGCCGTCACCATAAGACAGATGAAATGGGAATTTACAAGTTATTATAAATATTGAAGATATACAACGTCAAAAACCAAACAATTACAACTCCATTGATTGATTTGAAGTGATTTTGAATCAATCCAATTGATAATTCAACAGATATGCCTTTAATGATCTTTCTTCCTCTATCTTTCAAATATAATTAATGAATGAATAAATTCTACTAAATAGTCAACACTCCCTGATTCCCTTCACCTCTTTCTTGTTACCTGAACAAAATGAAGGACCAAGAAGACACAAAAATGGTGATCCCAGTAACAATGCAAACCATGTCCAAAACCTTTTCCATCTTCTGCTTCCTTGCTTTCCTCTCCCTCTTCTTCTCTACAAATTCCTCATACCTTCCTTTCCCTTCCGTCCCACATTTCCCTTTCCTCCTCTCCCCTCTCTCCATTGCTTCTTGAAGAACTACCAAACTCTCCTTCCCGGTCAAGTTCCTCCCTTCCATGTCCTCCATTCCCATACTTATCTCTCTCACCTCCATCTCCCCTCCTTCCTTCTCCCCACAACAAACCATCACTCCACACTCCACAAACTCCTTCTCCCCTCCATCTCCGGCCATTATGGAGGCAAACTTCACCACCACTTCCCCAGTTAGCCAGTGCCTCTGCACTGACACTGGCCTCCCACTTGACAAATTCATAGCCCTTCTTCTTTTTGGATCAATCAAAATCCAACTTAACGTCATATTTTCTTCAAGTTGCTTCACAAACGAGTCTTTTTCACCTGTTTGATATTGTATCAATGTCTGCACAAACTCTTTGGGCTCGAGCAAGTCGACCCTGAAGGGAGAGCACTTGAACCAATCAGTCAAAGTCTCATTCTTTTCAACTTTTGAGAAAATAGCAACATCCTTGTAATAAATATCAACTGCTGAGACAAGATATTCAGTGCTTGTTGTCAGAAACGATGAACTGTGATGGTGGTGGTGGAGGAGAGGGTAAGAGTCTGAGAAAAATGACCGGTGCCCGGAAGAGAAGGTGGAGATGATGCTACTAACAGTTGGATCATTAATGGATGGCCAAGAGGAAGTGCAGATATTTCGCCAGAGTTTATCTTCTGTAGAGAGAGCATATAATTCTGATGATGCACAGGCTGTAGCAGCCAGGGTTGGGCCGTCTAGGAGGGTGAGAATATGAGTCTGGAGGATGTCAGGGTGGAGAGTAGAGATGGTTCCATCTTGTGTGGTAGTTGATGATGGTTGTTGCGGTGGTGGTGTGGAGAGAGCAACCATTGATGCTTACGATGACGTTTCCTTTGGTGATTTTCAAAAGCGGAGGTTTGAGACTTTGAGTAGGGACAAAGTGGGGGGAGGGGGCGGGGGGGGTTTTATAGGGGATAGAGTAGTTGAAAAGTCAAAACTGGATTTTCTTATAATTTTTTATAGGAATGTTCTGCTAGACTTCCTAGTGGTAAATTTTTAATGTAACGATTTTCTTATAATATATATTATAAGAACATAAATTGTTTGGCTAAGTTATGATAAAATTCATGTTTTACGGTATGTTGTAAGAAAAAAAATTATCTTAAAATACATTAGTTCCTAATATGGATGGTTTATTGAAAATTCAATAGAAAACATTAATTTAGAATTTATTTTAAAATACATTGGTTTCTAATATGGATGATTTATCGATGATTCAATCGAGAAATCTTTCATTATATCTTAAGAAATCAGTTTTAGAATATTGTTTAAAATATAAAAAAGAATAAACGAAAAATTATATAAAAAGGAAAATTTTGTTTTTTTTTATAAATTTTTTAAGAAAAAGACCAGCAATTATTATTATTATTATTGGACAGGTAATTAGACGAGAAGGAAATGATTCAAATCCAAGTTATATTCTTTGAAAAAGAAAAGGAAATTAATATAATCATGTTCCAATAATTTTAACCATTTTCTATTGTGCATCATTGCATGTGTTTTTCATTAATTTTATGTAATCAAGTGTTTTAAAAAGCAGTCAAAAAACAACTCCCATATCACTTTTAAAAAAGAAAAGAGAAATCAAAACCTGACAATTAAATAAATTAAAACAAGGATATGCCATGGCTACAGATTCATCTTGCATTCCTCGCTGGACAAGGGGAGATCGAGGAAATAATGGAGGGTAGCCTACAAATCAGATTCCCATCTTTAAGCTAAAACTCAAATCAGTTCATAAGAATCTTAAAGCTTTACGATTTGATCCCCAAATCCGTGCTCAACCTTAGATGTCTGTAGCTCTGTGAAGGCCAACATGAAATGTCAGTGAATTTTAGGGGACTAGACTGCAAGGTTTATTAGAATGGGCATTGATTTGATTGTTATAATAAATGGTGCATGCACTTGTGTTGCTTGGTGCTTAAAATGCTAGTGGTAAATTTTACTTCGCGTAAGCATGGGGGAGAAAGGGATATCTCAAAACGTTTGATAATTCTCAATTTAATTAGTTTAAAATCAAGAGTTGCTTGGTGCTTGTCATGTTGACTCGATCTCCAGGAAAAGAGAGAGATTTTTGTTCCAAAAACAAAGATTAAAAAATTTGATTTTTTCTCATGATTATTTTTGTAATAATTGACCTGATTTAATATGTTAATTCGATAATTTATTGATTTAGAACTTAATATAAATCAAGTTTTAAGTTGAATCGAGATAAGAATTGATCTGATTAAATTTAGTTGATCTCACTAATTATTTTATAATTTTATTAAAACTCAATTAATATTTAATTTGATTTTTTTAAAAAAAATAAAACAATATTATTTATTGTTTTTTTAATAAAATATTTTTAAAACAATATTATTTTGAAATAACATGTTCAATTAATTCATGATCAAAAACTTGACCAACCGAATTTTATAAATATGATAATAAAAATTGTATATTCCATTGTCAATGCAATTAATATTACATCATGCATCACACCGAGGCTTGCAGCCCAGCGGTCTTGGCAGGATTTCCCTGCCTATGTGCCCTGGGTTCGAGCCTTGCGTGTACGCCTGTCACCCCTGTGGTGCCTTACCTGCCTACTGGGCTTGCAGGATGTTCAGTAGACCCGGGAATTAGTCGTGGTGCGCGAAAGCTGGCCCGGACACCCCGGGTTATTAAAAAAAAAAAAAATTACATCATGCATGTACTGATCCTCAATAATCTATTGATAATAGATATTTTATTTTATTTTCAGTTGAATTGGTTACGTATAAAGAACATATTTTTTTCATTAACTATATATAAAAGAATTAAAATAAATAGTTAAATAGTTTTTTATGTTTTTTTTCCTTGATCAGTAATTTGTGTTTTGCTATAGAAGAATTAATAGGATCGTGACTAAGCCTAATATGAATAGAGTGCCCATGAAAGTTTGAAAAAAAAAATTCTCAAAATATAAGAAAATATTTATGGCAAGTTGGGCCCATTTCGGCCTAAATTAGGCTAGACTTTACATCACATTTAATTTCTTGGTCTTTCTCCTATATATATATATATATATATATAATATTAAAAAAGAGAGATTATTAATAACAATAAAGTCTAATATAAGTAGAAGTAATTAATGAATGCAGGAAATTAGCAGCTTATTCCTTCTAGATGGCATGGTTAATTTAAAAAAAAACGTGGGCGCATTCTTTCATTTATTTGGATATGGTATGATATTTTGTTTTCAAACATGGTATGTAATAATAACTTTAGAGTATAAATTTTGATCCATATCCAAATATTATATATGATATATGTGCAAGAGATAGGCATGGTATGTAGAACCCCAGGATCATTGGTGGAAAAATAAATTTAAAATTGAATATTTTTTTTAAAAAATATTTTTATGTGGTTAGATTTTGCGAAATACACACAAACAAACCAGTGTGTGTGTGTGTATGTGTGTGTGTACACCAAACTTAAAATACAACATATTTTAAAATTTAAAAAATAAGATAATTAACCATATATTAATATATTAATATCTAAAAAACAATGAAAAAATCTGAATATAAAAGCATTCCAGATTGAAAATTAAGTAATATAGATTTTTATTAAGACGTTAACTTAAAGTTTTTTAGTGTATTTTTAATATCGTGAAGTAATTTTTTTTTGTTTAAAATTATTATTTTTTTATTTTAAAATTATAAAAAATACTAGAAGAATATTAATTTAATAAAAAATTTTTTAGGGGTTGTAAGCATCAAGCACGTGGGATATATTGACTATGCACAATATAGCTGCAAGTTGAGCACTGGACTATAGCATTAATTAGCATATCAAGGCCAATTCCACAGCTTGATTTGTAGACTTTTCACCATCTCATCTCACTCGTTGTTGATTTTTGAAAAAGAAAAAAGAAAAAAGAAAAAAGAAAAAGAGCAACGAGTTAAAGGCGGTAGTCAGTAATGGCATGCTTTATACTCTCTCTTCTCTTCCATGGAAGGACCTGAAGAAATTCAAGCCGCCAGCACCTTTCTTTAATTATTAACCAATGAGTTATGATCGTAATTATTCTTATTCACGTCACAGCAGTCAAAGCTTCCCAACCCGCCCCCTCTTGACTCGGTTTAAGACCTGAATTATTATTGGTAAATTAATTCAATTTTAAAATGATATATATTGATTTAAATTTTTTTTACATCAAAATAGGTTTTGACTGGATTTAATATAATAAATTTCATGTAATTTAATTTAAAATTCATTTTAAATCATGTCTTGGATTAAATTAACTTGCTAAGCGAGGTTAAATTTAATAATACTAACACCAATACAGTGAAATGGTGGTAAAATATTTGATTTATTAAGAAGTTTAGAAGGTTGCAGTGATAATGAAGATGTTGTTTGATTAGATTGGTTATTGTAATACAAATCATGTATAAAAAATGAAGCAAGATTATAAATTTAATCGAAAAGACTTTCAACCCCTAAAAAAAAAAGAAGAAACTTCAAAGTATGAAAGTTATAAATACTCTTTAAACGACTTAGGGTTCATGATAATATTAACTTTCACATAACATATTCTCAACATTTATCATACACAAACTAAGAACAAATATTCTTGTTCTTAGAATTTAATGTTCATTTACTACAACTTCTTATTATAAAGTCATTAACTTAATCACCGAAGGGTCCTTAAATTTCACATAAATTTCACTAAAAAAAAAACTCTTTTGTAGAAAATCAGGCCTCTATTACCAACCCTCTAAGCCCTTATTTTTGGAGAATAGGAGATTGACATAAATGTGTGATCATCCTTTATCCAAACACTCAAAAACCCAAGTTCCCTAGCATACTGTATTTTAAAGCATCATTAATTGGTGTTGTCTGTGAAAAACTGCACAAAAAGTCATCAATTGTTTCTTCTAGAGTAAGTTTTGGATGTGTTTTATTGCTATAAATGACTAATAATCAAGAAAGTAAAGGGAACGTGACCAAGAACAAGGCAAGAAAAAGGTAAGAGTACCCTAAGTCATACATACACATGGTGGCTATAATCTCAAAGCACCTCTAAGCAGAGGCCAAAGTCTCCTCGTTGATCCTTCCTCTTTCAGAAGGAAACTAAGTCATATAGGCCCTAGGCTAATGACCATTGACGAAGGCCACTTCCTTGATACTCAAGGCGTTAAGAACATCATCCTCAGAGGTTCGAGGTAGCCTTTCCCCCTCTGGATGATCTCTTGAGGCACTATAAGAGCTTTTTTGATAAAAAGAACTATCTCCTCCCTTACTAGGAAGGGGTGTTGAAGGTCCACCTTCAGACCCAAAACCCAATATGATGGACCCCTGTCCTCTGTTGTTCCCTCTAGTTTCTTGTTCGAATTGAAACTCATCATTTTAAGAAGCCATACCTTCACTCCTTGGACCAAACTTACTCATGTGAGAGTCTATTTTTTTCTAAAGAGGAAAAGAAAAAGAAGAATGTATAAGATAAAAAATATGGTAGTGACTTACTTAACTAAATCTTTAGATCAATCTTACAAAGACTATGAAAAGTAAAAAAAAAAAAGTAGGAGATACACAACTAGGGTTAAAAATGAGATAATTTATTACCCTTATTTTTGGATGAATGACCTATCATGTCATCTCGGATCTCTAGAAGTCTACTTAATTACTATATTAAAAGCAAACCATCATTTTATTTCTCAAGAAGAGCTCTTCTAATAACACAAGGATCCCAACAATTTGACATTAGATAGACAAAACTCATAGGAAATGTAAAAGAGCTTTGATAAAAAAAAAAAAGAGAGAGAGATGTTTTTAAAGTCTTTATATATTAAATACATAAAAACTTAGAGAATACTGATGGATTAATGTATTTTAAGCTAAAACTCATTTTCTTTAAAAGGCCCATGGATAGAGAGGCCAAGAGAATGATGACCCATCTCAAAAGCTCAATAAAAGTCGAAACCTTTAGAAAGAAGGTTTGAAAAGATGATAGACCCAACTATTTTGAGCTTAGCCATGCGATAGGCCCAAGTGTATGTGGTTCTCACAAGGTGCCTAACCCAACTTCTTTGGGCTTAGTTATGTGCCAAGCCCAAGTACATGTGGGTCTGGTAAGATGACAGACCCAATTTTTTTAAGCTCGGATACGTGTCAGGCCCAAACACATGTAGGTTTAACAAGATGTCAAACCCAACTTACTTGGGCTCAGCTACGTGCTCAGCTCAGATGCCTTTGGGCTTAAAAGGACGCTATGTTAATGTTTATTATAAAGATTAATCCCATCAACATTAATGTTGTGTATAAAATGACATGGGGCCACTTCGTATAGGCATATATAGTATTCCCATTAACATTAATACCGTATAAGAAAATATTCATATCAATATTAGATTTACATCAACATCAATATTAATATTGATGGGGGGACTCCCTTCCCACTTGGATGTAAAAAAAAAAAGAAAAAAGACTTTTGACTTCTCAAAGAAAAAAGAAGAAAATTCAAGGTACAAATGTTATAAATACCCTTTGAACGATCCAGGTAAAGGGTTTACAATCTTGACTCTTTCATAACATATTCTCAACATTTATCATATACAAACCAAAAACAAACATTCTTGTTCTTAAAATTTAATGCTCATTTACCACAACTCCTCATTATAAAGTCATTGACTTAATCATTAAAGGGTCTTTAAGTCCCACCAAAATAGACTATTTTGTAGGAAATTAGGCCTGTCACCAATCATTCGAGTCCTTAGTTTTGGAGAATAGAAAATTGACATGAACATGTAATCATCTATTATCCAAACGCTAAAAAACCCAAGTTCCCTAGCATACTGTATTTTAGAGCATCATTATATAGTGTTTTTAATTATAATTACAAATAACTTGCAATATCATCAAAGAATCACAAAGAACCACCGTTATTAAACTGACTTAGCTCTTAATTCAAGTTAGGTTTCAAATTAAACCAAGTGATGATATGATGTAACCTGATCAACTCGTTACCTGATCAAAACCTGATTTTATTTTAAAAAATATAACATTATTTTAATTTTAAAAACAAATTCTTGAAACAATGTTGTTATAGATATATCTAGATCAAACTGAGTTAATATGCCCAACTCATTAACTAGTCAAATCAGGTTTAACAATACAAAATTATTTCTCCTTGAAGTCCCGAAGTCCCACCAGCTGTGAAAATATCTTGGGCACACCGACTCTTAAGAACTGGAAAAAAAATCTAAGCGATAACTACTTGTGAAGATAAATAACTAGTTCTTTTTCTTCCATATCAAGAGTTAAATTTGATGCAAACCATATCAAATGTTATAAATACCCTTTGAACGATCCAGGTAAAGGATTTACAATCTTGACTCTCTTATAACATATTCTCAGCATTTATCATACACAAACCAAAAACAAATATTCTTGTTCTTAGAATTTAATACTCATTTACTACAACTCCTCATTATAAAGCCACTGACTTAATCATTGAAGGGTCCTTAAGTCCCACCAAAATGGACTCTGTCACCAATCATCCGAGTCATTGGTTCTGGAGAATAGGAAATTGACATGAGCATGTAATCATCCATTATCCAAACACTAAAAAAACCTCAAGTTCCCTAGCATACTGTATTTTAGAGCATCATTATATAGTGTTTTTAATTATAATTACAAATAACTTGCAAAATCATCAAAGAATCACCAAGAACCACTGTTATTAAACCTCACTTAGCTCTTAATTAAAGTTAGGTTTCAAATTAAACCAAGTGATAATTTGGTGCAATCTGATCAACTCGTTACCTGATCTTATTTTTTTAAAAAATAACATCATTTTAACTTTGAAAACAAACCCTTGAAACAATGTTGTTATAGATATATCTAGATAAAACTAGGTTAATGTGCCCGAACTAGTAAAATCAGGTTTAACAATACAAAATTGTTGCTCCTTGAAGTCCCACCAGCTGTGAAAATATCTTGGGCACACCGACTCTTAAGAACTGGAAAAAAAATCTAAGCGATAACTACTTATGAAGATAAATAACTAGATCTTTGTCTTCCATGTTGCAAAGTAGAGTTTTTATGGCTTGAAGATCCTGTGAGATTTTCCTTTCTTTTAATATTATAAATTTGAATTATAAAATTGACATTTGTAATTTTTTTAATGTAGTAGATCGATACAAAAATATATTTTTAAAATTGTATTAAAAAAATCTTGATTGATAAAAAAAAGATCAAATCATAAAATGCTCTTCATCATTGAAAAGAAGAGATGTATAATGATGATATTATTATATAGATTAAAATATAGTAAATACTCATGATTTCAGTAGAATCTTAATACAATAAATTTGAATGATGTAGCTAGCATTTGTAAAAAAAAAATTCTTCTTAATATATCAGTTTTAAAATCATTTAAAGAAAACAAATTTTTATTAATATAAAAATTATATTAGAAAATATTCTTTATTGTCAATAAAAAGAGATACATATCCACCTCTAGTAATTGAATTGTATGTTCTACAAAATATTTTAACAGTTATCAAAGTTTGGCTTGCAGACCCGCTTGCCTGGGTCTGAAGCTTGGGGCATACAACTCCACTTGGCGTGCGGGCGTCCAGATCTTGTCAACCCCAACGCCAGGTGTTTGCAACTCGGGTATTGCGGCCTCACCAAAACGGGTATGCAGTCTCACCGTGCCCCACCAAACAATACAGTCCATAGTGAAAGCATTCATAATTTACAGTAACTCCCGCTATAATGTCAAACAGTGCAATTCATAGTGAAAACACTAACAATCCATAGTAATTTCCGCTACTGTAAAACCCTGATCCCTTTTATATATATACATGTATGGGGTAAAATGATAGTGAAATTACAATAACTCCTGTTTACAGAAATGATTCAACCCTGTCCAAAGTCACCAATCAAAATGAAAAAGTTTGAAAGAATGATTGAATTCATTTTAATTATGAAAATAAAATAGAAAAAAAATAGATTATCCATTTTCTCCTCCTCACTAATACACCCTTGTTTCTTTAATGTATACGAGAAGAAATCAAAATATGATTTCGATTCACACGAAATCAAAATCAACTATTACATCAATGGAAATAAAATTCTTCTTTTTATCAAATGACTTTATGAATATGCTCTCTATATATTAGTTTTGACATCACTCTTGCATGCAGCATGACATAATAAAAAAAATCTCAATTGAAAAAGAATTGTTTTTATTAGCATCAGATATGAGGGCCAAGACCCGACTAATCCTGAGAGTGTACAGGCCCTCAACAAGAAGTTCTGACCTCATGCAAGACCTCAGCCTAGAATCTTAAATAGTAGCACACTACCCTAGGCCACCTCGATGGAGTTCAATTTATAATGAATCTTTAATTGCGAGCAAAGGTTACTCTCAGGGCTTTTGACCAGCGAATGAAATAAAGAACGCCCAAACTACGATATTTGGGAGCCAGAGCCACCATCTGCTCATTAACAATAAGATTACTTCACTAAATAATAAGATTTGTTTGACAATCCTTAACTATCTCAAGGCATGAATCTTTGAACTGTGATGAATTTTAAATGAAATTAAGTGAAAGGCAGACTTAATCAACCAAACAGTTGCACTTGTGATCGTCTTACTTTAAAAAAAAAAAAATCTTTCCTGGTCGAATCGGGAATCTCTAGCCTCTCCTCCTGTGACTTCCGAGATAGATGGCTAGCTTCCAGGGCAGATGCAAACCATATCAATAGTCGCAACCTTTGACCTAAGATTGAGAAACATTATAATATAACAGCATAACAAGACCGACATCATTCAAGCGCAGCAGCAGCCAAAACTGAAAGGTCAAAGGTATCAAATGCCCCCAAAAGACTGGAACCTACAATTTTATGACTACATGTATAATGTTTAAAAATACATTGGTAATACTTCAACAGTTACTAAAGTATCCTTCTCAGCCACGTTTTGATCTCGCATACAATGCTTTATCATAAATAATCCACGTTTCTGCACGCAGAGCTTTTACTGTGGGCAGTTGATCGTGTGGTACGAGCTGAACTAGAAAACAGAAATAGCATGAGGTCTGACAGAACCAGGGGGGAGATTTGGTCATGCCTCTACTAAGTTAAAAATCCAGGAATATGTAGAATGTCTAGGATGAAGCAGAACACAGGTCGGCACATGCTCACCAACACACACATGACAGGACTCAAATCGTCAAAAATCACCATTCAGCATACAAATTGTCCAAAATCCAATCGTAGCTCGTGATATAGCTGATTAATTTCAAAAAAGTTTTTGATGGTGTGAGAAAAATTCTTCACCAAAAGAGTGCAAGGCTTATGCCCCTAAATCATCTTAATACCAAACCACCAACGTGGAGATAAAACAGTGCCTAGAAACTCACCATCTCAATTGGAAAGGAACCGGGTGTAGAAGCAGGAGAGGTTGGGATGATGTCAGAAGAGTAGCTGAACTGAAGGACGAACACTTAGAAGCCCAAAGCATTCTCAATACCTACTCATCACCCCATGTTGAAGGTCCACCCATTCCAACTTCAACTGCAGGGGACAATGGGACTGTAGAAACCAAACCCTGGTTTTTAGTTTTCTTTTTCTTTGCAGAGACAGCAAGCAAGCCACCCAGAACATTTATACCACTTTTGTCAACTGTTTTACTTTCACTGTTATGTTTCAGATTTTCTACAGCATCAACCGAGAAAAGGTCTGCAAATGATACTTCCCCGTTATCGATAATATCGAGTTCACTTAGTTCTTTCCTTGACTTTTTACTCTTCAGTTTCTTTTCAACTTTAGTTCTATCATTATGGATCTTATCATCATTGTTTTTCAATAGCTCCTCATGTGGTTTTTTCCTCTTTAATTTCTTTTCAATCACAGCATCATCCTTTTCATCAGTTGAAGCTTCTTCCATCTTTGGGACTTTACCCTTTGTTTTCTTCCTTTTTTGCCTCAAATCCTTCTCCACATCATCACTAGCATCATCAAAGTGATCACGTCTTTGATCCGTCACATGCTTGGAGGAATTCACATCCCTTGTATGGTCTTTTTTCTTTTCTGAATGATAGTCAAGCTCATTGGTAGGGATAAGTGAAGAATCATCAGCTCTACCACTGATTTCGTTCCTGGCACTTTTATCTACAGGTCTAGCATTGAATATATGCAAGTTTGGCAAAAATTTCTGGACCTGCAGCAATAATCATAATCATGTGAGCAGAGAAGAGCAGAGCAGGAAAGACATCAACAATGGAAAAGTGGAAAAGCAGATTACCTTCTTGGTTATTTTGGCATTCTCAGCAATTGGGTTTCCCAGTAGATTAAGGTTTTTCAGATCAACTAGAGAACTCAGCACCTGTGATTTTATATTTTTGCAATTATTTGGTCAAAAGTATAAGACAGTTGGGGACAAACGTAAAAGCAAAATCTTCCTCTACATCCATTACCTTTACATCTGACCATCTTGTGATCAAATTATTCCCCAAGTCCAAATTCTGGAGCTTCTTATTATAAGCCAATTCAGCTGGAAGAGTCTAAACCATTGAGAGAATAATTAGCAATTTAATGGTAATAATCAAACTTCATATAAAAATGATAAAAAGTATCCTCAGTATTGCAGGACAGAAATAAAAATGGAAATACAGAGCACATACCTTGATATCATTATGAGCAAGTCGGAGCTCTTTCAGCTCAATGCAGGATTTCAGTGATGAGCCAATGGTCTGAAGATGACAATTCGAGAGTGAAAGCTGCAAACAAGAATCTATTTAAGAGACACGACAGCAGTTAACCAAAATTGCACAAAAGACATAATGTCCAAGGAACTACTTACCTTTGTCATAGATTTCACCTTGAACAGAGATTCACCAATTTCACGGATTGGATTTCTAGACAAAACTACAGGATAAGGCCAAAGAACATCACTCAATTCTGATGATTATATGATAGAAACTTTTTTTCGGTTACGATTCAATTTTCTGGTGATTTGTTTGGTAAAATATTCACATGTCATATACACAAACTACATATCATATCAATAGAAATGAGGATGGGAACTTTGGTTGGAGGGTTTGATTAGAAATCCACTACTTGGAAAGCAAAGAGTATTATAAGCAACTTACACTCAAACAGTAAAATGGGTTAAATTAAAAAGAAAAAAAATGGAGAACCAATAGAATTATTACTCTCCTGAGGAAACCTAGAGCTTTTTTCAGTCCTAGAGTACACCTCATGGAATGAATATAGAGCTTTTTCAGTCCCAGAGTACTACACATCATGGCACTGGAAATGTTCCATAAGACAGTTTATAGATTTACACAACATAAAAGAATATGTCAAAGGCTTAAATGTTGCAAAAAGATA
This sequence comes from Populus simonii, assembly GCA_007827005.2. Taxonomy (NCBI): domain Eukaryota; kingdom Viridiplantae; phylum Streptophyta; class Magnoliopsida; order Malpighiales; family Salicaceae; genus Populus; species Populus simonii. Next base: position 19,143,177 of record CM017467.2, on the reverse strand, counting down.
TATTAAAAAAGCCTAGATCACTCATAAAAAAGGAAATTTTTTATTTTTTCGAATAAAGAGAAAAACAGCTGAAAATATTGAAAGAATTTGTAGATGTCTATGGTAAGCTTCAAGACAGCAGTTTTTTTTTAACATATCCTTGAACATGATAAAGGATACTAAAGAATTTAGCCCTGCTGTTACAATACTGTTCACAATCGTAATTCATCTCATTATTTTTATAGAAACAGATATCTCATAACATTATAACCATTCTAAAACTTAGGGGAGAAAAGAGTACGACAATTGACTGACCACATTCTTTTACTGTCCAAGGGATTTTCTTTAAGACTTCACATGCTTCCTTTCTTGGATTGCTAAATCAAATGCTAATCGCTCATTAATCCTTAAAATGATTATGACCACTAAATTTGTGTCAAACTCCAACCTCCATTACACAAATTTTGAAAGAATACTAATCCCTTGTTAATCCTCGATCCAAAACCAAATTAGCTCGAATCATGATTACAACCCCGCATTTTCCCTTCTTCAAAGAAATCTCATTTTCAGGTTTTTTTCCCCTCACATAAACACATAACGAAACCCTAATGCAGCAAAAAAACACGGGAACTAACGATTCCTCACCAAGAGTGTTCAACTCCTTCATTTGATCAAGTTTGCAAATCGAAACAATCTCATTGTCTGCAAAATCAGCAAAAACCCAAAAACTTACAATTCCACCCACCATTAAAAAAAAAAAAACTGATATTCGATTCTTTGATCCTCACCATTCAAAATCAAGGCGCGTAAGCTAACCAAAGACCGAACTTCATCAATTGATTTAATCTTATTTTTTCCCGCGTTTAACACCTGGTTCACATTTTCATAAAATTAATTAAAAATCCAATAAATAATAAATTAATTAATCAAAATTTGGAAGAACAAAAAAAGAGCTTACAGTGAGGTTAGAGAGTGATTCAATTCCTTTCAAGCTTTCCAATTTGTTTTGCACAACTGACAACCACTTCAACTTCACACACGAACTCAGTCCCTATTTTCCCACATTTTTTCAATAACATCCATCACATACACAACAAATGAAACCAAAAAAAAACTCGAGGACTTAATTGATAGAACCTAAATAGTTAGGGGACTATTTTGAGATTCTCAGCATACATACCTGGAGAGAAGTGACATTATTGAAGGCAAGGTCGAGCCTTTCCAAGTTTTGGAATTCGCTCAAGCATGAAATCTACGAAAATCGTAATTTCCGTTAGAGAAGAGAAATTTGGGCAAAAAATGAAAGAGGAAGAGAAATGCGACGTCGTACATCGGAAAGATTTCTGTGAGTGAGAGAGATAGAAGTAATGGTGTTAGCGTCGCGAGTCTGATTCTCCTTCAACACTTGCTGGCTGCTCAAGCTAGCCATGGTCTGCTTCAGAAGAGAAAGCGGAGCGCGCTGCTTCTGCTTCGGCTTCTGGCGGTGGGGAAAGAAGCGGCGGTTTTTGTGGTTAGGTTAAAGAGGGTAGGCAGATTTGTAATTGCAACGTATTTAGAGTGTGTTTGGTATTGCAGTTGCAGTTGTAGTTGTGGTTTTAAAAAACTTGTTTTATAAAAAGAACTTTTAGTTGAGGTTGGTTTGGAAAAATATATGTTTGGTTAAAACTGTGGTTGAAATTGAGATTGAACAAAAAATAGTTTAATGTGTTTGGTTAAAAAAATACTTTTTAAATTGAGGTTATAAAATAATTTATATATATATATATATATATATATTAATGATTTTTAATTTAAAAAATATTTGATATTAATATTATTTATTTCATGATGTAATAACAATATTTAACTATTGTTATTACATCATGAAATAAATAATATTAATATCAAATATTTTTTATTATTTTATTAAACTATGTGCAATGTCATCACATACAAAATTTAATAATAAAAAATTTAGTTTATATATATATATATATATATATATATATATATATATATATATATATATAAATTGGTTTAAAGTTATTTTTCACTATTGTTAATGAAGAAAAATTTGATAAAAAAAATGTTTTGTAACATTTATAAAAACTTGGTTGAACGGATTAGGATTGTGGTTTAAAAAAAATGATAAAATGAGTCTAATTTTGGGCATTCTTCTTTATATATATTAATCATAAAATTACAATTTGCAATACTATATTTTTTTTTGACAGTGGATGAGGCCGTTTAAATTGATTTGCTGGGAGAAGAGTAATTAATTATCCAACTATTTTTTTTTTTTAGGAGTTTAAAATTTGTTGATAGTGTTGGTGGATGACAAAAGTTGAGGCTGCTACCGGTTAGAAGTAGGTATTGCCAGCTTTTTGTTAACCACAGGTTCGGCCACTATAATGATGGGTCCCACCAATTTCAACCTACGTTTTAAACATAACCAAACAGATATATATTGTGATTTGGCTGCACCTCAGTTCCTGCCGCATTATCAAACGGCCTCTAGTAGTCGAGAGTCGGTAAATGTGTAGGTGACGTGTCGTTAGGTTAAAGTGATTTCTTGTTGAAAGACAAGATAAATGAGTTTAATTAATTGATTTTGAAAAATTTAGAAGTTGATTTTTTCTTGGAAAATATTATCATGAGAGAGTTTTGTATAATTTTTTTAAAAAATCAATTCTAAAATTGATCTTTATTCAAGGAAAATCAATCATTATTTTCTAAGCTTCACCATACTTTTTATAGATTTTAATATTTTTATTAAAAATATATGAGAAATAATGTTACTCTTATTTGCAAGTCCAAGTGCAGTCCTTAAATAAATTGTCTTTCAATAAAATAAAGTGGTGATCAAAATATTTATAATTGTTTAGATTACATGTAAGGCATCACAGATAAAAATTATCATATTAAAAAGAATATTAGTGACAACCATTTATTGTCCGGTGATTTTTTTTCAAATTCAAACTCTATAGTTACTAATATAATAATCACTAGAGATTTACATGGTTATTAACTTCAGGACCTGTAAAATTAGTCAAGGTACACATAAACTGACCCGAACATCAACGCTAATAAAACAAAAATAAACACTAATGATACAATAAAATTTTCTATAAAGAATCATGTATCTCCATAGATATTGGAAGAGCTGAATCCAATGAACTAAAGGTGAAAATTTAGAGCTATAGTAACTGGGTCATCTTTTTTTTTTTTGGTGGAACCAAGGGTATCCTGAGCGCTGGCCCAGACTAATTCCTTTCACACCGGGTGGCAAGTGCTCCCCAAGAGACCGGCTGCAGATGAAAAGAGAGGTCAAACCCCAAACCTCGTAAGCGATGAGAGTGCGCCTAACCACTCTGCTAAGACCTCATGGGTAGTAACTAGGTCATCTAATTGATCAATTTTGTAACCCATTAAGCCAAATTTTAAATTAAATTAGATAAAAATTAACATAATCAATTCAGTCAAATCCCAATTCATTTTTTTTAAAAAAAAAACACTCATTTTAATTTTTTTTAAAAAATCTTAAAACTTTGACAAGATGTCAACTCATGTCAAGGCCAGTTTAATAACAGCAACAATGGCTCTACATTACCGCACAATAATAAAAGGCAAAGCGCAAATATATCATTGCATTGGAAAGTTCATGCAAATTCAACTGTGGAACTGTTAGAATTTAACTCATTTTCCTTTACAACTGCATTCCCAGCCCACAGATTGAAGCCAGTGCTCTTTAATCAGAAGGGAAAACCCTATCACATCCAGCATAAAATATGACATTGATAGCGACAAAAAATTGCTACTTCAGATATAAAGTTCGAAAATCACGAAATGTACTTCTCCTGCTGATCCTGAAGTAGCTTGGCCGATGACTTGGCATCCAGATACAATGCACACACTTCGTCGAGATCCGCCTACATGTTGAGCCAGCCAAAAAGTAAAAAACCCATGCGTTTGATAGTGAACAACGTTCTTAAAGCTCATTCATTCACAAACAACGGGTGCTGACAGATTGATACAATCATTACCTTGCATATCTCTTCTCGACCATTCAATTTTGCCACAATGCTGGCAGGTGATAATAGCTGAACCGCATGCCTGAGGGGACAACAAGTTCTAGTTAAAGCATGCTTAAGAAGTAGGTAGTTCTTTTTGCACCTCACATATATTTATGAATTTTATCAAGACCTCAATGATGTGCGTTGTCCAATCTCTCCAAGGTCAGCTAGACTCTCTTCATCTATGTGCAGTTCCTCGACCTGTGCACGAATTGCTAAAATCTGACCAAACAACAGGAGTCCATAACCAGGCATTAGATTGGTGCCTGTCAATTACAAGAAATTCTACTGACAATAAAATCACACAAAACTTGGCCTCACCTGTATCATCTCAGCAGGACCATAAGTTTGTGTTCGGATAATCACCAACCGATCCAACAAGTCAACAGGGATGCCATGAGGACTATTCATATCTGTCCCTCTGCACAGCAGCTTGTCCATGTCAGGAATTAGGATATAAGAGCATGTTACAAAGTGGAAGGTTTGCACAAGCTAGTGGCCAATTCAAGCAGAGGGAACATTAACATAATTATATTACAGTCGTTCATAGCATATAAAATGAAGCTATCAATACATTTCAAAGAATTTTGCTCTCGCAATTCAAGATCCTATGATGTCACAAAACTCCATAACCCCAAGATAGTATAGGGAAAACATATCTTGCCTAAATGAGAGACGGATAAAAGGCCAGAAATTATTCTATATTTTGTAAACACAAACACCATAAATACATGAATGCTCTGAAAATTATCGTAGAAAAGATTTGGAAAGAACATCAAGTTTTTTAAAAGCAAGGAATGGAGGAAGAAGGTTAGAACCCATTGTTCAGTATACAGCAAATTGCATTTAGTTGCCTACTGCTCACAACAATAGTCATTGACCACAGAAAGGAGTCCAACCAATAAAGAGGAAATAAATATTTAAGACTAAACAAAAAATTTCTTTCAAACATTTAACTTCCAATAGAAAAGATGGTTTACCCTTTTTAAATGCTTTCCATCTTCTTATAATGATTTCATCCTTGATAACTGGTCATTGTGAAGAAAGTGATATTGTTTGGTGCTTGTAGTTTATAAAAAAAGCAATGAGAAAGCTTTATGCCATAAAAGCAGATCAGAACTTCAGTGTCAACCTTTTCTTTTTTCAGGTCTCTTTGGATTAGACTTAAGAGGCTACATTAAATGACGTGAATAAAGGTCCATTTTTGGCACAGGCATAACCTTATTTCAGCAACTACAACAATACTTTGAAGCATGGTATAAATCCCCATAGCACAATTCACCTGGCAATCAATTTCTGGGTTCAAATTTAGGACAATTTACAAATTGAATGAATTTATCATCTATCAACCAAATTCACCATGATGTCAAGTGTGAATACAGTCTTGCCACCAAAATTTCCAACATGAGGATAAGAAAAACTTTGTTTTGCACATAAAACATCCTTCTTACCTTACGTTACATATTCCTCTATTTGTAGCAAAGATCACTATGGGCGACAGTGAGCTCTCCAAAGCACGATTCAAGTACGAAAAGCACTCCATATCCAGCATATGTACCTGTGAATTTTGATTTGATTTGTGAAAAAAAGAAAAGAAATATGTGCATGAATAAGTTGTGGAAATGGTCTAAAGGAAAAACAGACCTCGTCGATGAATAGAACTCCAGGAACAAGCTCTGCAGTACCCTTATCAATAAATCCATTAACAACCTGCCATCAACAATTTTGTTTTCAGTCACACACTTGGGATAACCCATAATGATATTGAGGTTATGGCAAACCAAAATTAGAGCATTTATTTGTTTGGTATTGAAAAACAGAAGAAACATAAACAAACTGTTCAAGACTTTGTGATCTAATTGCAATATTTGCAGATTGAGGATAATTTGGGAACAAAAGAAGATGAGAGGTGGATTCTACTAATTTAATTTTTTTTTTTCAAATGATCAACTCAGGCCTTGGTCCCTGGAAACAATGTGTAACTAAATACTACCATGGACTCAGAAGCAGTACCTTATTTATTTCCTGTCGTAGCTTATCAGTGATTTCTGTTTTTCTAGGCTTCATCATTTGGCCCATTAGAGACAATATATCTTGCCCACCTTGAGGCCTTGCATTGGCAGCATCTAGATCATGCAGAGTTACATCCTGACAAAATGAAAATTAGAAAAAAATATCAGGGTGATAAATGTGACACTATTATGAGGATAAGGCAACTGCTTAGAACCTGGAAGGGAAAGATTCACAAGGTGACAAGTTCAATCAAATTAAAGGGTACAAATCCCTAGATGCTTAATTAATTAGCTCGTAGCTATTGAGCCACTACTTAAAAATGCAAATCTAAAAGTTTTGGCTAGGGTCCTTTAGGGACACAGTATCCAATATTATACACATGCCACCTGAGTCTTATCATTTTGAACACAATTGCTTCAAAGAAGGTTGCCAGTCTTGTTTAAAAGACAAAGCACCCCCTGTGCTGAAAGATTCTAATAAGAATCAACTTGAAACAAATACCAGCACAATTATGCACAGATTATAAAAAAGATGCCATTGTCTAAAACAAATGAGCAAGATGCCATAACAGTACAACACATCTGATGCTAATAGAGCAATACCTGAACTATCTCCTTCTTTTTGCTAACTTCTCCCTTAGGGAGCGGGACATACTCCTCTGCTTCAAGGTCGAATTCTGTAGCAAAAGCATCACTTCGACCCACTCTTTTGACTGCTCCACTATTTGCTTCAATGTATATAACATCTCCCACAGCTACCTGAAAATCATATTATACAAGTTACAATTTCAATATCACAAAAGATCAGGTTAAAACTACAAGCAGTAAGAATTTAAAAATCTTAGCAGGGAAGAAACCAAGAGAATAAACAAGTAATCAAAATGTACAAGTCCCTTTATATTATAGAATACGAATAAGCGATGACTTCAGTTTCTGCACCAGCTCTCAAATAGTTCTAAAGCACATAAGTTGAAAGTACATAAGTACGTGATTAAGAATTTTTGAAACAAAGAATTAAAAGGGCTTACCTTCTCCTTGATCAAGGCATCATAAATACTGGCTTCCAATCGTAGTTGCTTTGTTCCTTTGATGGTTTTTAGCCCAATAATTACACTACCAATGCTTTTACCGTAGCCACCAGTTAAACTTTCAGTTTCTTCTGGAGAGAGTTCAGTCACCTGAAACATCAATATCAAAACATCAGCATCAGGGACCAACTTGAAGATGGACAAAAGATTATGAGATAATCATCAGTTGACAAAAAATAGAGTGAATATAACTTGCCTCTCCCTCGTAGACCTCTTTATTCTCCTTGATACGTAGACCAATAGCCCTTCGAAAATTTTCCATCAATACCTCAGTTTTCTTAACTTCAGATGAGTATACTTCTGATCCAACCATTGGACAAAATGGAACCTGCAAAAAACAAGCAAAATCTGTATCATACGAACTCAAAAGACTACCAACTATTTAAAATCCAGACCACGTTCAACAACATCATTTAAAAAATAAAACATAAGGCATTGGCCGGACAACTTGAAAAATAAGAGAACTCAAAAATTGTAAGTGCTACCTTAGTTCCAAGTTCCTGCGAAACTCCAAGAGCCAAAGCTGTCTTTCCAGTTCCAGGAGGCCCAGCTAAGAGGAGAGCACGGCCAGCCATCTTCTTCTGCTTTATCATATCGACTACAAGCCCAGCTGCTTCTCTAGCCTCTTTCTGACCCACAAATCCAGCAGCCATATCAATGGCTCTTCCACTAGACTGCAAAGGAACATAGCAAGAAACAACACAGTCACCTCGGCCATAAAGAAACCAATTCTTGAAAATATTTTTTATTTCTAGCATATATCTAACTAAGAAATGACCCGTTTCCACCTAAAAGAAGAAAAAAAGAAAAGTTTTAAAAAACCCTAAACCCTAAAAGAGAGAGGAAGATTTGTTGACATACCTCAAGGCCAAGGCCTCTGATGTGAGTGTGCGTAGCTATTCTCTGTTTCTTGGCAGTGGACTGTACCTCTTCGATATTCATCTTCTCCAACTCTCCCTCTCTCCCTCACTCTCTAGCCTTGTCGCTCTCTCTCTGGCTACAGACCGTCCTTAGTTTAGGTTTTTCTCAGCAGAGCAGAAGCAGCTTTAAAAGCCTTCAAGGCTGTGTACCCTTCTTTTTATAATGGAAAAGCATGGTTTTTTTATTTTTGTACACTTCGACTCATGTAGTTCTCAACATCTTACAATATAAACCTTAAAGTTTTCGATTTGTTGCAATGTTGACCTCTCTCTCTCTCTCTCTCCTTTTTTTCCCCCTCAAATTGTTAACAATTCTAAAATGGATCTTTCCCTTTTTAAAAAAAGAAAAAAGCTATTTTTTTCCTTAATTAATATTTTTTGTTTGTTTATGTAAACCTTTTTCAATATAAAAGTATCTTGAATCAGCTTTTACACATAAAAACTATTTATAAATTATAGCATAGGCCTTGAGTGTTATATATATATATATATATATATATATATATATATATATATATATATATATATATATATTACAGAATTGGTCTTTAAGAATTGAATGGATGACAACTTATTATTAAAAATTTATTAAAAACTAATTCATTAGTACTTTTAATTTAAAAAATAATCAAATAATTCCTTGACGTTGTAAACCATCCTCATTTTAGTAGTTTTTTTACTTTATTTTAACCATATTCTTCCATCTTAACTGCTTCTTATTTTTCCTTTTGATTTTTAAATTTTTTTAAAAAAATAAAAAGAATGTGAAATTGATGAAATGGTAAAGGTGATGATCATTAAATAAAATTGCCAGAAATGATAGTTAAAATGTAGATTGATTGGGTCTTGAAATGCCCAGTCAATTTTTGGTTTGGTATATAATTATTTTTTTTTAATGCTCTGATGGTTTTGAAGGACTGAAGATAAAATAAAAAAAATTATTTTAATATATTTTTAAATAAAAAAATTGTTTTAAAAAGTATTGTATACAACAATTATAAACATAAAAAGCCTCTTTATTTCTGCGTGGTGAAAAAAAGCTTTTAAAAAAATAAAAAAATAATTTTTTTATATTTTTAAATTGTTTTAATATATTAATATTAAAAATAAATTTTAATATATATATATATATATATATATATATATATATATATATATATATATGAAGGGGCTCAAACTTATATATAACAAGATGAAAAGAGAGGCACTTGAGAGTCTAGCTGCTGTGGTCAATTTGTGTGACTTGTTCCGTTCCTGTTCCGGGGTTCGACCCTCTATGTGCACGCCTGTCACCCCTGCGGTGCCTTACATGCTCCTGGGCTTGCAGGATGTCCAGCGGGCTGTGGGGAATAGTCGTGGTGCGCGTAAGCAGGCCCGGACACCCCATGTAAATCAAATAAAAAAAAAAAGATGGAAAGAGAGGAAAAGAAATCATCCCATCTTCCATCAAATTAACTACACCAAAAGAGAGAGATTTCTCCCCGTATCAACTCCTCAAAAAGAAATGGCCACCGTAATAATAGAGCAGCTAGCTGCTGAAAATTCTCAAATGGATGCACTATCTAGCATTGCTTGCTTCACCCCATTTCCAAAATTGTCTCCAAGACCTCCTCTTTTCAAGAGAACCCCCCTTTCAGTCTCAGTGTTAAGAGCTAGCACTCAGCCATGTAGACTTCCTCTCTGTCTTCTAAGCAAATTTTCATTCTTTTCTGGTTCTAGAGAATTTAAGCTTCATAAAGGATCATATGGACCATCAATAGTAAATGATAAAATTTTGTTGTTAATACAAATTTTTTATTTTGTAACATGGGAGGATCGATATTCTTTATTTCTTAGGCCCATTTTGCTACTTTTGTTTACTCTGAGAAATACGAGACTTCTTGTTGACAGGTTTGATAGATATTGAATTGAATTCAGGCTTATGTCACTGTGTTCTGTAATGCTTCTGGTGTTAAAGTTAGTTTCTTTACTGAGTTCAAGTGGGCTGTAAAGAATCTGACTCACCTTGATCATTGGAATATGGATTTTCTTTCTTTTGTCTCAGCTCCTGATAAGTTGAAATTACCGGGGCTGAGCAGGAAACGTGTGTTTTTGCTTTAAAAATTAGAGGGTTTTGCTTCTGGCCCTTTTGATTCATGAACTGTCGTCATTTTGATGTTGCTGGTCATTGCGGTTGTCTTTTCTGATTTCTTGTTTTGTAGTGAGTGAGCTTGCTTATACCTTCAACTCTTATACCAACATGCAGACAATCTCTCGAGGGAAATGGTTCCTTCGATTTTCAGGCACAAGAAGTCCAAGAAGTATAATGAAAAACTCCAGTCATTTCTTTGATTGAGCGATCATGCACTCTCTTCTTTGGTGCAAGTCAGCAGCTACTTTTGATCTCAGGATTGGGGTAAGAAGTGAGGATCTTAGGGACTCGCCGGAGAAATCAATTAAGGGAAGCGGTATTGCTCTTTCATCTCCAAGGCTTGTGATACCGGCTGCAATTCATGGATTGCGGGTCCTGTCTCAGCAAAATTTTGAAACCATTTCTTTTGCAGTTTTATTGGACTTGCTATCGGAGTCAGAAATTTTTATTGTGCTGAGCTATTAAATAAACATATAAATATTTTTTAAGATTAATTATTAATTTATATGCATGAATTTTTAAAGTTAATAATAAAATTTTAATTCAAATACACTATCCAAAATATTAAAAAATAAATTTAAAAATACATAAAATTAAAATGAAAGTAAAAATAAACTCACTATTAAAGTTACATTCTTCGATATTATATAGAATATAATTCATCTATAAAACAACCTCTCAACCGGGATAAAATAACAATCCCATGTCAACTGGAAAATAAAGTAATTAAAATTTTTTCCTTTCTCAATTCCTCCTTTCTTTACTTGATTCTTTCTTATATTAATGTTTTTTAAGTTGGACTTTATAAGTTTATAAAGTTATTCTCTCACTTTTCTTATTTTTTTTTCTTGGATTTTTTTTTATGTTTTTGCCTTACTTTTCTCTATTTCTCTCTAACATTTTCTTTTCTTTCTTTTCCTATTATGCTTCTACCTAGTCGAAAACTTATAAAAGAAAGGAAGAGCTGATTTGTTTTATTTTTTAATGGCAAATAACCATTTTACTCTTAATGAGTCATTTTGTTTTTATTTGACGGTTTTTTTTTGTTAGCACTATCAAGCTCTGTTCATTCTAAAATTTTAACCAGATTTTATTCAATATATTTTAAGATCTCTCATAAAATTTCAGTTTAATCTGATGGTCGGATTGAAAAATATGTCCAATAACGTAAAACTAGTCAAATTGTGATTTTTCATCAAATTTCTGAATTTCTCAAAAAATTTTGACACTTTAACCTAAGTTAAAACATCATATTAGAAGGTTTCATGTAAATTTTCAGAATTTTTTAATAACTCAATCAAGAATTACAAAATTTTTTATATATAACTAATCAAAAAATATTAATAAAATCTTTACCTGAGTTAAAGGACACCCTAGCACTCAACATACCTCCGCCCCTGCTCCTGAGAAATGTTCCCAAATGCTGTTGGAGATGAAGAAAAAATTGGTTGCAATCTGTTCGTACTTCATGGGGGCCACATAGCTTAAGAGATCTCCCAGCTCTAAACTAAAGACTTTTACAAAAAGCAAATCTACTTGCACTGGGTTTGGAGTTCTCGAATTCAAGGGGCGGTAGGCTAATTTTACCCATAGGAACGAAAGAAAGAAGTGAGTTGATTCTTAATTGTTCATCGTTCTTTTTTTCTTTCACAGCTTGTGCCTGCTATGTCTGGGGTGTTTGTATACAAAGCTGCTGCTCTTGTGCAAGCATACAGAGACAACGATGACCTGACGCTTGTCTTCCCAGATAGCGGGGAAGTATCAAGTGACTAAGTTCTCCATTCAAGTATTATCAAAGGTGTATGACCCATCCACACTTAAATCATTTCATAGCAGAATGGAATGCTTCCCAAAGAACTTGGTAGCCCGTACAGGTTGCAGTTCCTGCTTCCTTGCCCTGGTGATGAATTAACATGTTTTATGAATGTTATTTTTATCTAATTTAGAGACAAAGAGAGGATGATAACCTATAATATTATTGGGCGATGCATTAAGCCTAAATAAATATGGTCTGATGAGTTATTAAATTCAATATCTTAGATTTTAGTATTTTACTAGTCTAGATAGATATAAAATTAATGATCTTTTTATACTTTATATTGGGTTATAAGATTTCGTTTGTTTATTTTTATGATTCTTAACATAAAATATTAAAGTTAAATATATTCATCTCTCAACACTTCAAAATATATAAAAGACTTATAAGAATATATAATTTTTCCATTAATATTAATAATATATAAGAGATAATTATTCATCATTAATGATGTATAATGGTCTTTCCTCTCCATTAAATAAATAAATAAATTCATGGACTATAATTAAATCCTTTAATTGTCAATCTTCATTCTTTATTGTAAATTTTTTTTTAGAGTATATTTTCTAAAATATCATGGTTTTTTTTCTCGAAATGATACTTACTTAAGCGTTGAAGAATCCTTAAATCTACCAAATAAGACTTTTTAAAAATACCAATCATCAGCCATCTTAATTTACTAGATACCAGGTACTCGCTACCAATCAACTTGATTAAAAGAAATAAATTAAATTACTAGAACCTGTTATCCAATCTATAAACTTTACTTCCAACTACTTTAATTTTGTGGTAAGTCATCTTGCCGCACCTATGTTGAATACTCCCGCAAATAAAACCACCCGGAGGGTTACTCTCGAAATGGGAACTGCTTGGTTTTGTAGATTAAGCTTATGCAGAGCTTGCTGGTGGAAGTTCTTGTGCGAGGCTATACTTATTATAATGAAATTGTTGCTGTCAAAAAGATGTTTTGATTAGATCATACATACATAATCATCTAATTTCTGTTTCCTCCACAATCTCTGTTTAATGGATTTGCCTAACACTTCCATGTAAAAATCAAGTAGTTGCCATCTCCTGATATTAACGTTTCGTGATTGCCAGCAAGCATTCGAATGAAAGCAGATCCGCATGCATAGTAGATTTCATTTTTATATATATTATACTCCAATAATATCTAATAATTTGTAGGCAAGCAAGAAATTAAGACGTTGATCACTGTCCTAGTTTTTCCCCAGCAAGCATGTAAGCAAACAAGATAGTTCAATGTTTGCTTGTGCAGGAAGCAAGTCTTCTGCCATAAATCGCCTCCAGAACTGCTGCTCCTGCCTTGTAACTCCATCTTTCAACCTGTGAACGCTTTTTTAATGCTTATTACAGCTTGTCTGTCTTCCAGTTGCCACATGAGCCCTTACAAGGACGGCAGCAATGGGGAAAAGAACCAAGAGCTTGATGCCAGCTAGCGTGGTTCACAATCGGGCGGCACCTGAAGAAGACAAAAGTTTAGCTCTTCGAGCCTAGTTTTGGGCTTGTTTTTAAACTAGATTTAAAATTGATAAATTATAAATTAACCGAACAAATCTAATAACTATGAAATTAGATGGATTACTTTGGAATGGGGATTGCTGGGATGAACATTTGAGAATTTTTGGTTCAAGAAGCTATTTAAAAAATAGCCTAAATCCTAAAGTAACCCAGCTAGTTTATTTGATTTTTCTTAGCTTGTAACCTTGGAATTACCAATAATGTAGATGTTAACAAAACTAAGATTTCATTTCATGTGTTAAATGCTGAAATTGGATATATTTTTTGTGCCTGTTTATTAACTGGACACGTCAATTTATTTCCATTTTTTCTGGCAAAACTCTCATCAAGCCCTCTACTGTATATAGTTTCCAAATTGAGTCCTCTAAATACCAATCCTATAAATTAGCTCCTCAATTGTTTACCTTTTCTCAATCAAATCCTTCTATCAAAATAATTGGAGGTGACATTAAATAACGCACGAGTTACTCACGCATTTTCCAATTTGATAACGACTTTGTATTGCATTTGAGTCACGGAAACATTAAATTTAACCCTCTTTAATATAATAATAACACGTGTAATTCAAATATAAAACTATTTTAATCACATAATTATTTATTTTAACTTATCTTACATCGAAAGAAATAATAGAATAATTTTCCATTTAATTTATTTTAAAAAATGATCAATAAAAAATAGCACACACAGAGAGTTTAACATCATCTTCAATTGTTTTCAAAAGTTATTAACATATGTCGACGGAGGTCCCAATTGAGAAAACTGATAGATAGGAGACTACTTCAAGAAACAAAAATAGTCGAGGGACTAATCGAACTTCGTCTTAAACAAATCAAGAAAGCAAGTAAACAGACCTCACTCTCCTTCACTACCTCTGCCAGATATTCTAATTTTTCTCTACGGATCGATCAGTTGCTGAAACCCTAGATCCGATCCGATCCAAAAAACGATGTCGTCACGGAAACAGCGAGAGCGTCAAATGCTAGAATCAATCTACTCAATGATCGCTCTCGTCTTCATCCTTGTCACCTGCATCGAGCTCTGTGACGCAGCAACTGTCGTCGACGTCTACCGCTTAATCCAATACGATATCTCCGGAGCTCAGTTCGGATCGCGTTTTGCCACTTTGAACCACCACGCCGGCTCCTTGCATCTCCCTCCCGGCGTCGATCTTTCTCGCACTGTCGTCATCATTCCTGTTCGTGAATTGAATATCACTTTGGTTAAAGGTTAATTACATTTCTAATTGCGCATCTAGTCTATAATCACAGCCTACTTACTTAAAATTTGGTTAAGTAATTAAATTGGTTGGTTACCATAGCTTAATTAATTAAGTAAAATTTAATGAAGCAGTTAAATTGTTTGATTAGTATAGCTTAATTAATTAAAATTTAATGAAGTAGTTAAATCAGTTGATTTTTATGATTTTTTATGATAGAGTTTATTGCGCAAAGAAAACCGCTGGGAGGATTATTATTTTTGCTGCCGCAAATGCTTAATTTTGAAAATATAGACCCCACGTCTGAGAGCAAGTATCAAATACATGAGAAGAAGTTGACAAACAATGTTTTGGTGGAGCTTGAACGATTGCTTATTTATGCCAATATTCCCGTGAGTGAAAAAAAATATTATTATTTAGTTCTTTTGAACCTTATTCGATCGAGTTTGGGTGATTTTGGGTTTTGTGATATGTTTTGGTGTAGTATCCGGTATATTTTGCTTTTGAGGATGATGACATTGATGCTGTGTTGGCTGATGTCATGAGGAATGATGCCTCTGGTCAGCCAGCTACTGCGACAACTGGCAGGTTAGTTCATAACATTGCTGTTGAAAAATGAGAATTCTAGTTGAAGTTATATGTCATTTACATAGAACATAATATAGTCAGTATGCTAAAACGAGCTGGATAGATGCCCCATGATTGTTTCTTGAAAATTGCATCACATGAGTGAAATTTGGGTTTCTTATCCTGGATATATTGTATGATGTTTTCTGAATCTGAATACCTGATTGATAATTATTTGCTCCTGTTCTCCAGACACTCTCTTCCTGAGATAATCTATGCAAAACATATAAGAAAGAAACAAAGAAAATGTTAAGTGGGCGTAACAGGATTTACATGTTCACTGTAGAATGCAGATGTACAACAATATGGAATTATGAGTTGAGGGGAAATTGTTTTGAATCCCAAGCTGAATTTTTCATGGAGGGAGGAAAGAGGTTTAGTTTAGTTTCTTCTGGAAGGTTGATGGTTTTTTTTAAAAAAATTTTTATTTTTTGAGCCAGAAAATGGCTCGATCTAGACCCGTCTTGTACAAACTCTTTTTATTCTCTACTGCTGATTAGTCCATGATATTAATGCTATATAAAGCAAAAACATGCAATGCCTTCCTCTATTGCCATCTGGTTCAAACACTAAACATATCTACTTTCTAACTCATGGTTGTTTATGTCCATGGAAATGTGATTTTACTTGTGTGTGTGCTTGCTTAAGTGGAGATTGATGATATGTGTGCTGGGCTCGTCTATTCATTTTTGCTTGGAAATATTGCAGCTACAAGCTTGTTGTCTCAGCACCAGAACCTAAGAGAATTGCATCTCCTGCCATCACAAACATTCAGGTCACTTTCTGTTCCTTCTTCCATTGGAAATGACTATCCATAACGAAATGGAATATGTTGCATATCATGAACATCTCATCATTGATCTGTCACTTACTAGAAGCAGGAATACTGGGCTCTCCAGATTCTGATGGCCAAGGGAACAATAGTCCATTGGCCACAATGCATTGCAGTCAAATTGATGCTGATGCTTGAGGAATCTATTATATATGATTTGCGTTTTTGTAACTTAATTTTGTATCTTTGCTTTGATATAGACACTGTTTCTTGAGAATTTATTATTGTGTTCCCTGCTCTGGTATCTTTAGCTATGTTATTGCATTACCAAAGCTCAGGAACACTTGTCAATGTTAACATAGCCTCAATTTTATTGAACTTAAGACATGATAAAGATATGGTTTTGCGTTCTAACAGGCACTCCAGCCTCTGGCGTGTAAGGTTTAATGGACAATTATGAATTTTGCAGCACACACCATTACATTGCTTGTTTAAATATCACAGCCATCACCAATTATGTGTTGGCACCTAGATTAACATACAAATTTTTGTTACTAGCTGTGCAAACTGTGCTTTAAGCAAGACTAAAACGTGGAACTTTAAAAGCAGAAATAAATTTAGGTGTAAAAGCATTTGCTACTTGACAAAAAATTTCAGATCATATATTGGTCTTAACTCTTAAAGTTCCGCTTTAACAATTAAAAGTATTGAAATTCTGATATAATATACTCTCCATTTTCATCACATACGAATATTAACAATTGATAAGACATCCTTATTAATGAATTTAGTTACTGTTTTTATTATTCATGCTTGTAATCTGAGCAATCTTGCTGAGCTCTTTGAGCTTCTTCTTCATGCTAATGCTGTTTATTTGTAAACTAAATGATGGTTTAAACTGCGCAGGGGTGGTTGCCAGGGCTGAAAGCAGATGGAGATCCGAATCAACTTCCAACTATTGCTATTGTAGCATCATATGATACTTTTGGAACTGCACCTGTATGTAAATTTACATCTGATATAAACTATTTCCACTTGTATGCACCTTGTAATGTGAGAAATTAGTTACATGTGTAGGCATTATCTGTTGGAAGTGATAGCAATGGGAGTGGCATTGTGGCTCTTCTTGAAATAGCTAGGTTGTTTTCACTTCTTTATTCTAATCCAAAGACAAGAGGACGGTATAACTTACTTTTTGGGCTAACATCCGGTGGACCTTATAACTACAATGGAACCCACAAGGTGCTTAGCTCTTATCATCTTTTCCATTAACTTAATTGTATAATCTACTTTTTCTTTATTTTGGCTTGCTTATCTTAGTATTTTTACTTTTGAAGTGGCTTCGGAGCTTTGATCAACGTCTACGAGAAAGCATCGATTATGCTATTTGCTTGAATAGCATTGGCTCATGGGATAACAAATTGTGGATTCATGTGTCCAAGCCTGCTGAGAATGCCTTTATTAAACAAATATTTGAAGTAAGATGATGAAGTTTTTAACAGTACAGAGCTGTTATTCTTTTGTGTCAATGCCATTACTGTGTTTTGTTGTTTGATCCATTGAGTTTCCTAGGGTTTCTCTACTGTAGCAGAAGAGCTGGGCATTGAAGTTAGTTTGAAGCACAAGAAAATTAATATCTCAAATCCTCGAGTAAGTCAATTTACTTGAAGGTTTGAACTATTTTGTAAAACCATGAAAAAATGATGATTTATTTTTAATTTTGACATTTTTTTGGCTTCCTGGTTCAAGAAAAATTATTTTTGTCAATCTCAAATGGTAAATACTGGAGAATTGTATCAGACATTGAAATAGATGGTTTTCTTTCATTTATTTTCATTTTCATTCTCTGTTCTGCAGCACCAGGAGATGAGTATTCATCATTTAATAAGATATTTTCATAGCCATTATAAAGCTTAACTGTGTGTTAGATTATCTGCTGTTTATTCTTGAAAATATTTTCATAGCCATTATAAAGCTTAACTGTGTGTTAGATTATCTGCTGTTTATTCTTGAAACAATATGCTCATATTGCTATCGTGATGGCTGACACCAGTTTACCATGTATGCATCTTTTTTTCTTATTATGGATGGGGTTTTCTTTGTGTTTTTACCAGAATTTCAGTTTAGTTGATTCAAGCATGCTGTACTTTCAATGCTCTCATTTAGTTCAGGTGATATAGCTGTTGACCTGCTGTAGGTAGCTTGGGAGCACGAGCAGTTTTCAAAGCTGAGGGTCACGGCTGCTACCCTTACCGGACTTTCTGCACCACCTGAACTGTTAGAAAGAACTGGAGGTCTATCTGACAGCAGGTTGTGTTTTTCAACTTGAACCTCATTTATAAAGAAAGTATAGCTGCTCTTATATTTTTGCACAATACTGAGATCTTGGTTCTCTGGACAGACATTTTGTAAACGAAGATGCAATAGTTAGAAGTATCAAGCTAGTTGCTGAGAGTTTTGCGGTAAGGTTACATGCCTTCGAATAAGTTTAATGCATTGTGATGGATCCTGATACCAAAGTTTTGACTTGATCACACATTTGTTTGAAGACTATTTGTGAAGTTGCCCTCGCTGAGAGTGAGGTCAAGGCACCAATTGTGTGCTCACACGTGCAAGTGCTGGTAATGTGCACGGGTTTAAGAATATTAGAATTAACTATATGATGGGGGTATTGTGTCAGGATTTGCACATTAGGAACAAGTTTATTGCAAATTGTGAACCAAGATAACTAAATTTTTGGAACATTCTTCAAGTTTTATGTTCTCTGACATATTTTATTTGTCATACACAGAGGCATGTCTATGGTTACCAAGGGAAGAACATTCAAATCTTTGCGGATGACACTAGTTTGGCTGTCAATGCTCCTTACATAAGATCCTGGTTGGATCTTTTGTCACAAACACCTCGAGTGGCACCATTTCTATCAAAGAATGACCCATTTGTCATGGCACTGAAAAAGGTATACACTTTACAAATTTTCTTCAACAATTAATATTTTCATGGTTTTCTTTATTATATGGTCAATGGTGGTGTTCGCTCAAATTTGTGTCAGGCCTTGCTAACTGCAGACTACAGTGTCGGACATTTACTTTTATTTTTTCCAAAATTGCTAATTTGAGTTGAAATATTTAAATTTCTTTGGTTACATCCAGCTTCCTTTCTGTTTGACTACAGTTTAACTTTTATTACATGTTGGCGTGGAAATATTGTTTCTTTCATGTGCTAGGTGATGGAATGTGAATAAACCCTTCATGCTCCCCCCAATATGCAAAATGAAATAAACTTTAATGTTTTTTCTATATGTTTAAGGATTCGGTCTTCAGATGTTACACAGATGCCAATAGCATTTCATAGGAATGGTTTTGTTCAGATCAATTTTTATGTAAGCTGTTCTTGATTGCCGCCCCCCCCCCCCAACCCACGAGCTCTTTGATATGCTGACTTCTGGAATCTCATTGATTTATCCAAAACACGGCACCTAGTGCTTAAGAGCTACAATGTTGGAAATTGGGAAAGACTTGTTTTTTTTTTTTCCCCACTAAGAAATTTGATTTGGTATCGGGTTTTTATTAGGCTGGGGCTGGTTAACACTCTAAAGGTAACATAATATACTTTTTTCAGTTTTTTACTTTGCCTTAATTTGTTTGTATCCTTCTGCAGGAATTAGAAGATCATACTCATGAAGTAAATGTGCAACATGAGGTGCTCGATGGGATGTTCACAATCTATGACTCAACTAAAGCTAAACTAAACATATACCAGGTTCGTATTTTTATTTCTCCAGATGACAATTACATTTTTATTTCTTTTGACTTTTGAGATGTATTTTATTTTCATGCTATTCTCTTTTACGAATTAAACTGTTAATTACTCTACTGGACTGAATGATAATCAACTCAAATGTGCTGTTACAGGTTGCTAGTGTAACATTCGACTTGCTGTTGCTTCTAGTGCTAGGATCATATTTGATTATACTTTTCACTTTTCTTGTCATCACAACAAGGGTAACCCCACTTATCTTTATATGAAGCTTTCAATACTTTTTGTTTGTATGGCTATACCTTCACAATCCTACATGAAAAAAACTGAACTAAAAATTGCTGAATTGCCCATTATGCTGTTTAACAGGGTCTTGATGATCTCATAAGTTTATTCCGACGGCCTCCCTCTCGTAAGGTGAAAGCAGCATGATGAATGGCGATATTCTCTTAGGTGAAAGCAGCATGACAAAAGAAGCTGGATTTGTGCACCGAAGCTGTTTATCCTTGTTGCTGAAGAGCATCGCATGTAGCATAGAATGCAACCTCTGCCATGGAGGAGTTTGTGTTGTTTACTAGTTGTGCGTTATCGATTAGGTCAGAATCATGAGGGATCAGTTTAATTTTGGTCCTAGGAGGATAATTTTTTTTAAAAAAAATTATGATGCTGGAATGAGTTGAGATTTGTTAACATAGGCTGAAGAAAAGTTTTGGTGAAGGATATTTTAAACCAGAGACTATAGCCAGCATTTTTTTTTGTAGAGGATAATCTGTATTTGTGGCACCAGCACCATGATTTCGTGATGGCCTTTCCTATAAAGTTTTCGAGCAGTTTCCTATGGTAATTATTAATTAAATTGGATAAACCTAGCAGTAATTCAGTCCAAACAAAGTTTGTTCAGAAACAAGCCAGTAATTCTAATTTGCACGCCTAAAGGGACTTTTACGCTGTACCTGAGGTGTAAAAACTTAGGGCTTGTTGCCTGTGCGGTGCTAGCCAGGCTAAGCAAGAAGTGGATAAACCCGGCAAATCCCCAAGTCATGTGGGACGGGACAGTAATGAGATCAGACCTGTAAGAAAACTGGGTTGTGCAGACCCAGCAGATATGGAGTAAAAGCAAGAAATTCCAAATCTTTCTTCTTCTTTACATGACAAATGGAAAGCAGAAAACAAGACTGCATATATTATTAAATTTAGAAAAACAAAATTAATTTTTTCCACAAAATTAATCACAAATGTGGATTAAAGTTTTTGGGTCTCCTTTAATAACTTGACTGAGCTTATTGATATCAAGAAATGGACGCTAAATATGTGTTGGGTGTTACAAAATATGTATTCTTGCCAGCAAGAACTTTGGCTAAAATTTTGTGAGAAGAGAGGGAAACTACCTGACAAAAACTTTAGCAGAAAATCTTATGAAGAAAAACAATACTTTTGAGATCGCTTTGAGCCATCTCATCGCTCCGAATGCCACCATATCATTTTATTGAGGGAGAAGAGGAGGGAATTTATATCATACTTATTAAACTCGACTTGAAAATTAACTTTGCCGAAGAGCCAAGTCGTAGGCAACCTAGATTCATTCAGTTCAATCTGAAAAAAAAAAAAAAAAAAAAAAAAAAAAACATACACACACTACAAATTATTATAGTATCCTCCAAAAAAGATAAATATTATAAATTGTTTTCATGAATCCACTTTGCTAAAATGTTTAACAAAATAAAAGATAAAATAACTATAAAAAAAAAAAAAATTGACCAACACTTCATCACAATTTAACAAAGGCAACTAAGCAAACTCCAAGTTCAAGGAACAAAACAATTAACTAATTACAATTTCAAATCCTATTATTTTGATAGACATTTAATCACAAATAACATTTTCATTATTAAAAAGTTCAAAAATTTCATAACATAAAGTTTGATGTAAAAATACATTGAAAACCAACATAACGCATGTAGATGCATCCTCGTCAACACCTTCATTTTGGTACAATGAACATATTAAGCTTTTTCATGTCCGAGCAAAATCGATTGGATGAGATCATTGGGTCGATGAAGTATCAGTATTTGAAGTACTACCAGAAGACATTTTACATTGCTGCAATAAGATCAATGAAAAGACATTAATATATACTATACTATACTATACTAGACATGAAGTAAATGTAAAAATATACACACACCATTTTCTCCTTTTACAATCTCTACTGCGAGCAGGATAGACAGCTTTCTATTGAAATAGATCGAAAGAATCCAGAGACCTTATCTTTGCTACAGAGACTGCACTGCATCTTCACCTACCATGTCTGTTGAAGATCAAGCCAGCCTGCCAATTTTTGAAATGAAACAGAAAGAATAGAAACTCTGGTGAGACAGATGATTGAAATGTGATAGTTAAAATCAGTAGCAAGGCACCTAAAGGGTTGAATGCCATAATTAAAGTAATTAGCATATGCATCTTTCGAAGAATTTTTTTGTAAATAGCAGATGCATAGAAAACCCAAAAAGCCTGTATGTGTGATTAAAAAATCCCTCAGCTTATGGAAATGATCCATAACTGTAAATAGAATTGTAAAAAGAAACAAGTTTGGAACTATATGCAGTACTGAAGAACCAGAAACCAGCATGACACCATGCAATCAGCTAGTGGAATAGGAACGGATGGCATTTAGAATGGGAAGAACATGCATATCCCGTCGCATTATAAAGTTGTTAAAATAATCTAAAACAATTTTCTCCTTTAATCAATAAGCATGTTAAAGAGGTAGAAATTTAAGAAACACACCTCACTGAATCCAATTCCAGATTTCTCATCTTGTTTTGATCACTTAAGCGCTGATTACAGAACTTCTGGCATCTAAAGGGAAGTGAAACAGGTGAGCCAAGTTTCTCAAAGCATCTGAAAATCCTCCCTTCTGTATATCACGAAGACACACGCATAATACTTCTACTGTTCAGTGCTTAGATAAAATCTTAAAAACATGTAGCAAAGAAAATATACCTTTCTAAGATCAGAAGTGGTGGATTTGGAATCCATCGATTCCTTGGTCATCCATCGAGGAACGTTTAGGTAATGGTCAGTTTGCAGATTTTCATCTCTGCCAAAGAGAAGGAAAACAGTCAACACATAACTTCATCTTACCAGTTAAGCCATCTTGCAAAACAAAGATCCTAACAGAGCCCAACTCCTAAGACAGCTCAACAACCCATTTCCCCATCCAAACTACATATTCAAGACAAGCTCACTGGATGTGGTTCATGATGAAGATCCAGATACTTGGAAGGATTGACAAAGATTTGTTAAACTGGGGTGTTTAATGAAGTTGGAAAGGATTTTAAGACATTGTCAATTTCTGGTTATATGCTTGCCTCAAACCAAAGACCGTCTGCCATCAGTTGCTCTACCTGCACCTTCCGTACTATTCTGTGGTTGAAAGGAATGACCGAGACTAATTTTAGCAATGGAATTCACAGAGAAAAATGATCCATATCTCCAAACCCATGAGACCTACCAAATACCTGAAGATGATTAAACCCTTATGGAATGTGGGGCTGAGATGTTTCCTTAAAGTGCCAGAGAGAAGCACAAGTTGAAGGAAGGTGTGCTGACAGTTTTCTTGATGGATGACGATTGCTATTCCTTCCAGGACCTAGAATCACGAGAAACATGGGCACCTCCGAGAAAAATTCTATTATGCTTTTGCGATTGCTAGTGAAATGAACCACTCTTGTTTGGTTGACTGAGCACGAAAGTATTTTTCTCCTGAAAATATAACTACATACAATATCATGGAGTGTGGATTTTCATAGAAATATGCAAAAAACCAAATACTTATTCAGAGGCCTGATAGCATCCTGGTCAGTTGAGCAGAGAAGAGTCTTTGTAACTCACTTGAAACTGAGCTGGTCAAATGAAGCAATGTGCGTCTGTGCATGAACCTCTATTCTTCTGCTTCTTATGTAAAAACAACCAGCTTAGTGAGCATTCAAATCAGAAGTTGTTTCAAATAACAGCAGCAAATCCTTCATCACACTGAATCTCTGAGTTGCTAGAGTTACTTGGAAGCATTGTTTCTTTGTCCACATAATCCCACAATAAGAACTCCTGGTTCAGCAAAACTCAAGAATTGCACGTATCTCCTCCTGCAAAACCCCATGCTGGATTAATGAGCAGAGCTTGCACTGATAAGCGGAAATATTAACTCATTGTTGAACGAGCTCAAGAAGCCTTTGTCCCCTTAACCTTTTCCAACTCGCATTTCTGAAAACGTAGGCCTGATTTTTGGGCTTCTTTGGCATCTAGTTCTGGTCTCCGTCTTTCAGCTACCCTAACAAAAAGCTGCTCTTGCTTTATCCAGTCCGAGTCCCCTACATCAGGCTCTTCCCCTTGTCCTTGCCGGCCTCGAAATGCTTTCACCTGGTTGGGCTAGTAATCCATCTGAATAAGAAAAAACCTCTTGGATTCAGAATTGCAGCTAGTGAAATGAAGTAGAAGTCTAAAAGTGCAGGAAAGTAGGACATGTGAGAGGCTGATTCATTGTATAATCTGCATAGGAGTTTATGCTTAGCAAAGCAAACCTCACTAATGAATTGAAACAAAAGTTGAATAGAAGTTGTCAAAATACCGTAGACAATTAGTTCAAACCCAACATGTTTATAAATCACTAAAGTGTTCAAACCAAAAATTTCCCCAACTTTCCACCAGTCTTGATAATCACAACCTTTTTGCCTTACAAAAAGAAACGTAAGTATACACTTCAAAACTGCTAAATGATTAATGTTCTGGGTACATGTTTACCTCATAAAGGATCACCATAAAAGACCATCTTCCACCATTTGGTCCACCAGAAGCTTCCAAACTATTCTGTGCAATCTTATTGGAAGAAGAGGATGATAACTAATATTAGCAATGCAATTAATGCAGCAAAGTTGAATAATGGGCAGCACTAATCCACATCTTCAAATGCTTGAGACTTACCAAACACCCCCAGATGATTAAACCCTTCTACAGGCTGAGATGTTTCCTTAAAATGTCAGAGGGATGCACAATTGAAGGTTTCTTGATCGGTTGCTCGTGAAATGAACCGCTCTTGTTTGGTTGACTGAACAAGAAACTGTGTTTCTCCTTAAAATATACTAGTAATCATAACAATAATTACGTACAATATCACCATAACTATGGAGATTGGATTTTAATGGAAAGATGCAAACAACTAAATACCTGTCAGAAATCAAAGCGAGGGGCTGGCTGCGCAGCACGGAGCCCTTGTTTCTTTTGCACTAGATCTTCATCTGCCGTTTCTGCTAAAGATTAAGCCAGCAAAAAATCCAGCTGAGTTGAAGCTTGAAATTATTCAATTAAATTATAAAGATAGGAATCAATTATTATCAGCTTTGCATAGAGAAGGGACCTTATACAAAAACATAAAAAAATCAGATGAACAGAAAAAATGAAACAAAAAATTAGAAAAAAATGATTGGAGAGTCATATAAACCCAAAAAGTTTGAAGAGAAGAACCAACCTGAGGAAATTGGTAGTAAGATTGTGCTCCCTTACTATTTATTTAATTGGGTGAGTTGCGCTTATTCCTAGAAAATTTGTTGTGCAAGCAATTAATCAATGCAATGAAAAAGAAAGAAATTAAACGAATTAAATTTAATATAAATAAATATAATTAAAGACAGCCAGATTTATAGAAATTCAAACTTACCTCACTATGGTAAATCGATATGTGGGATATGAGAAATCTTGGGCCACTCAGACCCACTGCCCTCCGTGCAATTTCGCTTCAAAAGCGAACAGCTCCTAATTATCAGACGTGTTAGTTTGGAGAGGATTTGCATGGCTGTTGAACTTGGCAGATACTTGAGATTCTGACATTCCCAAATTGTAAGCTCTTGAAGAGAAGAAAGGTTGGCCAACCAATCTGGCAATGCTTCCTCAAATCCCTCTCCGTTGAAACCATAGATCTTTAATTTCGTAAGGGAGGTGAGGTGTTGAAGTTGATGTGGTAGACTCTTCAGTTTCTTCCACCCAATTATCTTAAGCTCTTCAAGGGAGCCACCTAGGTGTTGGATTGAATTCATTCCAGGAAATGCCTCCAATTCCTGCGAGAAACCACCAATTTGCAATCCCTTCAATTGGTTGAGGCCGCAAAAGAAATCTTCCGGAATATGACTTAAATTTCGACACCAGCTGATATCTAATCGAACAAGAGAATGCAGTCTTCTTTTTAAACCATCAGGAACTGACTTGAATTGATCACAGCATCTAATGACTAGTGATTGAAAACGAGAAGGCCACACTTCTCCTCCATGTAAATCATCAGAGAAGATAAGCTCCCCGCAGATCTCGATGTTCAATTCCTTCATATTTGCGTAGGATAGTGGCCAACTAATTCGAACACTTGCTTTTCCACACCAACCAATGAATACACTTGTAAGAGAACGCGATTCTAGAATAATAGGCGATACCAGATTGTAGCACGTAGAAATAGACAATGCCTCCAGAGCTAAGCAGCTTTGAAGGCTTGGAATGGATGACAGATTGGAACAACGCCTTATGGTTAAATATTTAAGAGATGTCGCAGAGGCTTGGAATTCGCCAGATATATGACTCAATGCATCACAGTCTCTGATTGTCAATCTTACAAGTTTTGATGAAAGATGGCTCATGGATGGAATGCTTTCTAACTTGGGACACCCATTAATGTTCAACTCTTCCAGGCAAGGAAATGCTACTTCCATTCCACCACTGCTATAAAACTCCTCACCTATTATCACCACAACATCCATTCTTTCTATCTCAAGAATTTTAAGATGAGAAGGATGTCCTGCTGGAGGAAGTTTTTTACAGCCTTTCAATTTCAGCACCGCCAAATTATTGAGTATTGGCATCAAAAACCATGGTGGGAATTCATCACCCTGATAATTCTCAATCTCTAAGCTTCGTATGTCTGGGTGAGGCTGGAGGCCTTCCAACACATCCTTGTAATTGATGCTGGAGCTGCTGCTTTTTCTTTCTGAACTCCATACCAATACCAATGTGTTAATATTTTCTTTTCCAGACAGGTTTGCTCCCTTGGCTTCTTCTTTGTCTCTTACATGCTCCAGATTGACTATTCTCAACCTCCCTCTTAGTTCCTTCAAGCATCCCAGTTCTTCAATTTTGTGGCCCTTATCCTGACCCACTTCAAAGAATGGCAGTGATCGAAGACCAGTTAAGCATCCAACATCAGCTGGCGTATGACTAAAGTCAATATGTCTCAAGCTCACCAAATATTCCATTTTGTTGGGAAGCTTTATGAGTGACCCGCAGTCGCTGAATCTTAAGGTTTGCAAATGATAGAGCTTCGTGATGGATTTTGGAAGCGCTTTGATATCTGTTCGTGAAACGTCGAGATACCTCAAATGTTTCAGCCTGCAAATTGAATCTGGCAACTCTGTCATACGAGCATCATTCAAGGTCAGACTTCGCAAAGCTCTAAATTCCCAAGACTTGTCAAGGAATCTTGAGAATAATGTACGCAATTTTCTACCATCATACAGAAATGTTGGTCCATTTCTCTCATCAGAAGAAATGAGATTTAGATGTCTTATAAATGTACCGTCTATAGCTGAGCCAGGCTTCTGAATCACTGTCTCCGATTTTGTCACCATCAAAGCTAGATCGTGCACAAGATTGGGCATCTTGCAACACATTACATTCCCAAGCTCATCCGTTTGGAAATCTTGGAAAAACGAACGTGCAAGCAGGACATTAAAGTTTCTATCTCCTTCATCTTCCATCTCCCAATGAACAGATGACCCAAGAAACCCTTCAGCCATCCAAAGCTGAATCAGTTTCTCCTTTTCAATCTCAAAATCTTTAGGAAAAATAGAACAATAAGAAAAACAGCGTTGCAGAGAAGTAGAAGGCAAATGATCGAAACTTAATTTCAATAGTTGTAAAACTTGATCATAGTGTCTTGACATCTCAACAGCATCACTGTCTCTTATTGAACTCCATTTATCCTTGTCCTTTTCACGAAACAACATACTCCCTAAAACTCTAGCAACTACTGGCACCCCCCCACACTTTTTTGCAATATCTATTCCGATAGCCTCCAATTCTGAAGGAATCGACTCTCCATTTCTAGACACTATTTCCCTAATAATTGACCAACATTCATTATTTGACAGTTGTTTCAGCTCATGACTACATGCAGTCTGACTCTCCATTATTGATGCTGTTAGTCTACTACGAGTAGTAACAACAACAACATTCCTATTATTACCACTAATTTTTAATAGACAATCCTTTAAAATCTTCCACCTCTCATAATCTTCGTTCCACACATCATCAAGTATGAGAAGAAATGTTTTAGTCTCTAACTCTTCTCGAAGATGTGTCATTATTGCATCCATTCCAGTTATCCCATCAGTGTTTTTATCAAGAGTAAGCAGCATTTCTCCTAAAATCCTTTCATCGTCAAAACTATCAGAAACACAAATCCAAAATGTTACATCAAAAAGTTTTCTGTCTTTAACTTCTCGGTGCACCATTTTTGCTACAGTAGTCTTTCCGAGCCTGGCCATTCCCACTATAGGAATGACAGAAAGAACTCGTTGGCTGCAAGAACTAATCAACAAGTTAATAATTTTAGAGACATCATCACCCCTTCCTTCGACAACTTCTGAGAGGAAAAAGAAAGAGTCTGTCATTGAGTGGCGTCTAGGTTGAGGAGTTGTATCTGCAGATAGAACTCTAAGCCCATACGAAGTTGCTATTTCTTGAAGCTCATCAAAGGACTCATTGATCTTTTGAAGTTCTTGGGTCAACCTCAGACCAAATGCTATTGGGTTGGAGAGAGAGAAGAAGCTACATGCCTTCCCTCTCATACTGTCTTGAGTCTCTAGCTGCCGTTGAATAATCTCATAACCAAGCTCATCCAGCACATCTTCAGCTTGGTAAGCTGTGTCTCGAACCTTATCCAACCAAAGCCTCCACATATCAACCTTAATTTGTCTTTCTTCAGCAACTTGTAGCACTGCTTGAATCATGATCAATTTCGACATCAGCTTTTCCAGCTCTCCCTTAAATCCCCATGCAATATTGATCCCCTGAGCTGCACGAGCTGCAGCAAGTGAACCAACCCTCTTCAAAATCTCCTCAGCCATATTTTCTCTTAGGTAACTATTAATGATAAGGAAGAAATGCTTTGAAAGTTTTGGAAACAATAGAGATGAAATTACTCGATACTGAAAGGCATCAACCTTTTAAAAGGCTAATTTTATCTGTCGGTGGAAAAAGTAGCATGACTTGTGGCTCTGGTTATGATGAAATTTTTAATAGAGTACATTAGTCATTACTAAGTATGTAGCTATACGAGAGTTTTAAAACCCGGCTTCACAGTCTGAGTTGGATTAAAGCTTGGATTAATTTAATTTTAAAAAAATTAAAAAATTAAAAATTAATAAATTGTAACCGGGTTTTTGACCAGGTCTTACCGGGTTAGCCTGAGTTTCAACTTCCTTTATTTTTTCTTAAATCCAACTCGATTTTAACCTTAGATCAGCCGGATATTGGATCAACCAACCGGGCTAGGTTTCAAAACTATGAGCTAGACAATATTTTTGTGTTTTCTTTGAATAATATAATTACTTTATTATCCTTGGAAAATACAAAAATCACTTGGATTTAGGGACTTTTTAATTTTTATCCTGATTTTAAAGCAAGTAAATTATTTAATTATCTTTGAAAAATAAAAACAATTGTCTTTAACTCTTGTATAATTCATTTAGTAGTTATTTGAAGCAATAGGGTAATTTAATAAATTAAAAAATTAAAAAAAATCAAGTGAATAATGTCAGTTGTCTTCGAACGACGCGTGTGGTGTCTTCTGGTGGCCAAAACCATGATTCTGGGGTGGCTTTCAAAACATCCTGGCATCCCCTCAACGAATAAGGAACGCATGTAGCATTATGGTGGCCGGTGTGACGAGTATAATCTTTTGTTTTTTTTCCCTCTCTCTTTTCTTGATTTTCATGTTGAAATAAAAAAAAAATCAAATTAGACCTTAAAATTTGTTACAATTAAGATTTCATTCCTATTCTCTTTATTATAATTTTTAAAATTTAGAATACTTTATGAAATGAAGGGGTTTTTTCAATTTCATCCTTGTTCTCTTTATTGCAAATTTTTTATATTTAGAATAGTTTATTAAATTAAGAATTGTTTTCAATTTCATCCCCAATCAATATTTTCATCTATCAGATTTGATTCTTAATCTTTTAATTATATTTTTTTAAAATTTAGATGGTTTTTGCAATTGTTTTTTTTTTTTTTACAATTTCAACATTCTTTAGTTTTTTTCCTGTCAAATTTATTTCTTTTTTTTATTATTGTATTTTTGTGACCTTGTAAATTTTTTTTAGATTGATTGTTTTATTATTATTTCATCATTCAACATTTAAGTAGTCGGGTATTTAGCTTTTTAGTTAAGTTTATGTCTAAATTTAACAATTTACGGGTTTAAAAGATTAACTTTGGTTTACGAAGTTGACATGGGTTTCTTTTCCTTTGTTTCCCATCCTCCAATTTGTTATTTTTTTATTCACTTTCTATAGTATTTTTTAGTTGTTTTGAAAAAACACGAGTTGACTTAGTTTTTTTTTTTTTTTTAATCTTCGTTGAATATAGCTTTTCTGAAGGAATTTTGTTTTTAGATTGAACTGATTGATTTTATCTTCCAACATTTGATTTTTTAGGTGTTGAGCTTCTAAATTGAGCTCGAGTCATAAATTTAATAGATTGTAGATCTGAGAGTTTAACCCAGGTTTACAAGATTCACTTGGATTTGCTTTTTTTTTTCTTTTTTTAATTTTTTTTTCATATTTCAGTCTCTAACATTTTTTTTTTACTCTTTTTCTATAGGATTTATCTTTCTTTTTAAAATAACAAAAGCTGCTTTGTTTTTTTTTTTTTGTCTTTATTAAATTCTTTAAAATGAATTTTGTTTTTTAATTAAATTAAATTTATTGATTTCATCCTTTAGCATTTAATTTGAGGCAATACCTGAAGAAATTTTGTTTTTTTAATTTTTTTTTAAAATTAGTATTCTTTGATTTTTTTTCACTTTTTTTTCTATAGAGTTATTCTAATATCACATCTTAAGTTATGGATTTAGTAGGTTTACCGGATTTGACTAAAGTTTTTTTAATTAATTTTAATCCTTTTTTTATCTCGAATTCGATGAACAAAATCTTCTAATTTCATTTTAAAAAATTGTGTTATTTTGATTTCTTTCCTGCCATAAAAAAAAATAATAGGCCGAGGGGGGAAAATTGAAGGAGAAAAGAAAGTGAATTGCATTCGAATGTTGTGACCATTCGAGTGCAGTTTTATCTTTTATTATACGCACCGTTTTATTTAGTTTCGTTTCCACTTATTAGTTTTCCTTCCATGTGTGGCGTGACTGAGAGAGCTGGTTATGCATTTTATAACAGTTCCTTTATATGAACATGTAACCGAATGAGAAGGATAAAGAGAAGATGATTAGTGATTGATGATTTGATTTGATTGGATTCCCTCCCTCCCTCCCTCTCTCTCTCTCTCTCTCCCTCTCCAATAACACATTTTTGTATCTCAAACTGCTTTGCTCGTTCCATTAATTCATGTAGACTGTTAGTATTGGCTCCATTGAGAGATCTCACTTGCTCTAAGGGGTGTCAGAGCCTCGAATCTTTGAACACTAAGTATGGCAAATTGACATAAGGTCTTGCTACCTCAGAAGACTGGAGAATTCCCTTAACTCCATTAACAAATAGCAAACACAAAAATATGAGCAAGTGATAAAGTTAATGGAGGTATATAAGCAGAAACTAGAAAATGCTCAAGCTAACTATGAAGCCAGAATAGGAGAATTGAAGGACTTATTAGTGGGCTCTCGTTTCAACAAGGTTCAATTTTGCAGAAGCTACCACTAACTACTCAAGGTGTCATGTTTGACATTGTGTTTTGGAAGCGGTTTTGAAAAAAAATAAATTTTTATTTTTGCTTTAAATTAATATTTTTTTATATTTTCATATCATTTTGATGTGCTGATGTCAAAAATAATTTTTAAAAAATAAAAAAAATATTATTTTGATGTGTTTTGGAATGGAATGCATTTTAAAAAACAACCGCTACCACACTCCCGAACACAAATTTCCCAAGACTTTTTTAATGGGGGTTCGTTTCAAAAAACATGCTAAACATGTGAAGGGGGCATCATTCCTATAAGATACATAAGCCTATAAAGAACTTCTCATGCTTTGATGGTGATAATGCACATAAATAGCTTTATAAATGCAATCAATACTTATATAGAGGAGATTTATAATTATAAGAAACTTGAATTAACTTTTTTATTATTTAGATGGTATGGCTTTGTATTGGCATCAAAATCTCATGAGGAGTTTAGAAGGTCAAGAGATTACATAAGGTAAGTATGTGGATGCTTTATATTATAGGTTTAGGGGGTAGAAGGATCCTTTAGAAGAGTTGAAAGATCTTAAATAAAATGGAAGCTTAGAGGTTGATATCTAGGATTTTGATATTTTATAGAACAAGGAATTAGTAAGAAACAAACTTTGGTGTTCTTTATGAGTGGTTTGGAGGTAAAGATTAAGCACCTAGTTAAATTGTTTGGACCAAAGATATTGAAGCAAGCCTATAATTTAGCTAGTATACCGGAGAATACCATATCCTATCAAATAAACCATCATAGCAACCTTAAACATTCCACATATATCATGACCTAAACTACTTAGCCCAAATTTAGCCAACACCCAATCTCCAATAGAAACACATCATCTCTTACTATTAATACCTTAAAGTCACTTCAGCCTAGTTTGGTAGTTACACTTACTCAAAATTTTCCCAACAAACCAATGCTAAAACCAACCAAGTCATTAAGAAACATAGAGTTAGACGAGAGAAGAACTAAGAGGTTGTTTTTTGGTGTGAGGATAAGTTTGTTACATGTTATAGGTGCAAAAATAAGAAACATTATTCTTTGTATATTGTAGAAGATGATGATGACATGGAGGAAAAAGATAAATGAGACAGTAATTTTAATTATGAAACTATTACTCCTCATATATCCATTAATACATTGAAGGGTATCAATGGATTTCATACTTTTAGAGTAATTAGAAAGGCGGATAAATATTCACTATTCATTATGGTAAAATCTACCAGAACCTATAATTTCACTACCTAAAAAATGGCCAATTACTTACATGTAACTTCACATGCATTAGACCCTTAATAGTGGAAATTATCAATTAGGGAACTATAATTTGCTTTGTCATGTGTAGAGATTTCAAATGGAAGATGCAAGAGCGAATTTTATGGTTAAGATATTTAGTTTTAAATTGAAAAATTATGATATGGTATTAGGCATTCAATGGTTGGCCATATTAGGCAACATTATATCCAATTACAAATAATTATAGATGTCATTTTAGTGGCAAGGTCAAGAAGAAATAGTTGAAGGGGAAGAACCTGTACAACTTTAAGTTATTGCCTATTGGGTTTGAGCAATTTAACAGTTTGATGAAATCATGAACATTACCTCTAAACTAGTATGGGTTAGTTTGAAGCTTAAAAATAGTGGGAAAAGGTGGCAAGGTTTCATGTTCCATGACTACTATCTTTGTCATGATTTGATCCCCTGATCCATGACTAGCACATAGACAAGTTCCCCATCTAGGTTACTTACCTATGCGAGCCTAAACTTTTTCTTTGAATTCAATCATAGTTCTATGTAGCATTTGATATCATAATTAATTATATAATATAAATCAATTATCTTAATACAATCTTTAATACCATTTAGTAAATATGGATTACTACATAGATATGACAAAATAATATCAATTATAATCAAAAGAGCAAGTTCTAAAAGTCCAATAAAAGCGACCTCCTAACAAAGTTATAAGCCTGAAAAAGATAAATAATAAGAGTAAATAACACTCAATATACACCTATAAGGTAATACAATAATAAAAAAATATATACAAGTTTGGCTCTAGGCTTTTACATATGAGTTTCACAAGGAGACCGTAATAAAAAATATGAGGTAAGGCTCGTTAGAAAATCAATATGTAGTGGGAATAATGTTCTAGATTGTGAGATGATTAGTCACCACAAGTTGGTGACTTCTCCATCTAACTAAGATTCAAAACTACAATATGCATAAAGGTTAACATTATCATGTTAGCATAAATATTCTGATTAGCATACCATAAGATCATAATCAAACAAAATATAATTATTTTTTAAAGTCTCAACTCATACAATTAATTGAATGAGGAGCTATCAATTCAGATGTACATAATATCTCTTATCAATGAATCAATTTTAATAAGTGATCATGATTTATCATAAACAATATATAATAAGCAAAATATGTTTTACCAAAAAACTTGATCCATTTCATATTAATAATCCAAATATCTAAAATATTCCTCATGTATATAAAATATTATTCACTCACATGACTCAAAAGTAGAAGAAACATAAAAGCATATATCGAAGGAACCATACTGATGCTCAGCAGGTGGGATATCAGGAGTATCTGAATACAAAAGAATACATACTTAAAACAAACTTGAAAAGAACATAAAATCTATCTAATATACTTAGCTTAGGGTCTAACTCATAACTCTATACATTTAGAGACCAAACTGGCCCTTCTTCAAAAACCCAAAAATCAAACGGTTGCTTGAAATTCTAATTCAAAAGAAAAATTCATAAAACTTGATAATAATTAACTAATAAACCTCAATTATTCATCAAAACCAATCTGAAAAACTGAAATTGTAGCCAGGGATGAATTTGGATTTTTCTTAGATTTTTAGGGGCCAAATTGTAATCTTGCTGAATTTAAAGGACCAAACTGAAAAATATCATAAACTCATAACCATACTGAAATTTTACCCATAATTCATCCTTAATTATGTTTAAAAGCTTAAATTATGCTCCAAGTATCACTTTGCTATTTTTCAAAATTTAGAGACTAAACTATAACTTTCATAAATAAAATATCAGACTGAGATTTTGTCATCAAATGGAGAATCATACTTACCGGGAAGCGAACTAGTTTAACTATAATTTTTTCCGTAAAAGATTAACTTGAATTAGTTACACTACATATTAGAAAAATAAAACAAAATATATATGTGTGTGAATAGTGTTTTGGTAATGCAATTATTAAAATAAATAGTGTTTTGATAATGCAACTATAATATTTTAGCCACAACCTTTTATAGTGTTTTATAGTGTTGTTAAAATACAAGAAAATGTACGTGTGGTTATTACTAGAAATGAGAATGTTAATATTAATTTAGTGACAAGTTGGCACATCTTTCATAACTAATTAGTCAATTCACCTTTGTTTTGCCTTCTCTAGGATTTTTTTTTAATGAAAAAAATATGTAAATATTAATAATGTGTTTTTTAATATAAAAAAAATAATTAAAAGTGATTCAAAAAATCAATACATATATATAATAAAATAATATAAGAATCATTAATAAATATTAAAAAAGCTGCCAACGCAACATTACATGTAGTATTTCAAATTAATTTTGAATAAAGATGTAAAATGTGACAATGTTGCAATTACGTTTCATTATAAACTTTTTTAATTAAAAATTATAAAGGTGCTTTTTACATTGAACAAAATAAATTTCAAAATATATAAAATAAAAAACCGACATAGAGCTATTTATGCTTAAATAAAAGGATAATCATTATAGTAAAAATAAAAAATAAATAAATGTACAAATATTTAACCCGATTTTTTCCTTTTAGTTTACTTTTTTTTTTAATCTAAGAGGTTATTTTTTTTACTAGGAACAAATTTTTTTTTATTTTTATCTACACATAATGAAAATACATTTTATTTATATAAAACATAAAAAAAATATAGATAAATTAGAATAGATCATTGAAATATCAAATGCAAACAAAATAATTAAAAAAAACAATTGTTATATAAAAAAGTTGAAATAAAAAATTTTAAAAATGAGAAAGAGGGTATTAATTTAAATAAAATTTTATAAAAAAACTAATACAAACAAAAAAAAAATACCTATTAAAAGGTATCAATTACGCGGGTTTATAATAATGACAGGTCTGTATATATGGGTTTTTTTTAAAAAAAAAATGAAATAGAGGACATGAAGGTGAATTTTTTTTTTAAAAAAAGACAGATAAAAAGAAATAAAGATTGATCATGAAAGCTCAATTGTCTTTATCTTTCCCTCAATGATAAAAAAAGAAAAGATTGAAATCCCACTTGCTATGAACCATCATCTCCTCGGCTGCGAATGAAAGGGCTACCTCAGCATGTTTTCTCTTTGGTAGCCATTGATGACAAGGGAGAAATGCTTCGAAATAATAGCTTTTGAATTGGGTGTTAGTTCAATGCAAAGTGGGTATAGCTTTTGACCCACCACAGGGATGGGCTCTATTCACAGAAAAAGATGCTTTAATGCTTTCCTTTCCATCGCTTTTTCTGAAGAAAAATCGGTGATTGCTTTCTTCGAAACGGCACCCACTTGCGCCGCCCAAAGGAAACATTTGATGGTGCATTCCAGCATTGCCTCCCGTTTTCTAAAGAAAAGTTTCTTGATAATGCATCCTTTCTTGTCTTTCCAACTCAAAAGGTTTTGATTCCTAGCCTTCATTTCAACTCAACTGATCAGCTGTACAGTTCTTCGATAGGATCAATTATTAGTTCAAATAATTAGGAAACTGCATGCCCTTCCCTAGGCATTAGCTTTTTCACATGAATATTATATAGATCTTCAATGTAACACTTGTGCAAAGTCCACTTTCTTATGCATGACCTTCGTTTAATTGAAAGTTTTCTATTTTGAACCGCAAATCTTTTATGTTTGAAAGAAATGAAATCGATGAATCATGATCAATCTTTTCCGGAGAACATTAGTTTTTCTCCGTTTATAATCCACCCTTATAAAAGGAGGATTTATATGTTTGATCACATCAATATTTTAACTCATCTAATTACAAATCCAATCTGAAATAAATTATGAAATATTGGGTTTTTGAATCAATTATTATTATTATTATTAAACTCAGCTTAGCCTTGATTTTTTTAGAATATTTGTGAAATTGTTCAACTATTCTTCTACATTGTTAACCTAATTAAATTTAGAAGATTGAAGCGAAAATGGGATTGTGGAGGAAAAAATCATGATTTGCTTCGTCCATCATTTCAAGGCCATGGCTGCTTCAGAAAAACTCACCAACAGATTACCTCCTTTAAGTCCCACAACTCAGCTTCATAAAAAAATCGAGATATTCATGTATCTTCGCCTACAAAATCCCCATGCCACATCAATGAGCAGAGCTTTTACTGATAATACTGAGACCTTATCTTCGTTACAGAGTCTGCACTGAATCTTCATCTACCTTATCTTTGTTACAGAGTCTGCATTGAATCTTCATCTACCATGTCTGTTGAAGATCAAGCAAGCCTGCCAATTTTAGAAATGAAACAGGAGGTAAGAAACTCTGGTGAGATAGAGGATTGAAATATGTTGAAATCAGTAAGTAGGCATCTAAGGGTTGAATGCCATAATAAAGAGCTGGAAATTTTCTCCTTTTTAATCAAATTTTCTGAACACAAATTTTCTCCTTTTAATCAATAAACATGTTAAAGAGCTGGAAATTTAATAAACACACCTCACTGAAACCGATTCCAAATCTCTCATCTTGTTTCGATCACTTAAGCACTGATTACAGAACTTCTTGGCCTCTGGCATCTAATGGAGAGTGAAACGGGCGAGCCAAGTTTCTCAAAGCATCTGAAAACCTCCCTTCTGAATAACACAAAGACACACACATAACACTTCTGTTCAGTGCTTAGATAAAAATCTTAAGAACGTACAACATAGAGAACGTACATTTCTAAGATCAGAAATGGTGGGTTCGGAACACATTGATTCCTTTGTCATCCATCAAGGAAATTTTGGGTAATGGTCAGTTTGCTGATTTTCATCGCTGCCATAGAGAAGGGAAACAGTCAACAGATAATTTCACTATTATTTTGATCTTACCAGTTAAATGAGTCTGCAAAACAAATATCCTAACAGAGCCAAACTCCTGAGACCGCTCAACGACCCATTTACCCACCCAAACTACATATTCAAGACAAGCTCACTGGATGTGGTTCACGAAGATCCAGATACTTGGAAGGACGAACAACCCTCCAACGGAATTTTTAAATTCAAGCTCATCAAATAAGAGAGTTCTGTTGACAAGATCATAGCTGTGAATCTAAAATCATCTTGCATAATTTACATGTAATTATATTAAAATGGCCCCCATTATCAGTCCTTGTTAAAAATCATTGGTTCGTTTTTCAGAAAATATCATTTTTTTAACAAACTACTCTGTTACTTTTTATATTGTTATGCTGACAAAGATTTATTAAACTAAGGTATAAAATGAAGTTGAAAGGATTTGAAGACATGGTCAATTTCTGGTTATATGCTTACCTCAATCCAAAGACCATCTTCCATTAGTTGCTCTACCTGCACCTTCCGAACTATTCTGTGGTTGAAAGAAATGGCCGAGGGTTATATTAGCAATGGAATTCACAGAGAAAAATTATCCATATCTTCAAACGCATGACACCTATCAAAGACCTGAAGATGATTAAACCCTTGTGAAATGTGGGGCTGAGATGTTTCCTTAAAATTCCGAAGAGAAGCACGTGTTGAAGGAAGGTGTAATGACAGTTTTCTTGATCGATTGACGATTGCTATTCCCGCCAGGACTTGGAATGAAAAAGTGTATCATGCTTTTGCAATTGTTAGTGAAATGAACCACTCTTGTTTGGTTGACTGAAAAAGAAAGTATGTTTCTCCTTGAAATATAATCACATACAATATCATAGAGTGGATTTTCAAAGAAATATGCAAACAACCAAATACCTGTCAGAAGTCATAGCAAGGGGCTGGCTGCGCAGCATGGAGGACTTTTCTCTTATTTACCGGATCTTCATCCGCCAGTTCTGCTAAAGATCAAGCCATCGGAAAATCCAGCTGAGTTGAAGCACAAAAGTACACATTTAAAGATAGGAATCAGTTATCATCAGCTTTGCGTAGAACAAGGGCTTATACAAAAACTCAAGGAAAAAAAAATCAGATAAACAGAAAATACGAAACAAAAAATTAGGAAAAAAATGATGGGACAGTTCATATAAACCCAAAAAGGTTTAAGAGAAGAACCCACTTGAGGAAATTGATAGTAAGATTGTGCTCCCTCCCTTGCTATTTATTCAAGTTGGCGGAGTTGCTATTTATTTTCCTAAAAAGAAAATTTGTTGTGCAAGCAATTAAATTAATCAATGCAATGGAAAAGAAAGAAAGAAATTATTGAGGCAATTAAATTTAATATAAAAATAAATATAATTGATAGCGGACAGATTTGAGAAATTCAAACTTACTATATTGATATATAGGATACGAGAAATCTTGTGCCACTCAGACCCACTGCCCTCGAAGCAATTTTGCTGAAGAAGCGGACACCTCCAAATTTGCAGACGTGTTAATTTGGAGAAGCATTGCATGCTGTTGAGCTTGGCAGATACTTGAAATTCTTACAATAGCAAATTGTAAGCTCTTGAAGAGAAGAAAGGTTGGCCAACCAGTCTGGCAATGCTTCGTCAAATTCCTCTCCGTCAAAATAAAAGATCTTTAATTTCACAAGGGAGGTGAGGTGTTGAAGTTGATGTGGTAGACTCTTCAGGTTCTTCCATCCAAATATCTTTAGTTTTTTAAGGGAACCACTCAAGTGGTGGATTGAATTCATTCCAGGAAATGCCTCCAACTCCTCTGAGAAACTACCAATTTTCAATACCTTCAATTGGTTGAGGCCGCAAAAGAAATCTTCCGGGATATGACTTAAATTCTGACAGAAGCTGATTTCTAATTGAATAAGAGAATGCAATCTTCTATTTAAACCATTAGGAACTGAGTTGAAGTAATTACAAAAGCTACCTGTACTCCACCAGCTACAGTAGCAGGTATCATCCATTCCACTAGACTCCACATATTCACTAGAGACAATCTTTTTAATGCTGGAAATATTGGACCCGTACCGCTTCCACCACTACTATAAAACTCCTCACCTATTTTCTTTACACCATTCATTCCTTCTATCTCAAGAATTTCAAGATGAGGAAGATTTCCTGCTGTGGGAAGTTTTTTGCAGCCTTTCAATTTCAGCACCACCAAATTGTTGAGTATTGGCATCAAAAGCCATGGTGGGAATTGTAGCAAATTGTCAACATTTTTCTCAACCACCTTCAACTACCCTCTCCACCATCAACCACCCTCTCCTTTACAACTATTATATTTATGCTTCCCTTTCTCATGTAAACAGATTCAAGACAGAAGACAGAAGACAGAAGACAGAAACGAGAGAGATAGAGAGTGCAAGTGAGTGAAGTGTGCAGAGGAAGTGTGGTGAGTGCAAGACAGTGCAACTGTGAGAGTGAGTGAAAGTGCAGATTTGAGAGAAGCGAGTGTAAGAGTGAAACACTGAGTTTTGTGGGGTTGTATTGGGTTGAGTTGAGTGTTTGTATCATTTCTCCAATAATATATAATTTACTGTCTCCGTGGACGTACCCGGTTTTGAGGAACCACGTAAAATCTACTTGTTTGTGTTTTATTTGTATTTGCTTTTGGTCCAGTATGCATAACAGGAATTCATCACCCTGATAATTCTCGATCTCTAAGCTTCGTATGTCTGGGTGAGGCTGGAGGCCTTCCAACAGGCTGCTTTTTCTTTCTGAACTCCATACCAATACCAATGTGTTAATCTTTGCTTTTCCAAACAGGCTTGCTCCCTTGGCTTCTTTTTTGTCTCTGACATGCTCCAGATTGACTATTCTCAACTCCCCTCCTAGTTCCTTCAAGCATCCCAGCTCTTCAATTCTGTGGCCCTTATCTTGACCCACTTCAAAGAATGGCAGTGTTCTAAGACCAGTTAAGCATCCAACATCAGCTGGCGTAAGACTAAAGTCAATATGTCTCAAGCTCACCAAATACTCCATTTTGTTGGGAAGCTTTTCGAGTAACCAACATCTACGGAATCTTAAGGTTTGCAAATGACAGAGCTTCGTGATGGATTTCGGGAATGCTTTGATATTTGTTTGTGAAACATCCAGGTACCTCAAATGTTTCAGCCTGCAAATTGAATCTGGCAC
Source organism: Populus simonii (assembly GCA_007827005.2). NCBI lineage: Eukaryota > Viridiplantae > Streptophyta > Magnoliopsida > Malpighiales > Salicaceae > Populus > Populus simonii. The sequence goes on along the minus strand of CM017467.2, from coordinate 19,101,986 downwards.
CTCTGTCATATAAGCAACATTCAAGGTCAGACTTCGCAAACCTTAAATTCCCAAGACTTGCTGAAGAATCTTGAGAATAATGTATGCAATTTTCTAGCACCATCCTTTAGAAATGCTGGTTCATCTCTGTCATAAGAAAAGAGATTTAGATGTCGGGCACGAAATGTACCGTCTATAACTGAACCAGCCTCCCAAATCACTGTCTCTGATTTTGTCACCAACGAAGCAAGATCGTTCAGAAGTTCGTGCATCTTGCAACAGATTACGTTTCCAAGCTCATCCGTTTGGAAATCTTGGAAAAACGAGCGTGCAAGCAAGTCATTAAAATTTCTAGCACCTATATCTTCCATCTCTCCATGAGATGGCCCAAGCAACCCTTCAGCCATCCAAAGCTGAATCAATTTCTCCTTTTCAATCTCAAAATCTTTCGGAAAAATAGAGCAATAAGCAAAACATCGTTGCAAAGATTCAGAAGACAAGTGATCGAAACTTAATTTCAACACTGGTAAAAGTTTTTTTAGTAAGATTAAACTTCTCAACAGCTTCATTTTTTTTTATGGACAACCATTTTTCCTTCTTCTCAGAAAGCAACATTCCCCCTATAATACTAGCAGCTAATGGTACTCCCCCACACTTTTTTGCAATATCGATTCCGACAGCCTCCAATTCTGAAGGAATCGACTCTCCTCCATTTCTAGACACTATTTTCCTAATAATTGACCAACATTCATCATTTGACAGTTGTTTCAGTTCATGCCTAAACACAGGAGGATTCTCCATTATGGATGCTACTAATGGAAGACGAGTCGTCACAACAACAGCATTACCATGATTAATCCCAACAACTTTTAACAGACGATCCCTTAAACTCTCCCACTTCACATATTCTTCATTCCACACATCATCAAGTACGAGAAGAAATTTTTTATCCTTCAACTGTCTTTCAAGATTTGTCATTGTTGTATTTATATTACTTATCCCACCAGTGTTTTTATCAAGAGTTTGCAACATTTCTCCTAAAATCCTTTCATCATCAAAACTATCAGAAACACAGATCCAAAATATTACATCAAAAAGTTTTCTATTTTTTACTTCTTTGTGCACCATTTTGGCTAGGGTACTGGTCTTTCCGAGCCCGGCCATTCCCACTATAGGAATGACAGAAAGAACTTGTTGTCTGCAAGAGCTAACCATCAAGTTCATAATTTTAGAGACATCATCACCCCTTCCTATGAAAACTTCTGAGCTGCCAAGGAAAGAGTCTGTCTTTGGGTGCAGGCTAGGTTGAGGAGTTGTATATAGAACTCCAAGCCCCTACCCAATGTTTTGAATCTCTACCTCCCGTCTAAGAATCTTATAATCAAGTCATCAGCACATTTTATTATTTTATTATTGTAACTTAAACTATTAAATAAAATATTAATATATTATTTTTTAATATATAATTTTTTAAATTTAAAACTTAAATAAATTCACTCTCTAATTATTGAGTTGAGGATTCAACATGATCTAGCATAGATCTCGTGTTGGTCCAAGCCTTCATAAGTTAAGTTTGGGCTGCGCTTCCAAGATCTCGTGTTGCTAGGGGTATATAATTACTCATGCAAAGAACCATCTTGTCTTTAATAATTAATGAATTTCATGCATTTAGTGTGTAGGTAAATGTTTTTCATCAATTTAATCATCAAGAATTGACCCAAGGCGCGGTCTGGTGGCAGATGGGACATTTGGCCCGTTCCTTTTTTGTGAAGAATTCGAACTTACCAAACTTTGTATATGCCACATTAAATCTTAATATATTATTTAAAAGTGCAGTAAGAATGGCTTTTTAAAATATTTTTTATTTTTAAATAAATTAAAATAATATTTTATTATTTTTAATATCAATACATTAAAATAATTCAAAAACTAAAAAAAATAAATTAAAGTAAAAAAATGAAATTTTAATAAAAAAAACAAATCCAATTTAAATGCCAAACATGCATGAATGTGTTGTTTGGCTAGAGTTTTGATTAAATTTGTTTACCGGAAAAAATTAACTTGGAGTTCTATCAGCCAAATTTAACATTGATTAAGGAATATTCATATAATAAAATGGGTTAAAAAGGATAGATTTCACCCCAATTTCAAAGATTCAATCGTCGTTCTAAAACTTGAGGATTCTCCATGGCATGGGGTAAGAATTTGAAATCCTAAACTTGATGCCTTAAGATGATGCTTTTGTTCTGCTGCTCAAATGATGTCGTCATTTAAGTATATGGAATCCAATTACGGGAAGCATGTTAAAATGTCTTTGGCAAACCAGGATTTGCCAAAATACAATAGTGATCTTAGTTTTACACTAGTTAATTGACTCGTGATATGTTTAGCATAGATGAAGTTTTTATATATAAAAAAAAAAATCATGCATTACTAGCATTTTTTAGTAGAAAAAAACTTTAATCATGTGGAGGTTAACTTAATAGATTCAAATACAATCTAGACAAATGATAAAAAAAAAAAAATAGTTTCACTTACAAAAATTGAAACAATGGTTTTTTAAAAAATATCAAGATGAAAACACGTTGAACCGACCAAGATTACTCAAGTTAACCTGGAAAATTTGTAGCTATAGTCATGAGACCATAATAACTTCATGGAAAAAAAATCAAAACAACTTATGAAGTGTAATTCTCAATCAACCCAATGTTAAAAAAATCAATTAAAAAAAGAATCTAGAAAAACTACTCGAGTTAACCTGTCAAACTCATGACTCGGGTCATGAAATCCAGATAACCCTATAAAAAGCAAATCGAAACAGATTATGAGATTTTATTCTCAATCAACCCAGTGTTAAAATGATAAAGTTGAAAAAAATCAATTAAAAAAGATATAAAAAACGACTTATGTCAACCCGATTTAACATGTTAAACCTATGACTTGGGTCATGAGATCATGATAACTTCATAGAAAACAAACAAACAAAAGCCTTGAGTAACATGCCAAAACCGTAACCTGAGTTATGAGAACAAGATAACCTCATAGAAAGCAAACTAAAAAAATTACTTGAGTTAACTCAGGTTAATAAACAAACCAGTGATCTGGGTTATAAGTTTAGAATAATCCTACAGAAAGTAAATTAAAATAAATTATGAAGTACAATTTCCAATCAACTCAATATTAAAAAATAAAATTGAAAAAATAAATTCAATTAAAAAAAAGACTAGAAAAATGACCTGGGTATACTTGTGTTAACCCGACAAAATTGTCACTCAAGTCATGAAATCAAGATAACGTCATAGAAAACAAATCATGAAGTCTAATTCTCAATCAATAAAATACTAAAAAAAACAAATCAATAAAAAAGGGAAGAAAACATGAGTTAACTGAATTAACCCATCAAACTTGTGACTTGGATCATGAGGCTGAGATAAGCTCATAGAAAGCAAATCATGTTTTCTTTTTTATTTTCCTTGCTATTTGATTATCTTGTTTTCATTTAATTTTTGTTTTATTAATAAATAAGATCATAGAGATCCTTTTAAGAATATTGAAAAGATATATTTTCATGGTATTAGCGTGATTTTTTTTTTTTGCATTGAATCATTGTTAAAAAAAAATTGTTGATATTTTTTTTAATCATATTATTATATTAACCAAGTTTATCAAACACAATTGAATTAATCACATGAATCTCATGTTTTTATTGATTTTTTTTATAAACACAAATATAACCTTAACATCTTTTTTTTGTTAAGAAAAAATCAGTTTGACCTGTGACATAACACGAGCCACCTGTTTAGTAATGTCAATAATGTAAGAACATAGGACATAGTTATTACTAAAAATTAGAATGATGCCTAGCTTTTTAAATGTTAAATAAGTGATAATTTCTTACAATTTTTTATTATAGATATAACTAGTCGTGTACCAACGCTATGCCGTAGGGTTTTTTTTGAGTTAAAAATGATATTTTGGTAGCACAAACGTATTTTAAAGAAAGAAAAAAATACTATGACTTGATTCGTTAACTTAGACTAGTTCAATTAATTTTATTTTATTTTAACTAAATAAAAAAAATACCAGCAAATAGAACAAATTAAAAAAAAAATAACAATAAACTAGGAAAGATATAATGCATCAATTAAAGCTGCTTTTTTCTGGGAACATACCTAGTATGCTCTCGGGTAGTGCTTCGATGTCTTCTTTAGGAGGCTCAAGAGTTGCTATAGAAGTATCTGTCGAGCATAGGCTGTGGATGCAAGATAACACAAAATTACTAACATATGGAGTTGTTAATGGTTCTGAAATTACCCTGCAAGTAATTTTCACTATTGGGATCATTGGAAAAAAAAAAAAATTATATATATATATATATATATATATATATAAGTTCTTAAATAGTATATTAATTAATATCAACAGTGATATATTTATATAAAAAAAAACCTTTTATATAAAGAAAATAATCACAACAAAAACAGTATTTCCGTGGCTAATTTGCTGTGCATCCCTCTAAAGAAGAAAACGAAGAAATTTCACTATATAGGCAGGCTACAAATTTAGCGAGCTCGGGGTCATAGTTGTCGAATTTAATTTGGAGACGGAAAATAAAGAAGAAGAAGAAAGGCTGGACTGCTAAGTTATTGAGTTAAATAGTGGATTATTGGTAACCATTTTTAGTAAAAACGACTGTGTTTTATTTTTTTTTACAAGATATTTATCCATCATATTTGAATACAAAAATTTATAAATGTAAATTGCAAAATTTATGTATGCATTTAATTAAATATGTTAATAATTATTGTGTAAATAAATAAATAAATAATCAGTATGATAAATACAATGATAATTTTCTCTCTTTACAGCAGAATCTAGTGACCTTTTCTCTCTTTCTTGCCATAAAAAAAAATTAAAAAATATAAAAAATAAATTTTGGCATCAAATTTGAATTTTCTAAAATTAAAAGGACCGATCACTTAATAATTAAAAAAATAAAGAGTTAAAATGAATTTTTTTAAAAAAAATCTGGCCACCTATTTTACTTTTTTTTTCACTTAAATTCACTGTCTTTGAATTTAACTTTCCATCCCCAAAACATATACAATTAAATGTCAATTTAGGTTTAAAAAGATTTAATTGTGCAAAATAAAAATTAAAGATCAAGTTAAGAATTAAAAAAAAATCATTACTCCAATTTACGGTGGCATGTAAAAGATTAAACACTAAATAAAGTTACAATAAAATCACGATCCCTTTAAGATTCTTTTAATAATAACAACTATCATAACATAGTTAGTCAAATACTTGGCTAAATGTTTCGTACAGAAGTATAGCCGTTGAACCCATAAATTTTTATTTTTATATTTTAAAAATATTTAAAAAAAAAATAAATGTTTTATTTTTTATTTACTTTAAATTAATATTTTTTTAATGTTTTCAAATTATTTTGATGTGCTGATGTGAAAAATAATTTTTAAAAAATAAAAAAAAATTATTTACTTAATCTCTACTTTATTATATTTTAATTAATCTGAGTTAATTTAAATTAATTTAATTATTTGTATATTAACTGGATAATCCAATAATCTAGGTTTAAATTCTCGAAGTGGATAAAATCAACTATGCTTTTAACTAAAAAATTGTCTTGTCTCCACTTTATGGTCAAGATCAAAGAAAAAAAAGAAGAAAATAAAATTCGTCGAATCTCCACTTTATTGTCAGAACCTCGCAAAAGCTTATACCAAGATTCTCTTTACACGTAGAAACAAAATTCTCTCAAGACTTTAAAAAAAAAGAAAAAAAAAAGAGAGAGAGATAAAAGCATATTTGCTGTCGTGTCCTAATAATTCGAAAAAAAAGTCATGAATTGGTTGTTGAAACATCCAGAAGAACACAGGGAATCAATGTTTTTACAGCAAACAAATTCTGATAATTGCAATTAAATTTGTGCATAAGAAGTAATTAATGAGAAATGCTCTTTATATACATTCTTCTAATAATTGAGAATTAAAAATATAAATTAACATGAAGGTAATAGCTTTTTTTATTATTATTATTATCGTGCGGTGTCCGGGCCAGCTTGCGCGCACCACGACTATTCCCCACGGCCCACTGAACATCCTGCAAGCCCAGTGAGCAGGTAAGGCACCGCGGGGGTGACAGGCGTGCACATAGAGGATCGAACTCGGGACGGGGACGGAACAAGTCATACGGTTGACCACTGAGCTAGATCCTCAAGTGCAAGGTAATAGCTTATTTGTTTAGGAGTGTGGTTGCGGTTGTTTTTCAAAGTGTTTTTCGTGCTAAAATGCATCAAAATAATATTTTTTATTATTTTTTAAAAATTATTGTGGTTGCGGTTGTTTTTTAAAATGTTTTTCGTGCCAAAATGCATCAAAATAATATTTTTTTTATTTTTTAAAATTAGAACATTAAAACAATCCAAAATATATATATATATATATATATATTTTTAAAAAAATTAATTAATTTAAAAAAAAACACGGCGGAAAGCAACAAGCATGGAAGGGTGACCGGGGGAGGTTCTATTAGGCACGAGAAGTTGAAACTTCTCTTTTCTTTCTTTCTTTTTTCCCAGCTTATTCTTAGAGGAGTGCATGCAAGAAGTTTTGAGAAGAAAACAGAAACATCACAGAATATAACTGCAGTAGAAGCCTGGAAGATGGGTGAGTTTTAACCGGATTAACTCGTGAATTAACGAATTATTCCGTTTTTTTTAAATAATATTATTCTATTTTTTAATACAATAATATAAATATTTTAGATAAAGAAATTTTAAAAATACATTGAAATATAGTTAGTTCACTCAGATTTTACTAACTCATCTAAATTTAACTAAATCAACTCTTAATATAGCTTAAAAAAACTATGCCTGATTGGTATCGTGTTTTGATATGAATTTTAAATTTTGCTAGTTGATTAAAGGTGACTAGAATCAATATAATATGATTATTTTTAAAAAAGTTTTAGTTTAAAATTTTTTATAACTCTTTTATTTGCTTCTAGATTTAATTCAGTTTATGATTAATTAAGACCCAATGAAGGTTCAACCATGAAGATAATAAGGGAAATGAAAAAAAGATAAATTATTACGTTGATTTAATTTATTACAGTCATGTTCATTATCTGGGTTGTAAAATTTGCATGTTAACCCAGATCAATATAATTTATTATTGTCTTTTAATTTTACCTATTAATTTTTTTTTCAATTTAATTCTTTGACAGTTTTTTGTTTTCACATTTAAGTTAAGGTTAGATAAAACGAGAATAACAAAGATTTGTTTTTGAATAGATTACCATTTAAGTGAGTTTTTTATTTTCCTCGTTAGTCGAACAAGTCATACTAATTTTTTTATTTTTCATTTATTAACACTTTTGATGTTCAATTACTACATTAATCGAGTTTTTAATTATCATTTCAAATATTTCATTGCATACAGACAAAAATAACAACATTTATTTTTTTTAAAGCTTTTTATCTTACCCGTAGCAAAGCAGAGGCTAAGTTGCACCGAAAACATCATTCAAACCACGAAGAAATTTCAAAGCATACAATCACAATTTTTTTTTTTTAAAGTAACACCAACGAAATAAATAAATTACTTAATTAGATTGCGTAAATTTCAAAGCATATTTTAATTTTTTATATAAAAGAACTCTTTATAATTACTTAATTAGATTTTATATAAATTTATCTGAGTCATTTAAATCATTGATAGACATGCTAAATAAATATTTAAAATAATTTGAAATAAAACTAACTCATATAAGTGATAATCTTCGTATGAATATAAATTAAGTTTGATAACCATTATCTTTCCAAATACACATAAGTTCATTTAATAAAATTATATTCAATCCAATAACTATAATTTATTTTATTATTATTATATAATAATAATAATAAAATCTATCCTTGAAGTGGAGTCCAAAAGACAACGCAACTTTCATGTTCAAATTATGTTTTGTTTATAGTTTTGTTCCTCTTCGCAGATTGCGTTTTTGCATGGAACCACCGCCCCTTTCCCTTTTACCTTACACCTTACCTTACCCCCACCAGATTCTCGATCTCCCTCTCCCTCTCCCTCTCTGAAGTGTACTGTACAATCTCTCTCTGTGTCTGAAACCAAAATTCTTTATTATTTCTCACTGTATATGTACAACATTACTTAAAGAAGAAATGTTGATTCTGTTTCTCATCTGAGTCTGCTCTGAATTCCACGCTCTCCCTCTACCAATCATACTATGTTTTACTAGCAGTAGCTTCTTCTGATTGGATTACATTACTTCATCTTTTTTCTCTGGTGACCCACTAACTACCTTAATTTCATTTCTTTCCTTTTTGGTTTGATTAACTTCTAATTGGTTTGGCATGAATATTGAGTTTTGATTGATTGTTTGGTGTTTTTAATTGGTTAAGATTGATGGGTTTTTTTTCTTTGTGGTCTTGTGAATTTTGCTTTAATTGGTTTGGCATGAAAGCATTGTGATTTTTTAAAAAGAAGAAGAAGAAAAGTTCTAGTTCTGCTGAGTTTTGTTTGGCTTGAATTTGATATTTTTCGATGCATGATTGATTCAGTCTAATGGGTTTTCTTTCTTTGGAGAGGTGGTGGTTTCTTTCTCTCCATGTCTCTCCTGATGTTTTCTTTTTTGGTTAGTTGATAAATTAAGCAGAGATAGAGGTTGAAAAGTATGCAAAAAGGTCCTTTTTTGGTTACAGCTGAGTTTTGATTACTTGTATATTTTGTAGTTTGATCTTTGTTGTGTTGATACAATAATTAGTGTTTTTTTGGCTTTAGGGCTTGGACACATGAATATTCATAGAGATTCCCACTCTTCTTTTGGGTTTTCTTCTTTTTAGGCATAATGAATTTAACAGTTTTTGAGTTCTTTGTTTCTGTAGCTTTTTGTTTCAAATTAAAGTTTAAAGCTTTCTAAACTTTTGTTACTGATTTTTCTTTCCTTGGCTTGGTACAAAAGTGCAGGATAATGGTTTTTCATATCGAGCATGCTCTTGGATCCAAGGATTGAAGTCACTGTTCAAAGTCATGATTTTTATACTAGTACAATTTCTTATGCCTCCACATTTCAGGATCCTCATGCCTTTACACTGGCCGAATTGAGTGTTTAAATTAATTCAGTGTGTTTATTTGCAACCTGGGTTTGTTTTTTCTTACTTCATTAGCTCAGGGTTTGGAATGGCCTTGGACTTCTTGTTTGTAGTTGCTGGGTCAAAATTGCACGAATTTTCCACTTATCTCAGTAATTTGAGATGGCACATTTTTTGTTTTTAAAAATCGTTGTGAATTGTGAAGTCTTTTTTATGAGAAATCTATGTATAGTTTCTTCTCTATTAAATTGAAATCTGAATTATAGAAGTTTGCTCCATTTCTAAGATTTGATTGCTTGAAATGTGCTGTATTTGTTCTGTATAATATAGAGTTTCTCAGGTGTGTGCAAGTTATTGCTGCATTATCTTCGAAGTTTCTCTGATGTTGTTTCTAATCCATTGATTTTCAGGAAGAAGCCTATTCCTTGACAATTTGATAAAGCGGGGATTGAAACATTTGGATCTGGGAAATGGGTGCTTCAAGCTCTAAAATAGAAGAAGACAAGGCTTTGCAGCTTTGTCGTGAAAGAAGGAAATTTGTTAGGCAAGCCCTTGATGGCCGGTGCTCGCTTGCAGCAGCTCATGTTACGTATATTCAGTCACTGAGAAGTACAGGAACTGCTCTTAGGAAGTTTGTTGAACCTGAAGTTCCTATTGAATCTTCGTTGTACATCTCCACCAATGCAACGCCAGAGCCACCTGCTTTGACTGAGAAGTCGCTTTCCCATTTTTCAGTCTCCTCTCCATCTTTATCTCACCCTGTTGATGCAGCTGAAAACCTTTCTCCATCACCATCTCCTCCCGGCTCAAGTCAGGTTCAGGCACATCATATGAAATTTAGGGGCTTTTCTTCTAAAACAATTGAAGAGAAACCTCCTGTAGTCGTTACAGGGACAGTAACGTCATCCAGTACCCCACAAAATACCACTCCTCGTTCCACTGAGAAACATGAAACATCACAGTTTGATGATTCATCAGTACCATCAGGGACGACTCAATGGGATTACTTCGAACCTTTTCAACCAATTGACCATCAGTTTTCTTTTCAAGACGGAATCCAACTGAACCATGGGTTCGACAGTGCTGATGATTTTAGACAGCTAAGGGCAGAGGAAGGAATTCCTGATCTGGAAGACGAAGGAGAGAAAGCTTCGTTTCATGAAATTGCAGAATCTGAGGGTTCGGAAGATGAATTTGATGACCCTCCTGTGGATACTTTGGTGCGAAGTTTTGAAAATCTTAATAGGGTACATGATCATGTTGCACCTAGTGCCTCACAAATCACGCCTTCTGCAAGTGGTGCAGCTTCAGATACTGAGCTATTGAATGGGAAGAAAGGGAACTCTCCTGGTTTGTTGCCATTAAGAACACCATCAGCAGCAGTTTCTGTTTCAGCTGACAGACAGAAAACACCGATGAAGGAAGATCAATCAAAAAATAAGGTTTCCCCTAAGGACTTCTTTTCAAGCATAAAGGATATAGAGTATCTCTTTATAAAAGCTTCTGATTCTGGGAAAGAGGTTCCGAGGATGCTTGAAGCAAATAAATTGCATTTCCGTCCAGTGGTACCTGGAAAAGAAAGTATGGCCTTTTTCTCTCTCTTAACCTATGGTGTTAGGGAAATAATATTTTTCAATTTTTTTTTTATTATCTTATCATTTTTTGGCATCTGTGACATAATTAGAAGATGTTTATTTCCATGAGGTCTTGGAAAATATACTAAAAACATTTTTTCTTTCTCTCACCTCTTAGTATTTGACAGACACAGTGATCGACCCAGGTTGGCTTTACTTGGATAGGGCTCATTGCTTTATAACTTGTTTGAAGCCTTCATTGTAGAAAGTTGATAGGGACTTCGGCTTTTTGTTGAAGACCGATAACTTCATATCAATTTCAATTTAAAGACAATTTAATCACTTGGCGTTCTTTTTCAGCCCTGAACTGGTAAATTTTCTACTCTTGCAGATGGATCAGTAGCATCTACATTCTTCAAGGCCTGTTTATCTTGCGGGGAAGACCCTAGCCAAGTGCAAGAAGGTAGCTCCCTTAACTCAATGCAAATTATTTTTTTCCCTTCCATTTGGCAATAGTTTACCATTTTGGATGGATTAACATGGACATTGCTTCTGGAATGTCCATCATGAGGATACATATGGTTTGAAGTTCTGGTGATTGAAAGATTTATCGCAATCTATGTTGAAGTTGTGATTTACTGAAGCAAATTCTACATGATATTACACGATGTTCCTGAATGTTTTTGTTTGGATATATCAGATATGAATATATATTATAAATTTTTTCCCAACATGTAGTATAGAGTTATGAAAATTATGTCTTAAGATGAGTTGAGAGTCAAGACCATGTTAAGTCATCTTCCGTTTCAAAGTACAAGGCACAAGTCTTTTCATCCACTACCTTCACCTGTTGAAAAGGAAAAAAAAAGCACATTGAAATCTATCAATATCTCTTTGGGGATCGTTTAATTGCTTTTACTGTTATATTTAGGATTGTGCTGTTAAGCTGTGATATAAAATGTATAATTATAGTTAAAAAAAATCTTATAGAGAACAATACCTCAAGACCTTAAAAAACTTTTCCTTTATTACGTGCTAATTCTTTCTACTGTTTACTTAGAGCCTGCCCAAAACGATTTGAAGTACTTAGCTTGGCATAGGACGACATCTTCGCGATCATCTTCATCCAGGACTCCTCTTGGATTAAACGCCAAGGATGATTCAGATGATCCAGTTGGTAATCTTTTTGATAATTTTTGCATGATCTCTGGCAGTCATGCTTCAACTCTAGACAGACTATATGCATGGGAGAGGAAGCTGTATGAGGAAGTAAAGGTACAGTGTTGATATCACTGCTGTTTATGTATTTTTCTTGATTTTCATATGATAATAAATGCAGTCTACTTGTTTTGCTGTCACATGATGATGGAGAAGTGCACAAAGATCCGTTGTAAATGATCACATTCCAGTGGTTTAACAGAAATGCTTAAGGGAATACAAAACAAACTGTGAAACTTATGGCTTCCCCTCCTCACCAGTTATTTTCATTGGTCAACTTATCCTAAGCATGTAGGACTCTGCAATCTGGTTCTGCTCCTCTTGTTTGGCTAGTTTATCCCTTGTTAGGTTAGGCATCCTGTTGCTGAGAATCATACCCTGTTACTTTTCAGTTGATCTCAGTTTGCTGTTCTTGAGATAAGTTTTCCCTCGGGACAACGGATATGCTGTTGCCTGAGTCATTTCTTTATTACTTTTCAATTGTTTTCTAGGCATTCTAGACTTATTTCTTTTTGGATTGGTTTATCCTTCCATATTATTGGTTAAGGTAAAACTAGATGTGTCTCAGTCACTCACATGGTGTAGGAAATCAAAATAAATGTTTTGCTACAAGGTGTGGGAATCAAAGAAAATATTTAAGTAAGTAGTTTCTAACAGGGAAAATGCTTTCATTGGCGTTCATTCTTGCTATCCTTAACAGATTTTGCCACTTCCTCTCCCTTTTACTCTGTCCCCGGATTGTCTTCCCAATATGATTTAATATTTTAATTAAATTATAATAATTGTTTAATGTTCCACAATATAGATACTGTGAATAAAAAAGACCAAATGTTGATTGACTTGATTTTTGGTTCAGATAGGATACCTCGGGAAAATTAAAATTTGTGGTGGTGTGTCACTTTTTTTTTTCTTCATATATGTTGTTCTCCATCAACCATGCACTCTTTACAGGATCTTGTTTTTTGTATGTATGTTAGCTTAATTATCAATATTGATTTTCAATTTAGTAGACACCTAAATTGGACATTGCAAACAAAGAAAACGTAGAAAGTGCTCACAAGTTATAGTATTTGCTCCAAATTTCAGGCTAGTGAGATGGTCAGAAGGGAGTATGATACGAACTGTAAAGTTTTAAGACAACTGGAATCAAATGGAAAAAGTCTCCACAACATGAAAATTGATAAAACCCGGGCCATTGTTAAAGATCTACACTCGAGAATCAGAGTTGCACTTCACAGAATTGATTCCATATCGAAGAGGATTGAGGAATTAAGAGACAAAGAGCTCCAGCCACAACTTGAGGAATTAATAGATGGGTATGTATTCTTTTCTTTCCTTTACTTTAGATCAAGCGTTGAACTGGAAGTTGACTAAATTAATTGCACTGTAAGAGGTTCTACATGATTATGCATTGATAAACTCAGTCTCTCATCATGATTGCATTATAATTAAGCTTGACGCTGAAAGGCTTGCTCAAGTGGGACGAACCATGGGAGACTTTCTACTTGTGTATTGCCTTGAGTAAATATTTACTGAACATATATGGAACTTAATAATGGCTGCAATAGAATGGTAAAGCTGGATTCTTTGTTGGAGATTCACTAAAGCACTCTGATCCTTCCTAACAAAATTATATTCCTTTCACTGATTATGGCAGATGACCAGTCCTTTCCTTGTGAATAATTCATGGAAAGATATACATAGTAGAAGCTTATAGAAGGTCGTTTCTGAGAGAATTGTGCATATAGTTTCAGTAGATATTCTACTTTTATGTTCACTCTCTCTGCCACTTGCAGGCTGAGTCGGATGTGGGAGGTGATGTTTGAATGCCACAAGCTTCAGTTTAACATCATTACAACAGCATACAACAATTGCAATGCCGAGTTATCTATACAGTCAGAGTCACATCGGCAAGTTACTGTTCATCTTGAAAAAGAACTGAGCTCTCTATCTTCAAGTTTTACTAAGTGGATTGGAGCTCAGATTTCCTACCTGCAGGCTATAAATAGTTGGCTTTTTAAATGTGTCTTTTTTCCAAGCAAACCTGCCAAGAGAAAAAGGAGGCAACAGGAACCATCAACGACTTTAAGAAACCATGGCCCTCCTGTATATGTCACCTGTGGTGTCTGGTTGGACAAACTTCAGACCTTGCCTGCAAAGGAAGTCGCAGAATCTATTAAGGGTTTAGCAGCTGAAACTGCTCGCTTTTTACCACGCCAAGAGAAGAAACAAGGGAAGAATGCGAACCTTTCATCATGGAAGGCTGATAATGGCAATGATTCAGCAGTTAGCATGTTGAGAGATGAAGCATTGGAGGATTGTATCCTAGGTTTCAAGCATTTTCGATCAAGCCTGGAGGGATTTCTGGGTCAGTTGCACAGGTTTGCTGAGGATTCTGTCAAGATGTATGCAGAACTTGAAAAGGAAATCCAGGATACCAAGAGTAATTATGAAAGAGTGAAGTCCCAACAGCAAGTTGCTTAATCAGAAAAAAAAAAAACAGCTTGGTTACAGAGAAGAGGGAACAATTCTGTTGCATTGCATCACTTAACAGTAAGAAACCCTGACAGGCTAAGGATTTCAGATAGAGATCAATTGGATGCTGCATTTGCATACGAGGAAAGGAATAAAAGGGTGCTTGGTGGCTGTTTTTGGTTAAATCAAAGCTGAAACAAAGAGGCAAATAAAAATTTATAGAGATATAAAAAGGTGTTATAAAGGGGGTGGTTTTGCACTTCAAAAGCTGTGTTATGAGAAAGAAAAAAAAAATTGTTCTTCATTGTTAACTCGATGAAAGATTTTATGATCACCAAACTGGTAGAACATGGTACTGAACTGGATTCTGAGTTTCTGAGTTAGGTTCCATGCATTTGGTTATACCCAGGAGTTCTCAAGGTTTTCTTTGTGGTTTTGTGTTTTCTTGGTGTTGCTTTGATACGGTAAAAACATCCATGTAAAATTGAGTTTTTCCAACTTGTGGACCGTGCAGGCTTGCCCAAAAAACACCAGCAAGTGGCAACTTGATATCAAGTTTTCAACATCAGGGTTTATGAATGTAAAAAACAAAAAAAAAATCTGTGATTCATTAATGCCCAACAAGCAAACCGCCGGCGGCGGCGGCAGTGGTGGTGGAAAGAAAACTTTAGTTAAAAAACAGAAAGCGATCATAAAAGAAATTTCAGCAAGAGAACAAATAATAGTATCAAAAAAGCAAAAGCATAAGAAAAAGGGACCCTTCCAGCCTAACATTAACATATTTTCAAAGCTCAATGCCGACTGACATTGATAGGTGATTGATCACAGAAGCCTTGAAATCAAGGCGTAATTTCAGGTGTGCTTGCATTGACACTGTTGATATTTTCAATTAATTATTTCCTTTGATGGAAGAATCCCAGGATGTGACTGATCACCAGGAGCAAAATAAAATGTGACGAAAAGAAATACTTGTGTTTTTAATAATTTCAGTCTGGAAGACCTTGATTGGTGGCTGATTTGGCTAGGTAATTATATCATAGATTCAGCTTCAAAATGAGAAAAATATAAAGCAAAATTAAGATTTCTTTTAATTATCACAGTTAATTAAAAATATTGATGTAATCGTACAGTTAAACAAAAATAATAAAATAATATAATTTGTTAATGTTGTGATTAAAAAAAAAATAATTTATAGCTTGTTATTATTCAGAATAACAATTTTCTTTAAAAAATTTTAAATGGACGGGAGAGGAAAAAAAAATTCATGGGAACACATCAAAGGTGCAATGACAACATCATTATCGGAAAGATATCGATAAGATAAATTCAACGACAATAAAAAAGATCATCAATGATGACCTGAACGGGTTACACTTACTACTAAAAACAAGTGAGCCACCCTTTATCTTTAGGCAGTAAGTGTCGGCTACTCTGGTCACCGTCGGTGACTTTTATTAGTATTATTTGATTCGTCATGTTGAGATCTTTCTTATACTATTAGTAGTATTGTAATAAGAGCTTTAATGTGTCTTCAATGTATTTTTTTTCTTTCTCTTTCTCTCTCATGCCTATTTAATATTTTTTAAAAAAGATGTTATTCTAAATAGCAACAAACTATAAATTTTAATTGCGACACGTATAAACTATGTTATTTTGCTAATAAAATTTAAAAAATGTACTAAAAACAAAAAATAAGCCAAAATTAAGCAAGCTTGATATAATTAAACTCAACAAGGTGACTCGATGACCTGAAATTTATACTAGAATAAGTTTCAAATTAAACCCGAACATACCTAATAAGTCAACTTCTAACCTCACCAAAACCCATTTTAATTTTAAAAAAAATTCAAAACAATATTGTTTAACTTTTTATAAAAAAAAATATTGAAATAATATTTAAGTTAACCTATTAGCACATACATAATTTATAACTTGAGCGCGGAATCGGGCAACGGATTGAGCCGTCTTTAGCAACTCTGATCAGACTAAGTCATTCTATCCAATGATGTAATTGTTTTGTCTCTCCATCATGCTTGTTTTCTTGATACTTGTTCGCCGGCAAAACAACATTCATGTCACGACCAATTAAGAACATTAGGTGTTTTTTTTTTTTTTTTTTTAAGTTTAACGTGGGTGTCCGGGCCAGCTTGCGCGCACCTCAACTAATCCCACGGGCCCTGAAGTTAACGACCATGTAAGCCTCCAGTGGCCATCATATGAGCAACCACAAGGCTCGAACCTGAAACCACAGAGGGAGCAAACCTCTTGATCCCAAACTCTTACCACTGGGTCAACCACCAATTAAGAACATTAGGTGTTGCTTCTGAGTATGTATTTTTTTTTTCTTCTCTCTACCAAGTTTTGAATCATTCCAAAACTCTTGCAGGCTTGCATTACCTATATTTAGAGTCTGTTTAAAAATTAATTTTAATTATTTTTTAAAGTATTTTTTATTTAAAGTATATTAAAATAATATTTATTATTTTTTAAAAATTATTTTTGATATCAGTACATCAAAATGATCTAAAAATATTAAAAAATTTAATTTAAAATAAAAAAAATAAAAAATTTAATTTTTTTTTAAAAAAATCTTTAAAGCACAAAAAATAAACAGGTGATTAGATTATTTAGTAAATTTTTATAATTTTAAAATAAAAAATATTCTCAAAGTAACCAAACACATATATTAAACAAACATAAAAATTGCGGAAAAACATGGATCCCATTAATCCATAACATGCACACCACAACTTGAATCATTAATAAAAATATTTATAAAAAACAATGAATAAATATTTTAAATTCTGCAATCTCTGTTCCATTTCTTTAACATGTTTGCCACTAATAAAATCACAATCTCCTCGAAAAATAATTAATTAACCAAAATTAAAAAAATAACCCCCAAATTTCACTAACTCTACCCTACCACAAATCCACACCATAATCACACTTTTTAGACCCAATCTCTGCAGTTGCCGTTAGTTTATCCACCGTTAAATCACAGTCAACTTTAACAGTAATCTCCCATGTCTCAACAGAACCAACCTTAATCTTAACCGGAGCCCTCAAAGCCAGCTTAAACGGCACCTGTCCTTTGCCAACCTCATCGATCATCGCCGTACGATCCCCGCTCGTTAACTCAACGGCAGATCCCTTTAACGGCGTTACAAACACAGTCACATTGTTTGTCCCTTGGTAGAAAATCGGTAACGATCCGGTGGCCATTTTAACGCTGTCATAGTAAACATCAACGGAACTTCCTCTTCTATAATAAATCCCAATTTTATCGTTAGGGTTATTCGCTCTCACAGTGACGTCAAATCCCGGAGAGACCCATCTTGATGACGTCAGATTAAACCCCGAAATCGACAAACGCTCGACTGAATAATCCGGTGACTCCGGGCGGAACACAAAATAGAACACAGCGGCAGCGACGCCAACGAGGAAGATTAAGGCGGTGAGGAGTGCAAGAAGCCAGCAGAGGCAGCAGCAGCAGGGGCTACGGCTACGCTTGCGGCGGGTGAGACGCTCGTGTCGTTTAGCATTTTCCGGTGGTGGGACTCGGTAGACTTGATCTTTGGGGATTTGGATGACGTAAGTTCCTGGTGGCGGTGGGACCGGTTTCTCTGACCGAGGAGCTTCGGGTTTTGTTGGTGACTCTGGGTAATGTACTGCTGCGGGAGGAGGCTTGAACTCGGTGGTTTGTGGTGGTGAGTCGTCTCGGGGATGAACTCTGTCGGCCATTGTTGATGATTATTGATCGACTCAGTGAGTTGAGACTGATGCTTTGTGTCTGTTAACAGATCAGAGAGGGAAACGGAAATGCAGGTAAGAGAGTGTGCTGTAACCTGTCTGGTGTTTTAAATAGGCGTGTCTTAAAGATGAGACCGCGTGAGAAATTATTTACTCGAATAAGGGGTAGATGGGGAAGTTTACATGTTAAAGGGAGAAAAAGAAAAGAGCGGTGCGCGGCGTTACCGCGTGAGGGGTTAGCTTTTGACATTACGTTTAGATACGTTACATAATTTTTTGAAAGTGTGTTAGGTATAAAAAATTATTAAATTAATTTTTTAATAATTTTTTATGATTTTAAAATGTTTATATATAAAAATTAAAAAAATCAGTTTAATTTTTTTTCAAGGAAAAAAATACTTAAAAAAAAATCATGCACCATAATAACAAAAGATTTGGTGAATTTTATTTTTTAATTTAAATAATAATAATATATAATTTCCATAAATAACAGCAGAAAATAAATATTCTTAAATATCTATTTTGTAAGAACAACAAAAGATTCGGTGATGCTATCAGAACTTGTAATAAGACGAGAAAATCATTGTGCAAATCGTGTAATTTGTTGTACAAATCATAGATTATTAATTTTTATGAAGACTTGGAGGAGAAGGAATCCACAATATTGTAGCAAAAAAGGCATGAAATAATTTCATAGACATCGGTAGATTGATTTAATTATTTGATGCTGTAATTGTCCTATAAATTAAAGAAATTATTTTTTTCTAATTAAAGGGAGAAAATTATTTTGATTGTAAGCATTAACTCGGTGGCTTTATCCAATAAATCAAAGACGTGGTACGTGTGATATATATAAAATATTATTTAAGAAGAAAAATAGGTGGAAGTGATTTTGACATAATTACTAGCTATTTAATTAATAATCCAAAATAGAAAAAGAAAAATCCCAATTATCGTGCCAATGCTAAATCATGGAAGAGCAAAAAATATTTACTTGCCAAAAAAGAAAAGACTACTCTTTGATTTTTTTTTTTTAACATGGATTTTTGGGTCAATTTGTACGTATCTTGATTAATTCCACAGATCCTAAAATTAACGATCATGTAAGTTTTCAATAGAACTGAAATTTATGGGACACGAACTGGTGACCTCTAAAAAACAAACTTAAGGTCTGATCAGTTGAGTTATACCCCTCAGAATTTTAATATGAGGTTTCATATTCTAGCTTATTGTCAATATTTAATAAAAATATAATAAAAAGAAACTTTAACATATAATTTATTCAATTAATAGCTAGGATTCATAAATAGATTTTATTTTAAATTTATAAATATTCAACTGTTCATGTATAGTTTTGAATTATATTTTTATTATATAATTTGTTTTATATTTAGCATCGTTAGCTAGTAAAACTGAATCAGTACTAGAACCAGTAATTAGATCAAGAAATTAACTCAGAAAAAAGTTAATTAAATAATTAACTATGATTACAAGGCACCATTTCCTGGACTTTGATAGGCTCTTCTTAGTGTCCGGCACCAAGTTAAAATAAGGAAGCATGCTGCACGTAGATTTAAAATATTTCGAACAAATCAATGGACAAACACATGCTTTCAAGACCAAAAAAAAAAACATTGGATTCATGGAATGCACGTTGTAAACAATGTGTATCATAAACTAAAATAAATCGGACGGTAAATATAGATTTTGTTCTTCATAAATCGCGAAATTTAGAGAGAGAAAACGATGAGTATTTGATAAAAATAATAATTAAATTCGATAAAAATAGAATAAAATACTGAATTCCATCTCTGATCATATCATGGATTCACGATGAGGGAAACAGTTTGTAATTCTTTTCCTTCTTGAACTATCATTTGCATAAAGAAAACAATCTCCATAACGTTTATTTATTTTATTTTTTTGTTGTCCATAATTATTGTCATTTTACAGCAAGAGAAATCTTATCAGAGAAAGAAGGGATTTAACCATAGTGAGCAGACATAATAATAAAAAATATATATGTTGATCACATGGCCAAAAAACATCAAGAAAATCAATGATCAGGGATTAAAAAGATTTCAGGACAAGAAGAGACAATAATGAAGAGAAAAAAGAAGAAAACTAAAAAACAAGGCAGGAAATGATATGCATGTACCTGAGATATTTAGCCAAGGAGTCTATCAGATTGCCTCAGTTGCAAGCTCTTCTGTCTCGGCGGGGTTTTTTGTGTATAGCTTGGATGTATGAGAGGGAGTGGGTAACTGGGTTGAAAGAGAGAGAGTGGATTTATTAAATAGCTGGAGATGAGTAAAACATGAAGGGCAGTTCATATATTCTTCGATGCCAAGAAGACTGCAGCACGGTTTGAGAAGCCGAAACAGTCAAAGGGTTTGGAAGGAAACTCAAGATGTCCTAAAAATTCAACTAGTTTGAGAATAAGGACAATCGGTTAATTAATTAAAAATATATGTGTACTAGAGAATAAAAATTATAAATTTTTATTCTAAAGATCTCATGGTATATTTATAGGTTATGAGTCTTGTTTTTTTTATGAAGAGAAGGCCTGCAATATAATTATCTGATAACATTTAATAAAAGATAAATATCTCTTATATTTGTATTAATGTTTGATGGGAATATAGTGCGTCTTTGAAGGAATTTTAAACACCTAAAAAGGTGTAGTGATATTAGAATTTAAGACGTTAAATGTAGCTAAACCTATGGAAGATGAATTCTTTCCTGAGGTTAGACCCAAGAGAGGATGGTTATTTCCATGGACATGCTAAGAAATGATGCTTGTTACCTTGGATTTAGCTAACTGTCAAATCCAAGTGTCTTGAGTCTTGTATATTTGCTAGACACATGTTGTCTCGGACTTGGTTGAGTGTGAAGTCCTAGTGCATCAGACTTGGCTGACTGTCATGTCCAAGTGTATTGGACCTGGCAGATTGTCAAGTCCAAGTGCTTTGAATCTGGCATCTTTGTCAGATCCATGTTATCTTGGGCATGGCTAATTGTCAAGTCAATGAGTTTTGGATCTGACATGTTTGTCAAACCCATGTTATATAGGACATGACTGATTGCTGAGTCCAAGTGCCTTAGACTTGGCAACATGTTTGCTAGACCCACATTACCTTGGACTTAGCTGAATGTCATATCCAAATCCTTTGAACTTAGTGAAATGTCAAGTCCAAGTACTTTGGGTTTGACATGTTTACTAATTCACATTATCTTTGACTTAGTTGACTGCTAAATCCAACTGCTTTGAACTTGGAGAAATATCAAATCCAAATTCCTTGAGTCTGACATGTTTGTCAAACTCATGTTACCTTGAACATGGCGGGCTGTCAAGCCCGAGTGACTTGGGTCAAATATCTTTACCAGACCCACATTATCTTGGGTATGACTGATTGTGAAGTCCAAGTGTCTTAGATGTCAAACTCATGTTACCTTAGAGATGACTAACTGTCAAGTTCAAGTACCTTGAGTCTGGTAACTCACGTTACCTTGAACTTGGCTAATTTGTCAAGTCCAAGTATCGGGTTTAGTATGTTATTAAGCTCCAAAAATATTTGGATTTAGCTGGTGCTAGATCTAATATGCTTGTACTGGACACCCTACCTACTCTGTCTGGGCTTAACAATTAAAACATGTTTAGTTTCTTGGGTGTGCTTAAAAAAAAATTGGTCATTAGAGTTCAAACCCGTTAAAAATAAGTCTACAAGAAACCATGCATTATCCTTAACAGGTGCATGAAAGAATAATTTGCCTGCTAGTTGGCACACGGTATCTCTGATAGGGACAGACCACCTTGGAGGGGAAGAGACCAATTTGGCCTTTTTATTCTTGTTTCGAGGTTTTAGGGATATACAATTAAATTCGGGACAACCCCTCTCGATTTCTTGCTGACTAATTAAATAATACGAATTATTTTTATTTTTATTTTTAACATAGAAGTCATGAATACACGCAAAAAAAAAATAAAAAAAAATTGAAAGCTCGTTAAATCAATATAATTACACTAATGTCATTGTGTTTGAACACGAATTGTTAGGTCTATTATTCTCGAATTAGATGGCATTAACCAAGTTTGTGAAGTCGTTATGTGGTTTCTCAAGCAGTAAAACGCCCTTAATTAATGTCAAATTGAAAGAGATTTTTTTTAATTAAAAGGTTTTTTAAATCTTAGGATATATAATAGAAGGTGCTGCTTATATATATATATATATATATATATATATATATATATATATATTAGATTTTATATTTCTACTTAAAAATATATTAAAATAATACTTTATTTTATTTTTTAAATTTATTTTTGATATTATTATATTAAAACAATTTAAAAAAAACCATTTTAAAAAAAAAACACTTTTAAAATATAAAAACAAACATGAAATTAGTAATATTATCTTAGAATTGACCCATCAAAACAGCAACCCGGTTGGGTGGAGTATTATGATAAGTATAGCTTGTTTTTATAGAGCAAACATAAAAAGAGAAGGATTAGGAGAGTGCCATGGCATCATTCAAACATTTCTCTTTTTGCTAGAGGAGAAATGCTCTTTCCCATTCTTACAATGTCAAGAAAAACTAGGGAGAATGATTAATAAATAACTTGCAGCGAAAGAATATTTTTGCGTCCAGAAAAGAACTTTGTAAAGAGTAGAGTATGCCTTACAAGATAGGGTTAACAAAGAATGGCTTAACCCATCCATCCGAGAAAAAAATTTATTTCCCTAATTTCCCCGGGCTAAAAGAGCCAGTAAACCACCTATACAAAGCCATTATTCAAAGGATCAGCTGCAGCTTAAGAACATTAACAGATATCGAAGCAATTAGAAGCAGTATCCCTCCAAAAAATAAAAGAACAGTAATAGCAATGAACTGGGTTAGTGGCAAAAACAATGGTTAGGACTCCTGTTTTCTTTGAGGTGCCTTTCATGATGCTACTGTTGAAAGATCTTCGAATACCGTTTTCATGTCGGGCCTTTCGGATGCTGGTAGGATACATCTAAGAGCCACCTGGAGCATTTCATCGAGAACTCTGGGGGCCTCTGCGTTAGGGGTATCCATAAGCAGCTTGTCAAAGCACTCACTGGAACGGTTTTCTTCAGACAATAACCTTACCCAGTCTGTCAGATCAACCACTCCTGGGTCTGCAGAAACTATCTCCCATGAACATTTTCCAGTTAGGAGCTCTAACAAGATAACCCCAAATGCATAAACATCACTCTTCAATGATGGGCAGGGTTTACTTGAACTAGCAAATTCAGGTGGCCGATAGCCAAGAGCACCTGCATTCAGAACTTGTTCGGCTGTGCCAACAGAAGTCAATATTCGATGGAGACTGTAATCAGTGAGCAGTGGATTCATGTTTGGGGGTTCTAACAAAATGTTTGTAGATTTTAGGTTTCCATGGGGAATTGCTCTTTCATTGTGCAGGTAGTTTAGGCACCAGGCGACATTTACAGCAATCCTCAGCCGATCATCGAGAGATAATGACTGAAGTTTCCTTGGCTCTGATTCTGCACAGACACAAAGGTAATCTTTAATTCCCTAAAAGGAATGTTAATTTCTTGCATGACATTGGGAAAATTCAGAACAGAAACAACGTAGAATTTCTATACCAGTAACTAATCTTCCTTGTCTTCTTGATAATTTTGCACAAGAGGGGGTTTCAAAGCCAATGAAGTGCAGGAGGCAGCAATAGTTACAATTTTATTATGTCATGCTTATTACACACACATGTTCCATAGTCACAGCCGAACAAATCAAGAAATACTAAAACAGCTACATAACAGGATAAAGGTTTCAGTTCAAGCACAATTCATAAACCTTGAGGAGCAAATCATTTCTGCAAGACTGCCCATGCCATATTTAGAGAGCATTCAACCCCTACATATGCAGCTAATCTGCTAGTTGAAGCAATAAAGCGAGAACAGAACTGCTCAATTCACTTTAAATGGACACCATTGTTGGAAACAAACAAGACCACCGCATGTAAAAGCCTTTTTGCTACAGTCTCTATTATTGAACTAGTTGGGTATAAATACTTTATATCGATACAATTACACAATACAAGTCAACTATTCTCAATAAAAACATGGGCGATAGGAAAAGGAAACTTTAGTAATTTGTTTAGTTATGACATACAATAGAACCAGATTTGATGATATACATTTCAAATGATAGAATAGCACACTGAGTATTTTTATAACCAAAAGAAGGGGAAACGAGAGAAGTAGATGAACATTTTGCGGCATATAGAGAAAATTGTTCAGAATTCTGCGATACATGCATCCATGCATGCATGCATGCATGATGGTCAAGTTGGTTTATTTCTGTCAAGTTGGTTTTGTACACAGTATGGACAAGGCATACAAAATATCCACCCAGCCTTCCATGAT
The DNA here is from genome assembly GCA_007827005.2 of Populus simonii. Lineage (NCBI taxonomy): Eukaryota > Viridiplantae > Streptophyta > Magnoliopsida > Malpighiales > Salicaceae > Populus > Populus simonii. The sequence continues at coordinate 19,077,438 of CM017467.2, read as the reverse complement.
GGTCATCTTAAGAAGTTAAAAAAGAAAGAAAAGGAAAACAAAAATTTTGCCTCACTAGAGATGTCTTACCTTGAAGATAGAAGGCCAAACATTGCGCATTGATATATTTTGATATTATCATCTTCTCATGGTCTCTTGGACCCCAGTAGTAACCCTGAAGAGAAACTAAATTTGGATGTCTGATGCTCCCGAGTTTCTTTACTTCCCTAGCAAAATCCTTCTTCCCTTTTGCTATTCCCTCTTTTAACCACTTTATCGCCATTACATAGCCAGAGTCAAGTGTAGCTTTATATAGCGCACCATGGCAACTCCTTCCAACAACTTCTGCTGGAGCACATGAAAGTTCTTCTGCAGTGAATGTTAGAGAACCATCAAAGAGATGCAAATTCCCAGCCAACTTATCAGGAGATCTAACTCTCAGCACCCCAGGAGTATCAGATGATAGTGGGCTTTTAGAAGGTGATGCATTTGAAGATGACAAATGGGGAGAAGTCAACCCTCCATCTTTTGTTATTGATTTGAGATGCTCTTTAGACTTCTGTGGAACTGAGGATGTGTTCCCTGGATCATATGCAGACCCCATCTGGGTTAGGGCGTTACTTTGGTGGAAGCTAAGTGATGCAGATGATTGGCTTGGATTTTTGTTGACTCTTGATGAAGAGATGGAAGAACCCTCCTCCTGTGGGACACCTTCACTTCTCTCATCTCCTTTCAAACTTCTGGTACCATGTGTCGGCCGATGGGTGCGGTAATAAATCACCATGGACAAAAGAGCTATTATAGTAGCAGCACCAACCATACTTGCAATCAGAGCAATTTTTATAGCAGGTTTCATACGAGATCGACCCCCCTTCAAATTCACAAGGGCTGGAGGCCCCTTTGATGAGGATGGAAAATAAGGAAAAATCAACAAAGAATTTCCTGGATGGAAAGCTGAATCAGGAAACCGCCTCAAGTTATCAGGAACCACACCAGAAAAATTGTTAGAAGACACATCAAATCCTTTCAATCCGTCAGGAAGGTCCCCAGGGATGCTGCCTTTCAGTTTGTTGTTAGATAGGTTAAGATACACCAGGTTATGGAACTTACTGATTTCTGGGGGCAAATATCCCTCTAAAGAGTTGTGTGACAGGTCAAGAGACACCAAACTCAAATTTTCTCTAGAATCGTGGACCTCCTGAAGAGGTATTTCCCCCGTGAAATTGTTGGCTGACAGGTTGAGGTCAGTCAGTGTTGTTGAGGTGAAGAAATCTGGAAGGAGGAACCCTGTAAGAAAATTGAGGCTAAGATCAATCACCTTTAGTTCTGAGTATGTACCCAACACCGGTGGAAGATCACCATTCAATGAGTTGTTTGATATCTTCAATGTAGTTAGCCTCAAGAATTGAGAAGTTTGGTTAGGCAAAGTTCCTGTCAATGAGTTTGAACTCAACTGAATAACTTCCACGTAATTTCCCCAGTTCTGGATTCTGGACAAATTCCCTGTGAGCATATTATTACTCAGATCAATGGTGGCACAGTGGCCTACAGTGGCTGGTAAAGGGCCTGAAAGTTTGTTTGAAGATATATTTATCTTCCTCAGAGTTGTAGAGGTGATACTTCCTACTGGACCTGCCATGGATTTGAATCACTTAAAATTACAGGTAAAATTAGATCATAAAAACTCTCAAATTTAACATCAATGGATAACTTTTGACAACTATAACCGAAAAACATACTAGAAGGTTGGTAAACAGAAATCTCTACATTCCAAATGCTTTTCAAGTTGCTTACTGCATTAAGAGTGTTTCTACAATAGTAGTTTTCAATATTTTCCAGATTTCACATTGACTTTCAATGTTTAAACATGGAAGGGGCGAAAAATATTTCTTCCATTATCCTCACCAGGGTTGTTATAATTCTACTTGTAATTAAAAAGATCGTTCCAATGCTGCAATGCGCAAGAGGAAATAAATAGAACACCAAATTAGTTTTAAGTCTACTTCTCCTGAAGTTACAAGGAAATGCGAAGAAGTGTATATGTAATAATAAAAGACTACCAAGTGTTGTTAAAAGCAACATACCTTCAAGTTGATTAAGGCTAAGATCCAGTTCAGTCAACACCATCGAGCTATCTTGCAGAAGAGCTTCTGGTAAAGACCCTGATAACTGGTTGCCACCAAGCCTAAGAATCCGAAGAGAAACAACAAATTTGAAGGGGGGAATAGCCCCAGTTATCTGATTATTGCTAACATCAAAGACCTCTAAGCTGTCAAAATATGGCACTCCATCGTGAGCAAAGAGCTGCCCAACCAAGTAATTGTGGCTTACATTCAAATACTTGATTGATGAAACAAAGCTAGCATTTCCGAGTCCCAAATCCAATGAACCAGAAAATTGGTTGCTGCTCAAATCAACATGAACCACAATGCCCAACTGGGAAAGAAGACCCATTATATCCCCAGAAAAGCTATTATGCCTCAAATCTAAGTACTCCAAGCTCTCGAGATTGCCAAAACCTGAGGGAACAATGCCTTCAAAATTGTTTGAAGAAAGATTCAGAAGCACTAAATTCTTCAACTTTGACACCCCAGAAGGTACAAACCCATGAAAAAAATTGGATGAAAGATCCAGAAATTCAAGGGACTCGATGGAACCAACATTCGAGATAGTGCCCATCAACTGGTTGTTCGAAACCGACAAGTTTCGAAGCATTTTAAAGCCAGCAAGAACTGGGAAACTGAAGTTTCCAACAAGACCAACATCATTTAGAGTGATTGAAACCACATGACCATTGACACAGATAACCCCGTACCAGGTCTGAGGGCACCCATCAGATGCCAAGGACTTGCTGTCCCATGAGTCAAAAACTTTCCCTGATGGGTCTTTCTCAAAACCCTTCCTGAGCTCCAAAAGTGCTTTAAAATCAGATTGTCCTAATGCAGCTACTACCAACAACAATAAAATCAGGCAGATCGTTTGCATTGTCCCAAGGCTAGTTCCAAACCACAAAACGACCAATATGAAGAAAGATTGAACTGGTTTCCCGGCAATATCAAATGCTACTTCATGAATGTCACAAACAAGTGAAGACCATAAGGTTCTAGTACAAAAGGAATGAAATCAAAATTCAATCACCCTAAATGCTACTTTAGAGGAGAATCCAAGCAACTAGTCAACAAATGGGAGGATTGAAGAGCAAAATGAACTAAAAACAACAATTATTTCCTAACATAAAATTCCCAAAATTAATCCTAGCCAAAAATCACAAACCCCATTGTCAAAAAAATGGAAACTTTAAGTCCACTCAAGTCAAAATACGCCTAACATGAGAACAAAAAAAAAAAGGCAGAAACTTGATGAAATAAAGAAGACAAATTTGCACAAATTCTACATCTTCATCAGCTAGACAACTCATGGAATCCAAGCAAGAAATTTTTACGACAATGTGAATAAAAACATGCAACCCAGTTGAATAAAATCTACTCCTTTTTCCACAGAAATGTACAAAGCAGAGGGAGAAAGTTCGAAGAACCTGACAAGCTTTTTAAGGGACAGGACAGCATGAGGTTAGAAATGTGGGTGGCTACCTAGGAATGTGAAGAAACAGCGAATACTAGAAGAAACAAAGACAAAGAAACACAGCCAAGAAGTCTATAAAACTGGTGAGTGAAGGTAGGAGGGAGTGAAGGAGTGAGAGAGCATAGCAGATCAGACAAAGACAGGGAGGAGGAGTAGGTGAGTGGTGTAATGTTACTATATTATTTGTCAAGTTGGAAGTATGCAATAACTATCAAGAAAAGGACAGGTTTACTTTAAGGCAATGCCTAGTTACCTGGTAAGAATAGGATAAAAAAACTGAGGTTGAGTTGGCTTCAGATTAGTTTGTGTTTTTGTAGTTCCTAGAAACAAAGGTTCTACGAATCCCAATGCATTCTTTCTTTGAATCAGCTCATCTTTCTGTTGATGCAGGGATATTAATAGCTGTGCTTGGATCGTGGTAAATGTAGAATATTTTTTTATTTTTTAAATAATATTTTTTATTTTTTAAAATTTATTTTAATTTTAATACATTAAAACCATCTAAAATCATAAAAATAAAAAATTAACTTAAAACAAAAAAATAAAAATCTAATTAAAACCCAAACTACTCTAGTGGGTAAACATTATGACCGGTCAATGCAACACTTAACTGGTCAACTCTATTAGTTAACTTGAGATTACATTGAGATAGTTAAAATTTAATTTAATTTAATTTTTAAAAAAATTAAAATTAAAATCACATAATTTTAATTTATTTTAATTACTAAGGGGTTTAATATTATTATTATTATTATATATTTCAAAATCATAATAATACCATGCATTATAGAGATGCAGTTTTCTCATGCCATGGTTCCACAAAGGGACTGTCTGTCTGCAGTCAATTTGACGAGTATATTTGCAGGTTCGAGAGCTGCTCTTTGGACTGTCCTCTGGCAGAAGTTAATGTATATATTGTGACATGGCATCCATGTCGTCCACCGGGTATCCCAGGCAGTCTTGGATGGACTCTTCTGTCTTTTTCACTCTTTAATTTAAAAATGTTTTAAAAAAACAAAATTTATTTTTAAAAAAATTAATATTTTTAATATTTTATATTATAGTCTTCGTATAGTATTTTTATTTCAAGTTCGGATTAATTTTCATATATCAAAATTAATATTTTTCTTCGTCAATCATTTAAAGAAGGAAGCTTGCATGGAAAAATTCCGTGCTCGGTGTTAAATCTCAAACTCTAGATGACCTAGTACGCCAAGTCTCAACCATTCAACAATCAGGCATAATTACCATGTTAATTAACACGAATTGACTTTAATTTTTTTTAGTTGATGTAGCTTGAAATCACAAAAGCCCAAGAAAGCCTGCTAAAGAGAGCAGCTCATCCTAAGAGTATAAATACACACATTCAAGTCCAGCCCATATGAAATTAACTCAAGAGGCCAGGAAATCAAAACCCAATTATAATCTAGAAGGCCAAGCCTTCTATACAAAACAAGTAGGCCGAGGAAAAGCCCACGAGACCAAATCAAATCGCCATTTCAAATCCAAAAATATATAAATTTGAATCCTTTCACAGGTGATGTCAAGTGGCTCATTGGTAATTTTCAATGATATTTAGAGAAAAAAATAATAAGAACTTTTCTTATCATTTTTTAAATATGTTAAAATTATGTTTATAAATATTTTTTTAATTTAATAATTCGGGTTTAATAAACATAGGAGGATATTAATAAAGGATGTACGGTCCAAATCTAAAACCCAAATCAAGATTTTCAAATTTGATAATAAATTTAAATAACTCAAAACACTATTGATTATTATTTTTTAATTTTAAATATGCTTATTTTACTGTTGTCAAGGGAAACGATTGAATGGTCTAAGAGATTTTTCTTTTTCTCTTTCTTTTTAATATAAAATGAAAGGAAAAAGGACACTACATTCCATAGATAAATGGTGACATTGTGTATGTTTTGAAAATATTATGTTCTCCTTGTTCTACATGTTAACCGCGCTTAAACGGGCGTATCCGTGTCTAGAAACGTAGCACAAGATGAGTGGTTATGAGATCAAGAGGAGCTGACCTAACAAGAGAGATGGCCATGAATATGGTTATGAGATCCCACATGAGACTAGAAAGTAGAAAGGCTTCATTGTAGAGGAAGTTTGGGACATGGTTATTAAATTCGATATGGTTTGAAGAGTTGACATTGTGGTTTGTGTTGGGTTTTTATTTTAATTATTTTGAAAGTTCACAACTTGAGTGATTTAATTGGTCAACCAACAACCCAGTTCACTTGGATAAACCCGGATAAGACCCGACCAAGTCAACTACAAGGAGTTTTTTTCTTGTCCGAAACGATATTGTTTGAGTTTTTTTCTTAAATAAAATGATGTTATTTTGAGATTGACTCAGGTTGATCCAACAAATATGAGACACAAGCTTTCATCCGAGTGTATGATAACTATAATTTTAAAATCAACAATGAAAAAATAGGATCCAAAATCAGACTTAATAAATCCCATGTAATCATTGAAAATCTTTGGAATAAATAAATAAATTTTGATAGCATCTTACAATAAATTTAGCTATATTCCTTGAGCTAACACAACATTATTTGGATTGATCTAGAAAGAAATAAAAATAATAAAAAATTATTATGCGAATTCATAAAGCAATGCGAATACGTGCACATGTCTGAGGCTGAGCTATTTTAATTTTATAAATAAAGAAATCGTAGTAGCTATCCAAAAGAGACTTGTCAAAGGATGAATCGATAGCCACTTCTGACCCTACCATCTTTCCTTGCATCGCAAATTGATGTTAACAAATGGAAGGAAAGAGACGGAAGAAAGAGTAATTAAGCATTCCCTAATCCTCACATGCTTAAAAATTAAGTGTGTTGATGATAGCATACATATGCTTTAACAAATATTTGGATTTAAAAAAGTTATTAATTTGATATTTTTATTTCTTGGATAGTTTTAATATATAATAATAAAAAATTGGTTTTAGTCCAAATATATTTTAATATTCACTTTTATATACAACTTAATTAAGACCAATGATAATAATTAAGACTCTAAATTAACAAATACATGAAGTTAAGAGTTTATTAATATATTTTTAAATAAAAAATAATTATTACTACACTTTTAAACAGTATAAATTATTAATGTTTTGTTTTTAGTTTATGTTGTCTTGTCAGAAGGGACCTACATGCACAGTGGATCAACTATTGAGACCACAAGTCTGTTGACTTTTTCCATGAGAAAACAATGATCTACTAAGCATAACTTCTCCCCTGGATTAATCAAATGACTTTGAATCCATTATGGTCTGGATTTAAATTGGATAAGAATGAAGTTATTAATCTAAAGGATTAACTAGTAATCCAATCAAAATTTAATATGATTTTAAAAATATTAAAACAGTTTATCTATTTTTTTTTTCAAGAAATCATGAAATGATGTAATATTAAATTCACGGAGATCATTAACAGAGTTTAAGAACTGTGATCTCAACGCCCTAAATGTTGACTTAAGACTCCAAATTAATAAAAACGTGAAGCTAAATCTCAGCCAGTAATGTTTTGTTTTTTAGTATATGCTGTCTTGTCACAAGGGACCTAGAAGCATAGTGGATTAACTATTGAGACCACAAGTCTCTCAATTTCTTGAATCTGAACGAGCAAGATGTTGACTGCTGACAGCTTTTCAAACCCTCAGCAGTAATGAAAAGATCCCAAGAGCTTCCAAGAGGAGCCGTGCTTGACTGGGATGGTGAGAGACCCCACCCACCATACCATATCGCCAGCTTGATTAATTAATGTTGAAGAAACTAGTCAACTTGGCATCTCACAACTAAGTTTTGTGGGTCTGTATTCACATGGACAAGGCCATGAGAGATTCACAAAAAGACAACCCTTCATTTCAGCAACATGCTGGCGTTACAAGACAGATTACAAACCATAATATCAGATTCCTAGCCCTACAAATTATGGCTGTGTTCTCAACCATATGATAGCCAAATGAGTACATACATCACAACTTATTTATTTCACAGCATATCTCACCTTATACGTAATGAACAGCAGTTCAATTTATGAGAGTTTTGCACAAACTTTATTAGCACGTACGGTACCTGCTAGCTATCTAAATTCTACCCCTAAAAAGAGAGTAAATAATACACGGACGGCCATATCAGTTTCTAGGCAGTGAGAGTTTGCCCTGGATGTAATGCAAGATTAGAAAAGTTCTTCCAGTCCAAGGAGATAGTTTTGGTAATGATATTAGAACCAGGTTGAAACATCCTGATGCTTTGGCAGAGTATCCATTCCCAGTACTTGTAGATCATCTTTGTAGTCGAAAGAGGACAAATCAAAGGGGGAGCCGAACATCAAGTTGAAGCCGCTGTTGTTTTGGTTGGTCTCGAACGGAGAATTCAAGGGTTTGAACCTGTCAAACTGACCACCTTCCTGGGAAAACATTTGATGGTTTTGGTTGATGTTGGACTCTTCGAAGATACTTCCGTTAATCATATTGCTTTCACTTCGGAAGTGGTTGTCCTGCTGGTGTTGGATTTTTGGCTGGAAAACATTGTGACCTTCTGTGTCCAAATTGTTACCACGATTTGTGTTCTTGTTGCCTTGAATATTAGTGTCATAGATTGACATAAGCTCACTGATCATCTTTTGCCCATCTTCAGGAACTCCTGATAGATTGAAGGAAGAGGGTGCTGGGTTCACCAATGGAGCAGTTGTCTTGGACTGTGCAGATGGTTGAGGATAGATGACAGGCTTGACTTCATTAACATGAAAATTTGACCCTCTAAACTCCAATGAAGTGCTTCTGTATGGACAATTTAGTTGATGATTGTCCCTAGAAGCCCTGTCGGGGAAACCCAATCGGATTTGACTATGAGCACATTGAACAGCCTCGCATGTGTAGATCTTCTGATCCACCATCATGTTTATATCACTGGATGGCTTTCTCTTTCTAATGAAATCCGTGCTGGTGATAACTTCTCCCTTGATTGGATAAGGTTGTTGTCGAAGAGGTAGCCTTTCACCCATTCTTTCCATCCCTAGATTAGAATAGCTGAGAGTCTCGGGTTTGCACTCTTGCACATCAAAGTTTGGCTCATCTTCAGCTCCTTCAACATCATACTCACTGGAATCATTAATGACCAAAGATCCACTCCCTCCGGATGAGGACAATGGTGGACAGGAATTAGGGTAAAGTTCACGAGCCAATGATTCCTCTTGGTTGATAATTGCAAGCCAAGTAGCACTTTCCTTGGCTGTCATCTTGTCCTGCAAGCACTTGGACTGCCTCACAAGCTTGCGGATCTTGGCAATATCAGGCGACATGTGCTTAATCACTGCTGTGAGAACACCCACCTTCCATGCCTTCTTCAAGTCATGAGGCTTCTTGTAAGGTGGGGGGCCATGGTCTTTGGGCAAACCCAGCTGTGGCCACCATTCTTCATTTCCAGAAGGCCACCATGGTGGAGGAACACCTTTCTCTAATGGAAACCGCCTCTGGGGAGGGTCACAGTGCTGCATCAATGCAGATAAGAGCGAGCCAAGGGTGGTATCTTGAAGCTCCTGCAAGGTGTGTGGGGTTGGGCCAATTGAATTACAGCCCTCATCCTTTCCAGGGATCGAGTTATCTGCTTGGTACTTAGTTATGGCAGCTGGACCATTTCGATCAAACCTGACTTTATCCTTCCACCATTCTCTAAGATTATCAGATGCACCAGTCACTGGCTTTCCCTTCTCCGGGATAATCCCATAAACAAAACCTTGAGCTTTACAAACTTCCATCATCTTCAACATGTACTTTAAGATCCCATCTTGTGCCCTGGACATCTTCTTCCTCCTGGCCTGCTCCTGGGACTGACGCTGCTTAGCAATATCAATCCCCTCCTTGCTTCTGGTCTGCTCTTTTAGCCTTTTGAGACGCATTTTGTCCCTCCACATCCTTCGCTCAAGCTCATCAACATCAATCTCCTCATCACTATAATCATCCTCCACAGTAACCTCAGGTTCTACCTGTGGAGCACTTACATCTCCTTCCACGAGAGGGGTACAGAAGAAATCCATGTCACCACAAAACCCCGTCTCATCAAACATCGACATCATTCACAGAACAAAACCCTCCAAAATTGACTAGAGGTTATAAGAAGCCCGAATTGATTCCAATCACCAAACTGTAATTCCTCAAACTGCTCCACCCTAAGCTTGACTTTCGATAAATCCTGTAGACATTAATAAAAATTACAATTAAAAACACTGCTCAAAACCCTATAATGTCCAAAAAGATAAGGTGTGCATGATCATTGAATATCATTGAACTCACTTTTAATAATCCACCTTTTCATTTACTTAAGCATAATTATTCAAACAAGATCTCATACACGTCTATTATTCGCAATCATCCCATTGAAAAACAAAAGTTTCAAAGTCTATAGAGCCATAAACTATCTTATATTGAAAGAAGTAAACAGATCAACAAGCAGCACACTCATGGATTTCATAGATGAAAATAGATGGATCGTGATCAAATCAGAGTCACTGGATATAGAATTGAAAGAAAAAGGCAAACTATAAATCAATTGAATTTAATCAACCAACTAATATTTAACCTGACCATCCAGATCTCACCTTCTAAGAAGATTGAGTCAGACTTTCTAGGAAAAACTGAACAGTCATAGAAATCCCAGTCCTCCTTTGAGAAAATGTTCCAAATAATATGATAAAAGTCCTCAAATACTATCAAACACCTTGGATCTAACACAACTCTCAACTATTCTCAATTTAATAAAAAACCCACATCCCAAAAGTAAAACTAAACCCACAAAAATTCAAGAACCCACACCCAATAATCAAACTCCAGGGATCCGCTAAACAGAAATAGCAAACACAGCTCACAAAACACAAACCCGTATCAGCAAGACCAAAAACAAAGCTCAAAGTGATAGAAAGGAAGAAGAAATATACCAGGAAACATAAAAGTAGAGGCCTTTAACACTGGTTAGAGAGAGTTACAGGTCAATCTTGCACCAAATACTCTTATCTTTTCCTTTGTTCTAGAGAGTGAAGAGAGGCACCTATTATTCGAACTGGGGGTATATATTATTGTCCTCTAGAGTAAACTATATGATAAAAGAAGATCTTGGCGACTGTGAAGCTTGTGGGGGTGATGATGGTGGGGACAAGGAAAGTAAAAGCAAATCACTTTAAAAAAAAACCAAGAAAGTATGAGGAAGGAGATGGGAAGATGGATGAGAGGAGAGAGGAGGGTGAAGGGTCAAGTTTTCAACTTGAGAAAGGTTAAGCTAATCCAATCCAAAGCTTTGAAAGTGCTGTTTTTTGCTATCAAGACGGAGGATAGAGAGAGAGTTATTGTAATACTTGAAGACAAAAGAAGAGAGAAGTGTGGGGGCAATGTCTCTTGTCCTGACTTGACGATCCCTATGCACTGTGTCTCTTTTTAAAGCAAACTGACCTTCTCCAACTACAAAGGCTTATCCTTCTGTATGAGGATGCATTTATGGGCAGTAGATTGTGTGTATCCAGTGTTTTCCTCACCTCGCCATAAATTCCCTGAGCTGCCAAGCTGTTTACTCCTAATCTAGAATTTCTTTTTGTAACCTTCTTCATTTGTTTCCTAATTTTAACTGTATTCTATTTTCCAAGTCAATTTCCAAAAATGTTATGCTGATATTTTTCATAAATTTAATGGTTTAACATTTCACAGAAAATATTCCCATGAAATTACCATCATTCACTTGTAAATGATTTATTTTTTGGTTCAAGTGAGAATTTCTATAGTAGAGTTTATGTAAATTAATAACTTGAATTAAATAATATTTTTTTCTGGTCCTAGTTTAAATTTAAAATTTAAATAATATCTCAATTAATTAATAAAATATTTATAGCATGAGTTATATTAATTTATAAAAACTTAACTGTATATCATTTTATTTGGGGGGTAGGCAATAGAAACTAACCTGAAATTTTAGTGAGCGCTGGCTACTTGGATTAACCCTCTTTCTTTTTATCAGTGCTAGGGCCAAGAAGACTAGATATTTTGTTTCTTGAGCTAATTAAGGAAAATTGAGTCTTATCTCCTCCATGCTTGTTGGAATAAAAATATAATATTATATAAATTGATATTATGATATGAGAGAAAACTAATTTTATCTTCTTATGAAACATGGATGATCCAGGAGAGAGTTGTAATGGATATTATCTGAAATCATCAAGGGCTTCTCTTGTAATAACCATCGTTGTCAGATAAATAATGTTCTTCTCAGACTCTTGAAGCATGGATAATCTTAGAGATTTTTCCTTTCTTTTTGGTGAATAGGTAGATCATTTATAGGTTTTATTAACATCCTGTTTGTTTATGTGTTTTAAGATAATTTTTGAAAAAAATCCGATGCTTGCACATTGGTCACTGGTCTTCTATCTCCGGGAGGCTATTTGTGTCATGAGCACTCCACAGCCTCGCCTGAAAAAAAAATGCACCGGTGGATTCTTCGACTCAAGCACCGGAGTTGTTTCAAATTCAGTCAAACATATTGAGAAGAGGCCTTGCAGCCATAAAGGCTGTTAGGATTGTTGCCATTATGTGCAGCAATCATAGAGCATTTACAGCCTATCTTCTAGAAGAGGATGGCTGCCATTGCCATTGTCAAAGAGGGCTGCTAGGTGCAGCCACCATTGTTGAAGAAGAGCTGGAGTTGGCAGCCACCTTTGTTGAAGAAGAGCTGGAGTTGGCAGCCACCATGATTGACCAAAGAACAAATGGAGCAGCACCATGGATGCCTATAAATAGAGGCATACGGTTGAGAGCAAAATGAGAGAGTTAAGAGAAGGAAAGTAGAGCCAAAGATGTGAGAGATGTAGGAGAGAGTGGGCTGCCAAGGCAGCCAGCAGTAGCTGCCATTGCAGCACTGAGAAGAGAGAATAGAGTGAGGTTGAGAGTTGCTAAAGAGGGGATGATTCCTCCTCCTCTATTGTTGTAAATCTTGTACTCTCCCTATATAATGCAATGGCTTCTCCCGTGGATGTAGGCGGTTTGCCGAACCACGTTAAATATTGTGTCAGTGTGCTTAGCCTCCAATGGGCAAATATCAGAACATCACCGGTCGGAATTCCCTACAATTGGTATCAGAGCATATGGTTTGAAGTGGTGTTTGATTTTTGCTCAAAAATGAAAGTTGTCAAAATTGTGTTTTGACCATACCACCATGTAGAGGAGGAAGAGACAAAGCCACTGGTGAAAACGGCGTCAAAATCGGACGTCGGACATGGCCGCACTCTCCATCACTCTCCACGCGTCTTCTTCACCCGGAATGGGGTTGACCCGACCCGAATACCAGTTGACCCGACCCATGTGACTGACCCGGATAAAGATGATGTCAGCATGTACAGTAGACATGCCAGGGATGACGTCATCCTGATGTAATTGTGACATCAGCATGTACAGTAGCATGCCATGTCAGCGCCCAGTCAGCAGCCACGTCAGCACAGTGGGACCACCTGCCACGTCATCAGCCGCGTCCGAGCTGAGTTAAGCCGAGCCGAATGGAGCCGAGCCGAGTTAGAGCCGAGCCGCGAGCCGAGGGATAGGATCCAGCGTAGCTGATCCTATGTGCAACTGGATCTGAGATTGAATCTGAGCCGTTCATCAGGCCAGAATTGTTTTGATCAAATCTTAGCCGTCTGAAGTGCGATTTGGACGATTTCAGACTTGTTTCCAGCTAATTTGATCATTCCGGATGCAATGGTATGGTCCGATCATTGAGATTTGAGACCGAAAAGGTGGTGGTGAATAATTGAAAGAGATTGCCCGATGAAGAGGCATCTGAAGGTCATCATGGTGGTCGGTGGAGATGAAGAAGAAGAAATCACACATGTTTGCCCAATTACATGTGCTGAACTACTAAGTGGGGAGAAATTTTAATTGCCTTGAAGGAAGGCAAAATTGGGACACTCTGGACACCCGATCATGTGGACGATTTGAGGTGGAGAGTGGAAATTGATGAAGACCAATCTTGACGAATCTAAGAACTGGTAGTCTCGCCAGATGTTGAGAAATCAGGTATAAAATCAGGATACCCCATATCACTTATAAAGGAAAGCCGCAACAAAGCTAGCAAATGGTTGTATATACGAAAAGGCAGTACGGTGGATAGATACGTTCTAAGAAGTTCTGTCTAGGAGATTGGGTTTTAAGCGGGACCAGTGTGACCCCTCCAAATCTTTCCTGGGAACTTGCTTAGTTGAAGGATCATCCACACAGTACTATTTTTGTATATGTAACAGTTTGTAATGAAACTGTTGAAGACTAGCAAGATGACGGCACACAGGAACAGTTGGGTTCCGTATGTTCAAGGATCTGATGGAGTGGTGATTTCTCCAAAGAAGTTAGATTCGGTGACTGTAATTTCTCGAAGGGAAAATTAATGAAGACCCTGATAATGGAAGAGAAATACAACAAGGGATAAAGATTGGCACCCTATTTTGACTTGGATAAATGTTGTGACAGGATGAGCTGCTGTCAAACATAAAAGCAAAGAATAGGGAGAAATCTGGAGAACCGAAATTGCACGAGAGCACACGGAGATTGTGCATGAGTACCCGGAGGATCCAACGAGGTACTGCAATGAGACAACAGATGCAAGGAGAAGAAGAGTTCACAGATGAAGCTCAGAGCAGAGACTGTGTGAAAAAGTTGTACAACAGGAAGTCTCTTGTGCTCTTGATAAAGGCAACAAGCGAGGACCTTTCCAATGCATGCAAGGATGGAAAGATAAGTTGTTGCAGAAGCACCTAATTAAGGGGGTGCGACCGCCGATGAAAGGCGAAAACACCAAAGATAGTTGGTGTGGGTGGAGCTATCAAGCAAAAAGGCATAGAAGCTCCAAACATAGAAAATGAGATGGAGGATTGCGAAGAGTGCACTGCAACTCTCTCTTTCTATGTGATCAGTGGTAGTGATCTCTCCCAAGTCCACATGGTGGTAGAGAATCTTGGAGTCACTAGAGACATCCCCGATGAAGGAGGATGTGACCGCTTCATGACGGACGGAGACACCTCAAGCAAGAAGGTGTGTGGGCCATGAAAGGAGCCCAAGTACAAACCGCCACATGACGACGAGCGGAGACACCTTAGGCAAGAAGGTGTGTGGGCCACAAATATGAGCCCAAGTATAAACCGCCGCACGACGACAAGCGGAGACACCTCAGGAGAAGGTGTGAGGACTATGATATGAGTCCAAGATCAGACCGTCTCATGATGACAGGCGGAGACACCTCGGATGGAAGGTGTGAGGACCATGATATGAATCCATGTTCAGACCGTCTCATGATGACAGGCGAAGACACCTCAGAAGAAGGTGTGAGGGCCATAAAAGGACCCAAGTACAGACCGTCTCATGACGACAGGCGGAGACACCTCAGGAGAAGGTGTGAGGACCATGATATGAGTCCATGTTCAGACCGTCTCATGACGACAGGCGGAGACACCTCGGATGGAAGGTGTGAGGACCATGATATGAGTCCAAGATCAGACCGTCTCATGACGACAGGCGGAGACACCTCGGATGGAAGGTGTGAGGACCATGATATGAGTCCAAGATCAGACCGTCTCATGACGACAGGCGGAAACACCTCGGATGGAAGGTGTGAGGACCATGATATGAGTCCAAGATCAGACCGTCTCATGACTACAGGCTGAGACACCTCGGATGGAAGGTGTGAGGACCATGATATGAGTCCAAGATCAGACCGTCTCATGACGACAGGCGGAGACACCTCAGGAGAAGGTGTGAGGGCCATAATAGGAGCCCAATTTCAGAACGCCCCAGAGCCAATGTGATGGCTAGATATAAGTGGACAAGTGTATAGCCAATGAAGAGGCTATGATGAGTATGCAGACAAATGCAGGATTGACTTTCATGGATATTGCCCCCATGCTAAAGATCAATGAGCTAGAAGACATTTGCCTTGGACAATAAGTGGGTGACTTGTGGAGCATTAAGACGCGGCTGCTATGAAGAAGCAGAGGGCATGCGCAGGTTCCGGGAACAAGTTAACTTTTGTCAAGGTGGTGAGCTCGGTGAAGGCATTGTAATACTCAGAGTATCAAGACATATACGGATCAACCTTTCATGGGCTGCCCCCATGGTTTAAGGTAGAGAGCTACCTGGACTCTTGAGACTAAGAGCGGGAGACTCACGGAGAAGTAAGGCGTGGTTCCTAGGGAGGAACAGAGGGCAGACGCAACTCCGGGATGAGTAGACTCTTGGAAGAGTGGTGAGCTCGTGATCACATTAAAATACTCAATGACTGTCGCACTTGGGAATATCCGTTTGAGTGGGTGTTGTAAGCCTTGATGTAAGGCTTGATAAATCATTCCGGGCCAAGCATGGTTGATATGCTTGAAGGAGGATGTTGTTCCAGAGACAAGCGTTAACACTCTTCAGATGTGATGTGGTAGATCATCTGGTTGAAGTGATCCTTTGGAGTGAGCAAAAGGGTGCTTGGATGACTCTGGTGATTGAAAGGTTTGGCAAGTACCTGGAAACTTGGCCAAAGACGCTCTCGGAATGGTAAGCTTGGAAGAGCTGCAGAATGCAAGCATGTGCTGAAGAAGCAAGAGGACAATTGCCCACATGAATGGCAAAGGGGGTGATTGTTAGGATTGTTGCCATTATGTGCAGCAATCATAGAGCATTTACAGCCTATCTTCTAGAAGAGGATGGCTGCCATTGCCATTGTCAAAGAGGGCTGCTAGGTGCAGCCACCATTGTTGAAGAAGAGCTGGAGTTGGCAGCCACCTTTGTTGAAGAAGAGCTGGAGTTGGCAGCCACCATGATTGACCAAAGAACAAATGGAGCAGCACCATGGATGCCTATAAATAGAGGCATACGGTTGAGAGCAAAATGAGAGAGTTAAGAGAAGGAAAGTAGAGCCAAAGATGTGAGAGATGTAGGAGAGAGTGGGCTGCCAAGGCAGCCAGCAGTAGCTGCCATTGCAGCACTGAGAAGAGAGAATAGAGTGAGGTTGAGAGTTGCTAAAGAGGGGATGATTCCTCCTCCTCTATTGTTGTAAATCTTGTACTCTCCCTATATAATGCAATGGCTTCTCCCGTGGATGTAGGCGGTTTGCCGAACCACGTTAAATATTGTGTCAGTGTGCTTAGCCTCCAATGGGCAAATATCAGAACATCACCGGTCGGAATTCCCTACAAAGGCATCCACGACCTGAAATAAGGAAATGACCAGAAAGATGGATATCAGTGTCTTTTCCACTCCAAATTCTTCAGATTTTTGGAAACTATTCAAGAACATAAGACCACATTCGAGGGCAATTCAGATGGAAGACGGTAAACATAGTAATCTGCAAATGCATCAATTTATTGAGGAAATGTCGAAGGCTTACTTTGTCAGTAAAACTGGCTGGGGCTGCGCGACGTCATCGTGCCAAGGCGGTTCTTCACTTCCTCCGTTAGCATGCGTCCTGCAGCATACTCCTAAAACAAGGAGAACCTGTGCATCAGAAAGAGAAAACGATCAAGTATTAGTTTTGGATAAAAACCAAATATCTTAATAGAAGAGTCAAATCAACCAAAAAGAAAGAAATCTCACCGTCTTTATGTGTTCAAGCTCAACATCATCCTCTGGGAAAAAGTTAAGGCTGCTAAGGCTTGTTTTCTTATGGAATTGGCATATGGAATTTCAGTAATCATGCTGCTGCTAACGCTTGTTTTCTTCTAATCATTCATGAACTGCACATTAGTGACTTAAAATACACTAAAGGATGAAAACTACTTGACAAAATCCTTTGTCCTTTACAGAAGACTTCTTGATAAATCTTTGAGGTTCTTTAAAATACTTTAAAATGTAATTATAATGTAATACTAAATGAATTTTTAAAATAATTGTGTTTTGAAGTTTTTTTTATTTAAAATTATATTAAAATAATATTTATTTTTATTGTTTTAAAATTTATTTTTAACATTAATATATCAAAACAAAAAAAATAAAAAAATAAGGAAACCACAGTTAAGGTGAACTATTTGATTATATTTGGTCACAAGATATTTAGTGAAATAACTAATTAATCTTTTCATTGAATATTGAATTGATAGCATATTTTAATTGAAGGTTGCTTTTTTGGGAATATAAAAAAATTATTTTTTAAAATGTTTTTATTAAAATGATAAAAAATAAAAAAAATTAATTTAAAAATAAAAAATTAAATATTTTCAAAAATATAACTAGATTGCAATGCCAAATATCACCATAGTTAATCCTTCTAATTT
This sequence comes from Populus simonii, assembly GCA_007827005.2. Classification (NCBI taxonomy): domain Eukaryota; kingdom Viridiplantae; phylum Streptophyta; class Magnoliopsida; order Malpighiales; family Salicaceae; genus Populus; species Populus simonii. Next base: position 19,059,577 of record CM017467.2, on the reverse strand, counting down.
ATAATTTATTAAAACATTTTTTTCTAGTAAAGATGCTAAATTTTCATATATCAAACTAAAAAATTATTCAACTATATTAAATCAATAAAAAAAACATGTTTTCAAAGTTATTAAAAAAATATCATTTAATAAATACATTAATTTAAAATATTTTTTCAGTGTTAAATAAAAACAATTAATAATTTTTTAAATAATTAAACACCATGAGATTTGATATATTATGAATGTGTTTAGTATTATGGTACATGTTGTGGTTGTGGTTTGAAAAAAATTGTTTTTATAAAAAGTACTTTTAGTTGAGATTGTTTTGAAAAAATAGGTATTTGGTTAAAACTGTGGTTGAAATTGAGGTTGAACAAAAAGTAGTTTAATGTATTTGGTTAATAATGCTTTTGAAATTGAGGTTATAAAATAATTTTAAAAAATATATATTAATATTGATGTTTTTTAATTTAAATATTGTAGATTTAACTATTGTTATTACATCATGAAATAAATAATAATTTATATAAAATATTTTTTATTATTCCACTAAACTATCTACAATTCCATCACGTATGAAATACTTCCGATAAGAACTACAGTTTTTTTAGTTTCTTAAGCGCATAACAACATCGGATAAAATATAATCAGGAACAAAATTGGGATTGCGATCAAATTCTGCAAATGGTACGTCATCAAGCGATCTCTGTCTAATTTATATAGTGTCATTAAATAATATTAAACACTAATTTTTTGAATAAAACACAATTAAAAAATAAAAAATAATTTTTATTTTTTATTTTATTGGGTCGGACCTGATTCAATGCATTTTAAGTTTTGAACCGGAACCGGTCCGGCCGGAACAGAGTAGCTAGGCTACACTGTTCATGCCAATTAATTGGTGTGAACAGTGTATGCTGTTCATGCTAATTAATTAGCATGAACAGTACGCAAGAAGTAGCATTTTATTGATTTTTTTTTTGTATCTCGAACGTAAATTTACATGGGACCCATATATAATAAATTGTATTTTATTCTTAATCAAACATGTTGTATTTGAGTTTTAAATAAAACACAGACGCAATCTTATTAATAAACAAACTTATATCTTTAAAGAAATTATGACAAGTAAATGGATTTTTTTATCATAACCTAATCACTATGAACAAAGATTAAGTGTTATTCTATTCGATTCTTTATATTTTTTTTTTGTGATAATTAAGCACTATTTAATTAATTTCCACTATGTTTTTGTCGCCATGAAACTCAGTTTTAACAAGTGTAATAAAAGTTAAAAATGTTTTACAAAGAAGAAAAACAAGGACCAAAGGTGACCAAACCCAACCTGACCGAGTCCGATCCAGCCAGTCTGATCCCTCAATCCTTATTTAGTTCAAGTCAGTCCTTCAACTCAAGATGCAATTTTTAGGGTTTTAAAAATTAAAGCACCGGTTAAGCTAGGGTTTTAGTTCCTCTGCAAACTGCAAGCAAGAAAGACCCTTCCTGTGCTACTTCCAAAACCGACCAGTTCCTCAAATTCTTAGACATGAGAGTAAAGAAGCAGAAACGCCACCGGCGGGCAGTGAGATTTTACACAGCATGTTTTGGGTTCCGTCAGCCGTACAAAGTCTTATGCGACGGCACATTTATTCACCATTTAATAGTTAATAACATTGCTCCTGCTGATACAGCTATTTCTAACATTCTTGGTGGCTCTGTCAAGCTCTTCACCACCAGGTCTGCTCCCTTTTGCTTTTCTTTTAGTTTATGTTAAAAAAATAAGAAGAAAGATTCGATTTTTATTCGTTTGTTGTTGTTTTTGGGGTTGTAGGTGTGTTTTGGCAGAGCTGAAAAGACTTGGGAAATCTTACACTGAATCGCTTCAGGCAGCTAATACGCTTATGATTGCAAGGTGGGTTTTTATGGTGTAAAAAGGCCTTATCTTTTGGGGTTTTGTTGCTGAATTTGATGGCTTGTGGATTTCTGAAATTGGGTTTTAGAGATTTTACTCTTTTCTGGGTTTGGTATGATTTTGAAGTTCCGTTGCAATGGCAGGTGTGATCATGAACAAATCAAGAATGCAGAGGGTTGCATTGTGGAGATTATTGGAGAAAATAACCCGGACCACTTCTATGTTGGTACTCAGGATACTGACATGCGGAAGAAGTTTCAGGAGGTTAGTTTTTTTTTTTTTCATTTTAAATTATTTTACATGATTTTTGGTGGTTAATGAATTGTTTATCCCTTAATTGTGTTGGTACTGGATAGTTGATCACAATGTGATATGTTTATGCCAAAACTTTATGGATTGTGTAATCTGTAGCGATGTTTTCTTATATGTTTAATTGAGGATTTGAAAAATTGTTAAATACTGACCTCAGTAGAATTGTTTCAAACACCATTAATCAGTCCATTAATGGTGTTTTCTGAAGAATTAAAATTTCAGTCCATTAATCATATAATCCTTGTGTGTTTCAACTGACATGGTGTTAGAAGTTGGAATATCTGTAGCATGGCCTTGGGTGTCACTTAGATGAAGATCTTTTTGGAAGGATTGTAAGGCTGATCTGGTAAACTTGTGATTGATCCCTGTAATTGCACTAATAGATCGGCAGTTTAGCTCTGTTTTTTGTTTACCAGCTATCATATTGGAAGGGATCCATCCAGTAGCCAGGTTAGCTGGTTAAAATGAATTGGGAAATGCACAGTGATGCAGCAGTACTCATACTCGGATTAGTGACTAGAAATAACCGTTGGAATGTCCATTAACAATTGTGATAAACTGTCCTACAGGTGCCAGGTGTCCCTCTCATATTTGGTCTGAGAAATGCCCTCTTTCTTCAGCCACCATCTGCATTTCAGCGGCAGTTTGCCAAAAATTCAGAAGAAGAACGGTCACATATGACTGAGAAAGAAGTCGCACTCTTAAAAAAGAGGACTAAGGACTTAGTGGAAAATTGGGAAATTGGAGATTCTTCTGATGAAAATGGAGGTCCAGATGATGAAAATTTGGAAATGCAGCCCCACAAATATTCTTCAAGAAAGGGAATGAAGGTCAAGGATAGACCTCAATTCAAGAGAAACAAAGCTAAGGTATATTGTCTGCTTCAAGCTTGTTTATTGCTAACATCTTTAACCCATAAAAACTGCTAGAAGGGGTCTGTTCGTATTATGTTGTTTGCTATTTTTTTGGGATATGCATATACTTAACCATTTGCTTAATCTGCAAGACAAGGGGATTACCTGATCAGCAGCCTTTTTCTATTTAATGGGAAGGGAACATTTTAGGTCCAGCTACAGGTTAATCGCAGCTTACAATTGTTCTAATAAAAAAACAGTATTTTCTTGAAAGCACAAAGATGTTCCTTGAATTATTTTCTTTTCTAAGTAATTAATGACGAAGAACATGCTATTTGAGAAATTAGATACTGTGTACAATAAAATTGTGGAATATCCATGGTGCTTGTCTATCTATAAAACTATGATCACTGTTCATGGCCCATAAAGATTTTTTAAAATGATGTTTGATATATTTATTTAATTTATAGCTTTGAGGTGGATGCTACTGGCAATATAGTTTTTATGTGTTACGCAGCAGCATAGTAAACTTGTTTTTGAACATCGCAGTATAGTAAACTGAATCACTTAATATTAATTTAATTGACATGAAAGGTACGTGGTAGAATGCTATTGCTAACTTGCCAAGTACTTTCAAGAGGAATGTCTATGCTCATCTGGTCAACTTTGTGTCAAACTTTCCAGGGTCCAAATCCACTTTCAGTCCAGAAGAAAAAGAGTCGTCAAAACACAAACTCCATGTCAGGGAAGGTTAGTGAAAGTTTTTGAATGTTTTTATACTTTTTGGTGGATTCTTATGTTTAAGCAATGATGGGGATTACTCACTGCTGAATTGCAACATCTGGACTAGAGAAATATGGTTCATAATTGTATGTTTGATGCTTTTAAATCCACTGCTATGTTTACAATCGGACTTGAATCCTGTCCTGTTTAACATGGACGGTAGTTATTGTCTCTTGTTCTTGTCACTGTTGATTGTGAGAAAGAATAGTGCTGCTGGACATTGCGTTCTCCCTGTCATTTTCTTTTTGCACATTTTTAGTTGCAACTTGGAGGTTTTGGAGTTGAAATTCATGGCCTTGTCTTGACATCTAGCAGATGGGTAATTAAACTTCTGGTCATCATTTTTTATTGTTGAAATCACCTTGGCCCTTTTATTTCAATTATTCCATGGATGTGTTCAATGTGTTGGCCTGCTATAGAAAAGGGTTAAAAATAAAGATGTAGTGGAAATGGTTGCTGTCACTTATGGTAAAACTTTGACAAATGAGAAAACAATGTTGTAGTCAAGATATAGCTTTTCAATCTTGCTTGTTAACGCATCTTTTTTCTGGTAACTGAGGGTTATAATAGGGAGTGTAATCTATGCTGGTAGTCAGCTTTGTGTGTTTTTGATTGTTACCTGTGTATTTCATATCAGACATTTCAAACGAGCCAATTCACTGGCCTCTGAAAGGGTGATTTAGGGTTTGCCAACTGAAAGAATATAGATGAAACTGTTTAGAGTATCATGAGATGTGAGATCTGGGTACATACATTTATTCACATGGATGTGTTTAATATTCAAACTAATCCTGGAAAGTATTACTAATTCAATAACTTTGAGGTGTTGAAAAAACTGGTTAAGTTAAAATCCCTGGGCACCCATGAGTTGAAATAACAGGGATACTTTACATTATTAAAATGTGGAGGTTTTTGTACAGGAAAGCAAAGGTGGTGATGAGACGGTGAGAAGTAGAGGCAGGAAAAGAAAGAGATCACGCAAAGGCAAAAGTTCTGCTCCAGCAGAAAGCTAATGGTCTTCTTCAGCTAAATGATGGAACTTCCAGTTGTGGCTTGTATTGGAGTGGAAACTTCAAAGAGTGAATTAATTATGCCGCTTTATTGCAGATAGAGGTACAGGGCTCAATTAAAAAAAAATTCTGGCATCAAATCTGAGAATTTATTTACAAATGTAAATGTGGATTATTGCTTCTTTATCCTAAGAACTTGAAGCATTTACATTTAGAAACTGAAGGAAATTGGTGATATATATCCGATGTCGAAGTTGTAATCTCCTCAGTTGTTTTTTTCAGAGATATAACTTGAAGCTCTGTTGATTTTGAGTTGATTCTATTATTTTCGATAAGTAACAACTTTCTGGATGTGACCTGTTTCAGCTCATAAACTTGACATTCAATGCCAGAGCTACGACTGCTAAGTGATAAGAGTTCCTGTATCTCATATAGATATTCCCTTGCAGAATTAACATCTTTAACAGCAACTTTTTCATCGTGCAGTTCATTTTAATAATTTAGTTAAATTGTGTGAAAATTCTGCATTCTTTAACCATTTCTTAGATTGGTTATTATGGATTAAGCTTCTGAAGAAAATAAAATTTTCTTAGTTGGTGGAGGTTTTGGGATTGTTTTGTGATCTAAGGCCATAATTTTGTTAGAGAATCCATCTAGGGGTTGCAGGAGGCGGAGAAAGAATGCAGAGTTGGTTTTATAGTTTAGTATAGTTAGGGGCTTGGGGTTTGGAGTCTCCTCCTCTTACACCAAGAGAAATCCAGTAGTTTTAGGCATAGTAACAAGAACCAACTCAAGTTTTTTTTTTTTAAAAAAAAAAACTTGAAACTACGCAGTTTTGAAAAACAAAAACTGGGTTTATCAAAGGAATTTGCACATAAGAGCAAGATCATGAGAACAGCCACATGGGACAGGCCAGTGCCAGGCCATCACGCGGGCTAAAGGAAAAGGCAATAGACATGCCATATGTAAAATCACACAGCTTATTGCAAACTCGAATCAAATAAAGGAAAGCAGTGATATTAGCTAGATAAAGAGATTTTCACTTCTGTTTTTTTTCCTCTTGTTTTTTTTGGTATTGTACTATGATCTTAACCTGTTTAGAATCTGGCTTGGTCAATGAATATTTTGTCGGTAGGGTTTGATAATGTAGTAGCCGTTGTTTTTCAAAGTATTTTTTGCTCGAAAATGTATCAAAATAATATATTTTTTTAATTATTTTTAACACCAGCCCATTAATATAATCTAAAAATATAAAAAAATAATTTTAAATAAAAAAATTAAAATTTCAAAAAACATAATTTTAACCGCGTTTCTAAACGTTATCTAAATCTATGAAGGTTGGAAAACTTAATCTAAATATATTAACATTTAGTTTGTTCCCCTAAATACTTAGCTTGTATGAAACTTGAGCCAAATATTTTTATTAAATTTCAAACATTTCTCATGTTTTTTAATTGGATTCTTTCCATTTGTAAACATTTTCACATTTTATGGAATGTTATTTTAAAGAAAATTTGATAAAAAAATTGGACAGAAAAAGGATCAAATCGATAAAATTTATAAACTTGAGATGAATTAGGAATGAGTGTAGAAGTTGGGGGAATTCATTTGATGTTTCCCCTTGTTTCTTTGAAACTTGCAACCACACTGGTAGGTCATATGGGAGTATCCTTTTCTTGCGGAGACTTGGGGATTCCACTATGTCTTTATTCAACACCATCTTCCAGTACATTTCCCATGAACAAGAATTTCTCTGCCAACTCTTCTTTGTTTCCATACTGCTGCTTCCCATCTCTCTCTTTCTCTCCGGTACTTGCACATGGCAACTCTTTTCAGGCTGTTTCCTCCAGCCTCTGAAGCAAAAACTTTTCTGCTAAACCATAAACCGACTCCTCTGTTCTCTTCTCGAAAACCCCAGACCACAGCTTCAAGAAAATCCCACCATGGAATCCAAAGCAGCAAGTTTGGAAGCTTTCTTGACTTGAAACCTCTATCAAAACCTGAGTCCTTGGATTTTGATCTCTCATGGTTTGATCCTGCAGACAGGCATCGTTGCTTTGATGTGATCGTTATTGGGACAGGCCCGGCAGGTTTGCGTCTTGCTGAGCAAGTGTCTCGCTATGGAGTTAAGGTATGTTGTGTTGATCCTTCCCCGCTTTCTATGTGGCCTAATAACTACGGTGTTTGGGTTGATGAGTTTGAGAGCTTGGGGCTTGTTGATTGCTTGGACAAAACATGGCCTATGACTTGTGTCTATATCGATGATGACAAGACCAAGTATTTAGATCGTCCTTATGGTCGTGTTGGCAGGAAGGAATTCAAGACAAAATTGTTGGAGAATTGTGCCTCTAATGGGGTTAGGTTTCATAAGGCTAAGGTTTGGAAAGTGAAGCATGAGGAGTTTGAATCTTCAATTGTTTGTGATGATGGGATTGAGCTAAGAGCTAGCTTAGTTGTTGATGCAAGTGGTTTTGCTAGTACTTTTACTGAGTATGATAAGCCAAGAAACCATGGATATCAGATTGCTCATGGCATTTTAGCTGAAGTTGATTACCATCCATTTGACCTGGATAAAATGGTTCTTATGGATTGGAGAGATTCCCATCTGGGAAATGAACCTTGTTTGCGTGCAAACAATTCAAAACTTCCAACCTTTTTGTATGCTATGCCATTTGATTCCAACCTTGTATTTCTGGAAGAGACTTCCTTGGTTAGTAAGCCTCTGTTATCATACATGGAGGTCAAGAACAGGATGGTAGCAAGGCTAAGACATTTAGGAATCAGAGTGAAGAATGTTATAGAGGAAGAGAAATGCTTGATTCCAATGGGAGGACCTCTCCCACGAATCCCTCAAAGTGTGATGGCTATTGGCGGGACTTCAGGGGTAGTCCACCCCTCAACTGGGTACATGGTGGCTAGAACAATGGCCTTAGCCCCAATTTTAGCTGGTGCCATTGTGGAGTGTCTTGGCTCAACCAGAATGATCAGGGGCAGGCCGCTTCATCATAGAGTGTGGAATGGCTTGTGGCCATTAGAGAGGAGGTGTACAAGGGAGTTTTATTCTTTTGGGATGGAGACTTTGCTGAAGCTTGATCTGAAGGGGACGAGGAGGTTCTTTGATGCTTTCTTTGATTTGGATCCTTATTACTGGCAAGGGTTCCTCTCCTCAAGGTTGTCCCTTGGGGAGCTTCTTCTATTAAGCTTCTCTTTATTTCGTAATGCCTCAAATCCATCCAGGCTTGACATTGTTACAAAGTGTCCTGTGCCTCTGGCTAGAATGGTAGGGAATTTGGCTCTTGAAGCCATTTGAGGATACACAGTCGCGACACAGATTGAAGAAGTGTTCATGTTTTCTGAATAAAAGAAAATCATTCTTGATTACATTTGTCATCTCTTGCTGCATTGGACTATACTGTTTTTGAAATTGGTCCACTCACTGGATCCCTGAAATCAATTGAAAATGCTTAGCCATTAGTCAAGTGGATTCCCCACTATCTCATGAACACTCATCCCTACAAGCATTGCACTCCATATTCAATCTTTCTGCTCTTGCTCCGGTCTCTAAGAATTTCCATGATTATATTTTTTTTGTGACCAAACATTTTAAAATGTTTGAGATCTCACTTGCTTGATTTATTTTTTTATGGGATTTCTAGAATTAATCTGGTGAACTCGATAAAATCCGGATAAAAATTTATTGTGTTAACTATAAAAGATTAATTTTTTAAATTTTTATTCAAAATAACATAGTTTTAATATTTTTTATTTTATAAAAAACAATATTGTTTTATAGAAAATAACATCATTTTATAGTTGATCAATTGGCATGTGAGTCAATTACAATAACTCGAACACTGAAAGCAATTTATTTTTAAAATATTTTTTTATTTGAAAATACATTAAAAAATTTATTTTTAATATAATTACATCAAAATATTTTAAAAACAAAAAAAATAATTCTTTTAAAACACACATGCCACTGCACAAACAAACATTACCAAACAAAAGTGTCTCCACACTGTTACAATAGCCGCAGGCCCATGATTTGTAGTGTTATATATATATTGGGCTATGCAAATAATTTTCTATTTAATTATCATGCAGTTGCTGGGCTTTTAATTTGTGGGCCGTGCTTTCCACCTTCACCCAAACAATAAGGCAAATCTAAAAACAACCCTGCATTTCAGCAAAATTCAACAGAAAAAGAAAACGTTCTTAGCAATAGCTAGTGGCTCCTCTCTGTCTCTCCGGAAATTTCCATGCTATCGAATTCGAACGGAATTAGGGTTTGGAATCTGTAATCGGAGTGGAAATCAATTCATGAAGCCAATAAGGCTACCGGAACCCCCAAGTCCCACCATGGGAGTACCGGAGATCTTCGAAAACGGCTCGTACAGTGTCATTCGCCGTGCCGTCGTCATCGGCAACGGATTTCCCGGTTCAGAAAACCAGAGCCTCGGCTTAGTTCGTGCTCTTGGCCTCTATGATAAGCACGTCTTATTTGTCAGTTCACTTCTCTCCTTTTCAACTCCTTAATCACAAAAAAAGAAATAATTTTTGCTTGGTTTTTAGTTCCTGCTAAATTAGGGTTTAATCTTTTATTTTTGGATTGGTTTTTGGAGCATTTATTTAATTGGATGGATGTAGAGAGTGACGAGACCAAGAGGAGGCATAAATGAGTGGTTGCATTGGCTACCGATTTCTCTCCACAAGTTGTTGTACTACATCATAAGGCGGATATATAGTTATTTGCGGTTAATAGCGTCGCGGCGGGGGAGACTTTCACCTCAGCCGTCGGAGAAAGGTCGCAATGTGGGCTTGTCGTCAATTTTAGAAGCTGATTCGAAGCGGATTGTGAATATGGCACGAGAAAGTTATGAGAAGTAATTTTCTTACAGGCTTTTGTGTAATTTGAACTTGTTAAGTTACTGAAAGTGTTAAAAGTATATATCATTTCGAGTGAATTTTACCTGTTTTATTCAAACAAAGATGCAAACTTGAAAGTACGCTTCTTGTAAGTCGTGCTTATCTGTATTGAACATGGGCGTGTGGTAAAGGTTAATGGATGACGTGGTATCTGTGCAACCTTGTGAAAGGAAAAGGAAAGTGAAGAAAATGCATGATTATGGTATTGGTGGTTAATGGATTGTGAATATCATGTGCTCATATGGAAATGAAAGGGCTGTGTTGTGTATGACTAATGGTGCTTTAACCTTGCGATGTAGACTCATGAAAAGGTTCTGTTATTTTTTTTTTTGTCTTTTAATTCGTCCTTGTGCTGCATTTATGTGATTGTTGCCCTGTGGAGCTATGTTGGATTTGAAACCTATTACTCCACTAAAATATGCAGCGGTCCCAAACTTGTTGGTATTTGCAATACGAATTTTCCATTTTACACCTCTTAGTTCCTATCAGTAAACAGACCTCCTTTTTCTTTAATTTATTTGTTTTGCTGCATTGTTTCAGGGATGGCCCTTTATTGGTAGTTGCATCTGGAAGAGATACAATTTCTGTTGCAAGCTCTATAAAACGTTTAGCATCAGAAAAAGTTTTCCTTGTTCAGGTTTGAGGCCTTCCCTTAATTTAAATTGCACTTGATAAAGCTATTTGCTACATTCTATAAATAACACAGTTCTTTGATGGCTATCTAAAAAATATACCAAGGAGGATCCAATTTGTAACCTTTTGCTATTAGTATCAGATGGATGAATAAACCATTATATACATAAGGGCTAGTATATACCTATGTTAGCCTATTGTACAGTGACAGCTACAGCTTCCAAAGTTCTATAATAAACCAATGCATATGTAAGGACTCTTTGCATACTATACAGTGTCAGACACAGCTTCCAAAGCTGCCCTGCCAATTCAACTCGATCCTCTTTCTGTTGTTGCACAAAAGCTTCTGATATTCATTTTATTTTTCTCATGCAGATTCAACATCCAAGGTCAGACTTGAGTAGGTTTGACTTGGTTGTCACACCTCATCACGATTATTATCCTTTGACTCCCCAAGCACAAGAACAAGTTCCTCGATTTCTTCAGAGGTGGATAACTCCACGTGAACCTCCTGATGAGCATGTGGTATGTATCAAAACATTAAATTGCTCTAGTTGGTTGGTTGTAATGAGACTTTTTTGTTGACAATCTCTCTTTTTGAAGATGAAGATGGTAATTAGCAGTTTATAACATGACGATTGAACTTCAGGTTCTTACCGTGGGAGCCTTACATCAAATTGATTTTGCTGCGTTACGCAGTGCAGCTAGTACATGGCATGACGAGTTTGCACCTTTGCCAAAGCCTTTGCTGGTGGTTAACATTGGAGGGCCTTCATGTACTTAGCCATTATACTTTTAACCCACTGTACTCTTTTGTGATTAGACAGTTTTGGTGCAAATTGTCAGTCTCACTTCCATTGTTTGTCTTTTCTTGATATAGTGGTCCGTGCATTATTCTATTTTATTTTTTGTTATATTAATCTCATAGGAGTATTGCCTTCATGGTCACTACTGCATATATTGATTGTTGTTGCATTCAAACCCTGGGGGAGAAGGGGGGAGAGGGGTGGGAGGAGGTTCAAACCTTGAAAGTCTGCTGTAAAGAGGAACTCTTTTCCACTACACCATAAGTTGATCCTTGAAATTAAATGATGAAATTGTTGTGAGAGTCGAAGTTGATTATTGCTGTTGTTTTTACATCATGCGGACTCTTCAAAATAACTCAACTACCAAAACTAAACTTGGCTTTGCTATGCGCTGAAGATATGCAATTCCTTGTGAGATTCCATCATATATCTCAGAACACTAGTTATATTGAATTTGTTGTAGGAAATGCAGTTTCTTATTTATTTATTTATTTATTTTTTAATGTTAGCATAGCAATAACTGAAACTTTAAAATCAAACATTGTCACGAGTTCGTGCCCCAATTAAAGAACTAGAAGTTGAAAAGGCATGTCTGATTATTTCTTTTGTTCTGCTCTATTTGGGTTTGGGTTTATGATTATTTTTATGCTGAGAACTTAAAAGTTCCCTGTTCTCTTAGTTCTTGATGTTTCTCATGGACTGAGAACTTAAGACATGATTATATGATGTGGTGCCTAAAATTGTTTAGGTCACTGTCGTTATGGAACGGACCTAGCGAAGCAGTTATGTACCTTTGTGACTAACTTGCTTGTGAGCTGCGGGAGTGTCAGAATATCTTTCTCAAATAGGACACCTGAGAAGGTATGGCCACTCATTTCTCATAGTTTCTTTTTCCAATACCTGCCACTTATCCCTCAATACATGTGTCTGTCATTATACCTACAGGTTTCAAACATAATAATCAAAGAACTTGCAAATAATCCAAAAGTTTACATCTGGGATGGTGAAGGTATTGTTGATTGATTTGAAAAATTCAATCCATACTAGTTAAATTACTAGAGTTCACAATCTTATAAGTTTTGCATGTCATACCATTCAGAGCCAAATCCATATATGGGACATTTAGCTTGGGGAGATGCATTTGTTGTCACAGCAGATTCAGTCAGTATGATAAGTGAGGCTTGCAGTACTGGGTATGCATGAAAATTATCTCTATCAACTGCGATGATTTAGAACATAAATGCTCCGAGATGCCCTGTTTTATTTTGTAAATGCTGATTTAAAACTCCAATACTGTTCTTGCAGGAAACCTGTTTACGTGATGGGATCTGAACGTTGCACATGGAAGTTGGCTGACTTCCATAAATCTTTGAGGGAGCGAGGAGTGGTTCGACCATTTACAGGATCTGAGGATGTAAGTAAATAGTAGAATACTTATTTAAATGGTGTACTAATTATCTCCCAGTCCCATATTAGCTGTCGAACATTGTTTTTTCAATTAGTTAAATGCAAATTCATTTATTATTTCTTCTCTAGAAGATTTTTTCAAAATTTTACTTTATGTAAAAATATGATAATACTTCTACTTCATAAAGGTTGTGCTATTAGTCAAAATAACTGAAGGTAAATTCGAATGGTTATACATCGCCAAACAACTATGAAATTGCTTGTTTCTCATCGACTTTAGTTGATAGGTTTTGTAATGGCTGTCCTGGGAATTTGTTCTGGTTATTTTTTCTTCTTTCTTGAAATTGGTGTTCCCTTTGTGCAATGAATAATTAGTGCTCCATATTCTCATCTATATCTTAACCAGTACATGTAGTGATCAAGTTTCTCCTTCACTTAATTACGTTGGTAATCTGCTTGTCTATCTCTTTCAGATTTCAGAAAGCTGGAGCTACCCACCTCTAAATGACACTGCTGAAGTTGCTCGTCGAGTTCATGAAGTGCTTGCTGAAAGAGGATTGAGAGTGCGGCCATAAAACTTGTTTATAGTTGTTATTCTTAAAAGATGTTTTCGTTTTGAAAGGGAAGTCGGGAGATTCGGTTTGTTCGATATTACTTTTAGGAATTCCAACTGCAAAGCATTGATAGATGTTAAAATTTGTTTCTTTTCCCTATGGGAGTTTTGGGATATACATGTAAAAAATAAAGGCAAACTCATCCAGTGCGGCTTGTAATATAGGAATAGCATCCTTTCCTTTTGTGCAGCATTATTTAAAGTCCTTTCAGTTTTGGCACCCATTTTACGTTGTGAAAATAAATTTCCCACTGTATTCTTTGTTTTTCTGAAAGGTGTAAATTGAATAGCGATTGATTTATGCAGAGGAAAACCCTCTCTAATGAGATGAATTTCGACCAAGATGTGATTCCTGGATCTCTTTTTATTTACTTGTAGCAATAACTTTGTTCGATTTACCATTCAACTCTCCTCCTTGCAGTGAACAACTATGAAAGCGGTTAGGCTCTACAGCTTCTGTGTCGAATTTTGCCTTCTACTCGTCCAATTCGTTGTTTTGTATGAAGTGGAGCAAGTTAGATTGTGGCAACCACTCCTTTGCTAATCCATTAACTCGATCTCCTATTTAAGTCGCATCTTTTCCTGGCATTTTTTTTTTCAACAAGCTTTCTCCTGATCACTAGCTACATTTTGCAGTGGTGAAGCAACAAAAATCATTATTCAAGAACCAACGGCAGACACTAAAGGAGAAGGCATTGTGGGTGCTCCGGCTCCTATCATAGTTGCAACAAAAGCGGCCCAACACCAACGGAAAGGATGGAAAAAAGGCTTGGCCGTTTTCGACTTGGTTCTCAGGCTGGTTTTGCTGCCGCCACTAGCATTATGGGGACAACCGATCAGACTCTTCCTTTTTTCACTCAGTTGTTTCATTTCCATGCCGAGTTTAATGATCTCCCAACTTTCATGCATGCATGCTCTTCTTACCAGCAGCCTGCAGAATTCTCTCGCTAAAAGCCTTGACCTCAGCTATCCTGATTAAGTAAAACCGAAGTTTAGGGACTAAAGTGAAGATTTACATACATCACAGGGATTGATTAGCCAAACGAGCACTGCATAGGTCATAAAGGTTATCAATGTATTTCCAACTTCTTACCTTTACCTCAACTCAACGAAGCAAGGAAATTAGGAATATAGCTCAGTCTTGCGCCTTCTCTCTCTCTGACTCGAAAACAGGGAGCAAACATGACACCACACGCGTACGTCAACCATCCATCACTTCTCAGTCTTCTTTACATTAAGAATTCGGAAACCCAAAAATGGTCCTCCAATCATATATATAGTCTCAGTCGAGTCCTTCGCAATTTTTTCTTATCTCAATTGGATTCTTAAGGTAACCGTTTGGACTTTTGTGGCATGTACTAGACAGGAATAGAATTTGCTTGATCTGCATATACATACACAAAACTGGTTTTATTTTTTTTATGGGGATTAAGATTAGTTGATTTTCTCATGGGAGTCGGGGCTCAAAAATATGTGATATAATAGAAATTATGATACTTTTTACACGCCATTAGAATAGAACGGTGGTTTGAGAGTTTTTTTTCTTTAAAAATACATTAAATTTATATTTTTTTTAAATTAATCAAAATACCAAATACACATTTAGCTTCTCCTTAGTATTCTTTATCGTTGTTTTAAAACTCGATTCATGATAGATGATGAGTTGGAAGGATTGACCTTTAATTTTTTAAAAAATAAATAAATCAAAATAACGTTGTTTTGACCAGCACATGTTGATTTTTATTTTAGAAAAATAAATCAAAATAACATTATTTTAGAAAAAAATAAAAAAAAAAAGTCATAGAATTGATGGTCGGATTTTAACCGAGTCAAGTTTGGTCGGTTATCCTACCAAATTAATCAGATTTTTTTTTTAATCTAAACCGGTTTAGATCTATGATCAATCCACCAAACTACGTTTTAAAACTATATTCTATACACTCGTTTCAACACTAAATAAAATTTCAAAACTTTTCATACATATTCGTTGATGAATTTCATCTTCATCTTAAGTTGTTATATCCATAAATAAGAATTTAAACATTTAGGGGTGTCAATTGAAGCAAAAAAGACTTAGGTAACTCAAGTAAGAAAAGGTCAATAGTTGGGACACCTTTAAGAATCCTGCCCTTAATAATTTCATTTATCACCTTCCACACGTGCGAAACAAACATGCTAAAAAACGGCACGTGTAGCAATCATCGCTCAGCCGTCTCGTAGACTCCACGTCACATCCCTCACTCTCTCTCTCTCCATCCACCGTTAAAACGCCCCCCCTCTCTCTCCTTCTTCTTCTCCACCAAGTTCTTTGCTTTATCATCCTTTCCTTCTTTATAAATAAGAATAAAAATAAAAAATAAAACCCTAAAATAAAAGGACTCTCTCTTTCGTTCTCTGTTTTTGCTTTTACAGATCTCAAAAAAATTTATTTTCTTAACCTGTTACTCTTCTCTCTCTTTCTCTGTGAGGTGAGTCTTCTTGTTATAACTCGTGCTGAGTCAACTCTAGGGTTTTCTTTTCTGTTCTTCACCTGATCTCTGCTCGTGTTCTTGATTTGATTATGCGGTCTTTGTTTGGTTGCTGAAAAATGATGGGAAAGCCAAAGAAAAGTAATGAAACCGTTTATAGTTGTATCTGTGTAATCTAAGTTAATTAGTGTAGTTAAGTGGATTAAAGAAGTGTCTTTTTCTTGATAATCAAGGCTTTGGATTTTTCAATCTTGTATATTTTAAGTTAGTATTTTGAAGGGAACAATCTTTGAAGGATAATAATTTGGTTAGGATTTGAGGCATACTTCACTTGAATTTCCTTCCTTTTTTTTGGGAATTGGAAAAGGGTTGAAGGGTTTAGAATTGAAAGAACTTCAGAAACCTGAAAGTGTATGTTTTAAAGAAAGGTGTGATTTTTATTGTTTGATTTTTGTGTGTTGGTTGCAGCTTGGGCTTTTGAAGGTGAATCTTTGGATTTCTTATTCCGGGTAAAATTCGACAACTTAGAGAAGGTTATTATTATTTAAAAGTTGGAGGTCAGGGTCTCATGAAAATTGTTAGGGGAATGCAGAAATCCTTTCGCTGCAACGACAAGGAGCTGAGTGCGCTGGGCTGGAAGAATTCCTTCAGCCAAGGAATTGGCATCACTGCACCTAAGGCAAGAACGCGCGACAAATCTACGAGTCTTTAAGTTTTGGCCATTTTGGAGGAAGAATTGACGCACTTAGTAAATAATTGAGGACGATAAAGATTGAAGCCAGATGACTCGTATTCTAGTTCAGCGAGGCAGTGGTTCTTCTTCGAACCAGAGCCGTGCAGGATCTTCTTCTTCGGCTGCTAGGCCAGACACACAGGGTACTAGCATCCTTCAGGCTGTTTCGACTGTGAAAGATGAGGATGTTGTTGAGGAGGTGCAAGAGCAGGTAGTGGTCGATGAATTCTTGGAGAATGGTGGTAGTCATGATAATAAAGTGGTAAAAAGTGACGAGCTTTTGATGGGAAGCACAAATGGTGACCGAAGTGACAGTTTAAATGATGAAATTGTTGATAACGATAAAGTGGGTAATGAGGAAGGGGTGGGATCAGGGGATTCGGTTAAAGGATTGGGTGGGCTGATTTTGGAGAGATCTCATGTGGAGAGTGAAGGTTCAAGTTCTGATTCTCCAGAGAACGGTAGTGGAAGCCCACAGCCGCCACCGCCTCCTGTGCCACCTCCAAAACCTGACCTAACAAACTCGAATTCAAGGAGATTTCTATCAGGAACTTCAAATTCTGTGCGAATTGGATCATCTAGGAGAGCAGTCGCTTGGCCTGTTGTTTCGACAAGGTCTTCACCAACTGGATCACGGCCATCCTCTCCTAGGTCTCATGGTGAAAATGAGGGGTACAATAGTGCTGATGAGCAGAATCCTTGCTACGTTTCCTCTTATGATGATTTCGTAAGTTCCCAATGCTAAATATATAGTTGGTGAGGCATGCCTTGACTGTTGCAATTTATGTATACGATTTTGCTTAAAAATAAGTCCACAAGCTTTGTGCAGCTGTATGTGGTCATATTGTGTTAATTCACATGTTTCAAGCACTACTATTCTGAATTGTGTTTCTAGGAGTTAGGACTTTGTAGTTGTGGTATGATCTCTAGTTGATTTATGTTCATTGGCTCAGTTGGATTTGCCTCTGTTTCCACTTGGCCAATGGTCTCATGTATGAGGAAAATATTTATTGTCACTGATGTGGTTCTCTCTTTTTTTTTTTTAATGCCTAGTACAGTAGATATTGTAGTGTTGCCTTTTTGTTCATTTGATTGAGAATTGCAATCCTGATCCAATGATATGATTTAGCATCTCAGCAATTAAACTGCTGTTTCTCTCTAAAATTGGCGTTTTGCATCTATTGCAGGAAAGAGAGCGGCAGTTTGAGATTGACATCAGACGGTCCAAAGGGTTAGAAGTCAAAAGAATGTTGGAGGATGGGAATTGTCTCTTCCGTGCTGTGACAGATCAAGTTTATGGGGATTCTGAAATGTATGATTTGGCCAGACAAATGTGCGTGGACTATATGGTAAGATTTTTTTTTCTTTTTTTGATACTTCATTGTTCAAGTTCATGGTCATTTTGTTGTGGCTTGGCATCTACTTGAATTAATCATGCATCTGGTTAAACAGTGTTGCAAGCTCTTATTCTTGTGATAATATCCAAGGCAGCCTTGTGAAAAGACACTCCACTGTATTAGATGCTAGTCTTTATCATTAATCAATTTGTCATTTGTATTTTAGTTTTACTAGGTGTATTAATTGATAATCATGTGATAAATTCCTAGACAATGTGAGAGAACAGTGTAGATTAGAGAGAGAGAGAGGGAGAATATAATGTTGATTTTATGTATGCAATGTTAAATCATGAAGATAAATTCCTGGACGGTTTAAGAGACTAGCGTTGAGTTTCATAGGAAAAAAAGAAATTGTGAATAGCACCCCTGACAACATTGTATTTTTGTTTTTGGTTCATTCAGGAAAGGGAAAGGGATCACTTTTCTCAATTCATTACTGAAGGTTTTACATCTTACTGTAAGAGGAAGAGAAGAGACAAGGTATGGATACTGTATCTAATTTCACTTTTCACTCTTTCAATATCCAGCAAGGCAAAAATGTATGGCACCTATCACATATCACCTCCTGAATATGATTTGCAAGTTAATGATATTTGTACACTTCACTTGAGAAAGCAGTTCATTTACACTTGCATGGGGATGGTAATAAATGTGATTTGAGGATTTTTGGGACTGCTCCTACATGCCACCCCTTTGAGGGTGCTGCCATTAGTCTTTAGGGGATGGAAAAGGGGGAGCGTTAAACTGAGAAATTTTTCTACATAGGAAGAGTTATTCGAGGCATATCAACTTCAAAGGTTGCAAATGAAGGTCCTATCTGTGAATTGCTTGGCAAATTTCTTGACATGGAAGCTTTGTTTGGAGGTTTTTGAGTGGATGTGAACAAATACCTAGTTTGATCAATTTTTTCAACCTCTGCTTCCATTGTTTGCTGTCACCCTCTTGCTTGGGTTAATCTTTTTCGGGTATGGTAGGCAGGCAATTAGACATTTGGTCCAGCATGTTTAACAACCACCTGTGCCTTAGACTTTGTAATGTGAATGAGTGATGTGAACACTCACTTCCTTCATCTCAATTGTCAGGTGTATGGAAACAATGTGGAGATCCAAGCTTTATCCGAAATGTACAATCGACCAATCCACATTTATTCCTATAGCACCGGTATCTACTTGTGATGAATTGATGGTTTAAATTATTCAGGGTCATTTGCTATTTACTTCTTACTGATCAAAACAATTAATGTAGAACCCATCAACATTGGGAGCTACAATACAGACACACCTCCCATACAGCTAAGCTATCATCATGGTAATCATTACAACTCTCTTGTCAACCCACGCCGTTCAACAATTGGTGCAGGACTTGGTTTCAGCTGTCTTCAAGGGGTGAGTTTCTGCAACTTTTATACCCTTTGTCTTGGCAAAATGATAATGTTTTCTCCAGTGATCATACCTATATTAGCCTTCCCTCTTCAGTTCATTATTTTTCCTGCAAATCAAATGTTTAAGGATATGTGAAATTAAGGTGTAGGATCAAAGAACAATAGAAGTTGGCAAGGTCCATACTGGTGAACTAATAGGGATAGCTTATGGGAAATTTCCACACAATCTGAGCAGCATTTTTCCCTCCACACTACTTTCACCTTTAATTTTTATTGCTGTGAAGGTTAGTAGTTGATGATTTATCAACTGTGAACTTGCATTTAAAGTATCAATATCAGCGTGCCAATTGCTGGATAAGTTGAAATATAACTGGACTTATTGATTTGTGGGATTTCTCTTCTTCCTTTTATTGGTAACAGGCTAGTATAGTGAAAGAGATTGATGTTGCTGACACAGGCAACAATTGTGTTTGCAGGCAAGTGTGGATAGAGATCAGGTCAAAGCTGCTATTAAAGCTCAACAAGACCAGCAGATTGATAATGCAAGTATCCTTAACGTAGTTCAGCAGTATGTTTTGTGTTGATATTTGGCTAGCTAGGATAGTAACCAAACTCTCCTTTATGATGCTTAATGCTGACAGGCACTTCTGGCTGAGGGGCAGTTTTACTCTGATCTTGAGGTTACTGAGAAGGAGATTGAACGCATGGTGATGGAAGCTTCTAGAGCTGAGTATCTTGCTGATAACAAGTTCAAACCACAACTTGGCCGTAAAGGATCTTCTACTTCTGGTGCAGAACCATCATCTTCTGGCGCTAGTAAGTACTCAGACTTTACACGGGATTGTACTTCAATGAGAACATGTGTTCATGAACTGGGGGGACCAAAGAACATAGGGCACACCTCTGGCTGTTATCATCATTTTGCTCTCCTCATTGATTTATTCCATCTTTAGTCTATTAGAAGTATTGAGTTTTTTTGTCTTTAAGGGTGAATTGTGCTTGTATTGTGTGTTGCTGACAATGATATGAACTTGGATTTGCAGGATCATCATTGGCCAGTGAGACTACTAAGGTGGAAGGTGCAGGAGAACATGGCTTACAGGATTCTGTCCTTAGCAGCAGTATGCAGATCGTGCTGTCAATGGGATTCAGTTACCTGCAAGCAATCGAGGCCTACAGCATATTTGGTGATGATGTGGATTCCATGGTTTGTTACCTCGTGGAAACCAGCAGCAGCAGCAGCAGCAGACGCAAAGGCAAGGCAACTGAATGACCACGACAGAGATTCAGAATTTTCCCGTCAGACAAAATTGACTCTCAGTGCTGGCGTTGTACTTAGATGGAGAGAAAAAAAAACCTGGTCCTATTGAAACACAAACTTCCAGAACTTTAGAATCTGTTTTTGAAGTTTGAATGATCAATAAAATGGATATAGTAGTAGCTAACCTTTAAGATGGCCTTTTCTAACTAGAACGTGGAGCATATTATGATTCGGTCTAGGCATTGAAATGTTACAGTGTTGTCTCTTGGCCGGTTTAGCAGTCAGTAATAGCATTGTCATGTGAATGTTCCGTTTGATATATACGGTTCGAGGAGAATATTATCAGGTGAATTAGTATGTTCAAATCTACTCCTACCATCCACCATGATATTAGAGTTATTTCTTTCTACCTTTGAATTCAAGATTAATTCTTTGTTATGATATTAGAGTTATTTTCATCCAATGGTGGAAGATCAAAGAAGGCATGTGTGTGAGGTAGAGTTCATGCTCTTGCTCGAACGTGTTTAACATATCAACTTATCAAAGAAAAAAAACAAAGTGTGTAGATTTTTTCTCTATGAATTCTATCAATCGTTAAGCAGTTTTATACATAATACACGGTTGGTTCTCTCTTTTGTTTCTTTAAAAATCTCACTTGCTCTCTAATTCCAATTTCTTATAAGATATCATTTATTAATTAACTAGTTTAAATATTTTAGCAAGTTAATTAAAAAAAGATTTTGTTTGAAAAAATATTAATTAAAAATCATATTTTACAAGAGAAAATGAATATTAATTAACAATAATATTTTACTAGATAATCATGTTACGTTGGCAAGTGTTTGGTGTATGTTTTTTAAATTATCTTAGAAAAATAATTTTTTTTTCTAACAAAAATAATGAGATATGCAGGTTTTTTCAACCTTTTTTTTTACATAAAAAATCCTGAGTGTAAATTAAAAATCTTAATTACACATCTAATTAAATAAATAAATAAACAAAAAAAATTGTTAATAATAATTAAAAACAAAATGAAAAAATAAGAGAGATGTAGATTAAGATATTTACTCGGTTATACTTGTTAAATTTGTTTATTAAAATCCATTGTTTTATTTAATCAAATGATAATAAAAATAGATATATATATTAAATTGATTGAATAAAAAAAGAAAAATTATTTTATCAGGCATTATATATTAAAACTATTATATGAAATAATATTTTTATATTCAAAAATAAAATTCATTTATACAAAAAATTAAAAAAAAAAGTAATGGATGAATAGAATAATTTTATAAAAAAAACAATACACATAAAATAATTTAAAAGAAAGATCCAATTCAAAAAGGCTAATAAGCCACACAAAAATATTATAATAAAAAAAATGTAGATATGCATGATATCATACTAAAAATACAAATCGTGTTTCCGCTTCATTTCATATTAATCATAAATAGGACTCCGTTGTTTTTATGGTTCTTGCAAGATAGACTTTGGAATTATCCCCACATGTTATATTGTATTTTAAAGTGTTTTTTGGTTTAAAAATATATTAAAATAATATTTTTTTATTTTTTAAAAAATTATTTTTATATCAGTAAATAAAAAATAATTCAAAAAAAATAATTCAAAATTTTTCAGAAAAATAATCGAGGGTTGAAGAAGAAGAACTATTAATTCAAGGCTAGGCCTACTGAGAAGGAATATCTTTTCCATTTGTTTTTTTAGCTTGTCTGCCTCTAATTTCCTCTGTTGACGGACACCAGTAAGATGGGAGGACTCCTGTCTTCATAAATTATTATTATTATTATTATTATTATTTACGTGATTCAGACGATGAGAAGGTAAAGGCAGGTTGCATGTATATATATGGCAACGAACCTTCCTTCTATTATAATAAGTTGAATGGCAAGCTATCTGATGAATTAATATATTTCTTGCTTGAAAATTACTTCTTCGTTACTGCTAAAATCTGATTGGAAATGCAGTTTAAACTGTATTACTTTAATTTTTAAAAAAAATATATTAAAAATTATTTTTTTATATTTTCAAATTGTTTTAATTTACTGATCTAAAAAAAATTTAAAATTTTTTTAAAAAATAATTTTAATTCATTTCTAAATAAAAAATACTTTAAACTGGAACCGCTATTACAATTCCAAACAGTCCCTACTACCAAGAATTAATATGGAGCTTCACAAGCGGTTTTTTTTTTCAATTGACCCTATTTTTTTTTTCCATTCCTCCATTATTATATATATATATATATATATATATATATTAATTTCATTTTCATATTTTTATTAACACTTATTGGGCTATTTAGTCAAATTAACCGAATCACGAGTCGAAAATTTTTTATATTAATTTTTTTTTTTTAATTTATCTGTCGGTTAAAATGTCTTTACGTTGGTTAACTCAACTGGGATCATATGAGGATAATTTTAATTTCTATGGAAAAGATCACGCCGGGGTAATTTTTGAAAGGCGTACTGATCAACGATTACAAGGAAAATAAAAAACATGAGATCATGGTATCTTTTTAAGGTAGTTGATGTTAATTAGATTAGGCAAAAGTTTTTTCAGTATCAGATTTCTCAGGAATTGGCATGTACTTTTCCTACTCTGCAGGCAAATTTCTTGTACTGCTCCGATGAAAGAAAAGGGAAAGACTAGTTTATTTAGTCCCAGGAGCCTTGTTTCAAGGCAGAAAACAAGTTATAGATGCACTGTTTTTAGTGTTTGGAATTACGATATTAATATCGGGCAGTTTAAAATACTTTTTGTTTAGAAATACATGAAAAAAAAAAAATTAAAAACCATGGAGGAACGCCTCATGACCTTGCTAACCAGAAGATCCAAGAGCAGTTTTTCTCACAAATTGAAGCAGGCCTACAATCTTGTCATGAGGACGCAGCAACTCTTGAACTGTAGTTAACTGGTTCCAGGCAGTGACCCAAGAAAGTATCAGTGGGTTTTTTTCTGGGTCTAGAATTTGGACACCAGCGACTTCCTCTTGAGCTTTGTAGGGGCTAAATACTGCACCCACCAGAATGTCCAGGAGCCCTAGATTCTGGACTTCAATAACTGAGACTCCATTGGGCAAAAGTTTCTTCATTTCCTCTTCAAATATGTTCATTTTCTCAAGAAGCTCACCGATTGCCTTCTCTTGTGCTTCCCCGCCCCTTGTGATCACCTGACTGACTCCCTCAAACAACTGCAGTCTCAAGATCTTAACATTTCATTACATAGACCCAAACACGGGAAGAAAATATAAACAAGCAACAATATTATTGTGATCTTTCACCTGTTGTTGGATAAAACTAGCCCAGAAGCGAACTTTAGCTCTTTGATAAGGATCATCAGGCAAGAGGCGAGGAGCTTGTTTCCATGTTTCATCAATATATTCTAAGATGATGGATGACTCTGTAATTGGCTTTCCATTGTGAACAAGTACAGGGACCTTATTGTGAACTGGATTATATTGAAGGAGAGCTTGGCTTTTGTTGCTTAAATCTTCTTCTATATACTCATAAGCTATGCCTTTAGCTCTTAGGGCTACTTCCACTCTCTTAACGTAAGTGCTAGCCCACATCCCATGTAGCTTCACTTTCTGTTCCTCTTCCATCTCTCCCTCTCTCTCTACTCAGTTATTGTTTCTTCGTGCTTGTGAACTAGGAACAGTGGTTTCTAGCTTTTCTTTATTTATTCAATTTTCTTTTTTTCCTTGTGAAATAAGCTATATGTGCGGCTTTGACTTTTCATTGTTATTTACATCATCCAGTATGCTTGTGGATATGCTGCGAATAAAAAGATGATTATATCCGCTGCACTATGATGTTATAGCTTACGAGGTGACCTTTTTGGAATTATGCCATATCCTTGTGAAGGTCTTGAAAGCCAGAATTTTTTTAGTCCATGCTCTTGCTGATGTCCTTGGTTCCTGTTGGGGGAAATCCTGTGTTAGCTCAAACTACAAGGTCTCTAAACCAAATCCTTCAAATGCAGTGATCTGGTTCATATCGCTGGGTATGTCAGCAATATTATGAAAAGCATGTTCCTCAGGCCATTGGCAAGCATCAAAGAACATGCTGTCAGAACCACAGTGATGCGAAGGCGACAGCTAAACATGGAGATAAAAACTGGAGTTGATATTCTCCAAAAGTGTATTCCATGCCAAAATGTTATGACTTGATTTCACCACTGTACACTTTGAGTTCCTTTGACTCTCGAAAAATAGACACCTCTTGGCTAAAACTAAAAAGCAATAAAGATACATATGTAGATATAATACATTCAAAGCATCATACCAAGGGAAAAGAAACCTAACTCAAAGCCCGATGATTTTCCTATTCAAATGCTCCCCTGAGAAACCTCCATGTCCTTCGTGATTGTGATCATGAAACATAAGCGTCAGGATTCCTACCATACATAGAACTGAACCAACAAGAAGTTTGTCATATCGCTCAACCCAATGAAACTTGAGCTGGCTGGCACCGTAGAATGATAGAGCCACAAGTGATGTCATCACAGTTATAGTGCTGCCAATGAAAAATGAGAGTTTGAATGTAAAATGACTGAGTTTGGATCGATCTTGATAATGGTCACAGAATAACAAACCTAAACCTACAGTGCTGACAATTGTGTAACAGTACAGCCACAACAAACAAGAGATTGAATTATCCAAATTTAGCTCTTTTATTAATCAAATATGAGCCTTTCTACACAGATTAAACAGATAAGAAGTTGAGGGGGGGTAATTTTCACATTCATTTCCAGGATTTTATTTATTTTTTTGTCAAACAGTTACATATATCGAGCACTGAACAACCAAATTCGAGAACCCACTGAGATTGTTTGTTAAACAGGAAATCCAGTAAACCAAACACAAGTTCAAGTACCTGCTTCTAATGAATGGACCAGCTCAACTAAAAACTTTAGTGCCCAAGTCTATTTTAATGTCAATAAGCCATTTGAATATGATTTCAATTAGCAGGGTTGGTTTCTGGGACTCTTCATGAAATAAATACATGGAGCAGTAAATAAAACCAAGTGAGAACTTATTCGGCACCAGATAGCGGATGATTGGACATTAATACCAGTGAAAGTCACAAAAAGAAAAGCGAGCAACTATCAAACCTGTATATGTTCGTTTTAATTGTTCTGGACACAATTATAAAATTAGAAAGCATGAAAGGGAGAGTGGAAAAAAAATGGAAACCAGCATGCGAGCACGTACAGTTTCATTGATCAGATTTTCTTTTTCTGCCTATGAACCATGGCATATTTAATTACAAACTCCAAAATAATCAAATAGGTAAAATAACAACCGTAAAATAACAACCACAAAGCAGGGTGGACATGTTACTGATACCTGAATAGCAGCACAATTATGGCAAGCACCATCATGGAGGATGAATTACCAACAGCAAGAAAAACAGGAAGCGTGGTTGCGCAAGGAGAAAATGCAGGAACAAGAATGAGCCCAACGACAGCCATTTTCTCCATAGGCTGGTTATGAGAATGACTATGCCCTCCCTTCCCAGACAGAAATAGTATAACATAACAACCACCAAGAACTATAAGCAAAAGTGAAGCAAGTTTGTGAACTGTTTCTTCACCAGCGATAGTATTTGCCATGGTGATTGCTGTTATACCAAGAAGTGAAGTGGATAGCACATGCAAAACTGCCCCAAATGCAGCTGCAAAGAGAAACGAAAATTAACGATAACTAATATTGTAACATAATCCATCATAAGCCTAAGAAGCATGAGTTTTTGAGATTTCTATACAAATCTCAATCTAGTATGGTACCAATATCGTTGATCCCTAAACATCAGCATGACCAATTGTAGCACCAAGGTTACATAGTTTGGCAATGCGTTTGTAGGTGCTTTATCAGCCAAAAAGGCATCCATTTTTTAAGTGCTCTTCAATGATTTTGATACCAAAACGTAAAAAGTCACCAAAAAAACCCATCAATATTATACTTTTAAGCACTTACAAACGCATTATCAAACACACTTATATGTCCACCCAATTGGACAAATAGACTCAAACTTTTAAACCATCCAGCTTAAAAACACATCAGAAAACACCAACAAAGTTAAATACTAGTGGATCAAGCTAATCAACTTAGCAAATTCACATCACATTTCCATGCAAAGATTCCATTCCAAGCACTAAACATGCAATGCTGCAACAAATTGCTAAAGTCTCAATCTTTTTCTTTATATGTTCTTCAAAATCACAAATTTTCTATTTTCTTTCAAGAATATAACGAAAAGGGCCCGGATCTGAACGGAAATGTAAAGCAAGAGCGAGGGAGAGAGGACATACTGACGAGGAGAGTTCTAGAGAGAGTCCATTTTTGCGCACGCCCAACAATGGAGAAAGGAAGCCAATGTGTTGGAATAAAAGAATGGAGAAGAGAAACTGTGGCGATTCCTCCAATCGTTGAAAGATCTTCTGCACTGAAGCTCTCCATTGTTTACTAGTTTAGTATGATTGCGCAAATGGGTTCTCCTTTTTTTTACCAATCAATGATCTTACATTCACTTAACAGTAAGTTTTGATAAGTGATGAAGGTGGTGGTGGCGGAGATGGGGGAGAATGATGAAGGTGGGATTTGCGCTGCTGGAAGATGTGGGAAGCGTAGGATCCAAGAGAAAGGAAAATAAAAGGGGTTTGATGTTTGCTTTTTACCTAAAAAAAGACGAATGTTGTAGTTGATAATAAATAATTGTGTATAATTATCTAAAATTCTAGAAGTGTGTTTTTATATTTTTTAATAGAATTCTGAAAAAGTAAATTAATTTTTGATATTTAGTAATATTATAGAAAATAAGTTGAAAAATATTTTTTAATATTTGATTATGTTATAAAAAATAAATTAAAAAATAGTTTATTAATGTTTTTTTTCAAATTTATTAAAATAATGAGGAACAAATCTTACAAATTAAAATTTTGAATGAGAATTAAATTGAAAAAAAAATTAATTTCATAAATTATCTCAAATAAAATAAATAATAATTAAAATAATAAATATCAAATCTAACAAATAAAAAAAATTAAAAGATGATGAAATTAAAATAATAATAATTACAATTTCATAAATTATTTCAAATAAAATAAGTAACAATCAAAAGAATGAGGACCAAATTTGATAGATAAAAAAAAATCAATTAAAAAAATGATAAGAGAAAAGTAAGTAACAATCATAAAAATGAGGACCAAAGTTAATATAAAAATCAAATTAAATCAAATTTTAAGAGTTGAAATTAAAAAAAAAATCAAACAAAATATATATCAATCAAAAGTTTGAGGACCAAATTTAATATAATCAGCAAATAATATGATATTTCTAAATTTTTCATAACTTTTAGAAAGTGTTTTCCGTTAAAAATAAAAAAGAAAACACTTTCCTGGAAATAAAGCCAAATTTTTCTTTGACTGGAAAATGTTTTTCGTTGACCAACTTTTCTAATGACAAACAAACATAGAAAAATGTGCACCGGGGCTTGTAGCCCAGCGGCAGAGGCAAGGTTTCCTTGCCTCCGTCACCTGGGTTCGAGCCCTAGCGTGCACGCCTGTCCCCCCTGCGGTGTCTTACATGTTTACTGGGCTTGCAGGGTGTTCAGTGGGTCCGGGGATTAGTTGTGGTGCGCGTAAGCTGGCCCGGACACCCCGGGTTACCAAAAAAAAAACAAACATAGAAAAAATTTGGAAAATCATTTCTAGAAAACCACTTTCCGAGCAAACAAACACCCTAATGGTAATGGGTAAACAAAAGAAAATTTTATTGAACCGGTAAGAGGAAACTACATTTGTTTATGTGCTCTGTTGTGGATCATATCAAAAATACAAAAGACAAATACTAGAGCAAAAAAATTTAATTTATAGTTATTGGTTTAGTGGATAATTTAAATAATATAAAAAATAAAATACAATCACAATAAATAAATAAACTAAAAAAATAAAATAAATATAAAAGCACCAAACCTGAGTATATCTACCTTATCAAATAATTCAAAAAAAAATGAATGATGAAAATGAAATAGATCAATTAAGAAAAATGAATTTATGTTAATCTTTAAAACCAGTGATTCTAATCATAAACTTGAAATTAACCCAATAGAAAGTAAACCACAAAAAATAAACAAACAAAACTCATAAGAAAAATTAGCTTGGGGGGGTTCAGGCAAATCTCTAAAACTCACAACCCGTGAAATCTTGGATCTGGGTTCAATCAAGAAACTTGATTTTTTACATATTTAGTTTTGAATGATGAATTGAAGAAAAAATATTAATAAATAAAAAATTATAAAAGCAACAAAAATAATGAGGATAAATTTGATAGAAAAAATCTCAAGGAGGATGAAATTTGAAAAAAATATAATTAAAAAACAATCTCAAACAAAATAAATAGTAATTAAAAAAATAAAGATCAAATTTGAAAGACTATAAAATCATCGGGGGTGAGACTAAAAAAAATTAGAATTTGATAGATTATTTAAAGATTAAAAAAAATGATAGGAAGTGAAATTAAAAAATATATATAGGAGGTTAACCTAATAGAAGGCAAATCGGAATAAATATCAAAACAAACCAAAAAAAGAATAAAACATAATAAAATATAAGCTCCCATGAAGGGGGAAACAAGCATATTTGGGCTAACCATATAAGCCTTGTTTAATCTCTAAAACTCGCAACCCATGAAATCCTGAACCCAAGTTCAATCTAAAAGACCAATTTAATTTTAAATGATAAAATTGGTGAAAAAATATTAATAAGAAAACTCACAAAAAAAAAATCAACATAAAGAATAAGGATAAAATTTGATAGAAAAAAACCTGAGGAAGATGAAATTTGAAAAAAATAAAATAAAAATGATCACAAACAAAATAAACAGCATTTAAAAAAACAAAGATCAAGTTTGAAAGATTATAAAATCATAGGTGGTGAAATTAAAAAATATTTGTAATTTGATAGATTATTTATAAATTAAAAACATAGTAGGGGTCGAATTAAAAAACATGATAAGGGTTAAATAAAGGGAAAACCACAAAAAAATATAAAAAAAGGAAAACATTAGCTTGAAAAAGAGAAAAAAAAACATGCAAACCCGAGCGAACCTCTTAAACTTGATCTAATTTCTAAAACTAACAACTCGTGAAATTCTAAACTCGAATTCGATCGAAAAGCTTAATTACCAACCAATTTATTTTTTAAGGATGAAATCAATAAAAAAATATTAATAAAAAAATTTTCAAAAGCAAAAAAAATATGGATAAAATTTGATAGAAAAAAAAAATCCAAGGATGATGAAATTTGAAAAAAAAAATTAAAAATGGTTCCAAACAAATAAATAGCAATTAAAAAAATAATGATCAAATTTAAAATATTAAAAGAATCATAGGGGCTGAATTTAAAAATAATTGGTAATTTGATAGATTATTTATATATTAAAAAACGGTTGGGGGGGGGGGTGAGATTGAATAAAAAAAATTATAATGTTATAGCTTATTTTAAATTAAAAACAATAGCAATTAAAATGATAAGGACCAAATATAAAAGAAAAATAAATTGAAAGGTCTGATTTGAACTTTTCCATGGGTAGCGTAAAAATCGAGGAAATAGATATAAGAAGAAGGGAAAAAAAAAAAAAGAAATGGTCGTCGAAGCCAAACCAGAAGTGCTTCTAGTACATGCATTGTGTTATCGTGTAGAGAACACCAGGATCTTCCAAACGCCTCCTCATAAAACAGTGTTTGGTGGCTGGATAGCTTCACATGTGTCATCTAAATAATACGAAGGTCGTCTACACGCTGACACGTGCGCACATGCAAGCAGGTTTTTTAAAAATAATATTTAATACGTGGAAATTACAATAATATCCCGAGTAAATTTACAATAAAACTAATGTAGAATGACCAAGAAATTTTTATGAGAGAGTTATGTTGTTTTTGTAGCATAAAAGTAATTACATTATTTTGCAAAAAAAACAAAAAAAAAGTATGAAAACAACTCTAAGTGAAAGACATTAGAATTTTTTTATTATAAGAGTAAAGTAGTAATTTAATTGTGTAAAAAATTAAAATAACAAATCTAACCCTATATAATATATTAAAGATAAATGTGCTAGGGTAAAAAGACAACATTGCACTCAATGCCTGTTCAATGGTTTATTTTTTTTCAAGATTAAATTCATAATTACACTACTATAATAAATGGTGTTTTTGAGTCGTGTTCAATATAATTTCACAAGGAGATTTATTTTTGTTTGCTAATATATAATTTTGAATCTGAATTTATACCCATTTTTTATATATATAGAAAAATAGCTTGAAAACGTGTATGAGAATTATTATTTTTTTTCAATCTATTTTTTTAGGTATTCTTCTTGGATGCTTTTTTTTTTTTTTTTGCACAAAACATTTTACAGAAAAGAGATTACTTTTCAGATCTCCTATTCATTTTATAGAAAAGATATATATTACATTTCTAGTAACTTATGTTGTTTTTTAACTTTACTTTTTTGTGCTTACAAGTTACAGGGGCCAAGGCCTGGAACAAAAACAGCTACTCTATATAGCCAGCCGCAATCAGCCCATAACACCATAACATGTCTGCTCTCAACTTACCCAGATGATCTGCAAGGGAACGTAAGAAGATTGAAACCGTTCAGTTTTTTTTTTTTTTCTCACAATGTCTCTCATTCCAACCTTGTTGGAGCGTGTTTGCTTGAAGGTGCTCTTTTGCTTTTAAAAAGAAATGAAAAACATCTACTATCGCTCCAAGCATCAAAGAAATTGAACGTGTGACACAGCATCTACTCATTGCAGGAACAATAACCTCATCTTCTGAGATATAAGAAGCCACAAACATTCAACAAAAGGAATAAAAATGAACACAAAAAGGAAATAAAGTACACGACGAGATTCACTTAAACATCTAGTACATATAAAATGGCTACGAAAGAAGCATACAAGTTCCAGATAAATAGTTCTTGCTAACAATAACACAGTGCTCTCGATTGAAACCCAGTTCCAAAAATACAAAAAAAGGTATAAAACTAACGAGACATTCTACTGCCTGGAAACCGAATCAGTGATCACCAGGCACGCTCTTAATGATATCGGAATCACCTGGAAAAATACACAAGAAATTGCCACTGTCAGTAGAAATAACAGGATATGTCTCTGAATATCAAAGTAAAGGCCAATTCTATATACCTGGATCAATAATACTGAGGCAGCACACTCTGAAATATTTACCACAAGCAGTGCCCAAGTCGACATTGTCTGATACAGTATTAAACTCACATGATGAGGAAAAGGATCCCCAGAGCAAAAGGCGAATTTTAATGAAAATAACCAAACATGACAAAACTTGATAGCACGAACTGTTTTGAATTCAAGAAATAACATTTGCAGGTGTTACAAAAGTGGAGCAGACCAATTATGACTGAGCAACTATACTTTCAGAAAAGGGTTTGGAGGAACACACCATAAATGAAAGACACCGATTAAATCCTACTCTAATAGTTATGGCATTATTCAGCAGACTAACCTACCAATTTCAAATACATATATTGCATGACTTTCAGATGAGCTATGATATTAGAATAAGTAGCAAGGTATCAATTAGAGTCCTGCACTACGCTTCAGACTCATTAACTTAAACCATAATTTCCAACAACAAAATAAAGCACTGAAGTGAACACCAAGCTACAGAATTCCAAATAATAGCAATGGCAATCCCAAAAGACAAACGTTAGATTACAGAATGAGGATGAAAAAAATATAATTCCAGATTTCCAAGTAAACATCAGCCCTGGATACAAAAGGCAAGCTCTAAAGCTAATGCTAACTTGACATTAACAAGAAAGATGATAGAGCATTAAGACAGGAAACTCACTTCCGTTGTAGTGGTGAACTCCAACCTTCGCCAACATAGCATAATACTCAATCTCAGATTTTCTCAGAGGAGGGCAATTGTTGGAGATGATTATAAGCTTCCCTGCAGACACGAACAAACACCTTAACAAATCTCCAACATATGAAAACAAACAGACAGTGCAAAAATCAAAACAACCACAACGCTACACCCATATTAACCATCCGAAAACAAAAGCTCGTAACTTTCTCCGCCAGATCAAGATAACATAACTAATCAATCAGAACCCATTTTAGAAAAGCGAGACACTAACCCCGTTAACCAAGTGAGACACTGACCCCATTTATCAGATCAACAACAAAACAATCCAAATCACAAAAAGAGAGTAGCATGTAAAAGAAACGGAAAATGGGTGCTTACCCTTTGAGTTTCTGAGAGATTTAAGCACGGTCTTGTACCCTAGAGTGTATTTTCCACTCTTCATCACAAGAGCTAGTCTGTTGTTGATAGACTCATGAGTCTTCTTCTGCAAAAATAACATACAGACCGATCAAAAAAGATGAAAAAAAAACCCGAAACATTTAAGGTTTTCTATGTAAGAAAGTGGAAAACATGAGAGGATGATGTGTAGATGAAGATTTACAGTTTTCTTGGCGGCCACCATGGTTGTGATGTGAGGTAGTTCGGCGGAGAAAATAGGGCTTACCACAGCGAGGAACACTGGAATAATGTGTACTTATATAAAGAGGAGGCTAGGGCTTTTGTGGAATTGGATCTGTTTGGATGTGGGGTATTTTACACACGGTTTGGGATACTTAAACCCGGTTTTGTTTGTTGCCCTTAAAAATGTTTCGTCAGTGAAGGTCCCTATAGTTTAGTGATTAACTCACATAGAACCTCATATTTCAAAGAGAATCAATTAAGTCCTTCGTATATGATTTTTGTATTGGATGAAGCGTCTGTTTGGAATTCTTGTGCTTTTAAAACAGCTAAAAAAATTGGTTATAATTTATACCTTATAATTTAGAAAAATCAATTAAGACTTATTTTTTTCAATTTATTTTGATTTTTTATTTTAAAAAATAGAAAAGGTGAAAAAAGTAGATAGTATGGAAACTTGTATAAAAACTCAAAAACCAAATGCAAAAAAAAGTATGTTTTTTTTATTATTAGAATAATATTGGAGCTTCTATAAAATTAATGGAGTGAAATTGAGAAATTTTAAACTAGGAGGTTAGAAGTGAAACATTTTTGAATCTGTCTTCCCTTGTTGTAACCTTGAGTTTTATGCAATTATCCAGCATATCCTTACACCAATAAAACTTGTTAAATCAACGAGCATGAGATCTTGATGGTGATTTTTAATAAAATTATGGAAGTACCCTCGAGATTTTTCATTTTTAGGACGTTTATATTGTATTTATACTTAAATGGATGATTAATACTTGATTGTAACAAATAAATGAAATAAATTAACAGTAATTAAACAATAACTAAGAAGTCAATAATCATTCTCGTTATTTATCTCTCACCTCTTTTTTCTTGGTGTCTTTGGTCGTATTTCAACTTATTTTTCAAAAAAAAATTGTTTAAAAAGTATTAAGTTCATATTTTTTAAATGTTTTTCAACTTTTTTGATATATTTAATTAAAAAATACTTTTATCTTGTTTTATTTATTAAGGGTAGACTAGTAGTTTTAGTTTAGTCCATATATAATCTCTTTGTATTTAGGTTAAAACATGTGCTTTAGAATAGATAGATTAATAAGAAATTTAATGTCCTTCTCTCTTATGTTCGTATTTCTTTTGTATTAATTTGGATTACTTTAACATGGTATAAGAGTTGGTTTTACAGAAACGAGTCTTAATCACAAAAACAACTTTCGTGAATCCAACTTGTGAAGTGATATTTGTTTTATTTATGCAAATTTGGTATTTTGTCTTCCTTTCAACTTCTGCAGTTTCTTATTTCATTTAGTTTCTGCAATTATTATTTGTTTAGTTTCTGTGATATCTGTTTAGTTTCTACAATATGGTATTTTGTCTTTCGCTGCTTTTGCATTCTGGTTTTCTTCGTTTGTTGATTATGGCTACTGAAATAGATGATTCGCTTCAGTCTGTGAGTGTGAGGTTGGATGAAAAAAATTATTTGTACTAGAGTTATATAATGAGAAATTTCTTTAAAGGGAAAAGGATATGGGGATATGTTAGTGGACTTATGTGATACCTAAGAATACTGGGGAGGAGGATGTTGTTTTGATAGATACATGAAAAGCAAACAAATCAAAGATTATTACTTATATCAATAATTCTGTTAAGCATTCCATAGGTACGCAATTGGCAAAATATCATCAAAGGAGGTTTGCGATCATCTGCAAATGTTATTTGGGCAATCAAATTTTGCAAAGCAGTATCAGTTAGAGAATGACATACGAGCTCTTCATCAAAAGAATATGAGTTTCAGGAGTTTTATTCTACTACGACAAATATTTGAGATCAATTGGCTCTTACAAAATCGACAGAATTAAAGGCATGCGATGCTTATATTGATAGTAGAGAGCAACAATGATTGGTATAATTTTTAACAGCACTTTGTAATGATTTTGAAGGACTTAGAGATTCAATTCCGCATCGTTCTCCACTGCCTTTTATTAACTCTATTGTCATTGAGTTATTGATTGAAGAAATACGTCTTTAGTCTTATTCTGAAAAGGGAATTTTTTTGCTATGAATCCTTCTGTATTAGTAATACCCTCTAAGTCATTCTCTAATCACCAAAATAAGCCTTACATAAAGGTTGCCTTCGATGAGTGCAATTTTTGTAAGCAGAAAGCTCAGTGTCCCAAGTTGAGACAATATAATCAAGTTTGGAAACCTAGTAGACAGTCACAATCTAATGTTCATAGGCCACCTCAGGTTTATAAACCATCACACCATAAATACTGCAACATTAGCTTCATCGGGCTCTATCATCGATCTTAGTACTTTGACTGAGCAATTTCAGAAGTTTCTTTTCTTATAACCACAAGCAATGTTCGCTTCTTCTTTCGTAGATCAGTTGCCTTATAGTTCCTCAAGTATGTCACATTCTGAATAGGTCTTGGATTTTGGTGCTTCACATCATATGTCTTCATATTCTCTATCTTTTATCTTTGTGCCCCCCTCGCCCTCCATTCTTGTTATAATTATTGATGGCACTCTCATGCCCTTAGCAAGTGTTGGTTATGTTGTCACACCTCACTTGTCTCTTCCTAATGTTTATCTTATTTTGAAACTTAGATTGAATCTTGCTTTTGTTGGTCAATTATATGACTCTAGTAATTATTTAGTCATTTTTTCCTCTTCTTTTCATTGTGTACATGATTTGTAGTATCAAAAACTGATTGGGACAAGCCATAAAGAGAATGGACAATACATTCTGGATCAGTTAAAAGTGTTAATCGTTGCTACTACTACTACAAAACATGATCTGTTATTTGTATCTTTCTGGGTTATGATAAAAGTAAAAAGGGGTATCGTGTTTTAATCCAATAACTCAAAAACTTTATGTGTTCCGTCATGTTGTCTTTTTTTAGTATATACCTTTCTTTTCTATTCCATCCACTACTTATAACTTGACTAAACCTGATTTTATTTGTATAGATTCCTTTCCTGAGGACTCTAATATTTTATCATCTCAGGTTCCTAGTACCTCAGATACCTCTTCTTATGTTCGATCAATTTGTACTCATCATTCTGCATGTACTGACACTTTACTCTTCGGCACACCCGAAGCTCTATTCATCTACTGTAACTCTCGGGTAAATTCCTGTATTTTGATTTACATTTAAAAAAAGGACAAATAATTAAATAAAAAAATTTATAGGAATTAATGGAGTGGAAATTATTATCTAATAAGGTTAATGTGGGACGATGATAAAATTGAACAAGTCAAACTTTTGGGCCAAATGGTTTTAAAACAAAACAAGAAAGTACTTCAATTAAAAGAGGGAAAAAACTTATAAATATATAAACAAGTTGACCGACCATGTTAGGGCTTGAGAGGGAGAAGAAATTGATTGGAAAATTATCAAGGTTCATCCAAAACAAATCACAAAAAGAAAAGATAGAACTAGTGATTAAGATATTCTAGGAAGGGTTTGAACAAGGAAATTTCAAAAGGAGAACAAAGAATTTTTCTTATAAAGGGGCGATAATGAGAGGAAAATAAGGAGACAGAGGAAAGAAATTTTTATGGTGATTTCAAGCTTCCCATTTCTTATTTATTTGGGTTAGAAGGTAACAAATCCTTTTCTCTTAATTAAATTGATGCAATTAGTGTATTAAGATTTCATTTAGTTGTATTAGTGTATAGTTGTGGTATGAGTTGTGAGGTTGATTGGGTTAATCTATGAAAGTGTGATGAATTAATGTTTAAAAAAGTGAAATAATAGTGGGTAATGTTTTAATTTGTAAAATTGAAGAAATTATATTTGTGATGAATTGATATTGTTGTTTGTTAATTAAATGAGTTCTGTGGTAATGTTGATGATGAAGAAATTATATTAGTTATGAATTGATATTGTTGTTAGTTAATTAAATGGGTTATGTGATAATGTTGATGATGAAGAAATTATATTAGTGATGAATTGATATTGTTGATTGATAATTAATTGGTGAAGAAATTATATTGGTGATAAATTGATATTGTTAATTGATAATTAAATGAGTTATGTGGTAATATTGTTGATGAATTAATTAAATTAGTAATGAGTTGATATTGTTGGTTTGATAATTAATGTTGTTTTGTGGTGGTGTTATTGACGAAATAATTACACTAATGACAAGTTGATTGTGTTGATATAGAATTAAATTGATAATGAGGTGACATTATTGATGTAGTAATTTAATTGGTAATGAAATAAACCTGCAGAAGTGGGTGGGGCTACAAGAACCACCCGGCAGACAGGTTCAGCTAACAGAACGTAAACACCAGGTAGGTGTATAGCACCTTGAAATTTTTTCTTAACTTTAAATATTTAAATTATCTCCTCGATCAATGAAATTTTATGCGCCATGCTGATAAACTTTCCCATGATAATTTATTATGTGAATGAGCTACTGGTGGGCCAGTTATCATGGTATGGAACTAGTGCCCTGTGAATGGGCAATTGATAGGCTAGTTATCCTGAGTTAGAATTGGCAACCTATGGCATGAACAATTTCAGATTTTAAATTATTGATTTTGTTATTAGTACTTGGAAGATGAGTTGTAAATTTAGAAATTTCTTTGTGAATAACTAAGATATATAAATGTAAATTTTAAATGCTATAATTGACCATGATTATCTTTTGAATCATTGTGCAGGTTCATCTTAATATCGCACATCCTAATAGCTTTAGTGATTACTCTCATTATTATTAGCTCTCTTTTGGACATGTAAATCAATAATAATAATAAATACTCCCTATATATTTGAAGGTTATTTTGTTGTGTATGTATGCACTTAAATGGATTAGCTTAATTAAACTTGTACTCTAAAGTGTAATTATTTTTCTAATTATAATTGTGATACATATATGTATGTATGTATGTATGTATGTATAAGCACGTAGTTAATATCATTTGTTTAATAATAATACTTAAAAGATTAAATATGGTGGAAGGAGGTACATTAAATCTATAATCTATGATTATGTATATAATTGTTAAGATAATTGTTTTTTTTATTATTATAGATAACATGATTATTCTTTGAATTGATATGTTAGAGAATGTGGAATATTATTGATTAAGAAATGTTGGAGTATAATAAAAACATTGAATTGTGAAAATGGTTTATTAGGAACTGGTGTTGATTTTGTCGATAACTTGGGATAGACTAAATTAAGGAAAACCCTGCCGAAATTTTTGAAAAAAAAAAATTCATGAATTTTCAAATATATGGCTAGAAATTATGGGGTTGTTACATCTACAGTCTTTCAAGCTTCGTTTAAGATTGTGGATCCATATTTACATCAATCCATATGCATTTGTAAGTCCACAAAGCTACTAGATTTTGCTTATTCTTGTTATTCTTCATCATTTACTTCATTTTTAGTTTATATTCATTATCTCTCTAAGCCCTCTTCCTATAAAGAGGCAATTCTTGATCCTTTTTGGCAGAAACTATAAATGAGAAACTTTCTGCTTTGCATAACAAATACTTAGGATTTGGTTTCTCTACCTCCTAGTAAGAGTGTTGTTGGTTGTTATTTGGGATAGAAGATCAAAACTAATTTTGATGAGTCTATTGAGCGATATAAAGTTAGGTTGGTCGTAAAATGATACTCTCAACATTATGGTATGGATTATAAGGAGACATCTGCTCCTGTTGTAAAAATGACTACTATTCATACTCTTATTGTCGTAGCTTCAGTTCGTCAGTGACATATCTCTCAACTTGATATTAAAAATGTCTTATTGAATGGAGATCTTCAAGAAAAAGTTTATATAACGCCTCCTCCTAGTGTTTCACATGACTTTGGGTATGTTTGTAAGCTCAAGAAAATGTTATATGATCTCAAACAAGCATATCGTGCTTCGTTTGAGAAATTTTCTATTTTTCTGTTGTGATCTCGTCTCTTGGATATATATCTCTAGTTGTCATGATTTTGCTCTTTTTATTAAGTGCACCAATGCATGTCGTATCATTTTGTTTTTAATATGTTGCTGACATGATTATTACTAGTGATGACATTAATGGTATCTCAATTTTGAAGACAGAGTTGGCTAGACAGTTTGAAATGAAGAATTTGAGTTATCTTCGATATTTCCTGGATATTGAGGTTACCTTTGAAATGAAAAGCAAGAAACAATCTATTATTTCTCAATTCTCAATCGAAACAGAATATCGTGCTATAACATCTACTACTAGAGAGATTATTTGGTTACATTGGTTACTTGCGGATATGAGAGTTTCCCTTTCTCACCTTACTCTTATGTATTGTGACAACCAGTGTTCTATTCAGATTGCTCACAACTCAGTTTTTTATGAGCGAACTAAGTACATCGAGATTGATTGTCATCTTACTTGTCATCATCTTAAGCATGACACCATTACTTTGCCTTTTGTTTTCTCTTTCTTGCAGATTACAGATTTCTTTACCATGTCGCATTCCATTTATCGTTATCATTTTCGTTTTCTAATTGGCAAACTCTCGATGCTTATAGTTGTCGTATCGTGAGTTTGAGGAGAGATGTTAAGAAATACTTTTATCTTGTTTTATTTATTAATAGTAGAATGGTATTTTAGTTTAGCCTATATATAATCTCTTTGTATTTAGGTTAAAAAATGTACTTTAGAATAAACAGATTAATGAGAACTCTAGCCTCCTTCTCTCTTATGTTCATATTTTTTTTAATGTTATTTTGGATTGTTTTAACAATTTATATAAAAAATAATAAAAATCATTTTTATTTTGATTCTAAGATGAATTGGAGAGGCCACGGGAATGGTTATGCTGTGACCATTAGGACCTGTTTGGGAGTGTAGCTGCGGTTGCTTTACAAAGTGCTTTTTATTTTGAAATTCATAAAAATGATGTTTTTTTATTTTTTTAAAATTATTTTTGAGATCAGCGCATCAAAACGATCCAAAACATAAAAAAATATTAATTTTTAGCAAAAAAATTTTTGAATTTTTTAGAAACGCGGGTTAACCCGCATTTCCAAATGCTCTATTGTAGTCATTGACTCATTCAAACTACTCCAGGAAATTACATTCAATTTGCATGGATAATAGTGACTATATTGAAAAGAGTTCTTCCGGTGGTATTTGTATGGTTTTAATCATGATACTATCGCATTGTTTTAATTTAATTACATGCATGAAAACGATGCTGTTTTGATATTTTATTGATAGTTGAGTATAAAATTATTGAACCTTGAAATATAAATTCGTTGCATAAGATATTGGAGTGAACTGAATAGTTGGTAGACGGAGAACTCTTGTCCACAGTGATAATTGCAAAGAAAACAAGTGTGACAGCCGTTTGATGTTTTCCTAAGTGTTTCTGCCTGGAAAATGGGGGTGTGCTGCAATAAAAGAAGGAAAAAAAAAAACATCTAAACCCCTCTAAAATACTTGCTATTTTTTCTATGTAAAAAATTAGTGTTTGGCGTAGCAAGAGAAAAACTCTAAACCCCTTTAGAATATACTATCCTTGTTGTTTATGCTTTGCCGGGCTATTTTTTTTTTTTTATAAAAAAAATAAATTTTAGGTGTTGAAACAAGATAAAGAAATACAATAAAAAATTAATTACGATAAACATGTAATTTTAGTTAATTCAATATATTTAACCAAACCTGTGATTAATATCATGAGATTTGAATATAAAATAAATAAAAACAAATAAAGAGAGTTATATATATATATATATATATATATATATATATTTTAAAAAAAAAGTGTTAATTTTTCAAATCCATGACTCGGGTTATTAGACCCGAATCACCTAATATAGAAAAACTTTGAAGTTTAATTTATAATAAATAAAATATTGAATGATGAAATTGAAAAAATAATAATTTCAATCATATAAAAGAATTAAAAAATTAGGATGATAATTAAAAAATAAAATTATTTTTTATTTTATTGAATGATCAAATAAAAAAAATAACAAGAATAAGAGTTGAAAATAATATTAAAAATAAATCCCAACACAGACTCAATTAAAAAGCTTAATTCCCAATAAATATAATGTTAAAATATGAAATAAAAAAATCAATTCTAAAAACTTGCCCAAGTAAAAAAAATCAAAAAAATAAGGGTCAAATTTGACATGAAAAAGATGAAGGAGGGTGAAATTGTAAAATATATATATAAAAAAATTTTAAATAAGAAAATAGCAACAAAATAACGAAGACCAAATTTAACCAATGAAAAAATTGAATGGGGTGAAATTAAAAAAATATACAGTTTAATAAATCATTCTAAATGAAACAAATATTAATTAAAAGAAATGTGACTAATTATAAAGAAAAAATAAATTGAAGGGCTGATTTGAAAGTTTAGAAGAAAGCCTTGAGCAGGGCCTATTTGGGCCACTTTCCTTGTCGACAACACCTTTTTCAGCTCATCGGGATCAGAGTTCCTTCATGGCCAAGAGTGAATCCTCTTTCTCTTTCTTTTAACGGCTTTTAAAAAGTTAATGTGAAAATCAAAGAGGAGAGAGAAGAAAAAAAAAGCCACCGATGCCAAATCAAACCCTCTCAGTTCATACAAGCCATCCAAGTATAGAAGGGATATCATGAAAAATTAAACATAACCACAAAAGACAATGCTTAGTGAACGGACGACTACTCACATGCCACCTAAAGGGTGTTGGAGCTTTCCACACTTGCATGTCCCATACATTTTATTTTTAAAATAATATTTTATGTTTATTAAAATATTAAATTACTTATGACAAACTTGGTTATAACAAATAAAAAAACCCACCTGATGAGAAAGCCCTAAAAGTTATTATTACAAATTTTGTCTTTAAAAACACTAAATGTACTATCTTTTCTAAAATCAAATAATGTCAAAGCTCAGCCAACTTATTTTGTTTTGCTTTTAAGGGAAAATGTATAATTTTTTTTATGAAAAAAACAGAAAGATATTTATAATTATAATCAATTTTATAATGAAAAATAAATCCTATAAAAAAACTCATTTACCTTAAAAATATTTTATTTATATTTTATCTTAAAAAGTAAAGATATCATTATATTTTTTCAATCCACAGTATAATAAATTTATAGCTATATTGTTTTCATGAAAAACGTTTTTTTAATGGATCAGAAATTTAATGAAGATTAGTTTCTTGAGATTTTTCCAAAATTTTATTATATCGATTTTTTTAGATACTCTCGCATCTTCAGCACGTGTTAAATATTATAATACGACATGCTTTTTATTTTTAAACATATTAAAATAATTTTTTTATATCCATATATCAATTTTTTATTTGAAAAAAAAATCAGTTAACTCTCAAACAAGCACTTGCGATGGAGAGAAACCCAGTCCCCACGCACGCGCGCAGTTTCACATGCTCTCTTGGTCTCTTTCATTTTCCAATTTCTAAGCCCCTCAAAATTTCCTCTAGGGTTTTCACTCCTTAAAAAAAGGAAAAAGAAAAATCCACAAACCAAACCCCGATGGCTGAAGTCATTAACATGCCGGTCGATTCCCTTGACCGTCGCGGCGGGAGTGGTGGCGGAGGAGGAGGACGCGACAAGAAGGATAAACCAAACACCGACGATCAATCATCTCCTCCACCACCTCCTCAGCCTCAACGACGCCGTGAGAGAGACTCAAGAGAGAGACGCGAAGACTTCGATAGACCATTGAATCGACGCGGAGGCGAGTACCATGATAGGAATCGGTCTCCGCCACCTCCGCAACGAGAGAGGGAAAAAGAGTATAAGAGGAGGAGCAGTACGAGTCCTCCACCACCATTGCCGTATAGAGATAGGAGACATTCGCCGCCGCCGAGGAGGTCGCCTCCGTATAAACGGTCGAGGAGGGAGGATGGTGGGTTTGATGCTAGGAGAGGAAGTCCTAGAGGTGGATTTGGAGGTGCTGATCGAAGGTGAGTGGGTTAGGGTTTTGTGTCATTTAGAGAATTTTACTAGTTATTTAGTTAATCGAGGGAGTTTAAATATTCATAATGTCAACTGAAAAGAAAAGAGAAGAAAATACGGTAGCCATTTAGTTAATTGTGCTGTCTATGTGGGTTTTATCTTAAATTCTATGTAATGAAATAATTTCCTGATTTAAGTTCAGTGTGGTTGAACCTGAGCTTAAATTTGAATTTGAAAGTAACTTCATAATTTTAATTGTCAGCGATGAACTGACTGCCGTTAGACTATTAGATTTCATACGTGGACAAGGTGGATCTTGAATTTTTTATCTGGGTGGTTGAATTTGCCTTCTCATTCTTTTATTCGTGCTGTTTTGTTTATGGCTGCAGTTCGTGTTTGCTATAGTTATGACTGTTTTGCTTGTAGTTAATCAAGCCTGAACTCTTTATCCGTGCATAGGAAGTGTTTGCAATATTTGCTTATGATTGTAAATATTTGGCTTAGCAAATTCTTTTATGCAATATTTGCTCACAAATTGGAAACCTGTTTGATGTAGGTTTGGATATGATTATGGTGGTGGATACGAGCGTGAGATGGGAGGGAGGCCAGGGTATGGTGAAGAAAGGCCTCATGGCCGATACATGGGTCGTGGAGGTGGGTATCAAGGTGGTCCTTCAGGTACATGCTCAACTGCTTCCAATGATTTTGTTTCAAAATTTTAAATGTGATTTCATGTGCTTTGTATAATTTTTATGCTGGATATAATGGATCTAGGGCACTTATTTACAAGTCACTTTGCCAATAATTAGCAACCTAAGTTGAAGATTTGACTTGATTTGAGCCTTTTGCATCCATATTTATATCTGATTTTGCTGCTTTTTTAGTGACTTTGGTTTTGTTACAAGGTGTTTCCTACTGAAAATCAATTAGCAAATGAGATCCCCTAGGAAGCTTACTGAAGAATATTTTATCGCTTAAGAAAATTCAACTATAGAACAAAGGACAGTTACTGCCACTTTTTTCTTCTACTAATATTGCTACTCTAAGGCTATTTACTATTATTTTCTGCCTGTGCTATTTGATGAAGTCGAGTTCACTGGGTGCTATTATTGTTGCAGATTGGGAATCGGGGCGTGGTGGTCATGGTGATGCTTCCAACACCATGTCTGCTCAAAGGTTAGTATTTAGTCTTGTTATGGACTCTAGCTCTGGATGGAGTTTGATTTACCTATCATTGTCAAGATGCGGTGTTTGGTGTTAATGCTTTTGTGAATGAGTTGGCTAGACTTAATCTTTGAGCATTCTCTCTCCTGTTGTTTTCAACTCCAAAGATTAGAAGTTTTACTGTATATTCTTTATGCTCATCATTCTCACATGGTAACTGTATATTCTTCAGAGAGGGCTTGATGTCATACAAGCAATTCATCCAGGAGCTTGAAGATGATATACTGCCATCTGAAGCTGAGCGCAGGTACAGTGTGGGTCTTGATTTTGTCTTGTCCAATTTGTGACCTGAAAAATGTGAAATCGAATCATGGCTTTTGATTGTGCAGATATCAAGAATACAAGTCAGAGTATATTTCAACTCAGAAACGGGTTTTCTTTGAGGCTCATAAAGACGAGGAATGGTACTTCTCTTCCCTTAGTTAATAACCGATACTTCTGGTGGTTTCAATGTTCTAACAGAACTTGTCTATACATATACGTAGGTTGAAAGACAAGTATCATCCAACCAATTTGGTTGCAGTCATTGAAAGGTGTGTTCTACTTACATAGTTAATGAGAAAACCTTGTCAAGATTTGTATTTAGCCTAAGCAATTTTTTCAGTTCATATTTAGTTTGAGTTTGGTTGCTCAATTTTAGTTGCTCATTTTTTTGTTGTTTGGTTGATTGTTCTTTGAAAATGCTTTGTAGGAGGAATGAACTTGCACGGAAGGTTGCAAAAGATTTTTTGCTGGATTTGCAGAGTGGAACATTGGACTTGTAAGATTGGAATTCTTGCCCTTAAAATTTACATATTTGAACCTTGCGTG
This sequence comes from Populus simonii, assembly GCA_007827005.2. Taxonomy (NCBI): domain Eukaryota; kingdom Viridiplantae; phylum Streptophyta; class Magnoliopsida; order Malpighiales; family Salicaceae; genus Populus; species Populus simonii. Next base: position 19,014,578 of record CM017467.2, on the reverse strand, counting down.
CAGGCCTTTATTTTTATATTGTCCTTTAAAGCTTTCATTTATAATGCAGAGGTCCTGGTGTGAATGCATCATCGTCAAATAAATCAGGGCAGGCAAGTGATCTAAATTCTGATGATGAGGCAGAGGCTGGTGGCAAAAGGAGGAGGCACGGTCGGCCACCAGCTAAAGACGCTGATCTTCTTTCAGCTGCTCCAAAGGCTCATCCAGTGAGTTCCGAACCCAAGAGAATCCAAGTTGACATTGAACAAGCACAGGCCCTTGTATGCAAACTTGACTCTGAAAAAGGTGTCGAAGACAATATTCTAAGTGGGTCTGATAATGAAAAAATGAGTAGAGAGAAATCCCATGGGAGCTCCACTGGCCCAGTTATCATCATACGCGGCTTAACCTCAGTCAAGGGCCTTGAAGGTGTTGAACTACTGGATACGCTTATAACCTATCTGTGGCGAGTCCATGGTTTGGATTATTATGGAATGATCGAAACAAATGAAGCTAGGGGTCTTAGGCACGTGAGAACTGAGGGAAAGAGTTCTGATTCAAGCAACAGTGGAACTGAATGGGAAAAGAAACTTGACTTGCGCTGGCAAGAGAGATTGAGGGGTCAAGATCCTCTAGAAGAAATGACTGCTAAGGAGAAGATAGATGCCGCTGCAGTTGAAGGTTTGGATCCATATGTCCGGAAGATTAGAGATGAAAAGTATGGGTGGAAGTATGGTTGTGGAGCCAAGGGTTGCACAAAGCTCTTCCATGCTTCTGAGTTTGTGCAAAAGCATCTCAAGCTGAAACACCCTGAACTTGTGATCGACCTGACTGCCAAAGTGCGGGAAGAGCTGTATTTTCAGAACTATTTGAAGTAAGCAGCTTCTTTCAACATAATTTTTTTCTCCTTATTTCATAGATCACTTGACAAATACTTTATTTTCATTTTCAGTGATCCAGATGCACCTGGTGGCACACCTGTTATGCAGCAGTCATTACCGGTATGATTCATCAAGCCAAATATGGGAGTGTTAAATGTGAAATTTGAAAAAGCAAAAAGTAAAAGTCTATAACAATTAGAAAAGGTCCTTATCTTTTTGTTCATGGGTATGAGAGGCTGAATAGTGGTATGCTGTTTACAAATGTAAGGTTAGGTACCTGCAGCCTGTCTTCGTTGAAATATTGCCTTTCTCCATATTTTATTTTCTGTGATAGAAATAAGGGAGTGAAGGTAACTTTTAGTTTCATCTTTTGTTAGACTCCACCAAAAAGAAACAAGGTCTGGTAACTTCAAACTATTACCTCTCAAAACTATGCCCTCTTCTTGGAAAACTACTTTGTTATTCATCTCTGACCACTTAGAGCATGTCAGTTTAGGGTTTGGGCTTTTCTTTGCCATCGTTTCCCATTCGATGTTGGGAAAACAATTCACACATCAAATATGCACTGATGAAAGTGAAAGCATACACATGATTAGCTTTTCTTGTACACTCATAGACAAGTGTATGGTCCACAGAGCCATTTAGGTTGAGTTTCAATGCTCATACAGTAGCCGATAAAAAAATAATAAAGCTGCTTCTCTACAACATTCTCATGATCTGTCATGAAATTATTGATAGGTGCCCCCCTCTCCTACACTGGTAGGTAATGATGCATGGTAGCCAATGCAGTTATCATAGATATGTTCCCTCAATCTACAGTCAGTGTTTTTTGGTCAATACTTATTCTGCCTGTTGTTTTTTAAAGTAATGATGATGAATTCTCCCTATTATTCTTGCTTATGATTACTCATGTTTTTCCTCACTGCAGAAGGATAAGCCACAAAGGCGCAAGCTTGGTCCAGAAAATCGATTGAAGGATGAACGTGGCAACCGTAGAGAACGTGAAAATAGAGCAAGTGGCAACGAAAGATTTGATAGGTCTGAAAATCCACAGTCAGGTGACTTCCAATCTAATGATGGTCCTGATGGAGGAAATTGTGATGAAACAATGTTTGATACTTTCGGAGGACAAGGCATCCGTGTACCTCCTCCTTTCCCCTCAGATATAGCTCCTCCACCAGTTTTGATGCCTGTTCCCGGAGCTGGGTAGGTTGAGAGTGGATATATTTCTCTACTTTTTGCAGGTTTTTTTCGGAGCTTGTTCTGATTGCTGGTTGTACTTGCAGTCCACTGGGGCCTTTTGTTCCTGCCCCACCTGAAGTGGCGATGCGCATGTTTAGAGATCAGGGTGGTCCTCCTCCATTTGAAAGTGGAGGTAGAAATGCAAGGCCTGGGCCCCAGTTAGGTGGGCCAGCCCCTATTCTTCTATCACCAGCCTTCCGACAGGATCCCCGACGTATACGCAGGTAACTTTTGTTGCAGCCTCTTCCAACCTGATTTTGTATTTTGGGTTGTGTACAAGTGAGCTTTCCAATGTTGCTTCCTTTTCCCCTTGAGACTGCTCCCATACCTTTTCTTACATGCAAAGAACAATTGTCTTTATAGATCAACCTGAAAATGTCTTTTCTATGAGAAAAATATTCAATCAATGAAACATGTTTGGAATGGGGTTCATATAAACTTAGCGTAAGCTGGATTAAGACCCACGCCAATCAAAGTGATGTGACACTTGTCATGGATTTCCTTACCAGCAAGTGCTGTGGTGTATACTCTATATTTTTTCAAAGCAACAAGCATAGTTTGTTGGGTTGAATCTTGAGCATAAATCATAAAGTATTATAAAGACTTGTGTTTTTTTAATCCCCCAACCTCTGCAGAGAATGAGAGTTGCACAGTTGCATTTTATTCTACAAGTTTAAACCAGTTGACATTGGGAGGTTACCATCTACAAAGATCTCATGCTTGAAGATTGAGAGAATTAATATAAAACCATTCATGTGGCCTCACCTAATATGGCTTTTTTTTCAGAGACAAGTCAGTTTTTTCAGCTAATATCTCTCAATCATGATGCGCTCCTCTGAATTTTTTGCAGCTATCAAGACCTAGATGTGCCAGAGGATGAAGTCACTGTTATAGATTACAGGAGCTTGTAGGGGTCACTGGTGGTTCATGGGAGGACTTTCAAATATGATTTTTTTGTTGAGCGAAGGTAATTTACATGCTGGGTAGATGTCTTTTATTTGAGGCAATCCAACTGTAGAAGCGTCTCCTTGTACTTGAAGCTGTAAAGGAGGGCACTTCTTTGCGATAATGGTAAATCCGCACACTGAATCGAATCAGTAATTAGAAGTGGTCCTGATATTTTTTCTTCATCCCTGCCCACTTTATTGTCTTGAGAAGATGGTTTTCTGTATTTAGGGGTGGGAATATACAATTATTGACAAAATTGTATCTGTAGAATGGCCTTTGTGCAAAGCAGATTTTCATATAGCTGTTGATTTGTTTTCTGTAGCTTGAGAATTTTTTTGTTGTTAATAAAACAAAGTTGGAACCCTAGTGGATCCGATGATAACTAACCAGATGAATGGTTGAGTGAGTGTTTATCAGCTGAGTAGTGTGTTAAAAACTTGTAGATGATCCCTGGACAGTGCTCCTAATGGATCTTTTGTTTCAGTAAAAAGCTTTGCAATGTCGAGTACTTTCCTTGAAGTTATCGTCGTAGTTTCTCATCCGCATTCTTGAGTATTACACTGATGAACTGGTATTGCTTGCACTGAATTCAGACAAAACACAGTCGATCCATTGATTACTTTTCAAGGGAGCTAAAAGCAGAAGAAGAAGCCTGATTTCCACCCTTAGGCAATTGTATGCCGTACGCGCACAGCTATCAGCAGGCACCATCCATTGATTACCTTTAGCAAAATCTTTCTTCAAAAACTATCCGTTACCTTTTCAAGTCGATCAAACATGAATTTCAAGCACCAAAGAGCTGAAATAATCCAAAACGATTAAAGATCACAAACTCACAAGGGTTCCTAGAACATGCACAGCTGCCGCTTTGCAATATCACTTGGTGCGTGCGTGCTACTCCAGTTACGAGGTTTAGCAAGTAACTAGCTATTTATCCTGTGTGTGCTTTCCCGGGCCGTAATATAGGTAATTTTCTTAAAACTTCAAGGTATAAATGAAAAAAGTTCATGGAATAATCTAATTAAATAAATTAATAATTATTTATGTAAATAAAAAAATTATTAATAATAAAATAAAAAACTGAAAATTAAGAGAATGATGTACGCCAAGATATTTAATCCTGCAAAATAAAATATTTACTTGTTTCTATTCGCTAAATTTGCTTATTAAAATCAATAAAAACTAATAAAAACAAACAAATACGGAACTAAAAACATTATGCAAGGCTAAATATATAAGAAATATTATTTAAGAATAAATATTATTTTATAAAATAAAGTTCACCTATAAAAAATTAAAAGAATTATTCAAAAAATTAAATAAAAAAATCATGTTTAAAAAAATTTATTCAAAAAAGATATGCAAAATACACGACCTAGACCATGAGAGAAGGATATACTGATACATAAGAAATTAAAGATAACCACAAAACTATATTTTCTTTTAAAAAAGTAATGTTGAATGTTAAAATCATAAAAGAAATTGAGGAAGAAAGGAACCCAAATCGCATGAACTTGCCAAACTCGTTATCCATGTCAATAGATCAGAAGCATCACAGATGAAAAAGCCTTGAAACCCATTCCACATCAAATAAAAGGTTGAAGGGTGAAACGGGAGAAGAAAACCACACAAAAATTGTGATTAAAAGAATGAGAGAGAAAATTAAAATGAAAAATAAATTAGAGGGTATAAAAAAAATCAAAATTAGAGGTTTAATTTAAAAACAATTAAACTTTAACAAAAAGGAAAATAAATTAAAAGAATAAGGGCTAAATTGAAAACAATAAAAAACATAAACTTTGATTGAAGGATGAAATTGAAAACCAATAAAACTTTAACAAAAGAGTCAAGAGAAAAAAATCAGAAATCAAAAGAATAAGGATTGAATTGAAAAAAATAATATACAACAAATTGTAATTCAAGGACTAAATTGAAAATAACTAAAACTTTTATAATAGGACCGAGGATGACAATAAACAATAAAAAACAAAAGGACTGAAATTGACAAATATAAAGAAAAGAGGACAAATGTGCACTTTCTTTGGAAGAGAGATAAAAGAAAGAAGAAGAAGAAGAAAGAAACGACCGCCAACAAGAAATCAACCATAATATGTTGACACGCGCTGCCTCATAGAAAGAGGACAATAGCGCGTCCAATGATATGGCGGAAGGGCAGGTTTGGTCACCAGATGAGTCTGCACGCACTATCTAAACACTGCGGATGCACCTATTCGCTGATGCGTGAATGTGACGCGCCAGCATCTTTTATGAATAAAATAATTGTTTTCCAATGTAGAAATACCAAAATGCCCTTAATGAACACGGGGATCACAAAAAAACCATAATGAAAGTACACAAATTCCCCTAGATGCATGCCTTGATTTTTGTCTTTTCAAAGAGTATAATATTATTTCTACTATATTTCAAAATGCAAAAAAAAATAACCCTTGGTCAACAACTCAATTTTGTTTACTTCAAGGGTAAATAAGTAGACATGGTTGAGGTTTTTGTATAGATGAACTATAGTTTGAAGTAAAAAAAAAAATATAGTTCATCTATACAAAAGATAAAAACAAAATTTATAAATTAATTAGAAAAACCCCTTGGAAAATTAAATGCATAATAATAAATTAACCATAATTTAAAAGTTCTCTAAAAGAAATAAAAAAGAGAAGAGATATTAATCAAAATAACAATATTTTTTTGTATAAAAAAATATAAAAAGAACCATGAATTTAAAAAAATCAGAAAAAAATAAAAGAGCCAAGCGCTAGTGGGCCTCATAAGCCAATCTAGCATGTTTGGCCCATATAGTTAAGGCCCACGCACAGGCCTGGCGTGACAAGATTGCACGACATAGCCCTTATTTGTTTTTTTGCTTCCCTTGGGGCCTATAACATGTCGCCCGACCTAATTTATCTTGAAAAAAAATTAAACAACACAAAATCTGATTTTGCCCAGATTCCAGCCACTATGACAGCTAAAAAAGCACTGACGTATTTTTGACCTAAAAACTAGTTTTTCAATATATTTTTGACCATATAAAACACTTTAAGATTCGTGATAAACCTATTCATGCCTAAAAAAAAAGTCTTCCCAAAAACCAAAATGAACCCGATACCAAAGATCAACTCGAGCTCAAATATATTTTTTTACAAACTTTAAAAGTAAAAAAAAATAATATAATATGAACTTTCCTCATTAAATTGAATCATTTGGCACAAATATCATGTTTGGCTCATTTTTCATTTCGGTTCCTCTTCTTTCAATCTCATCCTTTCATAATAAATCAAACTTAATTGGTCTTTAATTAGAACTATATCACTGAGAAAAAAAATTTGAGGACACATTAAAATAAATAAAAAAATTTGTACAGTCTATTAACAATAATGTGTGAGAGGATGAACAATAAAATCTTGCACAAGGAAAACCAATGCCTTTTAGTTTTGTAGTTAACTAGATTATTAGTCTGCGCTATACTATGAGCTGAATTAATTTTTTTTTTAACATGAAAAAATATATTTAGACATTGCATCTTTCTAGTTGAAAGAAAACATGTGGAAATTAATCTGATATGACATAATCACATTGACGGATCCAAAGATAACATGAATGATCAATAAAAATATAGTGTAAGTCAAAATAAATATTTAAGATGAGATTTTTTTAATAAAAATTGAGACAACAACATATTAGATCGATTCAGGTCAATTTGCCAATCTGCATACCAAGTCATGAGATCCATAGAAATCAAATAAAAAAAAATTAAAAAAATAATTTTTTAATAAATCTAATATTAAAGAATAAATATGAAAAAAATTAATTAAAAAAAGACCCAAAAAATAACCTAAGTCAACTCGGGTAAACCTGCCAAACTCGCGTCTCAAGTCATAAAACCAAAATAACCCAATAGAAAACAAATTGAAAAAGAATTTTGAAACTTAATTCTTAATCAACACAATGTTGAAATATAAAATTATAAAAAAAATCAATATAAAAAAAGATAAAAAAAAAGACTCGAGTCAACCATAATTAACTTGCTAAACTTGTGATCCAAGTTATGAAATAAAGATAACCTAATAGAAAGTATACTAAAACAAATCACAAAACCTAATTCCCAATTAACTTAATATTAAAGGATAAAATTAAAAAAAAAATCAATTAGAAAGAGAAAAAAAACATTGAGTCAATAAAGTTAAATTTATTAAACCCATGATCTGGATCATGAGTTTGAAATAACTTGATAAAAGATAAATTATAAAATTATAAAATACAATCCTTAATAAATCTACTGTTAAAGAATAAAATTAAAATTAAAAAACAAATATAGATTAGAAAAAGATAAAAGAAAACAAACAAAAAAAAGGAAAAAAGGGTTATTCTAGTGAATAATGTTATGTGAGGAGGTAAAAGCCTCTTGTTTTTTAGTTTTTTTTGTTAATCAATTCAATATTAAAAACTAAAATTAAAAAAAAAGTTAATCAAGAAAAAAACTCGAGTCAACTAGTTTAACTCATCAAAGTTGCTATCCATATCATAAAAGTGGAATAACTCAATAAAAAAAACAAATCTTATATTAAAAAATAAAATAAAAAAATATTGATCGAAAATAAAAATCAAGGGAAATCCTCTTTTAGTATTTTTGTTAAGAAACCACCTTGGAGAAAGGAGACTCAACAAGCAACCACATTTTGCATAACCTTACAAATTGGAAAATGATCCCACATGCGATGCTTCTTTAGCCACGGGAAGCAGATAGCATCCATCTTGAATGCTAATGAACTGGTGTAGAATTCCATACAAGTCTTGTATCTGCCTCAACCTTGACTTCCCAATGATCTTAAAGGCGTGCGGAAATGCGCAATCTTATGGCATGAAGATCAAGTGACACAAGGAAACTGGCGAAGACAATTATGTTTGATCGATTCTACCAAAACTTGAGAAGGATATGGAACGAATGAGGCACCTGGGTCAGATAAAAACCAAAAATGCAACTCTTTGATGCCTTGGCTTTTATAATTTGACACACTACATGTACACTTGTTACAAAACAAACTTACAGGGGGCGTTGGGATGGGGGAAGGAAAATGAAGGGCAAGCTAGCCCGACTCGAAGGGAGCAATGATACACAGTTTGATGAACACACTTCCTCTGTCCTCCAAAACAGTATTTCTACCATGGATTTAGTTGACAGCAAACATAAGCTTTCACTTCCGATGCTTCTTTGATGGAGGCTCCGCTTGGGGCTCAGCCTGCTCAACGTGAAAACTTTCTATAAGTAGAATGAAACTTGGAAATCTTAAGGGTTTTTTTGTCTTCCTTTTATTTTTTCAATTGTTCCCGCGGGGGGGAGCCATTATTTTACAAGTAACGTTGATATCTGCTTTCTCAAAAGAAAAAAAATGTTGATATCTAAGATTTGTTTGGCTGCACTATTCCAATTCAAAAGTAATGCCAAAAAAAAAAGTGCGAGATGCTCAACGATACATATCATCCTGGTCATAGGGAAAATTTTAGTGGTAGGCATATACTCAAATTTTATGCAGATGAACAATTGTCAAGATCAACAGAACCATGAACAAGCTAAAAACTAGACAATACCAAACCTTTCAACCTGTGCAAACAGCCTCACCAAGTAGATTTTACAAGGTACTGGAAAGATAATATATGATATGGACAGATTGTGTACACTTCTTTTCTTCTAAAAAAGGTAGGACAAGGTTTTTCTTTATTGGATCACCTATGTTCTCTCATACTATAAAAAGTTGAGTTTGCCCCATCAAGCAAGTTTGCATATTGAATGTTCATATAAATGACTGGCATTTAGATGTAATCAAGAAGCATTTACTTTACCCTCTAAACCGACTGGTTTTCAAGCTTTGGTTAAAGATAAGTTTTTTTTCTCCTTTGATAAATAAAACAATTGATAATGAAAAGAGTAGATCTACAATAACAAAATGAGGATATGACAGCCTCCAAACAAGGGGTGCAGCAGACTAGCAAACCCAAAAATTAAAAAACTAAAGCAGCCCAATCTTGTCGAAAAGCACCCCTAAAGGCACTAGAAGCATGAGGCCCTGATGATATCCTCATAGATAACGTGAATTGGTAATATGTTCAAAATGATTTCTGTAAGATATTCAATATAAGCACTTGGTGCAATGAAGTCATGGCTCCTTACCATATAAACTTTTTTAAAAAGTAGCGATAATAACGATGCTCTACATTGAATAAATGCACACCTGTCAATACCATTATTATGCTGCGATATAAAAGGTATCTACCATATTTGGCCATTTTCAATGGGCGAGGAGAACGTGTAGAAATTTCAATTGCCTATAAATGACACGTATCGAGAAACAAGGAGATGAAGCAACGATGTTAAACAGATGGTTTGTGTGAAAATGGATTGAAAGAGAAGAAAATAGATTCTTCTTCTCTGACGGATCTGGAGCTTGAAGAGTCTAAATCACAGGCTTTCACTTTTAGGGAAAAAAGGGCTTCTCGTAACTTGAGAGATCTCCTCTAATGATCAGGTGATCACCACAGGTTAGCTTTTTCTCAATCTTTCAGATTTAATTTGAGTTAGGTAGAGAACTTTCAATCTTGGGGCAAATGCTTGCCACAAACTAGTTCTATACAATCAATTTTTTTTCAACTATAGTTTAATACAATTCTCAGTGTCAAGTTAAAAGTCATATCATTAATGTTAGGTTTAGAGAGCCCTAGTATTGATCAAGAAATTGGGGCTGACAGCATTAGTTTCCCTGTTACAATTTGGATGACCCGCAGGGTGTCTATCAATACAGACTTCACTTAAGGCTCTGCCTTCATTCCACGTCCTTCAAAGTACATCTTGGAAAAATATGAATGGAATAATTTGGTTCTCTCCTCTGTTCATTAGGGAATATCAAGAACTATGACACTGGGGGTATTTACATTAAACACATTAAACTCGGAATCTAATGTTTGATTGGTACTTCCAGAAAAGAGAGAGAGAGAGAGAGAGAAAGAAAGCCTAATCTGTGTTTTATCTTAAGTTTGTCATTCTCATTAGCCAAACGAAAAGGAATTATTCTTTCTTCGTTATGCACCATTTCTGGAATTTGAACCCTATATTGGACATGCAATTATTCGTAAATTTTCAAATGTGGGAAGTATCTAGATGTGGAAAATATGTATCTATATAAGCTTTTTGCAGACAAATAATTAGATATGACTACCATATAACTTTAATATTTTGCAGAATCATGCTCATAAGAATTATAATGTCATTTTGGATGAGAATGGAGAATCCTATGTGTAAGAGAAAAGTGCCAGCTAGTTCTCAATAATAAACACTGATCTAACAGGACTATCTCTCAATCTTCTTTCTATAATGAATGGTTAGGAGATTACGACTCTTAGGTCTTTCTACTTTGTAACAAAGGAGAAAGTATTGATGCACAATCAAAATACCCAGGACAATAGTCATAGACCCTTTTTAATGCAAATATTTGCTTTTCTGATAAAATGCAAGCAAGCAATTTTTCTATGGGTGCACAAAGGTAGCAGTAACTGCAAAAGACACACATAGAAGGTATTATCAAGTAACATACTTTGCAAGCATAAGCCTTTTGGGCCTAGATGGACACTCTAAATTTTTTGAAAATGCTGCACAGCATGGAAGAGGCAATATCAATAGTATAAGAAGAAGAGAGTTTTGGGGGCTTAGCAGCGAAAGAAAGAAGAGGAATGGAAGCCCCAATGTAATGAAAGTGAAAAAAAGCAACAAGAAGTAAGAAGAGATTGCTTACAGAATTTGAAAGCTGTTCGCGAATGTAGGCCATTGATCTCAACATGGCACCTAATGTATCTCTGGAAACCTGAAATTTAACCTCTGACTCTCCTGTAGTTGTTTCAGTGTCTTGAAGCTGAAACCATAGAAGAAAAGAATAAAGTTTCCAAATGAATAATAAACTACAACAAATAAAGGTCAGCACACACCTCAATAAGACCAGAAAACCATCTGTACAAATGAGATAACTGCTGTGATTATTTATTAAACATAAGTTCAAATACAATAAAGCCGGTAGAACAGGAGCAGAGAAGAAAATCACATTTCTCTGCTTTTCCTTTTGGGCTTGTTTCCATTAACTAGCCTAGGTCCTGTCTCATCTGGTTCTGTTCTGATATGATAAAATCAAATCCTAGTCTGCCACAAGCACATGGACAGATTTCTCCAAATCTATCCTACATCACCACTATTCAAAGTAACTGCCTTCATTTGGCTTGAAATAGAGAAAAAAGAATAAGCATGTTCATACTATTTGAATTAGAAGCATTTTCCCATTAGGAATCTCTAATGCAAAGAAGAATTGTGGGATTTTTATGGTAAAAGGCAGAGATCGAGTAAAAATCACTTTGTCAATTGGGGATCTGTTGTAACTTCTAAGCCTGATGCTCAAGAGGAGTTCAGCATACACCCTGAGGTTTGAGATTCAGGGTGTGCCCATTGAAGTCTGGACTGGTACCTCTGTTATCAAAAAAAAAAAAAGAGAAGAAAGAGGTGCATTGCTGAATGGGTCCATAAGAATAACACCCCAGTGGGTAAATTAATTAGGCTCTTTCCTCTAGGAACAGGTTCTATATATTGCGTAAGGTCATTTACAGCAAGTCAAGTGTTCAAATGAATACTCAGATCCCAAGATCGGTTCAGCAATTACATGCTGGCAATAGAAAGACAACTTGTAAGACCTCTCACAATAATTTTCTGTTGAGGCAAATCTTGTAGTAAATAATATTTTTTTCAGAATGTATTAGAATGTCTGTATGGCATAATGCTTCAGTGGCTTTTAGAAGAATTTCCTTAGAGGATATTCGACAGGATTGGAGAGCTCTTTTGTCTTCATCACTATTTTTGCATCTTTGTGGAGGATTCCTGATTCCATGTTTGGATTCACTGTCTTTCCTTTCTAATAATAACATGATGAACAATAATTAAATTCCTAAACTTGGTTCTCTCATTTTATGATATCTTGAAACACAACATTTCAAAACTTCCCATGCCAGAATCCAGATGGGATTCATCATCACATGAATTTTGGAGAAATAAGTGCATTGATAGACATGGAAAAAAGTTAAAAAGTAATCCCCAACATTGACATAAATTGGGAAAACAAAGACTGTGAGGGTGAGGTAGAAACACAGGTACACACCCCACACAACTTATTAGTTAGTATAAAAATGAAAGTTAGATGAACTTAATGTGAGAAATATTAGAAAGAGAACCATGCCATGAAAAAAACAGATTACAAAGATGAAACTCCTTTGGCTAAAAAAGTGTCTGACCATAATTATGTGCTGGAAGGCTGCATTCCCATGTTGTGGAAGCAACCATTCAACCAGAAGTTTAATCCTTTACCATTTTTTCAGTTTAGATTCTCAATATGACAGAAATAAATTCCTTCAGCCAAATGCTACAAATAGAGATTTACATCATAATTCCAGATTCACGCTTTCCATTATGTTTTTCCAATGCTATCCAACTCCACACTTATCAACATATGTATTCCTACTTCACTCTTTTACTCATCTTCCATATTTTACCACTCAGTGCAAGCTTTATCACCAACTTAGGTAATCCTAAACCACACTATGTGGGCAAGAAATTCAAGACTAACCACCAAAAAAACAAAACATAAAAATAAAAAAACAAAAATGAGAGGAAAAGACACGCATCCATGGCTGTCAACGCTGCAGTAAGAGCATGGCTCCTCAACTACATATCAGCCTATGGTCCAAATGGACTTCCTTAATCCATAATAAGCTAGTCATATGCATAATGCATAAAACAAAGCTCAAACAACAAATGCTGAGTCATTTGCACATTAACCAATTTTTTAATTTGTTAAATTCATTAATGCCTAAAACATGAAGACCACTTTTACCGTCAGGATTAGTATCTCTAAACCATAGAACAGATGGGGAGAACACAATCAAGAAGCAGAATGAATATTAAATTATGAAGGGCCAAGTTAGAGACATAGCCATTGGCACTTTTCTTAAGCATGCATAAAAATGGCATCTCTTCAGTTCACATGTTTTGGAAACGAGGGGTTAGCGTGTATTCTGCAGCAAAAAAAATGTCCTTCATTGATAGTTGCTTATTCATTAATAATAATTTGTCTACGAAGCAAGAGGAGGAAGTACATCCAATTCAGAGTTCAGACTATGCCCTTGGCTGAGATTGGCTTGAGGTCCTGAGACCTGTCCAAACTTAATTCAAATCTAATATAAAGCCACACATAAACCATATATGCAAGACACAGGGACAACATGCTAACCAATCTACAAAACAACATCTGGAACCAGTAGCTTGTTTTGCTTTTCTTTTATCTAATGAAAGTGGCAGCACAAAATACAATAGGATTATAGATTTCACTAGTGGCTGGACCTCAGTATCATATTTATTTTTCTGATACGAAGGTCTAGTTTTGAGTTACATACCTTCAGATTGATAACTGCAACTCTGTTAGCTGGTGTTGAGAGCTGTTCACTGATATATGCCATAGATCTCAACATCGGCTCCAATGTAACTCTTGAGAGTTGAAACTTAACCTCCAATTCTGTTGATGGAGTCTTGCCATAATCTTGCAACTGCAGTAGTTCCACACAAACTATATGTAAGGCGCCCCAAATCAGTTGTCAAAATACATAGCTAGAGAACAACAAGAGTATTATCTACAGTTCGCTAAAGATTAAAACATGAGCATTTGACACACTTAAATCAACAAAACAGCATAAATACATTTTAAATACTTAAAAATGTTTGGTATATTTACACAGTGACCTGGGGGAAGTTAACAGTCAAAAAACTTCTTCCCAACTTTAGTGGCTAGATGACAATTTCCTGCCTATTATTGAAGTTTTAATTCATTACATGCATACCTTCAGGTTGATGACAGCAACTCTATTCCCTGTTGTTGAACTCCTGTTCTCCATCACCCAAGTCATTGATTTGAGACAAGGAAGAACTGCCTACGCAAGAGGTATAAATTGCCAAGTCAGTGGGTTTTGCTATAATTTAAACTCCAAAGAACATAACAATTAATACTTGATGCAAGGGTTCCTTTAAGTACCATGTTACCAGGAGGACCATCATCACGCTGAAGGGACACAGGGGCCATGCGGGGAAGATTCAAATCAGCAACAGATTGAACTGGAGTGCTAGTATCATTCAGATTAAATCGTCGGGTAACTTCATCTTGCGGTGGCCATAACAATGGAGTTGTATCTGATGCTGAAGTTGAGGTCTTCCTATCATCGTTACCAGCCCCAGGAGGTGAAACTTTGGCCACATTTTTCTTTACAACAGCAACCCTCTTTCCACCTTCTCTAAGAGCAACCATTGCAACATTATAAGTCTCTGCAGCTATTGCCCCTTCCTCTGCATATTTTATTGCTTCTCGACATAGATTGTTGTATCGCAAAGTAAGAGACTGTTGGCCAGGCAAATCACCCCCGTGGTCATCCATTCCTGTACTGATTTTGGCATTTCTCGTCCATCGTTTTAAGATGTAATGAGGTGGCAATGTCAGAACATTTGTCACTGTGAAGACTGTCAAAACATGTCTACAAAGAATGCCTGAATACTCAAACATTTGGCAGCTGCAGTTTGCTCTCATTTCCGGATAGTTTAACGAAACAATATAGGCCCTTTGGTCATCCTCAAATTTTGCAACCCTGAATGTGCTGATAGCAGCATCACCCTCAATCCTGTTAGCAGTATATACAAAAGTTTCAACCAACTCTTCTTGAAATTTTGCAAATATTTTTCTCGTATAAAGATTTGCTGCTTGTTTCTCCATAGGAGATGGCGTCCTCAAAACTGGTGTGGTGCAAATTGTATCAAAATCTGCTTCTAGCTCCCTTTCAAACCAATTATCCAATGCTCTTTCATACTGTCTAAAGAACATCGGCAATGTGGTCTGTTGGTTCACATAACTATCAAAAAAAGAACCATCGAATCCTTGATTCGGAGACATTACAGCAAAAAAGGAATCCCGGAAGTACACTGGAACCCATTGAGCACGAGCATCATACAACGATTGAAGCCAGTCATGTCCTCTCAGATCATATTTGTCAAGAATATCCCTCCATGATGATTCAAACTCCTCAATAGTTTCAGTCAAGTTGATACAATTATACAGTTCCAATTGAAAATTGGGATGTGCATTGCATACATGAGCCAATTTTTCTTGGCCTTCTCTTAAAACATGCCATTTACAATTACAGTGTCGGGCATCAGGAAACACCTGAGAAACTGCTGTCTGTATGGCCCTGTCTCGGTTGGTGATTATAGAAGCAGGCTGCTGATCATACATTGCTGTTAGAAATGTCTTGAACAACCAAACAAAAGAAGCTTCAGAATCATCAAGAAGTATTGCACAGCCAAATAAAATTGTTTGACCATGATGGTTCAAACCTGTGAATGGGGCAAATGGCACCCTATATTGATTTACTCGAGAATTTGTGTCAAATGTAACTGCATCACCAAAATGAGTGTAAGCAGTTCTTGACCTTGCATCGGCCCAAAAAACATTAGCCATGCGATTTTCATCGTCGAGTTGTATTGCATAAAAGAAACCAGGATTCTCAGCCTGCATTTTCTTGAAATACTCCAGCAGATTCTGAGCATCCCTTCCTAGAGTCCTCTTTTGGTTATTGGGCCTGACAATATAATTCACTGTTGTAGAAGTCTTAATAACACGATTTGGTTCGGCAGGAGGAGTATTCCTAACTCCATGGTTTGTCTCTGCTACAGGTGTGTGGTTTCCATTCATTGAAAGATACATTACACCACTTGGAACAACTCCCACTCCTTGGCCAACACCACTAGAAACAACTGCTGCTGCTTGGTCAACACCACTTGGAGCAACTCCCACTCCTTGCCCAGTTTCAGCAACACTCTTTGCAGCACCAGCAAAATGCCTGCGGGGCCGAAGGTATTTCACTTTCCTGAGACTAGTAGTCGAATGGTTATGCTCCTTTACAAAGTGCGTCACAACCCATTTTCCTGGACTCTTCAACTCTATTCTAAGCATAGCATGACAACTATAAGCAGACCTTCTCTTCAAACCCTCCCTACCACATACAAACTCTCTAGCACCCATCGCCCCATCGGTTTTAGGACGGGTAAAATGAGCAACATTGGTGCTAAAACCTAGGCGTCTAGCATACTCATCATAGAAAGTCTTTGCAGCATTCTCTGAATCAAATTCCATGCCCACACATGGCTCATGCAGCTCAGCAGCCCCATCCTCGTCATGCTCCCCGTTATTCGCTTCTCCACTATCATTTGGTTCTGAATCTCCATCATAGGCCACCCCACGATGACCCATCCCCTCTTCACCATCGATCACATGAACATCCATACCAAAAACCCTTCGTTTTCAAAACTAAACCCTGGAAATCACTCGAAACCGCACTTGCATTTTAATTCTCTATTGAAGCAAAAGAAGGACACACAACCTGCACAAAATTGGGCAAAAAAAAAAACCAAAAAATGATCTTTGAGACATGAATTTAAAAGAAAAGGGAAAACTAAAACAAAATAATATAAAAAGTAGCATTCTTTTTTTATTGAAATAAAACTTAAACAGCATAGTTATTAACGAAAAACTAAAAAAAAAAAGGGTTACAGCTTCCATGTTTAACCAGCTGATACAAACAAAACCCACCATGGAACAACACAAAAACCACCATGGAACAACACAAAAACACACCAAAAAAGGCAACAGAATTCAATTCAATTCAGTTCAGTTCAGTTCAAGGAACTAAGCAATTAAAAACCTTAAAATTGCATAATCAAGTTTAACTACTAATAACACAGAGAGAGAGAGAGAGAGAGTACCTGGTAATTGAAATTGAGTGAATTCTGAGAGGGAGAGAGAGTTGGTAATTAGGGATTAATCAAAGTTTTGATTTTTTTTCGAATTGAAGGAGGAGAGTGAAAAAGAAAGTGAAATTAAGAAGTGGAAAACCCTAAAACTTTTTTTAAAAAATTACTAAAGAAGCCCATAAAATTTAGTTCATTGCGCAATAAAACCCTCGTGAGCCCGTGTAGGACGGCGAGAGGTCCGTTATGTGACCTGGCGGGTAACCGGGCAGGGGATAATCTCAAAAGTGATCCTTCATGTTTTAATTTATTGTCATATAGCAATGTGGTTATGTACAGACGTGTCAGGGTTGTAATAATAGTTGTTTTTTAAATTTATTTTAAAAAAATATATTAAAAATATTTTTTTTTAATTTTTAAAAATATTTTTTATAATAACACATCAAAAAAATTAAAAAATTAACTTAAAAAAAATTAAAATTTTTAAAAACTCCAATAGGAACACTCCAACAAGGCTAATGCTAAAATTTACTTGATAATTTGTGGTATTAGTTTTTCAAAATTGATATTCGTTTAAATATCATTTGATTCTTCTAATCACTATTGTGCCTTTATAAGTGTTTGTTTAGTGTTGTAGTAGTTTTTATTTTTTTTAAATGTTTCTCAAATTATTTTTTTGTATAAAAATATATTAAATTAACTTTTAAAATGTTTTTTTTTAAGATTTTAATACACTAATATAAAAAATTAAAAATAATATTTTAATATATTTTCAATTAAAAAAATTTAAAAATTTCTACGCTATATTATCAATCATATCCTTAGAAATATAAAATACCATTTCTTTATTTTGTCCTTTCTTGATTTGAAGTTATAAGAAAACAAAAGGCTAACATACAGTGACTTGATCAATCTTTCATTAGATAAAGGGACTCGATTGAATATGTTTCTAAGTGGAGGGATGGATAATGTCGTACTACGTTTCCACAAATCTCCTCGCTCTCTCTCGTCTATAATATACCAAAAAACCCAAAACCCCACCAGAGAGATCAGAGACTGAAGCAAACTCCACTAAGCAACTCAAAATTCATAGAGAGAAGAAGCAAAGAAGACAGACAGACAGACAGACAGATAGAATGAAGAATATACCTCTGCTTTTGATGGGTTGTGGGGGCGTTGGTCGCCAACTCCTCCAACACATCGTGTCCTGCCGATCCCTCCATGCCCAACAGGTTCCCTCTTTTTTCATTCCAATCATTCTCTTCCATTTTAAGCTCAATACAACTTTCTTGAAATGGGTTTCTGTACGACAATGGAAACGTGCATTCAAAATCGACTTTGAACATTTTCTTGTGTAAAAGATGAAACCTTTGCATTTTGGGTGGTATTGGCAGGGTGTTCATTTGAGAGTAGTTGGAGTTTGTGACAGTAAATCGTTAGTTTTTGCATCTGACGTGATTACTAGAGAGTTAAATGATCAAACTTTATTGGAAGTTTGCCGGTTTAAGTCGAATGGTTCATCTCTTTCAGCTCTAGGTGATCTGGGTGAGTGCCATTGATAAAGCGTCTTTGGTCTGATGATGGTGACGGTGGATTTTAATTTGTTTTTCTTACTTTCTTAATGAAGGTGAATGCATAGTAAATGGGAATACGGAATCCAAGAGGAAAGTTATGGACATTGCAGCTCTTCTCGGGAAGGCAACAGGTTGGTGCTGTTTATGAGTTTTAATCTTGATCTTATCATTTTGTCAGCAAAGCTCATCAAAGGTTTAGGCTTTTCCTTATCGATGCCTAAGCAGTTGATTTCAATTTTGAAAAAGAAAACAGAAAAAGAAAGATTGTCTTATTATTGATTATGGAATCTGATTATTGATTTGAGCTGAAGCTTGAAATGTGGCCAAGCGTACAGCTTTGAAATGCTATAATTTCTGTCATGAGATTATTTTGATTTTATTATGTGGTAGGTTTGGCTTTTGTGGATTGTTCTGCAAGTTCTGAGACTATTAGAATGCTAAATCAAGTTGTTGATATGGGATGCTGCGTTGTTCTGGCAAATAAGAAGCCTCTTACTTCTACAATGGTAATAAACTTGTAGCCATTCTTATTAGTTTGTGATAAAAAAAAACAATTATGGGACTAGGGGCTTTTGGATCTTCAATCCATAATTGTGCCATTTTGTTTCATGTGGAATTGCGTGAGTAAGCCAATGAACTTGTATGTTTCAACTCTGAAATTACAGTTATGCCCTTGCTGATAAAAATTTCATTGCTGATGTTTAATCCATCATAAACAATGCATTTGGTAGCCTTGCTGTGAGAGCGAAGATGTTAAGAGGGAGAAGTGAGGTGATAGTTCAATTTTTTTTTCTACTAGGTTTTATGATGAATGATGATTTAAATAAGATTCTTTGCTCTCAATTTCCTTTTGCTATCCTTCTCTCTGTGCCAAATATAAACACACTTTTCTTCTGACCATTATTTCAACGGTAGCTCCAATTTCTTTTACATTTCTATTATTGTTGAGAGCTTTTGTAGATTTGATTTCAGTTACGCATGTGAATTATTGTCGAGAGCTTTTGTACCGTCATGCAGGAAGATTATGACAAATTGGTCTCTTATCCGCGGCGTATCCGGCACGAGTCAACTGTAAGTGAAGTTTTTTGTTTGTGTAGCTAGAACATCTATTTCCTCAACTTTACTTTAAAATGTAAAGAACGAAGGATTTGAAACTGAATTCTTGTAATTTTTGTTGCAATATCCTGTTAATTCACTGATAAATTGATGCAAAACCTTCGTTTGTTGAAAGCTTCTCTTCCCTGGGGTTGTAGTTTAATTACATGTATTATCAACAATGTTAGACTTGTGGTTGTCTTGTGTCAAATTTCAGATTTGTATTAACTAATATCAGATTCGACCCTTTTGAAATAAATTCAATCTTTTGTTTGGTAGTTGTGGAATATATATGTATATAGAAGATTTTCTCTGGTGACATAAAGTTAGCAAAACATGTTGTAGAGCCTTTAAATCTGTTTCTATCACTGCTCTCACGCTTGATTACAATCACTTAGCAGGTATGGATAGGGTTTGTATGGTTGCCTTTTTGTGGTTTGGTTATTTAATGCAATAATAATTGTTTGATGCTAGATGTTGTTTAAATTGTGTTATGATCTTCTTAGCATAATGATTTCTACTGACTTGAAGTTATTTTTGACAGGTCGGTGCTGGCCTTCCTGTCATAGCATCCTTAAATCGATTACTTTCATCAGGAGACCCTGTCCATCGTATTATTGGGAGTTTGAGCGGTACCTATTTTAGCAAGGCTCTGCGTCAATGCTCAAATAGTTGGATTATGCATCTGTTAATTGTGCATTTCAATATGATTGTATTTGCACATGCTTATTGGTTCATTTACGTGCTTTGTTGTAAACTTTTATAACAGGTACATTGGGATATGTTATGAGTGAGGTTGAGGATGGAAAGCCATTTAGTGAAGTTGTTAAAGTTGCTAAAAATCTTGGATTCACTGAACCAGGTCTGCGTAATTATTTTTATTTGCATGCGAATCATGTTCTTTACAGGCGAAATTTGTGACTTTTAAATATGTATGCATGCATAGACAAATGTGTAGAAGTACATAATTAATTTAAAATAATGTTCATAAAATTCTAATTTGAGCTGCAATTGGTGTATGTCCCAAAAGAGTTGTATACACTTCATTTTGATCAGATCTTGACAGCTGACTCTTGGGGCCAGCATAGTGTTGATTACTTCTTTACATCTATCTCTTATGTTGTCAGAAACGGCTGATTTACTGATCTTAATAACTAAAAGTTATACGCACAGTTTCCTAGCCACCTTAACATTAGAAAGAAAACATAGCAAGGATTTGCTTTTAACTCCGCCTTTGGTCTTCTGTATACTAGCAAAGACATTAGGGAGTTTGATTTTCTGTCAACATGTTCTTTTAACTTAGTTTCTTTGCTGCAGATCCACGTGATGACCTCAGTGGGATGGATGTTGCAAGGAAGGTTTGCATTTATATTCTCATCTGCTCGACTTTGGAATTTGATTATCTATATCCTATTAAGCCTCCAGGCTCCTGGTTGTGATGCATGCAAATCTGAATATTCTATGTAAATGCATATGCATGTTGTTTCTTGAGTTTGTAATTTTTCATTTTTTTTTAGTTATTTCTGTACATTTCTTTCCAAGAATATTCCTCCATTAGTTGAAATAATTTCATTGCTCAACCATCCAGCTATACTATTACGTTGCTTAAAAATGATCGTTTTGATTTCCAAAAATTACACATGATATGGTTGCAGATTATCCATCGATGATATCCTTAGTCTTAAACTTGATTATGCTCCTAACAACCTTGGGTGTTGTCATGATAGTTGTGAAATTCTCCAATAATAATAACACATTCAAAGTGCTACAAGTTAACTATGATAATTCTTCATTGATGAGGATACAGATGAAGTTGTTCAAAGGTCAAGCTATGTCTTTACCTGCTTTTCTGTTAGTGGGATGGTTTATCTTCCTTTTGTTTTTCACTTCTTTCCTTCCCACCAATGTGGTCTTCTGTTTGATGCATATGAAAAACTTGATACTATATATTCAAAACAGTATCTTATTCTTCTTGTATTCTAAACAGGCTTTGATTCTGGCTCGACTTCTTGGGAGAAGGATTAACTTGGATAGCATTAAAGTAAGTTCTAAGTCACTTCCTTTCCTATCTTCTATTTAGTAGAGTTATAATATAGCAATATTAATGATCGTTTCAAACCTCAACCATTGATCAACTAATAAATTCTTGAATCGCCATTTCTTCTGCTTTGTAGATTGAGAGTTTATACCCAGATGAAATGGGACCTGATGCAATGTCTGTCGAGGAATTTTTGGGTAGTGGTATTGTATCACTTGACAATGATGTTCAAGAAAGAGTTAAAAGGGCTTCGTTGAATGGCAACGTGCTTCGTTATGTCTGTGTAATAGAAGGATCAAGGTATTCTTTCCAATCTTAAAGGATGCATGTGTGTGCATAAACATGTCTGGGTGCGGGAATGCATGTGCTTTTGTGCAAGTATTTGAGGGATTCACTGTGACCATCTGTTACAACGTTTGAAATATTAAATCTGTCTGCTCAAAGTTTTGTCTAAACTATGATGTAGATCGTATAAGTAGTTTACGGAGTTCCTTGACATGGGTACTATTCGATTCTTAGCAGGTGTGAAGTTGGCATTCAAGAGCTCCCCAAGGATTCTCCTTTGGGTAGATTGAGGGGCAGTGACAATGTGGTAAGCCCTAATTTCTCCTGATCATCCCCTCTTTTTTTCCATCCTCATTATGTCTAATTGGGCTGGTCACTAATGATTTCTGGTGATGGAATATCACGGTTTTATTATGATTCCAATTGACAGTCTGTTTGCAAAATCACATTTTGAGGGACACGTTCACAATTTTGTACTCATCTTCCTTTTCTTCTTCCTCAAAAAAAAAACAGGGGGGGGGGGGGGGGTTGTTAAATAGGAGAATAGCCAGACAAGTTTAGATTTCCTCCTATGTGGTCCATCCCAAATCTTCTAATGCAGGCCCACTGAACCGCGTTGTCTTTGTAGTGCTTTGAAGTTCCAAGTACTAATGGGATATTGCAATTATGTGTATGTAAGCATACATATACAGGCACACATAGGTGGAAAGGACCTGATGATTCAAAGGCTAAACCACAAGTTGCAGGTCTTTAATGAATATATGTTTACTCTGCATATTTTTAGGATTTAGGAAACTTTGAAAGATAAATTTATCATGTGTAATGTACTTTTGATTTTCCATACAATGTGATGGTCAGATTATGTCATCATGTCTAGAACTTCACATGCTTCATTTGATGCAATTGCAGTTGGAGATATACAGCCGATGGTACAACAAACAACCTTTGGTTATTCAAGGCGCTGGAGCTGGCAATGATACCACAGCAGCTGGTGTGCTTGCTGATATCCTGGATATTCAGGATTTATTTCCTTGAAAAGAGTAGACAGTGCGAAATTCATGTTGAAGACCAAAGAGTTGAAATTACCTGGTGTATCGTCTTGTTACACAGCAAAAGCCAGTTCTGGAAAAATAGAGTGGAGAATTTCATTTGGAGTCCACTGTTTCATTTGGCTCAAATCTGCAGGATTCACCTGGCACCTATTATTGCTGGCAGCTCAATTTTTGAGATGATGATGCGTGCATAAAAAAAAAAAACTAGTTAAAATAAGCTTCTGTGTACGTGAAGCATGCTTATCATGTCAGGATGATGTATCATCTTAGGCTGTGCTTGCCATTTTCTGGAGTTTGGATATGTGATCTCACTGAAATTAAAGAATGCCAAGTTTGAAGTCTGAGTGCAAGTCATCTTTTAGCTTAATATTTTACTTCTCCTGTGTATTAACAGAAGGGAGTCTTTGAGCCCCTGTAATTTGAACGGTAACAGTCTCTTGACTTCTAAATTGGAGCTGGGAAATTGGAAGTGATTTCGTTGGCCATGACCCCTTTTACATGTGATTGTGAGGGGTTGTCTCCCTTGATGGAATGCTGTGTGCCTTTCCTTATAATGGCAACTCAGGTGCCTGCTTCACTCTTCAATCTCTTTCTTCTGCAACTGCTAAGAGAGATCGTAGCAAAGAGATGTGATGTGAAAAATAACGCCGTCCATGCTTATTAGTGATCACGCATGAGACTACAAGGGAAAGAATTTGACTTGGATGACAGTTCATTTGATCAATCAAGACTAGTTAGACACCTTGGAGTACCAAGGAGCCTGAATTTAATATACAATAATACTCTCATTCTTTTACTTAATCTTGAAGTGCAATAGTTTTGTGGAGATAAAAGGGTTTTTACCCGCCATCTTACATCGGTAGCTGGCGTATCTCGAAGAAACTTTGAAAGCTTCATGGAGGCATTTTTGCTTCGTACCAGGAAACAAATATATGCTCTGAAATTAATCCCATCTTGTCTGTATGATTGTGTTGTAGTGTTTGAGCATGTCATAAAATGACTGAACCAGAAAGCATATCAGGAAGGATTATTAACTTGGGAGTCTTTTCACAGCATCCATGATCCAAGGCAAAACGACAAAATCCTACACTGTCCGAGTGGGAAGTGCTGGGTCAAAAGCTGGCGACTTTTCAGTTTTGATCAAAATAGCAAATAGTGGAACCCCCATCAAGTAAAAGGGCACACTTGACAGGACCTTTAGCTGCCTCTTTATGGGTCATTGGTCCTGTATGCCAGTTTATATCTGTATTGACATAGCAGGATGAACACCGTGATATATATATATATATATATATGCAGAGCTATATGCGATTTTAGCTTGAGAGCGAAAGGCATTTTGGGAACAAGGCATATGGTTTCTACTCGAGAGTCCAGCCACGACAATGTTTTTGCTCAAATAAAAGGTAAATCACACTAATTAGCTTTGAAGGGCTCTGCTTTTAGCCTAGAGCAGGAGATGGACACTTGTTTTTCTCAAGTTACAGTGACCGCATTATTGTTCTCATTGCAGAAAGATCACAAGGTTATAATTTCAGTTTTGACAGTAAAAAAATAATAATTAATTCTCGAAAGAAATTCTTCATAAATAGATTGAAGTTTAAATGATTCGTTTACAACCTGACTGTGAAAAGATCTAGTCTCGATGTACTTGTTGGTTTGCACACCTATTATTATTGTTTTTTACGTTACAACCTGTTTTTTAAATTATTTTTGTATTAAATTGATTTTTTAAATTGTTTTTAAATAATTTTAATATATTATTGTTAAAATTAAAAAAATATATATATTTTATTATATTTTTAATTAAAAAAACCATTTACTCCAATCCCAGATACAAGAGGAAAAACTAGCATGGATTGGTTGACAACACAGGAAACCAACTCTAAGCTTCGTGTTTGACAACACGCTTGCAACTTGCAACCATTACAGCAAGTGAACTGCAGATCTTGTTCTCGTTTCTTGATATTATATTCAAACAATGAGCAGATTTAGAATTCACTAGCTTGCGCTCTGTTACATGCTGTGCAAACTTTTTTCGATGCTAAAAAAGAATATTTAGAAAATGATAATTTGAGATAATTAGATGGTTTTTATTTAAATAATATTTTTGAATTTAAAATTACTAAGATGTCCTTATTAAAATCCAAGAATAACAAAAAAAATCAATCTAAATCAAAACACCCCGCAACTAGCTTTTGATTTTCCATGTTCTAAGGGTAATTTTACTATTTGAATGTTTTAATTAAAGGAAAAGACGAATACACCCCTCTATGCATGTATATCTTTTTCCCTTCCAAGGGTATAATTATACTTTTACTATTAATTTTTATCCAAAAAGACAGAAGAGCCTCTAATTTAAAGATTAATATTTTGTGATTTGAAGGGAAAAATAATAGCTATACTGTAGGAGAAAAAAGTGCATGTACCATTTTGCCTCCTATCAAATATGCAATCCCGCAGGCATTCCATAGAAAAGACATCTCTACTCTCAATTGCATTCTTAGTCTATTTTTTTTTTAAAGGTAAAATCATTTTTACACTGCTTTAATTCACAATAATATATATATATATATATATATATATATATAAACAATAAAATACTAATGATATTTAATTATTTTTTTTTAATTGGAGTATCGATATGTGTTATGTTTATCGTCCCTACTTGCTTATTTGACTTTAGAGAATATTATTGATAGACGTTGTGATTTCATTTTCACACAAAAAAAAAGAGCCAAAAAATAATAAGATTAAGACTTGTTTGTTTGTTGGAAAATAGTTTATTTTTTTGGAAAGTGAATTATTTTCTGATGTTTGGTAGTGTAATGAAAAATAAGTTGGAAAACATTTTTCAGTGTTTGGTTATGTCATGGAAAATAAGCTGAAAAATAACTTATTAATGTTTTATTTTTTTTCAAGTTTATTAAAATAATGAGGAACAAATCTTACAAATTAAAAAGTTGAATGAGAATGAAATTGAAAAAAATATAATTTCATAAATCATCTCAAATAAAATAAATAATAATCAAAATAATAGAGATCAAATCTAAAAAATAAAAAAAAATTGAAAGATGAAGAAATTAAAATAAAAATAATTAACATTTCATAAATTATTTCAAATAAAATAAGTAA
Source organism: Populus simonii (assembly GCA_007827005.2). Taxonomy (NCBI): domain Eukaryota; kingdom Viridiplantae; phylum Streptophyta; class Magnoliopsida; order Malpighiales; family Salicaceae; genus Populus; species Populus simonii. Next base: position 18,988,473 of record CM017467.2, on the reverse strand, counting down.
CAATCAAAAGAATAAGGACTAAATTTGATAGATAAAAAATTTCAATTAAAATAAAATAATGGAAAAGCAAATAACAATTATAAAAATGAGGACCAAAATTAATATAAAAATTAAATTCTAAGGAATGAAATTGAAAAACAAATATTCAAAATAATATATATATATATATATATATATATATATATATATATATATATAGCAATCAAAAGTTTGAGAATCAAATTTGATATAATCAGTAAATAATATGATATTTCTAAATTTTTCATAACTTCCGGAAAGTGTTTTTTGTTCAAAATAAAAGGAAAACACTTTCCTGAAAACCAAATTAAATTTTTTTTTACTGTAAAGTGTTTCTGTTGATTGAAAAATATTTTTTGTTGATTAATTTTTTTAATAATAAATAAATTTAAAAAAAATTTAAAAATTATTTTTCAAAAATTATTTTATAGTAAACAAACGGAATCTAATAACAACTTGCAAACAAACTAGTTTAATTTTTTGACTTGGACAAATGAAATGAGAAGCACATGCGATCTCGATTTCTTTGCTGCCACTGCTTTGGATGCCTGCACTAATCAATTATTGCTATTATTGTCAAGCATTCAGTTTACTTTTTCCCCATCTATCTTTGATTGATTCCTCTGCGAGAGCAAAAACATGGCAATTGGTGAGATTTTTCTTGCTGCATTCCTTGGAATGCTGTTTACAAGATTGACATCTCCTGAGTTCTTGAAGTTTGCACGTCGAGAGGGCATTTGGAAGAAGGCAGACAAGTGGGGAAAGATGTTATTGAAGGTCCAGGAGGTACTTGATGACGCGGAAGAAAAGCAGCTGACGGAAAAGGCTGTGAAGATATGGCTGGATGATCTAAGAGACTTGGCATATGATGTGGAGGACTTGCTTGATGAATTTGCTACTGAATCTTTACGAAGGGAGTTGATGGCAGCAGAAGAGGCTAGCACAAGCAAGGTACGGAGGATAGTGTCTACTACCTTATCATTTACCAAAATCAGTGCAAGTGCTATTAAGTTCAATCCCAAGATGAGGTCAAAGATGAAAGAGGTGAGTAGCCGGTTAGATGGAATGGCGAAGCAGAGAATTGAACTTGGTTTAGAAAAGATGAGTGGAGGTAGAAGGACATCAACTGATGTATGGCAGAAACCACCTAGTGCCTCTGTCCCAAATGAACCTGTCATCTATGGCAGGGATGGAGATAAGAAGAAGATAGTTGATTTGCTGTTGACCGAAGAGGCAAATCACGATGATACTAATTTTCATGTCGTTCCAATTGTCGGTATGGGTGGTATCGGCAAAACAACTCTTGCACAGCATGTGTTTCAGGATGAATTGGTCAAGGAATGGTTCAGTACAAAAGCATGGGCTTGTGTGTCGGATGACTTTGATGTTATGAGAATATCAAAGGCGATTCTCGAGTCAGTCACTTCGCATCCCTGTGATTTCAAGGAGTACAATCAAGTTCAGGTCAAATTGAGGGAGGCGCTAGACGGAAAGAAGTTTCTTCTTGTTTTAGATGATGTATGGAACAAGAATTATGGTCTCTGGGTAGCGTTGAAAACTCCCTTTGCAGCCGGAGCACCAGGAAGTAAGATAATTCTGACCACTCGTGATGCAGACGTTGCACTAATGGTTGGACCGACTGAATACCATTGCCTAAAGCCACTATCAGACCAAGATTGCTGGTCTGTGTTTGTGAAGCATGCATTCGAAAATAGAGATCTCGGCGCACAAACAAACCTCCAATCAGTTTGTGAGAGAATCGTTACCAAGTGTAAGGGTTTGCCTTTGGCAGCCAGAACTCTTGGTGGCCTCTTACGCACTAAGCAAAGGGAGGATGAGTGGGAAGACATACTGAATAGTAAGATATGGGACTTGTCAGACTCCCAAAGTGACATTCTCCCTGTTTTAAGATTGAGCTACTACCATCTCCCTTCACATTTGAAGAGGTGTTTTACATATTCTGCTCTAATTCCGAAGGATTTTGAATTTGAAGAGAAGGATCTTGTCCTTCTATGGATGGCAGAAGGTTTGGTTCCACAACAAGAACAGAACAAGCAAATGGAAGATTTGGGTGCGGAGTATTTTCGTGATCTAGTGTCGAGGTCAATTTTTCAAGTAGCAAACTGTGATGCATCTCGATTTGTGATGCATGATCTCGTGAGTGATCTGGCTCAGTGGGCTGCGGGAGACACATGTTTTCAATTGGGTAATGATCTGAATGCCATCAAGCAGTTCAAAGTATCCGAGAGAGCTCGCCACTCCTCCTATATCCGTGGCTGGGATGGTATCAGAAAGTTTGAAGTATTCCATACTACTAAACGTTTACGAACTTTCCTATCACTGCCATTTCTTGTAGATCATAATACAGGCTACTTAACTAGTCATGTCCCTTTTGATTTGTTGCCAGAATTAGAATTTCTGAGGGTGCTGTCTTTAAGTGGTTACTGCATTGATACGCTACCAAATTCAATTGGAGATCTGAAACATTTAAGGTTTCTTAATCTTTCCTTCACAAAAATCAGAAAATTACCTCAATCAGTATGTTCTTTATACAACTTGCAGACTTTGTTGCTGAAAGGATGTTGCCTTCTTGAAGGGCTGCCTTCAAAACTGGGGAGTCTCATCAACCTCCGGCATCTTGATATCACAAGTGCAAGTTCAATCAAAGCGATGCCAATGGGAATTGAAAAGCTGACAAATCTGCAGACACTTTCCAATTTTGTCATGGGCAAAGATAAGGGCTCTAGGTTGAGTTCCTTGGTGAATTTGAAATCTCTTCGAGGAACGCTTTGTATTACAGGCTTGGAGAATGTGATTGATGCTCGGGAAGCAATGGAGGCCAACATAAAAGATATAAATAACCTTGAAGTTTTGTTGCTGGAATGGGGTCCCAGAACAGATAATTCACGAAATGAGAAGGTTGACAAAGATGTGCTCGATGATCTTAGACCTCACGGAAAAGTCAAAGAACTCACCATCAACTGCTATGCTGGCCTAACATTTCCAACCTGGGTAGGAAATCCATCATTCTCCAGCATATTTCTCCTAAGGTTAGAGAACTGTACAAAATGCACTTCCTTGCCACCTCTTGGACTGCTGCCTTCTTTAAAAAATCTCAGCATAGTAAGTTTAACTGCAGTAAAAAAAGTAGGTCCTGAATTTTATGGACAAGGTTGCTCAAAGCCTTTTCCAGTTTTAGAGACTTTACTTTTCAAGAACATGCAGGAATGGGAGGAATGGATTCCTTGTGGGGTTGGTTCTGACGAATTCCCTCTCTTGAATGAGCTGTCTGTTACAAGCTGTCCCAATCTATGCAAAAAATTACCTCCAAGTGTTCCATCACTAGAAAAACTTGTGATTAAAAAATGCGAGAAGTTGGTGGTATTAATTCATAGTCTTCCAAAGCTGTGCAAAATGGTAATCAATGGCTGCAAAGAAGTGGTGTACGAAGGTGGCGTTTATCTCAGATCTCTCAACTCCATGACAATTTCCAACATTTCAAAGCTCACTTGCCTAACAGAAGTATTCATCCAACCATTGGCAGAAGTACAGGAATTGGAGGTTGCTAATTGCATGGAATTGGCATCTTTGTACGAAAATGGAGTGGCATTGGCAAAACAGCTCACTTCCCTTACTAAGTTGGTGGTTAGAAACTGTCCCCAAGTTGTTTCTTTGATGGAAGGAGAAGTAGCTGTATATATGCAACAGCAGCTGGCTAACTGCAAGCTTGAATCTTTGACATTAAGTACATGTGAGAGCCTCAAGAAGTTACCACAATGGGTTCACAGCCTAGTGTCCCTTAAAGAGCTGAAAATTCGAGAATGTCCGAGACTCCTTTCGTTTCCCGAGGTTGGTTTGCCCTCCACACTGAGAATCATTGAGATTGTTGACTGCAACGCTTTAACCCCCTTACCTGCTGCAGTGACTTACAATATCATGTGTCTTGAGCAGTTGCACATTGACAATTGCGAGTCTTTAATTTCCTTTGGAAGAATCCAGCTATCTCGAACTGTAAAAAAGTTGGAGATAAGATGTTGCAAGAATCTGTTATGCTTACTGGATGATGGGGAGGGATCCTCGTCAAAGAAATCTGATGAGAATACCAGTCGCAGCGGGAACAACTCATCTCTTCTTGAGTACTTGTATGTTGAAATGTGCAACTCTCTCACTTCCATAGGTGAGTTACCTTCAGCTCTTAAGTACCTCCAGGTTCGTTCATGTTCAAAGCTCAAATCCTTATCATCCAGAGACGAACTACCGGCAGGGCTTAAACACTTCGCTATTGAGCGGTGTGAAAATTTGGAATCAATGCCGGACAGGTTTCAGGATAACATGTCCCTTGAACATATTTCAATATGGTTCTGCTTTAACCTTAGATCTTTGCCCGAAGGCCTACATAAATTATGCCATCTTCGTGAAATTTCAATATGGTACTGTCCAGCTCTTGTTTCCTTTGCAGCTGAGGGGTTGCCCATAAACCTAAGAAGGCTCTTCATCATCAAATGTGATGGACTCAAGGCTATCCCTGATCATATGCACAACCTCATGTCTCTTGAAGAACTGTCAATTTACTACTGTCCAGACATTGTATCCTTTCCGGAAGAGGGTTTTCCTACTAGCCTAACATTTCTTGCTACCGTAGATCTTAAGATCTGTGAGCTACTGTTTAACTGGGGCATGCACAAACTCTCCGCTCTTAGAACCCTCATCATTCAAGGTGGATGCTCTCATAAATCCTTTCCATCTGTGGACATGGGAGTGAGGTTGCCTTCAACTCTAAGCAGACTGAGCATTGAAGATTTTCCGAATCTTGAGTACCTATCCTACAGCGGCTTTCAAAATCTCTCCTCTCTTGAAGACCTAAGCATCAGTGACTGCCCCAAGCTCACATCATTTCCAGAGAAGGGCTTGCCTTCCTCACTTTTGGAACTCCGTATTCAAGCATGTCCCCTTTTAGCACGACAGATAAAGGGAAGAGTAAAAGAATGGCTCAAGATAAGGCACATTCCTTACATTAATATAGACTATAAAGTAATCTCTGACCCAGCCACCCAGGTATATTTATCCATCTGAAAACTGAAGCATCGTTGGCTTTAACTTCCTGCTGAAGACTTTCCTTAAATATAGCCAAATTTTGTTCCTGCAATGATTTACTTTTTCGCTGTACTATTTTATTTCTTTTTTGTTCTTGCCAGTAATTCCTTTTTTAAACTTTTGGCTAGACTTTCATCAGTTCTTCAATATTTAAATTTCAACATTTCCTTTCTATTGAAAGATTGTGAAGATAATTAGAGCAAGTTAATGTTTTCATCTTGATTTTGATTTCTTTTCTGCAAATAGGATACTTTCAGAACAACTAATATTTTATACCTGAAATTTGTATCTATCATTTTGCTTTTCTACTTGCAGTTATGATCAAATCACAAGCTGCTTCAGAGGCTGGCTAAATGAATTAGTAGGTGGTGCAAGGTGTTTATGTTTCTCTCTGTCTCATTTCTCGTTGATGGACCTTCATATTTGACCTTCAAGGAAATAATTATTGAAAAAAGGTTGGTTCCTTATCAACAATTCATCTCAACTGAATTTCATAACCTTAGCCTTGTCAGAAAACAAATCGTAATCTTGAGAAATAGTCTGTTTCTTCAATACCCTGTGGAAGGTAACTGGATATAGATGTGAGTTTTACAAGGTAGGCATGCGAATCCAAGCCTTGCCATTGAATTTTCCATGCACATATACAACAAATATCAGGATAAATCCCCGAAAATGAAACTCAAGTCAGAGATTCCATGGAGTTAAATGGTCCAGACTTTGAAGTTATGATGTTTTATTTGTAGGTACACCCTGAGTTCAGGGTATCTAATCTGTTGACACTAGCAGACTTGTATCTGCCTTGGAGGCAGGAGTTTTACAGAACTGGCAAGCAGCTGACAGCAAAGACAACCTTGATCTGGTACAAATCAGGTAAAGAAGTAGAGTTGTCGTGGTCTTCATTTCATTAATTTTTTATGGCTTGTTAGATAGTTGGAACACATTCTTACGTTGCCTGAATTCGGAGAAAAAGGAGAACTATGAAATTGGTGGTGGTGGTCAATGCCTGGGATATTAAATAAATATATAAAAAAAATTTAATATAAATTATTAACTCATGTACATGAATTTTTAAAGTTAATAAAAAAAAATTAATTCAAATACACTACTCAAAATATTAAAAAATAAATTTGAAAGTATATAAAATTAAAGTGAAATTAAAAATAAACGTATTATTAAAATTACATCCTTCGATGTTTTGTGGAATATAATTCATCTATAATCGAATCTGAATCGATATTGTAACAACCCCTCAACCAGGATAAAATAGCAATCTCATGTCAACTGAAAAACAAAGTAATTAAATTTTTTCCCTCTCTCAATTCCTCCTTCCTTCACTTGATTCTTCCTTAGATTAGTATTTTATAAGTTGAATTTTGTAAGTTTACAAAGTTATTCTCTCACTTATTTTTTTTCCTTGAATTTTTTTTATGTTTTTCCCTTACTTTTCTCTCTCGCCTTTTCTTTTCTTTCTTTTTCTATTCTGCTTCTGCCCAGTCAGCAACATATAAAAGAAAGGAAGAACTGATTTGTTTTATTTTTTAATGGCAAATAACCATTTTACCTTTAAGTCGTTTTGCTTTTATTTGGTGTTTTTTTTTTAGCACTACCAAACTTTGTTCATCCTAAAATTTTAACCAAATTTTATTCAATATATTTTAAGAACCCTCATAAAATTTCAGCTCAATCTGATAGTCGGATTGAAAATCACACCAAATTGATAACGTAAAACTGGTCAACTTGTGATTTTTTATCAAATTTCTGAATTTATCCAAAAATTCTGAAATTTTAACTCAGGCTAAAACATCATATTAGAATGCTCTACGTAAATTTTCAGAATTTTTTAATACCTTAATTAAGAATTACAAATTTTCTTTACATAAAACTAATAAAATAATAGTAATAAAATCTTAATCCAAGATAGAGCCCACCTTAGCCCATACATGCCTCCGCTCTCGGTGGTGATGGTGGTGTTAAAGTACTATGCATTACTGAAGATTTGGATTATAAACGTCTCCGATGTTCGATTTGACCTTAATTTTTGTTTCTTTTATACAGGTTGCCCGCAAGTTCTGAGATTATTGCAACTGCAAGAGGCTTCATGCCCTTATTTCCTGTGCTTGTTATTTGCATTTTTCATGGAATTCAAAATTCTGCTAGCAATCATGTCCTGTCTTAATATAAATGTTGCATTCAAGGATTTAGTTTCCAAGCGATGAGTATCTGGGCTCAGGCTATTGGGTCGGTATGGAATTGTAGTGGCCACCTTTTTTTTTGTTGGATCCGAATAAAGCCCAATATGGATTTTTATGAATGGGCCTAAATCCAAGGGGCTATGCTTGAAGAAGTTCTACCAGAAAGAACAAACCCAAAATCATCTTTTACTACTTAGGCCATCATCTTGTGCCTTGGATGATCTTGGGATCATCCAAGGCAAGGCAAGGCTATATGCTAATTAAACTCAACCAGAACCGGTGGATCCACTCATGATTTATTAATTTATGGTCTAATTCAACTAGAACCGGTGGAACCAAGAACCCACCGTACCAAGAAATTGCACGCCATTAATAGCCAGTCACATCCGGCTTGCTGCCAGCGGAGAAGAGAGACCGACCGCAGAATTGCACATCAACACGTGAAAATGTAATCGGTGTTTTTACAGATTTAGCGCGTTCTAATTTACGTAACCTTAATATTTAAGATAATAAATTTTAAATGATTTAATTTAATTATTCAAATTTTAAGTTTGTTTTCTAGAAATTACTATTAAATCTTTTAAATTTTAAAATTACTAAAGACTTATATGATTGTTAATTTCATGACCCGTGGGACGAGTCAAGATACACACAAGCTGACCCGGACACTTTTATTAATACAAATATATATATATATATTGTAAGAATTTATTTAGAAGTTCAAGTTATTAAATTTATATAATTTTTCATATAGTATTAAGCTCTTGATAATTTAACGATTATAAATTTAAATTTTATCAACCTACTTAATAATATAAAATAATATTATATACAAGTTTTAAACAAAAAAAAAACTCTCATCTAAAAAATAAATTAAAAAATAATTCTTTCTCAAGCATCATTCTTCAAGGCTATCAACTTCCAACGACAGAAAACATTGTGCAACCACCATTACTCATAGCAAGATGTTGTGGACAACATTCTTGTGAGCGTCGTCGTCGTCGTCGTCCTCGTGGTCGTAATATCATTGGTTGCTTTTTCATGGTTATCATTCTCTCTTGTTGCTATTCTGCTGTTCTATTTCCTAATGCAGCTGGAATTAATGTATTTTAAAATATTTCTCAAAATATATTTAAGCTGAAAAGTTTGCTCTGCCGGAGTTATTTTGTTTTTCTAGATAATAAAAATATCAAAATCATCAAAAATTATATGAAAAATCAAGCACGAGTCTAAACATAATTTTACTAAAACAATTCCATTGTATTATCAAATAAATTTTAAGATATTTTTTATTATTATTCTAGACCAGCTTGTGCGTCCTTCGATTAATTTTATAGACTTTGAAATTAATGATCATGTAAATCTTTAGTGACCATCATATTAGTAACCATATGATTTTAAAAAAAAAAAAAATTATACACGAGAGATTCTCAAGGTGTTAAGTTAACCTAGAAAATAAAAAAATTAAAGTAAAAGTAAATGATTTTCTTATGAACAAGATGGTCTCTGATCACGAGCAATTTAAAGAGGCTTTCGGTTCCTCGTGACTTCAGAGTTCAAGTGTGGGACCTAGAAAGCTTGGCAATATTAGGCATGGTTTGTGCAGATCTACCTGCAGGTTGTATTGATTTAATAAAGTGTTTTCCAGTTCTTTGATCATTGGTTACGAAAAGGGTGTTTAAATTTTCTCCCAATATTCTATTGTTGAAAAATATTTTATACTTGATCTCTTCCAAATATCCCATCCAATCTTTACTTGTAGGTATATTTACACCACCACATGTGACCAATTGGAGAGTTTAAATTATTATTTTTTTAGTTTAACGTGGGTGTCCGGGCCAGCTTGCAGGCACCTCGACTAATCCCACGGGCCCTGAAGTTAACGACCATGTAAGCCTCCAGTGGCCATCATATAAGCAACCACAGGGTTTGAACCTGAGACCACAGAGGAAGCAAACCTCTTGGTCCCAAGCTCTTACCACTGGGCCACCACCTAGATGGTTGGAGAGTTTAAATTATTAATTGTAGTCATGATGGCATAAAATGTTGTTGAATTTCTTTTTTCATGGTCACGGGAAATCCTTGTGTTAACTTTTTTGGCAGATTTAATAATTTGTAGACCCACCCGTGGTTTTAATACCCGGGTAAACCACACCCAGGTTAACTTGAGTTTAAAAAAAATACAAAAAAAAATGTTTAAGTGGTCTGATAAAGAATTTGAGTTAATCTAGTTACCTAACCAGACTTAATTAAAAACAAAATTGCAACTCATTAATTATTTTTTTAATTAAAAAATAATATTTAAAAAAATAATATTTTTTTTTAAATAAAATTTGATTTGGGATGACTAGATTAGACTGAGTTTAAAAACTATGGACTCAACTTTGCACTTCTCATTCATAATATAACTTATTAATCTGCATTTATGCTTTGCATGTACCAGCACAAGTGATACTAAACATTGAAAAAAATATACTATACGAATAACCCTGTAATCTCGATACTGAATCAACTATTAGATTAGATTTAAAAACTATAGACTCAACTTTGCACTTGTCGTTCATAATATAACTTATTAATTTACATTTATGCTTTGCATGTATAAGCACAAGTGATGCTAAACATTGAAAAAATATATTATACGAATAAATTTCTAGATCATGATTTTAAAATGTAATTTACTTGTATTTATTTCATTAATATAATGATATGTATATTTTTTTTATTTTTTTTGTCATGTTTTTTTATAGGTGTTTTCGATTATTCTTTCAACATGTAGGCTTCCAAAAATAATAATTAAAAAAAACTTCTGTTGATTATACCTTATAGCAATTTATGAAATTATTCAGAGTTTCCTTTCAAACAAGATGACTTTTTTAACCCCCCCCCCCCCCCCCCCCCCTGAGAATTGTACTTTATTATTGTCTAATCATATAAAATAGTTCATTAAAAATCTTATGTGAAATATGTGACACATATTTATAGTTGTATAAACATTTGATTATTTATCGGTGAGAAAAACATATATATAATTTATTTATTTTTAAGTGTGATGAACATTGCAGGTTGCCTATCCTATGCATTTGTTCTATATTTTTTTTAGATTAATGTGGGTGTTTGGGCTAACTTTCGTGTACTTTAATTAATTCCACGAGCCCTGAAATTAATGACCATGCAAGTTTTTAGTGGCTCTAAAGTCTTATTAAAATCAAAGTCATCTTCTCCCGCACAACTAAACGAGGTCTTATGCCATTGAGCTTTTATGAAAATATCTATGATAACAAAAACCCTAATGAGTTATTTTTTAATGATGTAATTTTGTTAATAAATTTACCAGTAATTAAAAATACTAATAGAATTTAGCTTCAGTAAATTATTATCCAATTTTCTATTAGTATAGTGTCAACCATGCCTTCTACTTCATGATAAATTAAAAATATATTAAAATAATATTTTTTTAATTTTTTTAAAATTTACTTTTAATATCAAAACATTAAAATGATGAAAAACATATAAAAAAATTCAAAAAAAATTCAAAAATTTACAAAGCTACGGTTCAATCTTAGCACCAAACACCCAAGGGTGTTTGGAAGTATGATATAAATTGTTTTTATCTTGAAAATGTATTAAAATAATATTTTTTTTAATTTTTTAAAATTTATTTTTAACATCAGCACATCAAAACAATAAAAAAACACAAAAAACAATTAATTTAAAACACAAAAAAATCAAATCTCAATGAAAACAAACATATCCAACTTCAATGCTAAACACCGCCTAGAGAGTGCGTCACTTAAAAAAGTTAAATTCATTATGGTCTTCAAATTTAGGCATGTCTTCGTATTATACCCTTAAAAATGCACTAGCCATCCCCTTCTTAATTTTCATTTTTTTTAAATATTCGTTAATTTAATCCATCCTCGACACTTGAGCCTCTCCATCCCTAATCATATCTTCCCTAATCATAATTTAATCCATCCTTGACACTTAATTTTCATTTTTTAAAAAAATATTCGTTAATTCTCTATAGTTCCTTTTCCTGCTTGCTGTCCTACATAGGATACCATACAATAATCAGTGCAGAGCTACTTCTGCTGATTGCTAATAAGTTCCCCTAACCACCATAAAGTTTCTTTCCTCTAGGAGGAGAGTGATTTTATTTATTTATTTATTTATTTATTTATTATCGTACGTATACCCTTAAATTTAAAAACAAACTAGCCAAATTGTTAGTTATCTGTTGCTTTTAGTGTTCGAGGCAAAATCATTTATTGGCGAGGTAATAAAGCATATGTAGTAGTAATAGTGTCGCTGTCTAAATTTAATTTAGTAGTTGAGAAAAATATTTAGTTGATTTAAAGTAAATTCTTGTTTATAAAACCTTTAAATTTAGAAAATTGTCATTTCCAGCACCAGGCCGATAGTGTTGACTGTTGACTGGAAGAAATTATAAAATATTTATAAATTACCTCTTTTATTGATGAAAATTAAATAAGAGGAAAACAGTTGTATTTTTCTCTTAGTAACTGTAAGTATCCAATGCTTTAAATTAATGAGTGATGTGAACTATAGAGTTCCCTCGTTAGGTTTCATGTAAGATGGACCTCGTAATTACGGAACCCACCACTCCAGTACTTTGAGTAAGTGAGAAATATCTTGAAATATTTTCTTTTCACACCATCTATTAAATACTACTTATTTGACTCGTATATTGTTATGGGTTTTTTAATAAAATAAATAAATAATAGATATACGAACAATTTTGAAGGGTTATTTTATATAAAAAAATCAAAGTATAAATTAAAAGGTTTATGAACATATTTAATTAAATAAATTGATAATCATTTATATAAATAAATAAATAAGTCATTAACAATAACTAAAAGAAAAATTAGATAAATTAAGAGATAGATATAGATTAAAATATTTGATTTTGTAATATAAAATATTTAACTAGTTGTGTTTATTGAATTTGTTTATTAAAATCAATAAAAGATATTAAAATAGACACACACATGAAATTAAATTGAATAAAAAAATATTATACAAGGTATTAGAAATATCATCTAAAAATATATATTTTAATTTTTAAAAATAAAAAACAAAACAATATATAAATAAATCACAATAATATCTTAAAAAAATTAAATGCACACAGGACAATTTTAAAAAGAAAATCTATATTAAAATAAGATATGCAAAACTTGTGGTTTAGGTTATGAGATTGAGATAAATCGATAGAAAATAAATTGAAGATAACCACAAAACTAATTACTTTTTTTAAAAATAATATAGAATGATGAAATCATATAAAAAAAAGCCATAAAAAATTGTTAAATTGCATTAACTTTTCAAGATCGCGATCTGGATTATTAGATTGTAGCATCATAAATAGAAAAACTGTGAAGCCCAATTTCTAATAAATAAAATATTGAAGGATGAAATCAAGAAAAAAGTTGATGAAACAAAATAATTTTTAAAAAATTATAATTAAAAGAATAACGGTGAAAATCAAAATAAAAATAATAAAATTAGAGGACAAATAAAAATCTTTTACCATGGATTAAATTGAAAAAAAAACTTTTACAAAAAAAATTTAAAAAATGAGGGTCAAATAAAAAAATAATAGACTTTGATTGCAAAATGAAATTGAAAAAAAATAAAAATTTAACAAATAAGTGAAGAAATAAAATAAAAAATAAAAATAAATTAAAAAAATACATGATAAATTAACACTACAAAAAAATAAAGGTTTATCGCTCACAATTACAGATGTATAGTACTGGCTCCTTTGAACATATATCCAATGCACTCTCTATATTCTCACACTTCTCTTACGTTCACATAGTATAAACAACACTTTGACCTTTATATCCATTACATTTTTTATTTTTATTTTTCTTTCACATTCATTTTCAAAACATCCTAACCCCATATATCAAAGTTATTAAGGCATGCACCAGGGCTTCTAGCCCAGCGGCAAAGGCAAGGTTTCCTTGCCTCTGTCACCTGGGTTCGAGCCCTAGTGTGCACACCTGTCACCCCCGCGGTGTCTTACATGTCTACTGGGCTTGCAGGGTGTTCAGTGGGTCCGGGGATTAGTTGTGGTGCGCGTAAGCTGGACCGGACACCCCGGATTACAAAAAAAAAAAAAAAAGTTATTAAGGCATTGCTTCTTCGAGTGGCTTAGCCATGTTTTTTATTTTTATTTTTTCTTACAAATTAAGTTTTTTTTTTGTGTTTTAGTTTATATTTGATATGTTAATAGTAAAAATAATTTATTTAAAAAATATTATTTTAATATATTTTAAAATAAAAAATATTATGAAAAATAATTTTTATCGTAATATCAAATACTATCTAAATCAAACTCCACTCATGACTTGATTTAAGATTTAAATGAACAATTAATTTAAAATAATATCATTTTATTATTTTAAAAATTAAAAAGAAAATTAAGTTAAATCAGGTTATTACTAATATGATCCTATCATGATTTAAGTAGCAGAAAACAACCGAGTCAACCCTGAGTGTTTTTTTTTTTAGGGTTTAACAATTTTGCCAAATATATATTTGATGTTAAAATTTAATATTCCATGGTAACAAGGCTAGCTGTATAAGATATATCGCCTCAATAAAAAGTCAGAGATTCAAACCTCAGCTATCAACCTCTGTTAAGCTCGTGTCTCCATCTCTGAGGGCTTCCAGAAGTTTAAAAGCCTTAACTTTCACACCGTAGACGGTTAGAAAGTGGAAGGCATCTGTAGACAAAACAATTCTTAGAACTTTGGTGGTAGTTGTGTATTTATTGATTTCGGCTGGCGAGTAGTGTTGCTATCTGATCTCCATATATAACCTTCTAAACCTACTTTCCTTCACAGAATTAACAGCATAATACTTGCTTGTGTCCACATAGGAAAAGGGAAGGAAGAAAGATGTCGAAACTAGGCATCGCCACCATAATTCTGACCCTAGCCCTCATTTCAACAGTGCCAGCAAACACGGCAGCAGCCCCGGCCCCGGCGGAAGCACCTGCACCTGTTTCAGGTCTTGGTCCGGCCGCCCCGGCTCCCGTGGAAGCACCTGCACCTGTTTCAGGTTTTGGTCCGGCAGCATCTGGACCAGCCCCTGGTAATGATTGTATAACACCAGTGTTGAATGCGTCTGATTGCTTGGATTATGTAACAACAGGAAGTAACTTGACCGTTCCTGCCAAGAATTGCTGTCCTGAGATTGCTTCGTTGATAGAGAACAATGCTTTATGTTTGTGTCAGTTGCTTAGTGGTGATGTTGCTAAGCAATTTGGGCTCTCAATTGATTTCGGTAGGGCGGTTAGCCTTCCTGCAGTTTGCAAGATTGCTAATGCTCCTTCAGTCTCCTTGTGCTCAGGTAATTAAATAATATAATCTACTGCTTAATCTAGGAGAACTCCTTAATTTCTTGTTTTTTTTTCCCTTTAATTACCATAAGATTAATGGAAAAGGGACAGTTTTCCATACATGAAAAATAAAAAAGAAAAAGAGTTGACATTACACCGATGTTTTAAGCATTCTATATAATACCGAATATTTAAATACAATAATAATATTTTCAAAGCTCAAATAATTATTGAAATTGAAAATTTAAGTAAATTAAGTGTTAAATACCTTAACAAATGTATTATAGCTTAGTCAAATCTTTTTTTCTCTTAAAAATTTCAAATTATTGCCTCTTTTTACTATTATTTATTCAGAAATTCAAGACAACTTTGCCCTTGTAAATTCGCCTTGCGATGATTTTTTAATATATTTAAAAGTATAATATTTTATTTTAAAATATATCAAAAAATTATTTTTAAAAACTTATTTTTAACATGAATCACCCACCTACCATTCCTTTTGCTTTTCTTGCTCTAGATTTTTTTTCCTTTACAGGGCTAGTATTTTATTTATTAGATGAAATAAATCAAATCCAGCTTTAATTATTTAACAAACTCATGTCTTTGCAACAAAAACTAATTATTTCCAAATTAAAATCCAATAATTTACATTATTTTCTTACATTCATGAAACTGCATGGAGAGTTTAAATAATAATAAAAAACTCTTTTTTTTCCTTTTTTTCTACTAATAACATGTAAACCGATTTTCGATCAAAGAACAAAAACACATTCAGCTATTTAGTCCGTGTTTGTTTTCCCGTGACACCACATTCTAGAAAGTAGAAAGACAAGTTTTTTTTAAAATTATTATATATTTTTAAATTATTTTAGTACACTCGTATTAAAATAAATTAAAAAAATATTATCTTTACCGCCGCTAGTGCCAAGCAATACCCTACACAAATGCCATGCGGCGTGATCACGGGAAAGCGAGCTGCCAGTTTCTGTCATTTATGACCCGCACCAAGATTCTTTGTTACTCTCAACCAATCACGTGGTAGATCTTCTTCTTGTTTTTAAATATATTTATGAATATACGTCTATCTGTACTATATCTATCCCGTGGATTGATTTAAAAAAAATTAAAATTATGTTAAACTTGTTTAATCTAATTCAGTTTTTTAATAATATAATTTACTCAGTCGAATCTCTCTCTCTCTCTTTTTTTTTTATAAATAAAAATAATTAACCAATAACATATAAATCAACTGTTGTATAGTTGCGGGATACCCAGTAGCGGGATACCCAGTAGCTGCTCCTGCAAGCGGCCCATCAACAGGCTTACCACCTCCAGTCCCAGGTACTGCGCCTCTCTCTCTTCTGTTTTTTTTTTTTTTTTCAACTATGATTTTGTATGATTTTCTTAGCCAAGTTGCAAGGTAATATGATGCTTAATGTGGATAAATATTCTGAATCTTATTTATATTTAAAGTGACATTTTCTCTCGGTCAAGTTCTTGTTTTTCACTGTTGAAGATTTTGAATATTAGTCTAGTAATTGTTGAAATTAATGGATTTTAAAATTACAGCTGCTGAGTCCCCGGGAGGATTAGCGGCAAGCCCATCAGCTGGAGAAAAGGGCGCTGCTTCAAGCATTGCAGGCTCAGCTTTTGCCGTCTTTGGTGGCTTAGCAATTTCCATTCTTTCAACACTGTTCTGAGTTTTTTCCTCACTTGTAGCTGTTCATTTAAGTCTCGCCATTTTATTAAATACTGTAACCATGAGATCTTGTATGTCTAGTAGCAAAATAAAGTGTGGGATTTATTGAATTAATTTCTTTAAAAAAAATTCACCAATCCACTTTTAATTACCAACCTATAATATCTAAATCGACATAAAAAAAAATAAAAAAATAACCTAATACAACTCAACTTATATAAACTATAATTATAGCCCGGTCCAATAAAATGATTTAGAAAACTCGTGAATTTATATTATAAATATTGGTTTAGATTGGGTTTGAAGTTGAAATAATAAAAAAAAAATTGACGTAATACCCCGTGAGTTAACTCATAATCTAATAACCTAAAGTTTTTTTTGTTGAATATATCAGTAATAATCACGGTGAGTCCAAGTATTTTCATTAGTTCAAACACTTTCATGTCATCATTTGCACTCACATGTCAATCTGCTTTGGACAAACAATCTAAAGAAGGAAAAGATTTTTTAAAAATAAAACAAAAGTGAAGTAAAAAAAAAATCGCGTTGGACCCTCAAACAGGACACGAGCATCGAGAACTTGGGTTATTTGTTAGGAATCGGATCTTGAGCCGGATGGTTGGGCTGGGCTATGCTTTGGACACAGGTCTTGGCACAGAAAATTAACAAATGGGAGCTATATTAGTCCCCCAACTATCTATAAATTCTTAAAAGGACCCCATGATTATTAGTTTTTCAATTGTGCTCACAAAGTCTATGCATGTTAATATTTTATCTCTAAATTACATAAATTATGCAATAAAAAGGAAAACACGACATCTTCGGTCAGAAAAAGGAAGATTGTAAACAAAAGATATCCAATTGAGAAATATATAACAATTCAGGAACAAAATTGAGAAGATTGACTTCCATTGAGAATCTGGGAATTACTTGGAGGATTGCCCTTAACTAATCAGATGTTCAAGTATAATTGAAGTGTCCGATGAGTATCCATAAATATCCATGTTCAAGTATTCAATGGAAGACAAATACTCTACTAGAGCAAAACAAGTTTGAAGCACTATGGTGAAAGACTAATTTTTCAATGGGCTGGAGATTAAGAATGAAGAAAGACTGGAACCTAGCATATACAACAGGGAAAGTTCAGTAAAGCTAAAATGACTATGGAGAATCAATCTAAGTAGAGATGAGTGAGATCCAGCAGAACCCAAAGTAAATATGATCAGAAACAGGGATGAAGCGCAGCAGCAGTATCTGACCAGACACATCAGATGATCAGAAGAGTCAGAACTAGCCTGCATACAGTCCAGGAGCAGCTGCAACGGAGGAATCACAATTGAAGAGTAGAAATAACAGCAAGATAAAAAAAAAAAAAAAGATCAATAACTCAATCTTAGAGCGCGATAACATTATTCATTGGTATCTCAGTATGATCAACATTAATATTCTTTGGATCTAAGGTCTTCTCACCAAGCCTAAGAATGCTCCTATTTGCTAAAATTGCCTGATCAGGATTGATATCATGCAAAGACCTTGAATACAAACTTCTACATGCTGCACAAGCTGCCCCAATCAATTCTGTGTCTTTTTTAGGACCCAAAAGGCAATGCCCTAATATTCTCAAAACAGGTTGCAAGATCTCCCATGGCAAAGGAATCCTCCCTTCCTTTGTAACACTCTCTTTGCCAACACTTTCTTGATCATCCTGAGTCTCACAGTCTATACTCGCATCATCATCTTGACCAGACCAAACCTTAAAAAATTCAAAAAAATCAATCTTAGACCCCACGGGCATCAGAGAGATCTTACTATAATACAACTCTAATGCAACCCCGACAATTCTTGCCCTTTTTGTTGATCTCACCGTCCCATGAGGCTCCAAACTTGGAGATATCACAGCTAGGTTTAATTCTGCAGCCTTATTATCCTTTGCAGGCTCTTTTGTTTCATGATATATACTTGAATATGATAAATCAGGCACGTTAACAGTCATAGCATGGCCTGCGCGTGAGGTGGTTTCATGCGCATAAAGGGCTAACAAAACTGCCTCAAAACCAGCCAAGGGTTTTTTTAGGGCAACACGGGATAGATAAAGGCCAGCAATGATAGGAAGGAAACGTAAGACAACAAGCTGGAGTTGGGGCTCTGAGGATTGGAAGGTGTCATAGAACCAACGGCAGAGACTGTTGTCACCTGCACCGGAGTCGGGGAGACGGAGGAGGGCTAAGACTTGAGAGGAGATATCAGGGTCGTGGAGGAGGGAGAAGGCAGGGTCTTGATCTTGAGAGGGAAGGAGAGGAGGAGGCATTGTGGTTAGAATGGAAGAAAGGGATTGAATGGCTAAATGAGTACTAGAGGAGGAGGGAAAGGTCTCGAGGGGGACATTGAAGGCTGTGATGGTGGTGGTCTCAGTGGTGAACGTGTCTTGTGATATGGATGTGGTAGGGCTATTGGTTTCTTCAGAAGAGGAGCTATCTTCTGACATCGTTGGAGGGGGAGATCAGGAATTTGTGAGAGAGAGTTGATCAAGGGGAGGGAAAATGGTGCAAATACAGAGGAAAAATGGTGCAAATACAGATAATCAAGGAGTAAAAATATGATTGCGGTTATTTTTTAAAATGTATTTTATTTATAAATGTATTAAAATAATATTTGTTTTATTTTTTAAAAATTATTTTTGATATCAGCGCATCAAAACAATCTAAAAAAATAAAAAAAAATTAATTTTAAGTAAACAAATCATAACTTTTTAGAATGCAGGTTGGACTGGATTTCGATACACTCTAACCGTGCTTTTCAAATTTTTTTTCAAATTAATTTTTTAGGTATTTCTAGATCATTTTGATGTTAAAAATAATTTTTTTAAAAAAATATTATTTTAATGCATTTCCAAGTAAAAAATATTTTAAAAAATAATTTCTATCCCTCCTAAACACTAAATTTAATGGTCTAATTTACAATAGTGTCTAGTATCTATAATAATTAAGATTTAAGATTTTTAAAGATTTAATATGAAAAACTTATGTGTTCTACATGCACAATTAGTTGTTCTTACCAAAGAACTTTACTAAATTACAATTCATGATAATTAATAAAATGATTAATATATTGATACAAGTAAGTGTGTGTTTGGTAATGTAATGTATAGTTATAAATTCATTAAAATAAATTTTTTAGATTTTTTTATTTGTATAGAAACATATAAAAAATATTAATTTAATATATTTGAAATGAAAAATAATTTTAAAAACTAGAGTTAAAGTGATAAACAAATACTAAATTCTAAATGGATTGAGATCCTTTCTCTCTGAAATGAACAAAATGAGGCCAAAACTTGCATCAGAGTATTGGGCTTACGGGAAAGTCGAACTGATAAAGGCTTAAAAGGACTCTAGCGACAACACTTTTTCACAGTCTACAAATACTATCAATTTTTTTCAAATATTTTTTATTTAAAAATTTATTAAAATAATATTTTTTTAATTTTTAAAAATTATTTTTAATATTAATACATTTAAAAAACATAAAAAAAATAAGTTTTTTAAAAAATCAAAATTTTATTGAACATAGTTCCAAATAACCTCTCAATCTTCTCCACCAGCCAAATCCTTAGCAACTAAATAATAGTAAATAAAAATTATTAAAAAAATTCTTCAATCTTAACATGTCAAAATGAAAAAACTACAAAACATCTCACATTTTCTCTCATTATAAATTTTAATCTGATTGAAAAGAAATTCTCCAACCTAACAAAACTATTTATAGTTTCTA
Source organism: Populus simonii (assembly GCA_007827005.2). NCBI lineage: Eukaryota > Viridiplantae > Streptophyta > Magnoliopsida > Malpighiales > Salicaceae > Populus > Populus simonii. Next base: position 18,968,321 of record CM017467.2, on the reverse strand, counting down.
CTTCAAAGATATTCTCTTTAACCTCTTTTAAATAGGTATCGTTAAAAACTTTATCTTTATCTATTAATTTTCTTTTGAATTCCTTGAGGATCATATAATTTTATTTCCTTTTATTATTTTTTATTTATATTCATCAAGTTCTTATCTTTTGGAAATTTGGATTGTCTTTTTTTTTTAGAAAGAGACAATTAATGATGAGATTGACTCATTCTTATATAACAATACATGATTATTATTGATGTGCCTCTAGGTTCAATGCAATTGGATATAAATGGGTTTTCAAAAGAAAATATAATAGTGATAGATCAATTCAAACTTTTAAAATAAGGTTAGTAGCCAAAGAACTTAAACAAAATTAAGGAATGAATAGACAGTTTTGATACGTATGCTCCAATGACTCATATAACATTTATAAAAATATTTTTGGCTTTATCATCAATCTATAATTTATATGTACATTAAATAAATGTTAAAACAACTTTTCTCATAATGAATTAAATAAGAAGGTCTATATGGAACAACCAAAGGGTTTTGCTTTATTAAGAAATGAGCGTAAAGTCTATAAATTAATTAAAACTCTAAATGGATTGAAACAAACACCTAAGCAATGACATGAGAAATTTGATTATGTAATTTTAGAATATGATTTTAAACATAATAGTGCCGATAAACGTATTTATTCTAAATTTACTAATTATTTTGGTGTGATAATAGATCTTTACGTGGATGACATACTTATTATTAGTACTAACATAAATGATGTTAATGATACGAAGAAATATCTAACCTTCAAAATTCAAAATGAAAGACTTAAATGATATAGATACAATTATGGATATCAAAATAAGAAAACATAGTGGGGAGTTTTGTTCTTTGTCAATCTTATTATATTGATAAAGAATCGTTTGAATATCAAAGAAGCAAATACTTCTTTTGATGTTTCCTTTAAGTTAACAGAAAATACTGATAGATTAATTGTTCAAATTGAATATGCTAGTGCAATTGGTAGCTCAATGCATATTATGTATTGTACTAAACAAGATATTACTTTCACAATACATAAATTGTCTAGATTTGAACAATTTTATTAATGGATTTTAAAAAAATTTAAAACAAAGTCATATTGAATTTTTTTAAGAAACAACCAAACTAATTCTCACTTGGTTTTTGACTGGATCGATCAAGTTGCAAGTTGACCCATCAAGTTAGTCGGGTTTTAACTAATCAATTGTTATCTATTTTAATATGAAACCTGACCAGGGCTAGGTCTCAGATAAAAAAATCTACCATATTAACTTGTCGAGTAGGACTAGATTTACACCATTATTATGTGTTTGATATTAAGATACATGATTTTTTTCAAAAGTATTTTTCACTTTAAATGCATCAAAATATTTTATAATTAACACCTCTAAGAACAATTGGTTCTTTCCAAGGTCAACTTCTCTTTTAGCTTTTAAAAATGATTTGGGATATAATTATTTGACTTGGTATGGTTAATCTCAATTCAAGTTTAATAATTATATTAAAGATCAATAACTGTTTATTTAGAATCAAATCGTATATAAAATTAAATTAAATTTAATTTGTGATTTGAATTCAATTGATAACTTTTTATAATTTTTTTGTTTAAAATAAAATATTAAATCACAAAATTAAATTCAATTATACTAATACTTGTGGAATTGAAACAATCGTGTTGATCATTTTACTCTTAAGTTAGAATTCGTTTATTTTTGTTAAAAAACTTTTCTTTTTGTAAATGTAAAAATAAAACCCATATATTATTTTATAATAAATCATGATGCATGGTATGATAATGCAATATTAAATTAACATACATGAACTAGGATTATAGTAGCATTAATAGCTTGCGAGTAACAATCTATCAATTATATTTTTCACCTCCAATTGGATGCAGCAACAGCAATAGAGCAGCAACAGTTGCAGCAGCTGCAAATCCACTAGCTCCAGTTATCGGGAAAAGAGTGCCCGACAGTGGAGCTAGAGCGCTAAATCCAGCAACAATTGCAAGGGCAGTAAGAGTATGCAGTGTGATTGTGGGTGTTTTTTAAATAATTTTTCGTGTTAAAATACATGTTAATGATATTTTTTCATTTTATAAAAATTATTTTTGACATTAGCACATCAAAACGATCCAAAACATACAAATAATATTAAATTTTAACAAAAAAAAAAATTCAAATTTTTTAAAACGCAGCCGCAGCCGCGTTCCCAAACGTTCCCTAAGCGTGTTTAGAAATGAGATAACAAATTTAGTATAAAGTATTTTTTATTTAGATATATATTAAAATAAATTTTTTTTATTTTTTAAAAATTATTTTTATATTAACATATCAAATATATAAAAAAATAAAAATTTATTTTTTAACTGCATTTTCAAATAACAACTTTAATATTAAAAAGTAAGGTCTAAGTTTATTTTTTAATATTACCCATTCAAGTTTTATAACCGTTAACTTGATTCAAGTTCTATAATATTATTTGAGGTGTGCATAAGTCACATACCTCCATTGATTAAAAATAAACAATAACATAATAATTTCAATTTCAGTATCCGATAAAATTAACCCCGGGAAAAGTAGACATCACTAAAGTTTCATGCCACCAGTAATGACCATAAAGTTTCCTCCCGTTATTGCATCCTGACCAATGATACCATCACGATTCCATTTAGCCCATTTGCTTTTTAGCTGTTTGTAGCTGTGATAAAGGTTTTTTTAAAAATATATATTAAAATTATATATATCTTTATTTTTTAAATTTTGTTTTAATGTTACTATATCAAATAATTTAAAAACATTAAAAATATAATTTAAAACAAAAAACAATATGTTTTTATTTTTTATATTTTTTTTAATTCAGTAAATTCATTAGGCAGTGTCCAATTTTTTCATCCAAAAAATCGAAGTTTTTGTTAAAAAAAAATGGTAAAGAGAAGTTCTGGGATTTTTGAGAAAAACAAAAGAAAAGTATTTTTAAACTAATTTTTTTAATTTAAAATTACTATAGCAAATAAAAAATCTCTCTTTAATTTATTTTTATCTTTATGATTTAAATTTTATTTAAAATTCAAATTAATAACCTTAAAAAAAATTTCAAATACAAAAACTTATTTAAAACCAGAGAGTATCCGTTAAAGAAACAGAGGATGTTTGGTCCTATTTAACAAAAATGAATAAAAAATTATAAAAAAACAATGACATAAAAAGAATCAAACAGATTTAAAATTTTAAATAATCAAAATGATTCTCCCAACTCCATTACCATCCAAACTGCCATTATCATTAATCACTCTTCTTTAACTCTCCTCACACCCATCACTGAACCCCCCAGCACCATGGCTGCATTAACACTAACACACAACTTCTTTTCGCTCCAACCCCACCTCTCAAAACCCTAAAACCCCACCAAAAACCAAAACCCCACAACCTAACCATCACCGCCACCTCCATCTCCGGCCGCAAACTCCGCGCCGCCGTGATAGGCGGTGGTCCAGCTGGTTCCTCCGCCGCAGAAGCATTAGCAGCAGGCGGATTGGAAACTTTCCTCTTCGAACGCAGCCCTTCCACAGCTAAGCCATGCGGTGGGGCTATCCCTCTCTGTATGATCGACGAGTTTTCCATCCCTCTGCACCTCGTCGACCGACATGTCACTCGCATGAAGATCATCTCTCCTTCAAATCTGACCGTTGATTTCGGTTCCAGGACTTTAAAGTCTCACGAGTTTATCCCCATGTTGCGCCGCGAAGTACTGGATTCTTTTCTCCGATCTCGCGCTCAATCCAACGGTGCTCATTTTATCACTGGCCTCGTAACGGATATTGAGGTGCCTGATTTTTTTTCTTCCAAACCTTATGTTATCCACCACACGATTAATAATCGTAAACAATCGTTAGCCGTTGATTTGATTGTTGGTGCTGATGGAGCCAATAGCAGGGTAGCGAAGATTAATTGATGCTGGGAACTACAGTTGTGCCATTGCGTTCCAGGAGAGAATCAAATTGCCGGATGAGAAAATGGAGTATTATCAAGATCTCGCGGAAATGTATGTCGGGAATGACGTGTCGCCTGATTTTTATGCGTGGGTGTTTCCAAAATGTGACCACGTGGCGGTGGGGACAGGTACGGTGTGTGCGAGGCAGAATATTAAGGTGTATCAAAGAGGGATTAGGGAGAGGGTCAGGGAGAAGATTAAGGGTGGGAAAGTGATTAAAGTGGAGGCGCACCCGATCCCCGAGCACCCACGCCCGAGGCGCGTGCGTGGACGTGTGGCGCTTGTAGGGGATGCAGCGGGGTATGTGACCAAGTGTTCAGGAGAAGGGATATATTTTGCGGCGAAATCAGGGAGAATGTGTGGGGAGGCTATTGTGAAGGCTTCGGAAGGAGGGGAGAAAATGATTAGTGAGGAGGACTTGAAGAGGGAGTACTTGAGAGAATGGGACAGGAAGTATGTGAATACATTTAGGTTTTTGGATCTGTTGCAAAAAGTGTTTTATGGGAGTAATGTGGGTAGAGAAGCCTTGGTGGAGTTATGTGGGGATGAGTATGTGCAGAGGATGACATTTGATAGTTACTTGTATAAAAAGTTGGCTACTGGAGATAGATGGGGTGATGTGAAATTGGTTTTGAATACTTTTGGGAGTTTGATGAGATGTAAGGTTTTAGGAAGGGAGATGGAGGCTTTGAAGCTGTAAGCTAAGAGTTTTGCTCTTCTTGTTTTAGGGCAAGTTCTCTGTTGTATGATAAGTGACAAGCCGCCATAAACCCTTTGGGATGTATGTGAAGCTTTGTTAAGCGAAGATGTACTTGATCAATGTTGTGTTCATGCAGGCCATTTTTCATTTTTTTTCCAGGGGAGGAGGAGGAAGGGAGAGTGGATGTAGCAAGCCTCCTTCCCAATGTTCTTTTGGAAATTTGAAGTAGCTATAGCAAAAATCTGTACGTTCCACATATAATTTCCTTCAACCTTCCAACTAGAAGACAACCGGGAGCTGGATGTTGCTGGCTAATGATTTCATTGTACTTTGGAATGGATACGAAGATTGGTTCAAAGCCAAAATTGGGTTTCATCGCTGTTGTATTCAAGAGAATCATCGATCGTCTTTTTCTCAGAAAGATGAGGAGGAAGGTTGTGGAAGTTGGAGAGGGTGGATGTAAAAGGGCGTATGCTAAATAAATGCCTTGGAAAGTTGCAGGAGTGGTCGAACAGCTGGTATTCTGCGAGTAATTTCCTCCAAACTTCCAACTTGAATGCATATTATTAATTGTGCTTAGAGGTTTTTATTTTATTTTTATTGTTGGAAAGAGGAGTTTATGATCCTGATATCTTCTCAAGTTGCATGGTGAATCACGCGTTACTTTCAATTACGAGAAGTATACAAGTAATTACGTAAAAAAAAAGTTATTTGTAAGTGTTTAATTATTGAAAATTCAATTACATCAAGCACTTGATGCTATGATTACAGTGATAAGCAAGAATGTAATTCATCTGGAAAAACGAAGAGCAAGGTGCCTGGAAGTAAAAGGAACTGCTATGCAAGGAGTTCAGTAGCAGAAGCATCAAATAAGAAAACTTAAGAAAAATAAAATCAAGTAAGAAAAATATTTATTTTCCTAAAAACTCAAGAAATAAGAATCTAGACATGCCAAATATCCATCTTCAACACATTCAGTACCTAATATCATTGTAAAAAAAACTTAATCAATTGAAGCAGCAGTAGTCGCACCAGAAGACACGAAGTTGATAGTCTCCAATATCGTCTTTAACTTGAAGTTCTTTTCCTTCTCAAGGATCGTCTCCTCCATCAGATTCTCAATTTTTTGCACCATCTGTGCCTTTCCATCAGCCTCCCTTCGTAACAGAACATTCATGCTCTCCACTTGCCCCTTTAATTCCGCTAAACCCTTCTCAACAGTTCCTTCTCTGATAGTCTCCAATTCCATCTTTAACTTGAAGTTCTTTTCCTTCTCAAGGGTCAACTCCACCATCAAATTCTCAATGTTTTGCGCCATCTGTGCCTTTCTATCAATCTCCCTTCGTTTCAGAACAATCATACTTTCCACTTTCCTCACTAATTCCACCAAATCCTCCTCAAGAGTTCCTATTCTACTCATGTTTACACAAGTATGATCTCTCAATTTTGAACAAATCTCTAGAAGTTTTCTATGTATTCTGAATAATCAAGATGGCTTTAAATAGCCTTTACAAATCATACTAGGCAAAGACTTCTTAACATCATCTAACAACGTGAAGAAATTAATCAAATAACTATCTCCTAATAAGAATAAAACTCTAACATTGACTTGTTACTGCAGAATTCGAACTTTAACGCAAATCATACCAGTCATAATTCTTGCAAACCTCTAGTCTCCTATAAACTATAAACTGCTGATGTAGAACTCTAATTCTGTTAGGCGACTCCTATCAACGATGGTTTCACCTCCAAAACAAACCATTTTCACAGCCGCGTCTTTTTTGACCCAGCTTCAAATTATAGCTCGAGTTTATTCCCTTTAAATTTCCAGCCACTGATCCTTCTATTCTTCAGCTTGAACCCACCGAGTCAGTATCAGTACCAACAGTAATCTGGCATGCTTGGAGACAAGAAACATAGCCAGATAAGTATCCCCTGCAATAAAAGAACTCAGACACAAGCAAATGATAATGGAACTTCAGAAATTCAGGCATTGAACCATTGTACATGCAAGAAGAGTTTTTAATTCTAATGTTGAACCATTTCTCAAAATCTTAACAGCATCATTTGAACAAACACCCTGCGATGTCTGTAAGAAACCAAGACTTTTCTTAACAGCATCATGTTCCTATGATTCTGGAGCTTGAAGCCTCTTCATTTTCTGGATTAGGCTTCAAGCCACTGAATTCCCCTTAGCAGATGGCTTGATGCGTACTTATGTTATTTTTGTGATGGTTCTAAAACCATCAGATTCTCGAATCTTGATGTAGTTTGTTTAGAAGCTTGATCTATTTATGGAAAGGGGAACTCTGTTTGGAAAAAAAGACTGCACTAATCCTATTTGCTACAAACAAATATTCCCGAGCAACAAAAACTGACCACTATCTCCTTCATGGTCTCTACCTAAGCATTTCTTTGATATTCCTCAAATATTCCTACCTCACACAATCTTTTGGCAGTGCCTGGCCAAATCACACTGTAGATGAAGTGATGACCTGTCTTATTGTACAAATTAGTGCAGTCAACGGTGTTCTCTGCTTGATGGTCAGATCACCGTTAATAAATCTTGTGACAAAAGATTGCCTCATCCACGTAGAGAAGGTACTGATATAAAGATTTTACAGGGTGAAATAATCTGTCCAAGCTGTGGCATCGTAGAGTGGCCAAAAGGGAAGTCATAGAAGAAGAGGGTGACCTTAATGGGCCCATTCAAGCCAACACAAATATAAAGTTTGCTTTATTTGGAGTTACGAGACAATATGCATGGGACAGTTATAACACTAATTTTCATTAACGCAAAACTGAGTTGTAGAACATCGAATTTTATTGATGTAAAAATTGAGTCATGGAACACTGATTTTCATTGACACAAAACTGAGTTGTAAGACACTAAATTTCGTTGACGCAAAAACTGAGTTGTAAGACATTGAATTTTATTAATGAAAACTGAGTCATGCGAACATTGATATACTAAACTTGAAAATATACTTGATATGTATTTGTATGTTATGATGAAAAAATAAACATGTATGAAAAGTACCATATGTATAATAAATAAATATGGAGTTATTGTAACATTTGGCTCGAAGGAAACTTGACCAAAGATTTTCTTGTGATTCAAGAGGAGCAATTAGAATCAGATGTTTTGTTGAAGGAAATCATGAGAGACAGGTGGAGTTGGTGCGTAGTTTTCGTTCCCTTTACACTTATGCAGTTTAATTTTTAGGAGGAATGCAATTACAAATATATTAACCATCTTCTCCTACCACATCTTTTATGTTGAAGCTTAATGAAGACATGTCCCAATATTAGATATTCCTGAGAAGAGGTGATGTTATGGATTAAAATCCTTTCCAAACAATAATCATACATATAAACCAGTTCATCATGCATCTGCAATAGAAATCATATCTAGATGTTATCCACCTGTCGATGTTGCTGAGTATGGATTGAGGTGGTAGTTTCTAGTATGTTGAGGCTAAGATGTTTACAATTCCTAAGGAGATTACAGCAACAACAACCAAGTGGTCTAGAAGATTTTGTGGAGTTTGGATTTTGACAGCGAGGAAACTTCTTTAGAATACATTAGAGACCAGTCAAGACTTGTGTCATTGCAAGAACGCATGAAGAAGATAAGCAAATGTTCAGCATGGTTTCTGTGCATTATTCCATTGAACAGGAGTAACTTCAGAGAACATAGATGTAATTCTTCACGTTGTGATGATTAGCAACATCATGAACTCCAATGATTATTTTTTTAAAATGTTATCATTTTTTATTTTAATTTGTCTTAAGCGACTTTGTTTCAGTTTTGTTTTTAAAAAATCACAAATAATATCACTTTGAGATTGACTCGGTGACCTGGGCTCCTAGCTGGGGTGGACAACCATGATTTCTATGCAAGGAACAAATGAACGATATGCACAGGCCTCCTGGACAATTTTGGCGATTATTTAATGAAAAGATGGAAAAAGAAAATATAGAAGGAAAATAAAATTTAAGAGGAATAACAACAAAGAGAATCTTAATGACGCCTATTTTCAAGGCTTCGTTGTAATTAAGACCAGTCTTGAGAGCTTGAATGGTGACAACATGCTATCGACAATGCTGGTGGCGAAAAGGGTTGCTGGAATGCTAACATTGAAGAAGCTATTTTGCATCAAGCCACAAGCTTCCAACCCTTTGTTTTTGGTTTCGTTAGATTTTCAGACACCGACCCTCTCTTGGTTCATTACAGTTCGACTCATTGTTTTAAAAGTTGGCCCGATCCGATAGATTAACCTAGTGTCCTGAGGTCTTGGTCGGGTCGGGTTTCAAAGAAAATAGAGGAAGAATGAACCTAGTGTGACCCGGTCAAGAATCCAAATTGACCCGTGACGCAAGAAAACCCAATCAAAACTCGGTCAAAACAAGATAAAAGTGTTATTGCTCATTCCACTCCCAGTTGAAGAGCATTACAGATTCAGGAATAACAATACATCAACAACATTAGTCTTGAAACCATCGTTCCTTCATCCGTAATTTAGCAAGACTAACTTGAGAAAACATGAACACTGCTCAGGTTAATATCGCAGCCTGCTATAACCTTGCACAACGAACTCTTAATTTATGCTCAATTCTTCATCATTGACTTCTACCAAGAGCACAAAATAACTGCATCTGCTCAAGTATAATACTAACTCAAAAATCTGCGTTTTATAGTTTTCTATCCTGATAGTAACCTAGCTCCTTCGAGAGGCTGAGCCGAACCCAACATCCGGATGCAAGTATGCAACACATAAAAGCATTCCATCAAAACTTGAAAAACAAAAAAGATTGACAGAATTAGAGGGTCGTATCGCACTTCATCACCAATTATTAGAAATCTACAATAGAATTGTGTTGTGCCTGAAAAGAAAGATCGAAAAGCAGATCAAAACCCCAAGACCAATTTGTTCTTTGCTGCTGCTATAACAAAACAAACAAAAAAAGAAAAAAAGGCACATACACAGTTTTTACTGCACAACTCGAAAACTCCCTATCATTGCTACTGCCAATGTTGACATACCAAATATCCATCTTCAACACATTCAGTACTCAATACCACTGTAAAAAAAACTTAATCAGCTGAAGCAGCAGCAACAACATCAGTAGACACACCAAAAGACACAACGTTGATAGTCTCCAGTAGCATCTTTAACTTGAAGTTATTTTCCTTCTCAAGGATCAACTCCTTCATCATGTAAGGTTTTGTAAACCAATAATTATCAACCACACCATTGCACATGACGTCGGAATATTATTATATAGGGAAGTTTTACAACAGAGAGGGAGAGAAATAAGGAAATAGCTGTTACAGGATATACACTATATTATAATTAGAATTAATCAATTCTTAGACAGACGCTGCACAATTAACTGTAAGGCAATCAAATGGCATGATTTTCTCCTTAATGCTTGGAAGGATTCTCTCCTGGATTGTCTGCAGAAGATGAGATTGTGTTAGTGCCAATACTTCCCCTCAAGTCAAGCGTGGTTGGTAACACGCGAAGCTTGGATCTGAAGAGTAGAAACAGAGATCTTGATGGACTTTTAGTAAAGATGTCTGCAATTTTGCAAGTTGGACGGCACATGTTGAATCATTAAGATACCATTGCAAACTAATTCACGAACAAAGTGAATATCAATGTTAATATGTCGAGATCGTTTTTAAGCAACAGGATTTCGGGCCATGAAAATGGCACTGGCATTGTCGCATAGTAGAGTTGGCCAGTCTGATGGCTGAAGATGTAAGTCATGAAGAATATTTAATAACCATTTGACCTCAGTGGCAGTGAGTGCTAAGGCTCTATATTCAGATTCTGCAGAAGAGCGAGAGACAGTCGATTGTTTTTTAGAGGTCCAGGAAACAAGATTGTCACCTAAGAAGATGGCATATTCAGATGTTGATCGACTTGTATCTGGACAGCCAGCCCAGTCGGCATCTGAAAAAGCCGAGATGTTGAAGGAGGTGGATGGAGTAATCTTGAGACCAAAGTGCAGAGTGCCTTTAACATATATGAGGATTCGTTTAACAGCCTGGAAGTGATGTTCCCGTGGATCATGCATGAATTGACTTACTGAGTTCACTGCATGTGTAATATCTGGCCTTGTAATGGTTAGATATTGAAGTGCACCAACTAGAGAGCGATAGGTAGTGGGAGAATGAAACGGATTGCCATCAGCAGTTAAATGTTGGGAAACAATCATGGGAGTGGCAACTGGTTTAGAATCAAGGAGATCAGCTCGAAGTAGAAGATCTCTCGTATACTTTAGCTGACTTAAAAATATGCCTATGGTAGAGTGAGTGAATTCTAAACCCAAGAAATAATTCAAGGTGCCAAGATCCTTCATTGAGAACTCAAAACGTAACTTGCGAATAAAGGAATCAATGAGGGACATATTGCTGCCTGTGATGATAATATCATCAACGTATAAAAGCAAGTAAATAACTTCAAGAGCCGATGAATAGACAAATAAGCTCGAATCAGCTTGACTGCTAGTGAAGCCAACATTGAGTAAGAATTGGCTAAACCGATGGAACCATGCTCTTTGGGCTTGCTTCAAGCCATAGAGTGCCTTCTTAAGACGACAAACATGAGATGGATGAGAGGGATCAGCATAGCCCGGTGGTTGTTCCATGTAAACCTGTTCTTGTAAAAGACCATGCAAGAAAGCATTTTTTACGTCCAGCTGACGCATGGTCCAGCCACGAGAGACTGCAATGGAGAGAACAATGCGAACAGTTGAGGCTCGAACAACTGGACTAAAGGTTTCATTAAAATCAATACCATAGAGTTGAGTATAGCCTTTAGCAACAAGGCGTGCCTTGAGCCTATCGATGGAACCATCCAAATGATATTTGGTGCGGAAAACCTATTTGGATCCAAGCACATTCATAGCAGAAGGTCGTGGAACTAATTCCCATGTTTTGATTGAGCTTTAGAGCCCGAATTTCTTCGTCCATGGCAGCAAGCCATTCTGGAGACTTGGCAGCACTCTTGAAACCCTTTGGTTCTTTCATAACCAAAAGAGAGGACAATAAAGGAGATGATGGAACCTGACATACATAACTATAATGTTTGGATTTGGAGATGCCTGCTTTGCCCCAAGTGATCATGGAATGAGAATTCTGATGTGGAACTGTTGCGATTGGAAGTGCTGGAGGTTGCGCTTCTTGAGGAGCAGGAACAGATGGTGCTAAGGATGAGGTGCTTTGGGATGAAGGTAAATCCAAAGCACATGTTTTACACGACATGGACGAGGTCACTAATGATGGAGATGAATGCCCTGTAGAGAAATTAGTGCTAGCCATAACAGGAGGCGATGAGATAGGATCATGAAAAGCAATATAATCTGAGATGGCAGAGGAGGGTTGCATACTAGAAGAGGAAAATGGAAATATATTTTCATTAAAACGAGCATGTCTAGTGATAAATATACGATGAGAAACAGGATCAAGACATCGAAAACCTTTGTAGGAAGTGTGGTAACCAAGAAAGATGCAAAGGAGACTTCTGGGTTCAAACTTATGCTTGGTATAAGCACGCAGGTTTGGAAAACATAAGCATCTAAAGATTCAAAAGTAGTATAGAGAGGAGACTTACCATACAGAATTTCAAAAGGAGATGTCCCAATCAAGACTGGTGTTGGCAAGCGGTTAATGGTGAAAATGGCTGTACTGAAGGCTTCAACCCAGAAATGAAGAGGAACAACTGAATGAAACAACATTGTGAGACCTGTTTCAGTGATATGCCTATGTTTCCTCTCTGCTCTACCATTTTTAGATGGTGTATAGGGACAGGAGAGTTGATAATGAATTACACACTTGGTAAAGTGAGTCTGCAGATTTTTATTGATGAATTCCCCTCCCCCATCACTTTGGAAAATCTTTATTTTCATAGAGAACTGATTTTCAACCAAAGATTGGAAGTTAATGAATGTTTGGTAGAAGTCAGTTTTGTGTTTTAATGGATAAAACCAAGTGAAACGTGAGTGATCATCTATGAAGATAACGTAATATTGGTATCCTGAGATGGAAGTTATGGGAGCTGGACCCCAAAGATCACAATGTATAAGACCAAGTATGTTATTAGAGTGACTATCATTTGTTGAGAATGGTAATTTATGGCTTTTAGCCTTTTGACAGCTAATGCAGAGAGATGGATTCGACAATAAAGAAGAGAGGGACAGGGAACCTTGTTTATTAAGAATAGAAATTATTGAAGAGGAGACATGTCCTAAACGTGCATGCCAAATTACAAAAGAATTACAAAGATTGGATTTAGTAATGACAGTAGAGAAGGCTTGGTATCCACACTTCAGTACATAAAGACCATCAACATGCTTGCCGCTTGCTACCACCTTTCGAGTTTGAAGATTCTGTATGATGAAATCATTGTCAGTAAAGGAGACAGATAAAGGATAGTCATGGGTGAGTTTACTGACAGAGAGCAAATTTTTAGTTAAATTTGGGACAACAAGAACATCATTTAATTGAAGATGGGGAGTGGGAGAGCAAGAACCAGTGTATGTGATTGGGAGAGAGGATCCATTACCAACAATAACCTTGTCCTTACTAGTGTAAGGTTCCACCTTATCAAGTTGAGATGCATCAGCTGTCATGTGTGCTAATGCACCCATATCTGTGTACCAATCTGCAGGTTCATCGTTAATGGTGCAATGAGCAAGAGCTTTAGCAAGGTTGGCATCAGGTTTGATGTATCTGTTGGTATTAGGTTTGATGTATCTGCGATTACAATTTGTGGCATAATGTCCTTCCTCACGACAGATTTGGCATCTAGGAGGTCGTCTATACTGCTGCTTGCTTCGGTTTCCTCCCTTGGATGACCCTCCTTTATATTTGTGTTGATAGTTGCTACATATACAGGGACCCTTGTGTTATGATCAATGGACTTTGAAAAAAGATCAAAGCTCTCTGCTTTGGGAACAATATCCTTGAAACTGGGAATAGGAGTTAAAGAGAGTTGAGTGATGGAGAAAGTTGAAAAATTCATGGCCTAAACCACGTAGATACCAGTGCACCTTGTCAGTATCTTCAACTGGACATCCCATTGCCGATAATTGATCAAAATGAGCCTTAAATATTCGAGAATATTCAGAAATGCTGCGAGAGCCACGTCTCATGAGATGAAGTTCATCCTTAATTTGAAGTTCACAGGCCTTAGATTTTTGGCTGAAGGTGGTTTCAAGAGAGTTCCAGACATCTCTTGATGTTGTAAAGCCGATAGTAATATAGAGAGCTTCTTCTGTGAGAGAAGAAAGCAGAAGGCTCATGACGAGCTGATCTTCTTAGAGCTCTGATACCATGTAAGGTTTTGTAAACCAATAATTATCAACCACACCATTGCACATGGCATTGGAATATTATTATATAGGGAAGTTTTACATCAGAGAGGGAGAGAAATAAGGAAATAGTTGTTACAGGATATACACTATACTATAATTAGAATTAATCAATTCCTAGATAGACGCTGCACAATTAACTGTAAGGCAATCAAATGGCATGATTTTCTCCTTAATGCTTGGAAGGATTCTCTCCTGGATTGTCTGCAGAAGATGAGATTGTGTTAGTGTCAATACATTAGATTCTCTATTTTTTACACCATCTGTGACACATCAGCCCCCTTTGGTGACCGAACAATGATACCTTTTGCGTGCCCCTTTATTTCCACTAAATCCTTCAACTCTATTGTATCTTGATTAGAGGTCTCAACAGCTCCTTCTATTCCACTCATGTTTGCACCAGCATGGTCTACCACTAATCCCTCCAAGTCACCTGACCCGCCTGGTGACTCACTTAACCCAATGTTGGTGTCCGTATCAATGATGATTTCACCTCCAAAACGAACTGTTTTCACATCTGCGTCGGCGTAAAATCCTGGCTCCAGCTCGAGTTTACTCTCATTAAATTTCCAGCCACTGATCCTTCTGTTCTTCACAGCTGAACCCTCCGAGTCAGTTTCGGTACCAACAACAATCTGGCTTGGTGTCCCATCATGCAAAGCCTTGCGTTCTTTGAATCTTTCTTCAATATTAGGCAACGTAAAGAAGAACATGTCAGAATGAAATTTGACCCCGTGGCAGTTCTTGAAGAAAGGATACTCTAACAGCTGATCAGCAGAAGGCCTCCTTGAAGGGTCTTGATCGAGACAAGAAGCAACCATATCTTTGAACTCTTGAGAAAATGGGTTGCTCTTGAATATTTTCAAGAGCTTCTCATTGCGCTTCTCATCATAATCGTAATCGTAATCGTAATCATGGTCATAGAACCCAAACCTCTTCTTCATCTTCAAATTCAAAGAGTCTGAAAGAGGAAGGTGGGAGAAAAGAGGACGCCCACCATGGGCCAGCTCCAATGCAGTAATACTAAAAGACCATATATCAGACTTGAAACTATAGCCTGTATCAAAGTCCTGTATAACCTCCGGCGCCATCCAATATGAGGTTCCTGCTATAGGGAATTCCGACCGGTGATGTTCTGATATTTGCCCATTGGAGGCTAAGCACACTGACACAACATTTAACGTGGTTCGGCAAACCGCCTACATCCACGGGAGAAGCCATTGCATTATATAGGGAGAGAACAAGATTATAACAATAGAGGAGGAGGAATCATCCCCTCTTTAGCAACTCTCAACCTCACTCTATTTCTCTCTTCTCAGTGCTGCAATGGCAGCTACTGCTGGCTGCCTTGGCAGCCCACTCTCTCCTACATTTCTCACATCTTTGGCTCTACTTTCCCTCTCTCATTTTGCTCTCTAACGTATGCCTCTATTTATAGGCATCCATGACAGCTCCTCTTCCTCTTTTGTCAACAATGGTGGCCACCAACTCCAGCTCATCTTCAACAATGGTGGCTGCCAAACTTTGACATTTGGTAGTTTGCACATGGTTGGTGCAGCTCCAGCTCCAGCTGCTGCATTTGTTAATGGACAGTGTTGTCCATTTATGATTGTTGTACATTAATGGCAACAATCCTAACAATCACATCCTTTGCCATTTATGTGGGCAATTGTCCTCTTGCTTCTTCAGCACATGCTTGCATTTTGCAGCTCTTCCAAGCTTACCATTCCGAGAGCGTCTTTGGCCAAGTTTACAGGTACTTGCCAAACCTTTCAATCACTAGAGTCACCCAAGCACCCCTTTGCTCACTCCAAAGGATCACTTCACCCAGATGGTTTGTCACATCTCATCTGAAGAGTGTTTAACGCTTGTCTCTGGAACAACATCCCCCTTCAAACATATCAACCATGCTTGGCCCGGAATGATTTATCAAGCCTTACAACACCCCCTCAAACGGATATTTCCAAGTGCGACAGTCATTATCTGAGTATCTCAATATGATCACGAGCTCACCACTCTTCCAAGAGTCTACTCATCCAGGAGTTGCGTCTGCCCTCTGTTCCACTCTAGGAACCACGCCTTACTTCTCCGTGAGTCTCCCGCTCTTAGTCTCAAGAGTCTAGGTAGCTCTCCACCTTTAACCATGGGGACAACCCATTAAAGGTTGATCCATCTCTATCTTCATACTCTGAGTATTACAATGTCATTACTGAGCTCACCACTTTGACAAGAGTCAACTTGTTCCTGGAACCTGCGCATGCCCTCTGCTCCTTCATAACAGTCGCGTATTAATGCTCCAAAAGTTATCCACTTATTATCCAAGGCAAATGTCTTCTAGCTCATTGATCTTTAGCATGGGGGCAATATCCATGAAAGTCAATCCTGCATTTGTCTCCATACTCATCATAGCCTTTTCATTGGCTATACACTTGTCCACTTATATCAAGTCATCACATCGGCTTTGGGGCTGGGCTCCTTTCATGGCCCTCACACCTTCTCTAAGGTGTCTTCGCCCGTTGTCATGAGGCGGTCTGATCTTGGGCTCATATCATGGCCCTCACACCTTCTCATGAGATGTCTCCGCTTGTCGTCATGAGACGGTCTGAACTTGGGCTCGTTTCATGGCCCATACACCTTCTTACCTGAGGTGTCTCTGTCTGTCATCATGAGACGGTCTAAACTTGGACTCATATCATGGTCCTCACACCTTCCATCTGAGGTGTCTCCGCCTATCGTAATGAGACGGTCTGATTTTGGACTCGTATCATGGTACTCACGCCTTCTGTAAGAGGTGTCTCCGCCTGTCATCATGCGGCGGTCTATATTTGGGCTCATATTTATGGCCCACACACCTTCTCCTGAGGTGTCTCTACTCGTCGTCATGCGACGGTTTGTACTTGGGCTCATATCATGGCCCACACACCTTCTTGCCTGAGGTGTCTCTGTCCGTCATCATGCGGCGGTTTATACTTGGGCTCATATCACGGCCCACACACCTTCTCTCTGAGGTGTCTCCGCTCATCATCATGCGGCGGTTTGTACTTGGGCTCATATCACGGCCCACACACCTTCTCTCCGAGGTGTCTCCGTTCATCGTCATGCGACGGTTTGTACTTGGGCTCATATCATGGCCCACACACCTTCTTGCCTGAAGTGTCTCCGTCCGTCATGAAGCGATCACATCCTTCTTCATCGGGGATGTCTCCAGTGACTCTAAGATTCTCTACCACTATGTGGACTTGGGAGAGATCACTGCCACTGATCACATAGAAAAAGAGAGTTGCGATGCACTCTTCGCAATCTTCCATCTCATTTTCTATGTTTGGAGCTTCTATGCCTTCTACTTGATAGCTCTACCCACACCAACTCCCTTTGGTGTCTTCGCCTTTCATCATAGGCAGTCGTACCCCTTTAATTTGGTGCTTCTGCAATAGCTCATCTTTCCATCTTTGCATGCATTGGAAAGGTCCTCGCTTGTTGCCTTTATCAAGAGCACAAAAGACTTCCTGTTGTACAACTTTTTTCACACAGTCTCTGCTCTGAGCTTCATCTGGGAACTCTTCTTCACCTTGCATCTGTTGTCTCATTACAGTACCTTATTGGATCCTATGGGTACTCCTACACAATCTCCGCGTGCTCTTATGCAATTTTGGTTCTCCAGATTTCTCCCTATTCTTTGCTTTTATGTTTGACAGCAGCTCATCCTGTCACAACATTTATCCAAGTCAAAATAGGATGCCAATCTTAATCCCCTTGCTGTATTTCTTTTCCATTATCAGGGTCTTCATCAATTCTCCCTTCGAGAAATTACAGTCACCGATTCTAACTCTTTGGAGAAATCACCACTCCATCAGATCCTTGAACATACAGAACCCAACTGTTCCTTTGTGCCGTCATCTTGCTAGTCTTCAACAGTTTCATTACAAACTGTTACATATATAAAAATAGTACTGTGTGGATGATCCTTCAACTAAGCAAGTTCCCAGGAAAGATTTGGAAGGGTCACACTGGTCCCGCTTAAAACCCAATCTCCTAGACAGAACTTCTTAGAACGTATCTATCCACTGTACTGCCTTTTCGTATATACAACCATTTGCTAGCTTTGTTGCGGCTTTCCTTTACATTTGATCTGGGGTATCCTGGTTTTATACCTGATTTCTCAACATCTGGCAAGACTACCAGTGCTTAGATTCGTCAAGATTGGTCTTCATCAATTTTCACTCTCCACCTCAAATCGTCTATATGATCGAGTGTCTAGAGTATCCCAATTTTGCCTTCCCTCAAGGAAATTAAAATTCCCCACTAATCAATTCAGCACATGTAATTGGGTAAACATGTGCACCTTCTTCTTCTTCATCTCCATCGACCACCACGATGACCTTTAGATGCCTCCTGATCGGGCAATCTCTTTTGTTAATTCACCACCACCACTTTTGGTCTCAAATCTCAATGATCGGACCGTACCATTGCATCCGGAACAATCAAATTAGCTGGAAACAAGTCTGAAATCGTCCAAATCGCATTTCTAACGGCTAAGATTTGATCAAAACAATTCTGGCCTCATCAGCGGCTCAGATTCAATCTCAGATCCGGTTGCACGTAGACTCCGCTGCACAGAATCTTCTCTCTCGGCTCGGCTCCAAAACAGCTCTGCTCAACTCGGCTCGGCTCGCGGCTGATGACGTGGCAGGTGGGTCCCACTGTGCTGACGTGTCTGCTGATTGGGCGCTGATATGGCATGTTGACGCCATACTGACGCCATGATGACGTCATCATTATCCGGGTCAGTCTCGTGGGTCAGGTTGTCTGGTATTCGGGTCGGGTCAGCCCATCCGGGCGAAGAAGACGCGTGTGACGCGTGGCGCGCGTCTGTGCGTGTGGCCAGCAACCTCGTCGGCGCGTGACGGCGCTTGAGGACTATTCCGACGTCCGATTTCGTCGCCATTTTCACCAGTGGCTTCGTCTCTTTCTCCTCTACACAGTGGTATGGTCAAACCATAATTTTGACAACTTTCATTTTTGAGCAAAATCAAACACCACTTTAAACCATATGCTCTGATACCAATTGTAGGGAATTCCGACCGGAGATGTTCTGATATTTGCCCATTGGAGGCTAAGCACACTGACACAACATTTAACGTGGTTCGGCAAACCACCTACATCCACGGGAGAAGCCATTGCATTATATAGGGAGAGAACAAGATTATAACAATAGAGGAGGAGGAATCATCCCCTCTTTAGCAACTCTCAACCTCACTCTATTTCTCTCTTCTCAGTGCTGCAATGACAGCTACTGCTGGCTGCCTTGGCAGCCCACTCTCTCCTACATTTCTCACATCTTTGGCTCTACTTTCCCTCTCTCATTTTGCTCTCTAACATATGCCTCTATTTATAGGCATCCATGGCAGCTCCTTTTCCTCTTTTGTCAACAATGATGGCCACCAACTCCAGCTCATCTTCAACAATGGTGGCTGCCAAACTTTGACATTTGGTAGTTTGCACATGGTTGGTGCAGCTCCAGCTCTAGTTGTTGCATTTGTCAATGGACGGTGTTGTCCATTGATGATTGCTGTACATTAATGGCAATAATCCTAACACCTGCAACATCAGTTAACCTCTTTCTTGTTGAGGAAGACAATGAGGAGGATTTCTCAAAGCTGGAGTTGTAAATTGTGACCGACATAACGGAGCCTTCAAGTTTTATGCTGCGCAGTTCATTATCTTTGTGATCTAAAAGAATGTCTCCTGCCTTGATATGTGTGTGTAAATGGCATTGATGATGAAGATAAGACAACCCCTTTAGGGTTTCTTTTAAGACCACAGCAATGCAGTTCTCTGGCAGGCCATCGGAGAAAGCATAAGAGACTATGGATTGGAGAGAGCCAGCAGCCATGTAAGGCATAACCAGCCAAAGATTGTGATAATCGACATCAAAAGAACAATGAGAGGCAAGAAGATTCCGGTGTGAATGAAGTATCATGGCACGGGTTTCACGTCTGACAGCATCAGAGTCGGCTTCAGAATAGTGGTCAAGAGAAATGACTTTGATGGCAAAGTGATCCGAGTTTATTTCCCGGATAGCCTTGCGGGTTGTGGCATGAGCACCACCACCAATCTGTTCCACGATTCTGAATTCATACTCTGTCCCTGGGTATCCAAGCATAGTTAGTTTGTGAGCTAAGCTGACATGGTTTTGATCTTGATCTTGAATGAGATGGATTTTGTTGGTTTCTTGAACTGGGCAAGGAGCTTTTCTTGATAATGAGGAAGGTTAGTTTGTTTTGGAAAAAGAAAGAAACTGGGTGTTTTGCAGTTGGTTTTCTTGTGAAGTCTCAGGTTTGAAAGGGGGAGAGAGCAGTGATTTATCTTGGAGAAGTAAGAGTCAGAAGATGCATGGCATGGGAAGTACATGAGTGCCTTTTATATGGAAGGGAGGGATTTAATAACAGAGAGAAGCAGGCCTGTACAGTTTGAGGGGTTCAATACGCAGAAGCCTGTGCTTCCTGGGCTTCTGGTACCCCAGTCCTCATGGTTTGAGCCTTTTTCTTTCGGAATAACAATGAAGCTAGAGGAGGAGGAGAGAAATATCGGTTGATTAAGTTGGAAAAATTGTACAGAGCTAAGTATCACAGCTTCGGTTTAGCTGTATATATGCTGCTCGCAAAGCAAGTGTGAAAGGTTGCTCTTCTGCAAAGTCAGTTTGGTTAATATATATCCTTCACTGCTCGCATGGAAAATTTAAGAAAACACAAGTTGTTTTTTGACTTCTTGATAAATATGAGACAACCAATGCCAGTGAATGTGAAGAATGTTCCATCAACTGTGATTACATTGGAGGGACTAAGATCTCAAGGTGGTTTAGGTTCCAACAGTCTACAATCAAACGGAGAGGCTTGCCTCTGTTGCATTTCTGTTATCACATAGGTTCATGCAATTCTACTGTCTTAAGATCAGAAGATAATTTCAGGTTCTGATTATGTATTGGTTTGATGTACTAAAAGTTGCTTCATCATCTTGAACACGGTAGTTTAGGACACTTTTAGGCATTCCATTATTCTTGGAAGCAATTCTGTGCCTGAATGTTCATTTATGCAGGCAAACTGTACTTTACAAGGCTGTGGAGAGGCCAAATAAAAGGCTGCTTCTCAAATCAGTGGCGAGCTGTGTGCTTCCTCTCAGAACACACTGTCATTTACTTTCAACTTATTTTCTACACTCTAATGGATTCTCAACTTATTTGTATGTGACACATCCATTCTAGCGATTTAATTGTTAGGAATAATTACTTATGAGATCAAAAACAGACATGGAATCTTGCAAGGTATCACATCCAGCAGCCCCCTGCATTAATATTTTTATGGGTTTCCGTCCTCATCCATTTCGAACGGGGCACTCCAGAACGCCATTGTATGCACAACACTCTTTTATATTAGTGTTTTGCAAAGTGTGACAAAGGAGTTTATGATCCTAATATCTTCTCAAAGTTGCATGGTGAATCACGCGTTACTTTCAATTACGAGAAGTATACAAGTAATTACATAAAAAAACAAGTTATTTGTAAGTGTTTAATTATTGAAAATTCAATTACATCAAACACTTGATGCTATGATTACAGTGATAAGCAAAAATGTAATTCATCTGGAAAAACGAAGAGCAAGGTAAAAGGAACTGTTATGCAAGGAGTTCAGTAGCAGAAGCATCAAATAAGAAAACTTAAGAAAAATAAAATCAAGAAAAATATTTATTTTCCTAAAAACTCAAGAAATAAGAATCTAGACATGCCAAGTATCCATCTTCAACACATTCAGTACTTAATATCATTGTAAAAAAAACTTAATCAATTGAAGCAGCAGTAGTCGCACCAGAAGACACGAAGTTGATAGTCTCCAATATCATCTTTAACTTGAAGTTCTTTTCCTTCTCAAGGATCGTCTCCTCCATCAGATTCTCAATTTTTTGCACCATCTGTGCCTTTCCATCAGCCTCCCTTCGTAACAGAACATTCATGCTCTCCACTTGCCCCTTTAATTCCGCTAAACCCTTCTCAACAGTTCTTTCTCTGATAGTCTCCAATTCCATCTTTAACTTGAAGTTCTTTTCCTTCTCAAGGGTCAACTCCACCATCAAATTCTCAATTTTTTGCGCCTGTGCCTTTCTATCAATCTCCCTTCGTTTCAGAACAATCATACTTTCCACTTTCCTCACTAATTCCACCAAATCCTCCTCAAGAGTTCCTATTCTACTCATGTTTACACAAGTATGATCTCTCAATTTTGAACAAATCTCTAGAAGTTTTCTATGTATTCTGAATAATATCAAGATGGCTTTAAATAGCCTTTACAAATCATACTAGGCAAAGACTTCTTAACATCATCTAACAACGTGAAGAAATTAATCAAATAACCATCTCCTAATAAGAATAAAACTCTAACATTGATTTATTACTGCAGAATTCGAACTTTAACACAGTCATAATTCTTGCAAACCTCCAGTCTCCTATAAACTATAAACTTACAGCTGATGTAGAACTCTAATTCTGTTAGGCGACTCCTATGGTTTCACCTCCAAAACAAACCATTTTCACAGCCGCGTCTTTTTTGACCCAGCTTAAAATTATGGCTCGAGTTTATTCCCTTTAAATTTCCAGCCACTGATCCTTCTATTCTTCAGCTTGAACCCACCGAGCCAGTATCAGTACCAACAGTAATCTGGCAAGCTTGGAGACGAGAAACATAGCCAGATAAGTATCCCCTGCAATAAAAGAACTCAGACATAAGCAAATGATAGTGGAACTTCAGAAATTCAGGCATTGAACCATTGTACATGCAAGAAGAGTTTTCAATTCTAATGTTGAACCATTTCTCAAATTCTTAACAGCATCATTTGAAAAACACCCTACGATGTTCTGTAAGAAACCAAGACTTTTCTTAACAGCATCATGTTCCTATGATTCTGGAGCTTGAAGCCTCTTCATTTTCTGGATTAGGCTTCAAGCCACTGAAATCCACTTAGCAGATGGCCTCATTTTCTGGATTGTGCTCATGCTACAATCCACAAGGCAATCTGTGAAATAAACTCAAATCACGTTGCCATTTAAGATTTTCACGTTTGCGTCGTCCCTTGACTCAACGTAAAATCCTAAATGATTGGTTAAGATAAATGATTTTGATTGCAACATCATTTGAGTTTATGTCACAGAATGCCTTGCTGATGATGGCATGAGCACCACCACCAATCTGTTCCAAGATTCTGTATTCATTCTGTGTCCCTGGGTATCCAAGCACAGTTAGTTTATGAGCTCTGGATGATGAAGCCGACATGGTTTTGATCTTGATCTTGAATGAGATGGATTTTGTTGGTTTCTTGAGCTGGGCAAGGAACTTTTCTTGATAACGAGGAAGGTTAGTTTGTTTTGGAAAAAGAAAGAAACTAGGTGTTTTGCAGGTGGTTTTCTTGTGAAGTCTCAGGTTTGAAAGGGGGAGAGATCGAGCAATGATTTATCTTCAAGAAGTAAGAGTCAATACATGAAGATACATGGCATGGGAAATACATGAAGATACATGGCATGGGAAATACATGACTGCCTGTGCTGTTTGAGGGATTCAATACGCAGGAGCTTGTGCTTCCTGGGCTTCTTGTACCCCAGTCCTCATGGTTTGGACTTTTTTCTTTCAGAATAACATTGAAGCTAGAGGAGGAGGAGAGAAATATCGGTTGATTAAGTTGGTAAAATTGTACAGAGCCAAGTATCACAGCTTCGGTTAAGCTATATATATATATATATGCTGCTCTCAAAGCAAGTGTGGAAGTTTGCTCTTCTGCAGAGTCAGTTTGGTTAATATATATCCTTCACTGCTCGCATGGAAAATCTTAGAAAACACAAGTTGTTTTTTGTCTTCTTGATTAATATGAGACAAACAATGTATCAAAATACTTAGAAAACCCAGAGAAAACAAAAACAGAGAACTTTTGCAAGAAAACAATTGTATGGTCAGTGGGGTTGGAGCCCAAAGAGTAAGTTGCAAGGCAGCACGGAGGCACCACCAGAAGTAGAACATGAGCTAGCTAGGCCTTGGTTTAGATTCCTGATTTGCAGAATCTTGGTAAGGTGAAGTCCTATAAATGGAATTTGCTTGCAAAAGCAATGATTTGAAGGGAAATTATAATGGGATCTCTTTCATAACTTATTCGCCAAGATTTATTAAATGAATATTGTAGACACAGATGTAAATTACATGTCTACTTGAATTTTTTATATATATGATTATATTTTTGGATGTAATTCATATATACTTTACTGTAACTAATTTTAACATTGATTTGAAAATTATGAAACCAACCTTTATAATAATTTCGTATACATTTACCATCATCATTGGGGTATATAATTTATCTTTTAATTACCTTTTTACACTCCTATTGCTTAACAAAGCTTGATTTATCAGAGTTTATCAAATTAATTATTTTATTTAAAATAATATTATTTTAGTTGTTTTTTATATAAAGTTATAAGTTACTTGAATCTATTTGTATTAATATCCGATAACGTTCTAGAAATCCAAATAATCTAGAAATAAGTTTTTTAAGTTGGATAATCAGTTAATTAATTGATTATAACAATCTTATTTATTTTTTTATGCTTGATAACTTGTATTTGGTGTTTTGTAGGCTCAAGTGGCTTGTGGCTAATACTTGTAAAATGTTCTTTTTGGTGGAAGTAGGGGCTCCCTAATGCTTAAATAAATATTTTTTAGAGAAAAAAATATAATTATATTATAGAAAGAGATGCTATAAAAATATATAAGCATTTGAGAATGAAAAATGTGAACCTTTATTTTGGAGGTCTCGTAATGTGGGTTTTTCATTTTATGGAGAAAAGTGGTGGAGTATAACTTTATCTTTGTGATATTTTGAGTTGCATTGTGAGCTATATTCACTCATTTAATCCAGTTAAAAGATGACGTGGCTGACCATAAAAGACTTTAATAATTCTAGTGGTGTTGGTGGAGTATAAGCTTGTTTAATTATGTTTTTTGTTGAAATTACTCTATATTTTATATAAAAATCTATAAAATTGATGATGTTAAACTCAATCATCTTTTGGGTTTGGCCAGTGCCAGACCCAATATGTTGGGGCTAGGTACATTGTCAAGCTCATCTGTACCCGGGGCAGATTAGCACTAGATTGAGCGTGCTCGAGACCTAGCACACTGCCAAGCATAATTGTGGTTAGGTCTGGCTAGCGTCAGACCTAGTGTGCTTGGCATTTAACATATTGCAAAGCCCAATTGTGGTAAGGTCTTGACAAACTATCATGCCTAGCATATCCAGAACTTGGTATACTGCCAAGCTCAATGTGGCGGGCACCGGACCCAACACGTTTTCATTAAGATGTGTTTTAAAAAATTTATATTTGTAAACTAATATTTTTTTTAATAGAGATATATCAATAAAATCTTGTAATCAATATTCTTAAAATAAAATTTAATTTAGTTCAAACTCCGAGCAACACAAACTTGTGTGAAATAGACTCTGTTCAATAGCTATCCTATTAAGACCCAAAAACTTAATTAAATAAATATTTTGAGAGCATAATATGTAGATGATTGTTACATTTATGGGCTATGTATTATCATGGGCTGACATTTTAAGTTGATAACACCTCTGGGCTCCCTTTGCTTGGCCCAAATATGTTGCCACGTGTCAAAAATGATGCTATAAATCAATCCAATATTCCCGCCCTCTCAAAAAAGACGCAAACCTAAAACCCATTTCCCCCAGAAAATTATCAAAATTTTCCCGGAACCCAAACACCAAACTCTCTAGGGGTTCAAAATCGCCGGAATGTCAGTGCTCAATTGGAAGCACCACACTCTCATTCAAGCTCTAATGTCACGCGGGCCACTCACGGAAGACGAATTATTCAACATCTTCGCTGACGTCACCGGAAAAAACCCGAGTAAATACTTCGTTTTTTCCTCTTTTTTTTTTTTTTTATGTTTCTATGATTTTTAAGGCAAATTCGATCTCTTTTTCTGTTGAAACTGGAGAAAATTAGGAATATTTAGTTTTTGTGAAATTAGAGATTACGGTTTTTTTTAAAGAGGGACAAAATTAATTTATTATGTTTTCATGGTTATTAATTTTATTATTATTTTTTTTTTTGCAGGAGGTAATAAGAGAGAATTAAATGATTATTTACTGAAGATAAACAAGGAATTGTCGTATGTTCAAATGGAGATGAGGTGTTGTAGAAACCAAAATGATGGTGGAGTGTGTTATGGACTTGTCAATACTGTTCCTGATGAGCAATCGAAGCTCGGAACGAAGTATTCTGTCCCACAGATTGCTTTATTTAAAGGCGTTGTAAGTGTCATAGTGGAATTTGATTTATTTTGGGAGACATTTATTGTTATTGTTGTTAAAAGCTTTATGATGATGGTCATGTTGCTTGTTTCCATGGGATGACTCTGTAGACCGGGAAATGATGATCCCTGTGATCATTTCACCGATGCTTGTGGAATATGTGTTTTGGGAGTTGTTTTTGTTGGGGATTCTCTGTGGCTGATTTGTAGTTTGTATGCAAAAATGGGAATGTAAGGTGCAAGTGTTGGCTTGGGTAGGTTGTCATAAGAAATGGATTAGTTTGAGTATATTAGGCAATGACTAATAAGTAGGTAATATTGAAACTTTAATGAGATTTCATTTCTCTAAGATACACCTTTGAATGCATTGAGTTATCCTCTTTATTAAATGCCATGCTGCCACACATCTAAGCCTGATGTTTGGAGTTACTGTTTGGCAGCTTAACTTTCCCTTTCAGCAGTAAAGGCATGTAATATGGAATGAGAAAAGGAGACCCATGCTGTGGATTCTGTATTCCATAGCATACTGAAAATAAAATTAAAAAATCACACATATAAGCTCCTTTATTCTCAGATTCTTGTGTGTGTGTGTGTGTTTGCTTTTCAAAAGCCAACTGTTTTTGTGATCTAAAAATGAATCGTGCTGGTCCACTGGTTTTGCCAGATTGTGAATGAGTAAATTTCAGGATTTGTCTCGTTTTTAATTTATTGAGCATGAGTAGCTAGTTTTGTTTCTGTTTTTTTCCCTCCATTCTTGATCATTGTATACAACTTTCTTTTCACTGTAGTCTGTTATAAGTTGAACAACTGTGCTATTGAAGTTCTGCCTTTAATTTAATGGGATTTAGATTCATGTTTTTTACGTTATTTATTTGTTTGTTTGATTTCATTTGTCAGATAGAAGCGATAGTGCAGGATGTCACTGCCCAAGGAAGCATATCCAACATTGATGCTCTCAATATACGACTAGAGAATCAGGTCTGAAAATTTTCTCCTACCAGCACTTTTAAGTTAATCAATGAATTTGATCATAAATAAAATGACCTCGCACCAAGAAAAGAAATAACATTGCAGACGTTTGTTTTGTTTTATGCATGCATGCTAATGTGCTTGGCAATCCTGGTCTCTTTCCAGGTCCAGAATGGGACAGGGTCAGAATATCAGGAAGGTCCATCTCAGATCCCTCCTGCTTTAAGGAACTTCTCCATGTCCCAAAAGGAAAAAACACTTGATGAACTTGTTCGAGACAACTGGCTTTGCCACACACCAGATGGTGCCATTGGACTTGGTGCTAGATCCTACCTTGATTTGCGAAGTTGGTTCAATAGTTCTGGTATACCTTCATGTGAGGTGTGCAATGAAGCTGGAGTAAAGGTTTTGTTTCTTCGACCCTCCTGTGTGCTATTTAATCTGCTTTTATGTTAAGAATTCAACTTGAATTCTTTTCAGTTGTTATCCTCGAGGGAAATCCATCTTAAGTGGATGATGTGAATTAGATACAAGTTAGAAGATTGTTCGACAATGCTTCTTACATTTGTTAGATGACCTCCTTGATTGGAGACTAAACTACATCACACATATATAGATTGAAAAAGAAAATAGAGAATCATGTGCATCATTTCAAAGTATTTGTAATGGTCAATTACCTCCGGATAACTGCAATAATGCTATGGAATTTTAGTCTTAAAAGCCTATCCTATGAACTAAACAACTGACTAATGGTCACAATTTTTTTTCTCTATATAATTAGGTCTCAGCTTTTGGAATGTTGTTTGTTGCTCCTATTAGATCCATTGATTTGTTCCCATTCTTTTTGACAGGGAAAAGTGTGTCAAAATGAAGGATGTACAGCTCGAATTCATCATCACTGCCTGGAGAAGAAAATTTCTCATAGCAGGGTATTAGTGTTGATGAATCTATTGTCTCGATATCAACAATTGACAGATAGTCACTTTTACTTCGTGAAGTCACTAATATAAAGGTTTTACAGGGTGACATAGTCTGTCCAAGCTGTGGCATTCAATGGCATCGCGGAGTGGCCAAAACTGAGGTCATAGAGGAAGAGGGTGACCTAAATGGGCATATTCAAAGCCAGCTGCCAGCAGGATCCAAAAGGAAGAGGCTGAGAGCCGACACAAATATCCCAGCAGCAGCTTTTGGATGTGTTTCCTCTCAGGGTTCCCAGGCCGGTTCTAGTAGAAGGATCACCCGGGCTTCCGCCCGATTAAGTTAAAATTTGTCAATATCTATCTTGGTCGGAAGATCAACTGAAAAATAGCTGTATATTTTGCAAAAGGAATTGCATTTCTTTCTTAGCTAATCTTGCATGGAACAATGGCTGTTAATATTAATTTAACTTTTATTGTACAACTCGATTTTTAAGAATTGAAATGTAAGATTCCGAGAGAAGGCATTACAATTACAATTGCTGACCAGACATCATAGAAAGGTTGTTTCCATGGTTACAGAATTTTGAACTTTAACCTGCATTGCTTTTCACGTTCAACATTGACGTCTGATCATTAAAGCAAAGTTGAAGCCTGCACTAACCATCTTCTCCTAGCACATATTTTATGTAGAAGCTATAGACATGTCTGAATATTTGATTCCTGAAGAGGTGAAGTTATGGATTAAAACCCTGTTCAAACAACAACCGGGCGTATAGTAATTGCATTAAAATTAAAACAAATACTCAATGTATTACTATTCACTCTTTTATTGTATTATTCATTTAGATAAAAACTATTATGATTGAAGTACTGTAATAATATAATTTTTTTTCCAAATAAACTTTTTATGCATGTAGTTGAGGATATAATTGTTTTTGGATTATCTTTTTATTATGTATCTAGGCACATTATTATGGATTGAAGCAGTGTAATAACAAAATTATTTTTTTATTAAAAAAACTTGTCATGCATGCAATTAGGATAAAATTATATTTTTCATGAGATATATTTGATATTAAAATAAAAATTGAAGATGAAATGGTTTATTCGGATTTTTTAAGCTATAATATTGATACTAATTTACTTTTAAGGACACAAAAATTTAACTTTTAGGTTAAAAATTTGTTTTATCTTTTCAAAAAAATAATAA